>CM067327.1:72765000-73512500 GCA_034376525.1 Nicotiana benthamiana
CGAAAAACAAAGAAAAAAAAAGGAAACAGAAACGGAAGAGAGAAAAGGAAGAAAACAGAAATAGAAAACGTGAAAGAAAGATTGGAAACAGAAATTCGTGATTTCGATCTCGGTTCCGTGTTCGTGATTCTAAAAGGCACGAGACTCTACCGTCTCAAGAATCTTCTTGAGAAAATTAAGGTAAGTATTTTACTTTTCTCTTTCAAATTCTTGGAATTCTATAATTTGATTTTATATACAAACATAGACAACAAAGTTTGATTATAACTCTAATGGAGTGTGTAAGAAATTATAACCACATGAAGTGGTTAAATCTCTATGTCCTGCCATGATTAAATTCATGTATGATTGTGGGCAAAGAATTAAAAATCCGTCCCATTGAATTTGCTCCATTCCCTTTAGAGAATGTGGAAGCAGTATATGATAAGTCTGAAAGAAGACAAAAATTATTACCATGAAGGTATCAATGAATGTGGACGTGGCAAAGAATTCCGTCCAAATTGAATTTGCTCCATTCCCTTTAGAGAATGTGGTAGCAGTATGTGATAAGTCTGAAAGAAGACAAAAATTATTACCGTAAAGGTACCAATGGATGTGGACGTGGCAAAAGACATAATCGTCATTATTGTGATAATGAGAATAATAAAGATTCTCAAAATAATCTTTCACTTTATGAAAGTAATATTTGACATGAGATTGTGTATAGTACATACAGATGATTATGATCCATTCCCTGAAGTGAATGTGATAATTGTAATAGAGCCTGTAAGTATGAACACGCTCTTGATGTAATTCTGTTTCATGTCTGACATTATAAAAGAAAGTTCGTTGCCCTTGAAATTTCGGGCAAGAACTATATGACATGGGTGTTGAATGCTGAAATCCATTTGGATGCAATGGGTCCTAGAGACGCCATCAAAGATAGAAATAATGCATCCACCCAAAACTATGCTAAGGCCTTGTTTTTCTTGCGCCATCACCTTAATGAAGGTTTGAAACTATGCCAATGGCCTTGATTCTCTTGCACCATCACCTTGATGAAGGAAGATGGAATTGTTTGATTTTATTTCACTTATTTGTAATAGTTAATGAATAGACTAATATTCATTAGTATCAGCTCGTATTAGTTAGTTCATGATATAATGTTAGTATTAGTTCGTTAGAATGTTTCGACATGCTCAAATTTCAATAATATTTTTATTTTCAAGTAGAGGTAATCGACTAACCTAACAATTAGTCGATTATCTAATATTTCGCATTAAAACTGCAAAACAATTGATTGTCAATATTCAACAATCGATTGTCAATGCCCAACAATCGATTGTCTATGTCTAACAATCGATTGTCGTGAGACAGATCTGGAATTTTCAAAATAGTCAACAATCGATTGTCTATGTTTAACAATCGATTGTCAATGCCCAACAATCGATTGTCTATGTCTAACAATCGATTGTCGTGAGACAGTGATCTGGAATTTTTTTTAAATAGTCAACAATCGATTGTCTATGTTTAACGATCGATTGTCTTAAAACAGTGATCTGGAATTTTTCAAAATAACAAATAATCGATTGTCTATGTTTAACAATCGATTGTCTTAAAACAGATCTGAATTTTCAAAATAGCAAAATAATCGATTGTCAATGGTCAACAATCGATTGTCAATGTTCAACAATCGATTGTCTATTTTTAACAATCGATTGTCGTAAGACAGTGATCTAGAATTTTTTAAAATAGCAAATAATCGATTGTCTATGTTTAACAATCGATTGTCAATGTTCAACAATCGATTGTGTGTGTTTAACAATCGATTGTTTTAAGAAAAAGCTTAAACTGAAATTTTCAAACTGCAAAGTAAACGATTATGGAAAACATATAATCGACTATCTGATTTAGTTAGTCAACTGACCTCAGCAGATTTTGAAAATATTGTTTAAATGTGAAACAAACGGATTGAATTTGTTTATTCTCATGTTCGTATATTTTCTTTTGTATGCCAAACCATGGGAAGTAAATTGATTGAAGGCTCCGGAAGAGCAACTGTAACTCTGCCCAAAGGCACGACGTTTATCTTAGAGAATGCAATATTCTCCTCCAAGTCTAAGAAGAACTTGTTGAGTTTTAATGATATCAATCAAAATGTTCTCCTCCAAGTCTTAAAGGAACTTGTTGAGTTTTAAAGATATCATTCAAAATGGATATCAGTGAGACAATACATGAGTATAATCTTGAATACCTCATTTACTCATGAAAACGAGGCTGCCCACTTCGGTTTGGGGTCACGCCATTTTGCATACAGCAATGCTAGTTCGTCTCTGACTGACGAATTGACACAAATATTCCCCGTTGCAATTGGTTTTGGGTCATGAACCTAATATATCCCATTTAAGAATCTTTGGATGCGCAGTATATGTGCCTATAGCACCGCCATCCCGCACCAAAATGGGTCCGCAAAGAAGGTTAGGAATATATGTTGAGTTTGAATTGCCCTCCATTATTCGCTACCTCAAAACTTTGACAGGAGATTTGCACGATTTGCAGACTGTCAATTTGATGAGACACTTTTCCCAAAATTAGGGGGAGAAGTTGGTGAAACCAAACGGAAAATTTTGTGGAAAAATGCATCATTATCTCATCTTGATCCACATACCTCTATTTGTGAAAGAGAGGTACAAAAGATTATCCATTTGCAAAGAATAGCAAATCAAATGCCTGATGCATTTACGGACTTGAAAAGGATAACGAAATCCCACATCCCCGTGGAAAATGTTCCAATGCGTATTGATGTCCCTGTTGGACAATCATCTAGTGTCATATCCAATGAGTCAAATGCACGCCTGAAGCGTGGCAGACCATTAGGTTCCAAAGATCGAAATCCTAGAAAGATTGAAAGCAAATGATCAAAATGACACTACAAAAGAATCTCATGAGGAAATTCATGATTTAACAAATTCTGAGATTCATGAAGAATCCATTGAGCCCGAGGCTCTGGAAAATACGGAACTATCCATAAATCCAATCAATATTGAGGCAAATATTAATCGAGTGGATATAGTGGTGGATAATGTCTTTGCTTATAATGTCGCATCTAGCATTATGCAAGAATGTGAGGATCTCGAACCTCAATCTGTTGAAGAATGTCGAAAAAGACATGATTGGCCAAAGTGGCAAGAAGCAATTCAATCAGAATTGAATTCGCTGGCAAAACGTGAAGTTTTTGGCCCTATAGTTGAAACACCTAATGGTGTCAAGCCTGTTGGCTATATATATGGCATGAATGATCGTTGGTCACGTACCTATTGTCCGCCAAAGTATTTTGGAAATATGACTATTAAAGGACAACGATAATGCAAGAAGCATATCTTGCATATAAGTTTGACATGACCATAATGGTATAACTTTCTCTTTAAGAAAGATATTCACCACATGGATGTTGATGAATCTGTGGTAGTACAAAATTAATTGAGAGCTCTAGAAGAGCCAATTATTACTATGTTGGAGAAACACAATTGAGTATTGTGATGTAGTAAGTCTCAAAGAAACTTATTCAGTTTCCAAAGTACACGCGAAAGCGATTGATTATATTGAGACTATAAATAAAGGAAGGATTTGATATCTCCTATTACTACAACTTGTAGCGGGGTAATTTGTATATGAAAAGCTACCCGCTTTGTTCTCCAGTTTGTACTACACAAACGAAAGAATGCCACAATAAAGTGGATATCTATTGGTATAAAACCCATGTCATAATAAACCTGAAGTTTATTGATAAGTGCACATGTCATGGTGTAAATTTGAAGTTTACCAATATTGATAATTTATTCAGTTGGCATTCGTGTTAGCCATCTCATTTTAAGTATGATGTGCAAATTCACATAGGTGAATATTAAAGAACTAGAAAGTTCTTTACGAATTCTCTTGTATCACTTGTTCTCATTAATGAACTGACCAACTAAAGAGTTCGGGTTGAAGCCCATAAATTCTGAAAATATCAAAGGTGAATATGGGCCCATTCACCTGCCATGTATACCACATATGATGCATCTATGAAATGGTTACATGCGCAATTGTTATTAACCCGCAGCCTGGCCGGTGCTTGCGAGGTAAATTGCTCAGTAATCTAACTTCGAGCATAATTTCCAGATTCTCTACTCAAGATAGTTCATCTTGATAAGTTGGTTTAGCAAGATAATTATTGAGTGCTTCCACTTAATAGCTAAACTGTTTCTTATGAGAACAAAGTTATATATATCAGTTTGATATACGTTGTATATGAGAGTATATTATATTCTCCCCTCACAAGTGGTTCAGGGTCAGGAACCAAATAATTTCATCTTATTATTAATGTGCTGTGTATATTGACATGATAATGCACAAAGATGATTTCCCAAAGTTGAGGAAACAAGTTAGCTTTTCCAACATGAGGGGGAGACATGATAAACAATTGAGAAAAGGTTACATGGGAAGAATTATCATTTGTATATGTAGATCCCCGAATATCATGATATGAACCTGAAGTTCATAAAATGGATAATTCAATTGCAACATATTGCAAAGCATGCTATACGCATTTGCTGACCCAAAGAAAGTGACTATATTCTCACTACAAATGCTCATATTAAGTCCCAGAAGGACAAAGTCTTTGATACGCTTAAAGCGTATAGACAAATACTTGATTCCATGTGAAAGACATGTAGATTTGGACATGTAGTTCAAATACTTGAGAGTATAAAAGTCAAAGGTATGTATAATCAGTTTTCGATATCTTATTTGTTTAGCATGACGTGAAAACTTGATATGCATCTAAAGTCTATTATGTGACTTACATGACTTAACTTGAAAGATTTAAGTTGCTTGAAGCATATGCAATTCTTGGTCCTGAAGTACCACATCCCAAGTACAATTTGTGTACATATGAATCTTGCTATAACTATAAGCATGATGGCATTGAGAATATATCTATGAAGATATTGAAGAGTCATTCCGCGACATTATATGAAGATGTTCATATCTATCAAGAATGATGATTTTAAGGTGCGAAATATTTGTTCAAGTCAATATGGTTGATTTATTTATCAAATCTCTACCAAAGATCGTTTTGAAGATGATGCACAAGATTGGAATGCAAATGCTCAAGGATATAAATTGATGTTCTTATTAGGGGGAGTTAATGCGCGTTGCACTCTTTTTCCCTTACAAGATTTTGTCCCACTGGGTTTTCCTTGCGAGGTTTTTAACGAGGCAACCAATAGGCGCATATTCAAACATGTGTACTCTTTTTCCTTCTCTTTAATTTTTCCCATTGGATTTTGGTTTTAAGGTTTTAACGAGACACATTGTTGAATAGACATTCAAGGGGGAGTGTTATAAATAGACTTCTATTTAAGGTGAATGTCTATAATTAGAGAGATTCTAGAGTTTTATTCTTGGTAGCTAAGTTACTACCTCCCTATAAATAAAAGGGTCTTCTACCATTGTAAATTATCCCTAACAATCTCTAAGTATCAATAAGAATACTCTCTCTCTCTATTCTCTCTATTACTCTTGTTCTTGCATTATTGTTCTTGTCTTTATATTATTTCATAACAAATATCATAATTTATCTTAATTAGATAATCAGAGTAATTCTCCAAAGATAACATATACTTACTAAAATTAAAAGCTAGATTATTATAGGTTCTTTCTAACTTGAAAAACCAAAGCAATAAAGAAATATAATAATCAGAAGAAATAATACCTTCTGCAATTGTTGCAGAGAATCGCAAAGTTTGCGGTATTATGTTATAGAGTGATACTTGTCAATAAGTTTATGATAGAGAATATGGAACAGTGGCTTCTTTTATAGAAGTGTTTTGACTCCCTTTTTCTAATATAATAAATTTGATTTAGGAATGGATTCGGACAATATAAGACTTTGCCAAATATAAGAAACTTTAAGAAGTATAACACAGTCCTAGAGGTATTAGTATTAGGTGTAGGATTGTCAAATATAGTAATATTTAGAATGTATAGCGTGTTTCTCAAAGGTATTGGTATTAAATTTAGGGAATAGTTGAATGTGCTAACGTGTAGTATATAACTGGTATTAAAAATGGGATTATTATAGGTCCTTTTGAGACTTGAAAGACCACTAAATAAATATGAAAACAAACAGGAATTTTTTCATAAACTTCGATTACCAGCTCCAAAATTTTGACAAATCAATTTTCAACATTAAAACACCTTCAATTCTAACATAAAAACACCCTCAATTCTATATGGTACAAACTAAAAAGTAGTAGACATCTAATGCGTAGTGTAGTGAGATTAAAGAGCTAATAATATATCTCGAATTCATGTTCTCAAAGTTAAAAAAGAAAAATGGAATAAATTGTTGTATATTTTATTTAATACACATGATGTGAATACCATATTGCAGCAGAGGCACGTTTCCTTCTTAATTCCATGGTTTCGAATGATATTAGATGACCTCTACGGTAGCAAGTGCTAGGATAATCATTTTTTGCTTGCGTTTATAAATAGATATAACACACAAATTTTACAGAGGGGTAACAGGCAATGAAATAGCAAAATTTTAACCAGCACACCAATTTAAGTAAAAAAAATCAAATTTGTCAAATTACTAACATGTAGTTCAAAAATAAAGTTGAAATAGTAACATATTGGAGAATACTGGAAATTTACCCAAAAAAAAAAGATATTGTAATGAAAATCTACTGGAATGACAGAAGATTAATAAAAATCCCTAATCCTTTCCTATTTTGATTTTTTTTATGAATTATTGAATCATGAGTATCTTCTTTGTCTCTGCAATCTCTTGTCTTCTTGATTCTTTTGTCCAACTCTATCACGTCTCTGTAAGGATTATGATTCCTACTAAAGACAACAACCTTCATATTGAATAATCCGGAATTACAACTACATGAGCGGAAGCTAACCTGAATCCATATGTGGAATTTGATGAACCTCCTTTGAAGATTGTCCTTATGTTCTTGTGAATTCCTTGATCCTTCCTTTAAGTTTCTTGAAGTTGTATATCACCACAAATGCCTCACAAGACTTAAAACAATATATGTGAATTGTTCACAATAGTAAAGGTTATGACAATAATCAAATTTGGTATATGGTTTTCCACCCTATTTGCAAGACAATGGACAATATGGTTCTTAATTCAATGGGAAGAAGAAGAACTTGTCTTGCTAAAGAATGGGAACCATAACCCCACTTTATAACTCTAGGAGTTACATAACCCAAGAGACAAGAGTTACAAGACAAGAGTTATGTCTTGAGTTATGTCTTGCAAGAGTTACATAACTCAAGAGTCACAAGCAAGTAACCATAGTTACTTATGTAACCTTAGTTAGCCCATCATAAACTAAGGTTACCCTTTTGGGTATCTACACATTAGTCCTACACTTTAGTATGACAACATATTGGCCCCCTTAACATAATGTCCATAAGACCACATAATTAGGCCAAACCAAAAGATAGCACATAACATATAATTATACATATATTATTCATATGTGTGTAGATATAAGTCCATATATCTAGATATAAATCCATATATCTTACAATCTCCCACTTGGACGAGATATACAAACATATGTACAATCCTTAATATTATATGTTACAAACCTTAGGTGCACAAAATTGCTATCACAATAAAATTGTCATGAACAATCCGGTCCATCAATCATACCAACATAGGACCTAAGAGCTCGTCGTTACTCATTCGTAACTAGAACCAATCATAGATCACGTATATCAATATAACCAACGACATGGATCAAATGTAGGTATGTAGCATGGAAATAACATAAAGTGTGGTCAATAGAATGTCTATTTCCAACTGGTTCTCTTTATTGAGATCATACTTAAACTGTAAGAGTACAAAAACTTTAAAACTGAATATCTGCGCAGATATAACTGAATTACTGAATTTCTGAATATAATGAACAATTACATAAATGTGCAATACAAACTCCCACTAAAATACATAATCCTTATCTGATTTGACACCCATACAAGCAATATGCTCAAGAAATACTTTTGGTGTCAATCCCTTAGTGAGCGGATCCGCAAGTATGGAGTTTGTACTTATGTACGTAATGCACAATTGTCCATTTTGTACTCTTTCTTTAACAACCCGAAATTTGACGTCCTTATGTTTTGCTTTCGTCAAATTACTGTTGTTATTAACATATGCAACCATGGTTACATATGTTATTAGCATAAATGGCAAAATTGGAGTCGATACACCTGATGATCTCAAACTGGTCCGAACTCCGGTATGTAAGCATGTAATCCTTTGTTCTATGTATGTTCCTCATGACCCTTTGGCTGCCTACCAATGGTCCATACCCGGATTGCTTAGATATCTGCCTAACATCCCAACAATGTATGCTATATCAGGTCGTGTACATACCTGAGCATACATCATACTACCTACCGCCGAAGCATAAGGTGTCTTCTGCATTTCCGAGATTTCATAAGAATTGTTTGGGCACTGTTTGAGACTAAATTTGTCTCCCTTAGCAACAGGGGTGTCGCCTGGTTTACAATCCTGCATGCCAAATCTTTTCAGAACCTTATCGATATAGCCCTTTTGTGACAGACCGAGAACGCCTTTGGAGCGATCTCTTAGAATCTGAATTCCTAATACAAAAGAAGCTTCACCAAGATCTTTCATTTCAAATTTCTTTGAAAGAAATTTCTTAGTTTCAAGTAATAATGCTATATCGTTACAGGCAAGCAGTATGTCATCGACTTATAAAACCAGAAAAATATACTTACTCCCACTGAACTTATGGTATATACAGTCATCAGCAATATTCGGTTCAAAACCAAAAGATGTAATGACTGCATGAAACTTATAATACCATTGACGAGAAGCTTGCTTGAGCCCATAGATGGATTTCTTTAATTTGCAAACCTTCTTCTCTGATTCATCCGAAACAAAGTTTTCAGGTTGCACCATATAAATTGTTTCCTCAATGTCACCATTGAGAAAAGCAGTCTTAACATCCATTTGATGAAGCTCAAGATCAAAATGTGCTACTAATGCCATTATAGTCCTGAAAGAGTCTTTCGATGAAACTAGAGCGAAAGTCTCTTTATAATCAATGCCTTCTTTCTGAGTGTAGCCTTTTTGCGACAAGACGAGCTTTGTACTTAATAACATTGCCCCCTGAATCCCTTTTGGTTTTAAAAATCTATTTACAACCAATAGGTTTCGTACCTTCGGGCAACGTAACAAGCTCCCAAATGTCATTATCACTCATAGACTTCATCTCATCATTCATGGCATCAATCCACTTTTGAGTGTTAGAACACTTAATGACTTGATGGAAGTTGATTGGATCATCTTCCTCAAGTCCAATATCACTTCCTTGTTCTTGAAGAAATACAACATAATCATCCGAAATTGCATTTCTCCTCTCTCTAGTGGATCTCTTTAATGGCATTTCAGTTTCTTGAGGTTGTTGAGTTTGATTTTCATTAGTTAAATCAGGGTCCTGATGGGGGAGATTTTCGAGATTGTCTTGAACCGGAGTTGCATCAACAACTTGAGGGAAAGACACATGTTCTTCCTCAAAGACAAAATCTCTAACAACTTTATCTCCCCACCTCCCAAACTCAATATCCTCAAAGAACCTAGCATTACCCGTCTCAAAATTAGTTCGTGCTGTGGGATCATAAAACTTAAAAACCCCTGGATTTTTCAGAGTATCCAACAAAAAAATAGCTACTAACCGTCTTAGCATCCAGTTTCTTTTCATTCGGCCTATAAGGCCTTGCCTCAGCTGGACAACCCCAAATGTGAAAATGCCGAATACCGGGTTTATGCCCAGTCCAAAGTTCATATGGGATTTTTATTGTAGCTGCAGTTGGAACTCTATTAAGAATATAAGCTGCGATTTTTAATATGGATTGGGACTTTTCATGAATAAGATAGAGGTACCCATAATGAGAGTAATCGTCTATGAATGTGATAAAGTATTGTTGACCATTCCGACAAGGAGTAGGAAATGGCCCACAAATATCCGTATGTATCAATTCTAAGACGTCCGAATCTCTCTTAGCACCTAATCTAGTCTTGTTTGTTTGTTTTCCCTTGATACACTCAACACAAATTTCCGAATTTGAGGAATCAAGAGAATCAAGAATTCCATCTGACACGAGTTTCTGAATTCTTTGAATGGATATGAGACCCAAACGTTTATGCCAGAGTGAAATAGAATTCTCATTAGTTAACTTTTGGTACCATTAAACTTGTATGCAAAGTTTCTTTATTTGAAGTTATTGTATCAACCAAATATAAGCTATCAAATGTTGATAAAACGCCAGTACCAATAAGATTTGAATTCCAAAAGAGACTAACTTTATTGTCCCCAAATGTACATTTATAACCGCATATGTCCAATTGGGGAACTGAAAGTAAATTCCATCTAAAAGACGGTACAACAAAAGTCTCATTCAAATCTAAATGAAAACCGGTCTTAAACAACAGCCTAAATTTGCCAATAGCTTCAACTGGCACCTTCTTGCCGTCACCCTCATAGATGTATCTTTCACCATCTTTTGGTTTTCAGCAGTTCAGGCAACCCTGCATAGATATCCTTATGTGAGCAGCATAACCTACCCACCAATTATCCTTAGGTACCGAAATTATATTAACTTCAGAACAAACAAGAGACAGAAATGTACCTTTTTTCGCACGCCAGGCATGGTACTTGGTACAATCTCTCTTTACATGATCAGTCCCATTACAGAGAAAGCAACCTAATCCAGTAATTTCAACCTTAGGTTCCTTATGTTGCTTAATCTTGGGCCTTACAACCGCAACTTCCTTATTTTTCCTCTTCTTAGTTTCCTTAGAAGAAGATGCCAAATGAGCACTTTCAGTCTTATCTTGCTTAATCCTTTCCTCTTCTTGCACACAATGTGAAATGAGCTCATTAAGAGTCCATTTCTCCTTCAGGCAGTTATAACTGACCTTAAACTGATTAAAGTGTGCCGGAAGAGATATCAAAACAAAGTACACAAGCAGTTCCTCAGGTAAATCCAGCTTGAGTGACTTTAGTTTCGAAGCAAGATGAGACATTTCCATAATGTACTCCCTAATGTTTCCCTTGCCCTTATACCTCATGGAAACAAGTTTACTCAATAGTGTACTTGTTTCCGCCTTTTCGTTTTGAATAAAACGCTGTTCGAGGTTTTCAAGGAAAACTTTGGCATTGGGTTCATCATTCATAGTGCCCCTGAATGATTCTGGGATTGCACGCTTCATGATCATGAGACTCATGCGATTCGAGCGTTCCCACTTCTCCATCACCCTCCTGTCATCAGGAGAGGATGTATCCTCAAGAGGAGTAGGTTGCTCGGTCTGAAGTGCTAAGTCAAGATCCATGCAACCGAGAACGATCATTACATTCTCTTTCCATTCCTTAAAATTTGTGCCGTTAAGCACAGGGATGCTATTGATATTGGCAGAGATCATAGAAGCAGAAGAATTTACTGAAAATTGAACAAAGGATTACTAAATACATGCTTACAAAACTTGAACTTTAACTTTATAGATTCAAAGTTAGGCATTTCCCATTACAAGATACCTAGCACAACATTGATTTTAGTCTTTGGACAGAAAATCAACTTGTAAGTGGTACTCTTGGTGTAGTGATCAAACATAGACAATAAACTCCTGTCAAATATTAAACCTTCCTTTGGGCCGATTTAATATTCACATGGAAAACCAAATAATCATCTCATATTTACCACCACAAGAATGTTCGAATTCCTGCCAAATAACACCTTCCTTTGGGCCGATGTTAAACGCATGGAAGACTAACATCCACAGTCATCTCATATTTTATAATTAATCAATCTACACAATAGAGGTTACTTTGGCAACATAATGCTTCAATTGAAAAACTAAAATATTAGATGCTATAAACTTTAGTTCCTTAAGCCATTTTATGAATCTCAACTTAATGTGTTACTTATTTTGATATGTAACACTTGAATATTAATCGTTGTTTACATGATAGGACAATTCTAAATATATTATAAGAATTGATGGACTTTAAAACAATTAATATTCACTGAAACTTAAGAGAGTTGAAACGTTTTTCTTAAACTTTACTGGACCAGACAATCGATTGTCAGCACAGACAATCGATTGTTTGGTTTTTTCTGAAAATTTTAAGTCACTGGATGTGACAAGGAAAAATTTTTCTAAAGTTACTGGACCAGACAATCGATTGTCAAAACAGACAATCGATTGTTTGGTTTTTTCTGAAAAAATTTTAAGTCACTGGATATGACAAGGAAAAATTTTTCTTACTGGACCAGACAATCGATTGTCAAATCCAGACAATCGATTGTCAGGTATAATTTAAAAACATTTCATCTCACTGGAGTGTATACAATCGATTGTACAGTGTATACTTTTTCTGAATTATAACATGATTTTAACATGAATCTTTAAACATGAAAACATGTTATTTACCAACTAAATCATGCTATATACAACGTTTTAACATGATATAAAAACATCAAACTGAATCAAATCATAACATTCATAAGATCATGCTATCATGCTATTTCATGGTAGAATTTCATAAACAAAATTCTAATTATACTTTAACATGAATCCTAATATAACATGAACCTTATGAACATCCAAATTATCCAAAATTGAAGGGTGGCTCTGATACCAATTGTTAGGATTATGATTCCTACTAAAGACAACAACCTTCATATTGAATAATCCGGAATTACAACTACATGAGCGGAAGCTAACCTGAATCCATATGTGGAATTTGATGAACCTCCTTTGAAGATTGTCCTTATGTTCTTGTGAATTCCTTGATCCTTCCTTTAAGTTTCTTGAAGTTGTATATCACCACAAATGCCTCACAAGACTTAAAACAATATATGTGAATTGTTCACAATAGTAAAGGTTATGACAATAATCAAATTTGGTATATGGTTTTCCACCCTATTTGCAAGACAATGGACAATATGGTTCTTAATTCAATGGGAAGAAGAAGAACTTGTCTTGCTAAAGAATGGGAACCATAACCCCACTTTATAACTCTAGGAGTTACATAACCCAAGAGACAAGAGTTACAAGACAAGAGTTATGTCTTGAGTTATGTCTTGCAAGAGTTACATAACTCAAGAGTCACAAGCAAGTAACCATAGTTACTTATGTAACCTTAGTTAGCCCATCATAAACTAAGGTTACCCTTTTGGGTATCTACACATTAGTCCTACACTTTAGTATGACAACACATTGGCCCCCTTAACATAATGTCCATAAGACCACATAATTAGGCCAAACCAAAAGATAGCACATAACATATAATTATCCATATATTGTTCATATGTGTGTAGATATAAGTCCATATATCTAGATATAAATCCATATATCTTACAGTCTCATGCATCTCTTCAGCAATTAAGCCCCTTTTAACTCCATTGTCTTGAGGTTTTTTATCAATTTTCATCAAAAAAGTAAATTCTTTATTTTTATTCAAGATCATCTTTTAGTAAAATTTCGAGTCTTCTTTCTGTAGCATTAAAAGGAATATATTAGCTGAAATATTATTTTGATGAAATGAAGCACAATGGTATTCAAATAGCTATCAAGTTATTCATTAAGTATATACTAATACTAAATATAAAAGTGAAAGATAAAATAACCTTTTCCGAGATCGATTGGATATACTCTTTAACATCACAACCTAGCAAGTATCTTGCAGCATCGAAAAGTGTAATATTGCTATGTCGATTGCCATCAAACACATCGATTTTTAGACGATATCAACAAAATAATGCATAACTATATTAATAACTTATTTAATATCAAGAGATATAAAGGAAGTGAATGAGTATGAATATTACATTTCTTCGTGGTCAACGTTTTTTGACATACAACTGCCACAATGCCCAATTTTATTTTTAATATTGACTTTCTTATAGCAATTCTTGCAAGAAGAATATCACGGCTCATCTTTGTCTACAGCGTTGTTATTCGTGCACTAAATCTACAATATAAATTCTACAAATAACAATTATTTATTTTTTTTAGCACGTTCAAAAGGAGTATAATCATTCTAAAGTATCTGACAAAGCTTACCTTCATAGTTGCAGATGAACCATTTATGATATCTTTGATCTTCACTTCTTTGGCTTCTCTAATTAGCTTAGATGGCATTAAAGTAATATCTTTATTTTGAGCTCATACCATCGTGCCTGTAAATACAGAATTTAATGTATTATCAAATATTTCTTGGCATCTTAAGAAGTAACATTTTGGGTCAACAAATAATGCCATATCTTGCATATTTTGCATCTCTTTTGCTCTTTGAAATGTCGGGTGGATCAGCACACTACTAATATGAGTCGTAGATATACAAAAATCCCCTACTCACAAAACACAAATAAAGCTTAGTATAAATTTAATTGATAAAGAATTAATTGTGCTTATAAAAACTTCTTATATAATACCTTAAAAAAACTACCCCTTCACATCACAAAATGCTACGACAGATTTCTCATCTATCAGTTGTTGTAGAATTTTACCTTCTTTTTCAGCTAGCTCACCCCACATGGTTATAGTTTTACGATCATACCTAAATTTTACAATTGAAATATGTATTAGTTGTGCAAGAAATAAGTAAATATTTTATCTGTTATAGTTACTTAATATAAATATTAAATAGCTTAACTAATTTTTACTTACGTTTTATCTGTAACTATTATTTTGAGTCTCTTTTTTTCTCCAACCATTAATGGTCCCTTTGCTTTTATCGGTATGCAAATTATGTCTTTGAAAAATATAAAGAGAAATCACATGTAAGTTACAAAGTAACTATTAAAAGGAATTAATGTGAAACTTAAATATAATAAAATAAAAGTATTCAATGTATTATCAAAAGATACCGAGAAGAAAATTATCAAATAATGTTTCGATGGTGGATTTTGTTGCCTCTTCTAAAGAGAGAAAATTATTCAAAAATTTTGTGGTGGAAAAGTGGTTGATGCATTCCGTAACTGTAATATAATTGCTAAAAGATATTTCTAACTCCTTATGCATAGATAAAAAGATAGAATTAGCAACCTTCACGCGACCATTTATAATGTAATAGCTTTTGTTTTGTTGAAATAATTTTTTTCAATCTTCAACATTTTTATTGAGCAGTACTGCCTAGATCTTTATCCCCTATAACTTAATACAAAAATAATTTTAGATTAATTAAAAATAACACAAATAAGTAATAAAATAAAATCAAAATAAATATACAAAATAAACCTACCTCTTCATCAACAAATGTTAAATGCCAACACAAACCCTCTCCTTTGTCGTTCTTATATTTTATTATTGGTCCTCTTCAATAACTAATACCTTAATTACCCATTCAACATCATAAAGTTTAAGGTTATTATTGGGATACATTGTTTTTCCAAATTTGATTCCATTACACTACGCGAAATACCTGCAATATATAAGTAAAAGCTGCGAAATATTATGTAATAGCTGAAAATTAATATTGTTACAATAACATTAGTTAAAATAACATAAACCATTAATCTCTAAAGCTATACAATTTAAACATAATACTACTTCAATGTAAAAGACTTTGATATGTAAAATTAAAAACTATGCCGAAAAATAAAGAAGTACGACACAAAAAATAATTTCAATAAAAGTTAAGATGTCATACCAATAATACCTTAGGAATAATTAGCTTATTCTTTTCCTATATGGATTCGTGCAATTAAGCGAAATTCTATAGGAAAAGATTAAATAAGGAAAAATATTATTGTCAAAAAAGGTAAATATTCTTGTAAAAAACGGAAAAGGCTTACAAAAAAAAAGTTGAGCTAAAGAAATCAATCGTAAACTAAATCGGCCAAAAAGTAGGCGTATAAAATTTGACCCGAAGTCAACTATATAGCATTAATTTAAGTGTAATTTAAATGGAAAGAAAACGCAATCTCATATAATTTATAATTATATCCTTATTATACAAATAAATAAGATTATGAAAGTCGATCAATATTTTAAGAATATTTTGATCGTTCAATATTTAGCCTAAATTATTCATACTTTTATAATACTATAAATATAGATAGATTATTTATTAATTATAGATATAGATTATTGATAGAAGTAGATAGTAGATGAAGATGTCTTTTTGGTCTCTCTCACACACACATACACACACACACACACATATATATATATATATACTATTTTTATAATACGTGTGTTGCATGTGTACCCTATCTAAATGAGTAAAAACTTTTAAAACATTATAAAAAATAGAGTGTTATCTCCTAAAAAATATTTAAGTATTTAAATATTTGATTATAACTATATTTTTATTCACTCAGAATTATTTTTCAAATAGTAAAAAAACTGAATAGGTGAAAAATCATAAATACGGGACATGTTCCAAAAAAAGGGCAAAAGGAAATTCTTTTTAAATTTTAAGGAATTAAGAATCAATATATATCATTAACAAAATCTAAAATTGAAATGCTTTTTTTTTCTTTTTTGATAAACAACTTTTCTATTTCATTCTATCAAAAGAATATACATTACATTCAGTAGATTTTGACCATCTAATCATCCTTTGTTATAAACTCTAGTCTAAGGTTCCTTCTTAAGCTAGGACTATACATGACAATCAAGTACTCTAATGCTATTACACAAAAATCAGTAAAAGACTCTAGCATATTAAGGGTAGCAGTTTATCTTCTGCAGAGCTAATTCTAGTTTTGTATTGAGACCCCCTTCAGCTATATGTGGATAGCTATTTCTTTGCAGATGTTGTTGATGATCAGTTTACCTCCTTAGAATATCAGTTTATTTCTTTCTCTCTATATAGCATTCACCAGCATGTCAAATGCACATGTAATTATTGCACATTGTCCATTTCTCCTTTTAGCATTCTTGCTTACCTATTCGACTTCACTCTGCCAGCCACAAATAGGTCTATCATATCCCAACCATCTTAGCAGCTTCAACCATAGTTCCTTTGTCAGCGAGCATTCAAAGAAAAGATGATCAAAAGTCTTAACAGCTTGCTCGCAGAAAATATACTGTTGTGGAGCTTGTATACCAAACTTTAGTAGCCTCTCTACTGTTGCCAATCTATTATGTAATGCAAGCCACAGTATAAATTTGAATCTTGGATGCATGTGTGCTTGCAAGATAATGCTCTTCCACTGGTCTTTGGTGTTGAGGGAATTGAAGCCTATACAAATTTTTAATGCTAAACAATTCACCCATCTGTAGCTGGTGCAATCTGCTTTCCAGGTCTCCTTGGATTCCTTGAAGCTCGTTTATCATCTTTTTTGCCCCAAAAATTTTCCTAACTACACAGGCTTCATTCCTAGGTATAGGCATATATTCAATTGTATAGTTCTTTATGTAATAAATGTGCATCCATTTTATCCATAGACTATCCTTCTTCTTTGCCACTGACCATAGATGTTTTACAATAGCAGCTTTATTCCAGTATAGCATGTTCAGCCCCCGCACTCTATGGCAAACATATTGTTTCCCAAGAAATCAAAGCTCTCCTTGACATAGTAGTTGAACCAGTCCACAAAAATGATTAGCAGATTGCCTCAATCATCTTCATCACTTTCTTTGGTAATAAAAATATTTGTGTCCAATACGATTACATACCAAATAAAATTGATATTCTCAATTGAAGTCGCCTTGCATATGATAATAATCTCGATGTCCAGCAATTTATCTTCTGAGTTACCTTCTCTACTAGCGACCAATACTGAGCAATGGATAGTTTTTTGGAATCCAATGGTACCCCAAGGTACTTGAAAGGTGGGCTGCCTTCAGGGAACCTCAGCTCTTATAAAATTTCCTCTTTTTTCCAAATTGAAACTCCATCTATGTAGACATAACTCATGTCAGCATTGCTTGAAGACCTGATACCATAGAGAATTTTTGAAACATTTGTTTCAATAGTCTGACAGATTGTATATCAGCCTTTTAAAACATTAGCAAGTCATTCGCAAAACAAACATGTATCACACCCAATTTCTTGAACTTATGATGCAATTTGAAGTCTTTCATCTTTGTCAATTGCATGAACTCCCTTTGCAAATACTCCATGGCCAGGACAAAGAGATAGGGAGACATTGGGTCTCCTTCCCTTATGCCCCTCTTGCCTGTGAAAGGTGCTGTGAGTCCACCATTTATGTTTAGAGAATATGTAACTGATGAAATGTATTCCATTACCAATCTTGTGAATTTGTAAGGAAACCCCATGTCAGTAAGCAATCTTTCTAAAAAAAAAATCATTCTACTATGTCGTAAGCTTTCTTCAAATCCACTTTAAGAACACATCTTGGGGAGATACCCTTTCTTTTATATCCTTTGAACAATTCATGTATGAACAAAATGTTGTCTGTAATACTTCGACCTTCTATAAATGCTAACTGTGATCTCCTAATTAGACCTCCAATGATTGTTTTTAGTCTTGCTGTGAGGACATTTGTGATGATCTTATATAGTATTGTACAGCATGCTATGGGCCTATAGTTTTTAACTTGACTAGGATTTTGCACTTTAGGAATCGGTGTTACAGCAATATTGCTAACTCCTTTATGCAGCCTCCCAGTCACAAAAAATTCCTTCACAACCTCATATATATCATCACCTATTACTTGCCAATGTCTTGTGAAAAAATCAATTAGAAACCCATCCGCTCTTGGTGCTTTATCATGGGGCATATCTTTTATTGCCTGAAGTATTTCATCGCTTGTAACTACTTTGATTAGGTCCTCCTTCTTCTGCATATTAAGACAAGGTCCTTGACATATGACCTCAGAGTTTGGACATTGACATGTAGTGTTACTCTCTCCCAGTAGCTTCCTGAAGAACTTGACAAACTCTTCCTCCACTAGTATAGGATCAGATACCTTGTCTCCCAAGTCAGTGTAGATAGAGTTTATCGTATTTGTGTTTTTCCTCAGTGTGCATGGAAATACTTAGAATTTGAGTCTTCACAAGCTACATTCCAGTCAAGACAAGTTGGGGTTGTCTATATGAATCTTCACTGCCATGCCTCTGCAATTAAATTAATCTCCATACCTTTTGGGTGTCATCCAGTATTTCTTGCTTGTGAGGTCTGACAGATTTGTTGTGCAAGCCCCGACAAATCTGGCCTCTACTTATAAATATTTGCAATTTACCATCCCCCTTCGAATGCGTGAGATGCATATTTTATGATATTGAGCTTCATCCCTTAAATATCTTAGGACCCTAAGGGCCTAATTTTTAAATTGGATATCATTTGATAATGAGCTTTTTAAAAGGAGAAACTAATATCATTTATTTTGAAGAGAAAAAACATGTAGTCAATCTCTAATAAGAAGCATCACTTACAACGCTTATTGCAACCTTGCATGCCGTACTAGTTGGCTGGATTTCCTGCAAGTCTATGGCATATTGAAGCTATATATTCTTTTTCACAGCTTACTGTTTCTGGAATTTTGAGTTCATTATGGATAATACTCCTGAAATGATAGAGCTTGCTTTTGTCTAACAAATCCAAGATAACACTTTTACATTTATCAGGCCATGGAGATGTTTTCCTATAGCCAGCAACACATTCCTGTTATTTTCTTGGTGACTGACGGAGCTGTTGAAGATGAAAGACACATCTGTGATGTTCTGAAGAGTCATCTGATGCAAAACCAAATGATATGCCTGTTATCCTATTATTTTGACATTTCAAAGGGAAGCCTGATCCTTGGGTAATAAAGTAGAAAGGGGTTAATTTCCCGTTGAGGGGTTATTTTCCCAACAAGTGGTATCATATGGGTGTGCTTGTCGCTGGTCAAGAAATCACTCATTTCTTATGCCAAAGGTACAACGGTAAAACCTTGTGACTATTGTTTATTTGGTAAACAGCATAGGGTGTCATTTCAGACATCGTCGGAAAGAAAGTTGAATATACTTGATTTAGTATATTCTGATGTTTGTGGCCCAATGGAAATTGAATCAATGGGCGGTAACAAATATTTTGTTACTTTTATTGATGATGCTTCACGAAAATTGTGGTTTTATATTTTGAAAACCAAAGATCAGGTGTTTCAAGTTTTCCAGAAGTTTCATGCTCTAGTAGAAAGGGAGACAGGTCAAAATCTAAAACATCTCCGAAGTGACAATGGAGGTGAGTACACTTCAAGGGAATTTGAAGAGTATTGTTCAAGTCATGGGATTAGACATGAAAAGACAGTTCCTGGAACCCCACAGCACAATGGTATAGCAGAGAGGATGAACCGCACTATCGTGGAGAAGGTGAGAAGCATGCTCAGAATGGCTAAACTACCTAATTCATTTTGGGGTGAAGCAGTTCAAACAACATGTTACCTGATCTATAGGAGTCCATCAGTTCCATTGGCGTTTGATATCCCAGAAAGAGTTTGGACCAATAAGGAGGTGTCCTACTCGTATCTGAAGGTGTTCGGTTGCAGAGCTTTTGCACATGTACCAAAAGAGCAGAGAACAAAGCTGGATGATAAATCTGTTCCCTGCATATTTATCGGATATGGAGATGAAGAGTTCGGGTACAGATTGTGGGATCCTGAAAAGAAGAAGGTCATCAGAAGCAGAGATGTAGTCTTCCGAGAAAGTGAAGTTGGAACTGCTGCTGATATGTTAGAAAAGGCGAAGAATGGTATAATTCCTAACCTTGTTACTATTCCTTCTATTTCTAACAATCCCGCAAGTGCAGAAAGTACGACCGACGAGGTTGCCGAGCAGGGGGAGCAACCTAGTGAGGTTATTGAGCAGAGGGAGCAACTTGATGAAGGTGTCGAGGAAGTGGAGCACCCCACTCAGGAAGAAGAACAACCCCAACCTCTAAGGAGATCGGAGAGGCCAAGGGTAGAGTCATGCAGGTACCCTTCCACAGAGTATGTCCTCATTAGTGATGAGGGGGAGCCAGAAAGTCTTAAGGAGGTGCTGTCCCATCCAGAAAATAACCAGTGGATGAAAGCCATGCAAGAAGAGATGGAATCTCTACAGAAAAATGGCACGTACAAGCTGGTTGAACTTCCAAAGGGGAAAAGACCACTCAAATGCAAATGGTTCTTTACACTCAAGAAAGATGAAAATGGCAAGCTGGTCAGATACAAAGCTCGATTGGTGGTTAAAGGCTTCGAACAGAAGAAAGGTATTGATTTTGACGAAATTTTCTCGCCTGTTGTCAAAATGACTTCTATTCGAAGAATTTTGAGCTTAGCAGCTAGCCTAGATCTTGAAGTGGAGCAGTTGGATGTGAAAACTGCATTTCTTCATAGAGATTTGAAAGAAGAGATTTATATGGAGCAGCCAGAAGGATTTGAAGTAGATGGAAAGAAACACATGGTGTGCAAATTGAATAAGAGTCTTTATGGATTAAAGCAGGCACCAAGGCAGTGGTACATGAAGTTTGACTCATTCATGAAAAGTCAAACGTACATAAAGACCTATTCTGATCCATGTGTATACTTCAAAAGATTTTCTGAGAATAATTTTATTATATTGTTGTTGTATGTGGATGACATGTTAATTGTAGGAAAAGACAAGGAGTTGATAGTAAAGTTGAAGGGAGATCTGTCCAAGTCATTTGATATGAAGGACTTGGGCCCAGCACAACAAATTCTAGGGATGAAGATAGTTCGAGAGAGAACAAGTAGAAAGTTGTGGCTATCTCAGGAGAAGTACATTGAACGTGTACTAGAACGCTTCAACATGAAGAATGCTAAGCCAGTCAGCACACCTCTTGCTAGTCATCTAAAATTGAGCAAAATGATGTGTCCTACAACAGAGGAGGAGAAAGGGAACATGACTAGAGTTCCTTATTCTTCAGCAGTTGGAAGCTTGATGTATGCAATGGTATGTACTAGACCTGGTATTGCTCACGTAGTTGGTGTTGTCAGCATGTTTCTTGAAAATCCTGGAAAGGAACATTGGGAAGCAGTCAAGTGGATACTCAGGTACCTGAGAGGTACCACGGGAGATTGTTTATGCTTTGGAGTATCAGATCCAATCTTGAAAGGCTATACGGATGCTGATATGGCAGGTGACATTGACAACAGAAAATCCACTACTGAATATTTGTTTACATTTTCAGGGGGAGCTATATCATGGCAGTCAAAGTTGCAGAAATGTGTTGCACTCTCTACAACTGAAGCGGAATATATTGCCACTACTGAAGCTGGCAAAGAGTTGATATGGCTCAAACGGTTCATTCAAGAATTTTTCGCTCTGTATTAGTATGATATTGTCCGCTCTGGGCCAAGCCCTCACGAATTTATTTTTGGGCATCTCCCAGAAGGCCTCATACTAATGCGGTTTGCTAACCATATATATATTGGTCACCTTTCTCCTTCTCATCCGGTGCAAGATGGGATTTGTACCCCAACAAACCTCCCCTCAAACCCAGACCACACAATCCCGTGACCTCCCCTCTAGCGAATATCCATTTCCGATCTGCCACCCATCTTGCACGACCGCAACTACCGCAGGACCCGCCGCCCAACCATCTGTTTCTGTCGGGAAGACTTTCGACACAAGGCATTTCCGCAGACACCTTTACCCCGTTAGCCCGGAGATCACCTTTGGTCCATTTTGGCACACCGTCGACTTCGCACGCGTCGGTCCGCTACTCCGCCCTCCAAACCTAGGCTCTGATACCACATGTTGGGAACGAGCGTACCCTCACCCCAACCCTGCATTAGTATGATATTGTCCGCACTGGGCCAAGCCCTCACGGATTTGTTTTTGGGCATCTCCCAAAAGGCCTCATACTAATGGGGTTGGCTAACCATATATATTTTGGTCACCTTTCTCCTTCTCATCCGGTGTGGGAGGGGATTTGCACCCCAACACCTGCGGCTTTACCCCGGGAAAAAAAGGATAGTGTTTTGGTAGAGGAGATGCATGACATTCTCTGTTTTCTATCTTAGCCCAAATATATGCACAAAAATCTTGCTAATCACGAAAATAATATTTTTAATTTTGTCACATTTGTGAGATGCGACCAAGCTTGGTAAAAACTTGGTTTTGTAGGTTGTGAATGCTTTAAGGGATATGACCAGGGTACTGCAAAATGCATCACATTAGACACCTAAATCATGATAGTCTTACTTACATCTTTTCAGTTTTCACCTATGTACTAGGCATCTGAATTGTGATTCATCTGTCCTTGATGCAGTAGATTTATGCTCTTTAATAACCAATCTTACCGTGAATAATTTCAGAGTTGTTCTGTAACCACTATTTTTTGCGCATGCTTGCAATGATGAGTCATGGCCACTATGCAGCTGCTTATGATGTTGGTAAGTTGATTATTCTATTGCATTTTTCTTGTTAAATCTTTTTCCCAAATGAAAGCTCTTGCAACATGATTGAAAGATAGCATCATACTTATTATTTTTTTATTCAATGATTATAATTCGTGTGATTTTCTTCAAGATAAATTACTTTTTGATTTGTACTTGCTGAATAGGAGCCGCTTTTACAACTTCCAGATCATTTTTCCATTGTCTAAAGATGTAAAATCTTAGCAGTGGTCCCTTTATATGCTCCACTTAATGTCAAACAATCTTATATGAGCAATTGTGACAAGTCGAACTAAGACGCTAGGGTGGAGATAATGTGGTAACCTATCATGACCACAAGGATGACATGCACTTTTTATCTCAGTCCACTAAAAGTGATTTGCGTAGAGAATGATTGTGCCAGTTCCTATTTGACCATGATGACAACTCTGCAGTTTTAGCTTCCTTTTTTTCCCTTCCTGGGGCCTGATATAATGTTATTGTTCATAATTATAACTTGAGACGATCTAGCATAGATTTCCTGCTTTCTTGTGATAAATTGTATGCAGTTGTGACCTGAAACTAATTGCCTTCTCCCTTATGTTTGGTGGTCTTGCACAGAATCTATTGAAGTTCGTATGGAGTTTGCGGAGTTCGGCGGGCTGCCGATTAGTGCAGCGGCGGCGCGGCAAGATGCCGGAGAGAGGTTTGCTTCTAGAAGACGAAGCCTCCATTGTTGTTGTAGATTTACAAAGTAAAAAAAAATGTTGATAGGGAAAAAAAAGAAGGAATAATTTTCTGAATTTAGAAGAAATACCTTGCTAGTGCCGATTATGTAGAAGGTCGGCGACGGCGGGCTGCCGATTAGTGCAGCCGCCGCCGCGGGTAGGGAAAAAAAGTTAGGGTTTGTTTGGCGATAAGCCACTGGCGTATGATACCATGTAGAGAGTTAGTTTTGGGAGAAGTGTTTTGGGAGAGAAAGTGTTAATTCTTGTATTGCTCACAAAAGTATATATAGAGTACAAGGAAACCAAATCCTACCATCTATGGGAAACCAAATCCTACCAACTATAGGACTGTACAATAATGATAGAATATTCTACCAATAATAAAAAGATACATAAATTATAATCTAATATATCTAACAGTTCCAATAAAAAATTATACACGATCTAACAGTTCAGTTCAGTTCAGTGTACTCAATTCTAACCTGAGTATCTGGAAATACATAACAATAAAACATGAATTCCAGTTAAATCTCTATATTTTTGGCCGGTGGATCCCAGTTACTCTTTTGGCAGAAGCTGCATGGAGTCGAAAAACTAGTTCAAATTGCTATAATCTTATTTTATTTGGCACATTTAATATGTGTTTTGCCAGGGATTTAATTGTAGTCACACCAACACCGAATTAATAAACGACCTGAGTTGTGCCACATACTGTGTAATGAGTTTGCCACGATAGATAAGAGAATTTGGAATAGTGTATGTGATTTGAAAGATTAGCACCCTGTCGTATTCTTTCTTTAACCAAAATTTAATGAAGCACGTCTCCACTGCTGCTAAGAATATTGAAGAACCTAAATTGGAGAAGAAAATACTGGTACAGAATCTTGCTGTTGGTTTGGTAACTACAGTGCTACAGTTGAAAATATTCCTCCTGGAGCCTCTGAGACAAAACCCGAAACAGCAGAGATTTTAGCAAAGGCAGCATCTAACTGCTGCTGAAAGATGTGTGGCATGTGCTGTTGTATGTGCAGTATTCGGACGTGTTCAAAGATGAACGATCAGTGTGTGCCATTGTGCTGACGCAGTTTCTGGGTTCCTTGGCTTGCTTAGGTTGCTTCGCTTGCTGTGAATTATGCTGTTCTGGAAATGATGGATGAGATTTGTAAAATAATTTCCTCAGCAATCTTGTTGTATATTGTGTCAAATGTGACAGATTTATACGATTGTATTTAGTTTACATGTTCATGAGCATTCTGTAAGTATAGTCATTTAGTGTTTTACAGATCTTTGTGAATAGTTATGTATTTATTTATCAAAGCAATTGGACAGAAGTTTTGCCAATCGCTATACTGTAATGATGTTGAAATACGAGCAAGTTTCTTAATCTGAGAAGAAATACGATTGAATTAGACATGATCAGCAAAAATAAAACAAGATACTAAGACACCACATAGAATATTTTACCATCAGAGATGGTTCTTTCTTCCCACGACGTACTTTGAAGTTTGTTTGACCGGCTTTTAAGCCAATCCAAACACCCTCTTAAGCAAGCTTGAGTGCTTAGAGGGTTTGATACCGCTGTTACCCACGAACTCTATGCAATGTTTCTATGTTAGTATTTGACAGCAGATGAAGTTTTACTTCTTTCTGACGATGAAGTAAATCACATAAAAGTCATTATAGGTGACTCATTATAGAAGTCGTACAACTTAAAAGGAATTGCATCTCAGGAACAACAGGTGCGCTTTATATTAAGGGTCCCCTAAAGGAAGGAAATCCATGTATTACCAATAAAAAGGAAAAAATCAACTAACTATAAGAAATTCTGCTAAGTAAGAACATGATTTGGATACCTCAATGACAATGTTTTGTCTTTCAACTCCCTGTCTCAACTTATATACAATACCAGTTCAAGTTTTCCTCCTTCCATCTCGCGATATAAGCACCTGAGAATGAGATCTGTCATCTCCTGTTAAATTCTGTTCGTGTTCCTCAATCTTAATTTCTGTCTCTTGTTTTTCTTCTTTCTCGTCATGGACTGATATTTGGTGGAAAGTTTCTTGGATCTTTGTCATACCTTTTTCTACCGGTTCCATCGCCTGGTTTATGGTCAACACTACATCCTTCACAACCTGTTTTATTGGTTCAGCAAATGTTGCAATTAGATATACTACTTCAAGAATAAATGACCAATCGGTGTTCAAATACAACATAATGCAAGTGCTGAAAAGGTCTTACTTTTTGACCTCCTTCAACGACAATGTCCTGAACGCTTTCTGTGACGCTTGTCCCAGGAAGCTCAACCTTAGCTTCTATCTTTTCAACAACAGCTGGTTTCTCTCTATCTTCTGGTTTTAAAGTGTTTTCTGCTTTTTGGGCAATAATCTCTTCATACACGGATGTCGGAACGAAATGATAAGGTTTCGCGGAGAAGACAAAAACATGCGCAATAGCAGCAATAGCCATCTGTAGAAATGAGAGTTAGCTAACTAGCAAGAAGGAAATGAGATGCCTTATCCATATCTCAAGAAGGCTTAGAGCGATAAGTAACATTTGTTAGATAGAACTAATAAACAATTCGATGGAATAAAAAACAGAGAATACTTACCTCTATGCAGATGAGAAAATCTTGCAACCCGGTCTGGAACTTCCCTTCCTTCGGAAGCACCCTTAAATAACATAACAAGGCGATCCCCACCCCTTGCCACCATGTTGCGAAAACAATGGCCTTGAAACTAATAAATTTTGCTAGCGGTTTTATTGACTGGAGTTCATGGTGAGTCGCATTATAAAATTAGACGAGACAAAACAGTGCCCACATTGGGCTGAAGTTTAGTACCACAGTGATATAAGGGTATCTGCAAGAAGCAATAAGCAGACCAGTGACAAATCTGAGTCGAAAAACAGCACAAAACATAGCTACCAGAAAAACTCGCTGTTACAATAATGTAGGAATGATGCTAATGGTATTTAACTACACAGCTATATGTTGTGCTTAATATGTCTAATTTTTTCTCATACTTCACAATTTTATACAAGAAGCTAAATGGAGAAATGATGTACCCATAGTGCCACTTGAACTCTCCATCGCCATATACGCCAAAGATCTCCAAAATGAGAGCTAGGAACGCATAGGTTGTCTTCAAAATCATCTGTGGAACACAGCATTAGTATGAAGATAATGAGTACATCAACGTACTTATGGAAACTTTTTTCCCATTTGACATACATATTGTACAAGACCAAACTTTTCTATGGTAAACAAGTTCTTCCCCACGACACATGGATGGAAAATGAAGTTATACAACGTTCTTTTCTGTGTCACAGCTTTCCCCTCTCCTCCTAGCAATGACTGACTGATTTTTTTCCTCCTTTCATCTTTGAGCAGTTCAACGACCTCCCGCTCACCCCCTGCCACACATCCATTTTCCAGTAAATCAGGCTATATTCTAAATCTTTTAAGGATTTTGTAGATATGCATGTATAAGAAGTAGACCCCACAAGATTAAACATAGTCCATTAACATGCTAGTAAGAGATATACTGGGTTGTTGTTGTTGTTGTTTGTAGATATGCATGTATAAGAAGTAGACCCCACAAGATTAAACATAGTCCATTAACATGCTAGTAAGAGATATTATTTGTCGTCAAAGGTAGCAACTAGCAAGTGACTATCACCATAAAAAAAGTATCAAACATATCAGATCTTGGTTCATTGTCATAGAAAAGACAGGTAGAAGTTCTTGAGCTAATTTTAGTGTTTTAGCAACACCAGTGAAAATAGAGATCATGCTTACCAAGGCAAGCGATCAAGTAACTGCCAAAAGAATAGAGTGCAAATGCTTCGTAACAGTTCCTCAATATGTCGCAGGCAAGGGACAAATTTTGGTTCCACAAGGATAAAATCTGGAAAAGATGAAGAAACCAAATCGTTTAATTCTCATGGGAATTTGAAGTTACTGATTAGAAACTTTCCGACAACTTTAAGTTTGGATAATGAAAGGAGCATTATTTTACTCGATTGCTTCAATCAATCAGTTTAAACATGTATATAGCATAGAAACATAGTGTGCATTTACTTGATACGTAGCTCAATTAGAAATTCGGAAATCAGAGTGCATGTTGCTGGTTATTTTCTTACTGATTCAGTTGCATAGACAGGAACCATGAAAAGTACCCCCACGATCCATTTTTGTTCCTGATAAGCAAAGCAAAATTTAGATATAAGAATCAATTCTCCATGTATACTCCTAAATTGAGTACTCACCGCTGGATTAGATATAAGAATAAATTCTCCATGATTACTCCTAATGCGAGCAAGACAAAGCATCCAGCAACTACGAGAGCAGGTTCGTGGAGATCTCTATACATGTTCACATAGAGAGAGATGTAAAATAGCAATTCTCTTTAAAACTTTTAAAAAGCACGAAACAAACCTGAAAACAACAGCGCAATTAGCTTGGAATTTTGTTAACCCAAGGATATGGACAGAGGAAAAGGCACTTTGTTAGCTGATCAGCAAATTCTGATTTAAAAAACACAACACACACTACATAATACAAAAGAAAAATAGAAAGATGTTAAGATTCATGATCATGCCTGTAAAATCAGACTTGTGCTAATTCCCCAAGAGATCCCATAAAAACTTCAGTACCCAAAATCCATTTAACATTCTAACATTTTTAAGGCACATACAAACTACTAAATTGCGTTTTATTATTTTAGGATATGCACATACACATATACTTTGCAGTTTTTGTTCGTTTACTTCATAGTTGGACTTAGTTTTAGAATGGGGAAGGTGACTCGTCTACCAAGTGCTAAATGGGCCACTGGGCCGCTTTCAATTGTATCAAGCTCATTATAAAAAATGATTAATTTATAAAATATTATTAATGTTAATTATAATTATAATTATTAATATTAGCTACGTAATTATTTGTAGAAAAAAAAATTAAATTTTTACTTTTTTAAACAAGTATTCTTAGAATAGATTGGGTATATCTTAAGGAGCTTGAATTCTCAGTTTTTAAATGATTTGGCGAAGTTTTGAGGTGGTTTGAATTGAAAATTCGAAGTAAAAACTGAATATGGAAAAAAATAATACGTGTATCACACCGTAAATCATTTGTGTATCATATTTGTATCAATTGTGTATCACATGTATATCTGTGTATACATGTGTGCGAGATACATTCATAGAAGAATTTGTTTAACTTGATTTAATTACGAATTTTGATAATAAAAAAAACAATCCACATCGCCTCCAATCTTTCTCAAATTTTCTATATTGACTTATCTATATATTTTCAATGAATGTCAATTATATCCATTTAAAAAGTTCCCTTTTTGCTTAGATTTTTGGAATATTTTTTTTATATTTCATCACCTTATTTGCTACCTCATGTATGGAATTTCCTTTTCGTCTTGCATCTAATGTTGCTATCATGCTTAAACATATGGAAGGTGATTTTTGCATGCCATTCTTTGAGAGAAAGAATATTATTTATTTGGTTTTAACTTTTATATGTACTTTGCTAGTTTTGGCAAGTATATGACTAATGGCTAGAGATTGGAAAGCTGAGACTTATTTGGAACATTTGTGTTAGTTTTCCAAAATAGCATGGGCTAGCCGGTTTTCGGACTGGTCGCTAAAAAATAGTCAGTGTTTGCAAAGTCATTGAAAAATACCCACTATTTTGCTGCAACACGGAAGTTCTACCATAATATACTAGAGATTGGTGTACATGTGTATGAACTCCAATATATTATGCTAGAACTCCAACACACGAAAAATTCCAGCATAATATACTTGAAATTTGAGTACGTGTGTATGAGCTTCCATCATATTATGCTGGACTGGTATATTATATTAGAACTCCAATATCTTCTGTATATTATACTAAAAATTCTAGTATGATATACTGGAGTTTCAGTATACTTATGCCAGAGTATTTTTTGACTTGTAAACAATATTTTTGTTCAAATTTATTTTTACATAAAAGATAGCTAAATTTTAATTACTTTTAAAATTATAACTATTTTTAATTATCACTTATATAAATATTTTTGAATTCTCCCCAGTTATCTAGCTCTAATGTAGGCCCATCGCCAAATATAATGGGCCTACGGATCTTTTGCTTCTCATTTGAATTGGGATGCACTAAGTTCTTATTTAGGCCTACCGTCAAATATACTAGGCTCTCGAGATTGGGCTGCAGTAATTTCTCTCTTGACGGTCTGGTGAATTGTACAGAGTATTTTATTTTATCGTTCTCATTTAATTTATATTTATTTTTTAAAAAACTATTAATTTGTTTTTTTTTTTAATTAATTCCAGCCCCTTTCTCCTCCTCGTTCTCCTCCTTCATTTTCTTCTTCTTCTTCTTCTTCTTCTTTTTTCTTCTACTATTGTTGGGGCTGCGATGAAACCTCAGTTTATAGGATGATTACTATAAATATATTTATTAGATTATTTTAAAATAAATTATAAATAATTACGTAACTTAGTAGATAATAATTTATGAATATTTTTCACGTACGCATGTTAGTAGATGATGATAATTTTGTTCTTTTCACGTTTATTTTTTCAAAAATTATGATTTAGATACTGTTGGCAATCCGATTATTTATCTAGTATATTAGAAAGTTTTAAAAAAAATTTAGCTTATATAGTGCTAAAAATTTTGTAAATAAACTAAATAACCTCCTCAGCTTTTAGTGCTGAAGTTTTTACAAATGAACTAAATAACATTAGCATCTTTTGCTGAAATTTTTGAAAAAGTTTATCCAGGACAAAAAAACTTCAGCTTATTTAGTGTTGAAATTTTTATAAATGAACTATATAACTTCAGCATCTGCTGCTGAAATTTTTGAAAAAGCTTATCCAAGAAAAAAAAACTTCAACTTATTTAGTGCAATTACAAATAAAAACTTCAGCAAATAGGAATAAAACTTCAGCCACTATGCCTAAATTCAACAATTACAAACAAAAACTTCAGCAAATAGAGAACAAAACTCCAACTACTATACTTAAGTTCAGCAATTACAAATAAAAACTTTAGCAAATAGAGAATAAAACTCAAGCTACTATACTTAAGTTTCGCAATTACAAATAAAACTTCAGCACACTTGGTTAAGCACACGTGCTACTTCAGGCCCGTCTACTAGAATACTGAAGTTTTGCGTAATTGTTTTTACTACTTCAGCCCCATATGTTGAAGTTACGCGAAAAAGTAAAATATACTTGCATTTTTTGTTTTTGCAAAAAAGGCAAAAGTTATAGGCCTTGTAGCTGCTAATGATGTGTTATTTGCATTAGGTAGTCATTATTGTGGCCTTATGTTGAAAAGTTGGACACTATTTTAAAACAAGAATTAACCTTAATAGTCATTTACCCAAAAACTAAAAATAAGCTAGCGAATATATAATATGCATATTATTGATGCATAGTATGTACATAATCATATATAACTATATATACGTATTATTAATGCATATTATGTACATAATCATATATAATCGGATATATAATTTATGTGTATTTTCTAGAAAGAGTAAACATTAAATTCAACCAGTTATTTACATAAAAATTCCATTTTAAAATCAGATATAGTCCCTTCAAGAATATCCGATAAAAAGATTTGTAGTATAAGTTTTGAATTTTTAAATTTCAGACCAGTGACCACTATCGAACTTCATACCACTAATCTAATTTTAAGAAAAAGGCAAACTTCAAATTAGTGGTTTTTCTGGGTTTAGGTTAAGAATAACTTTGCATTGCTAAGTGAATCCTTTCACATTTGATTCATTTGGAAATGAGCAGATTACAAGATCCAATAATTGAAAGGAGGAAGATACAAGGGCAAGTACACAAACAACCATTATTATGACCGCTATTTAGGAGTTAACCAGTACTTATTTTATTTAAAAAGTTTAAACTTAAAATTATAATTTTAAAATTATTCGAGATATTTATATTCTGAAAAATTAAACTAAAAACTGAAGTTCATAATACATTGACTAATTCATAATAACAACTCTTTAGAATGGATATCTTGCGTTATTTCTACGAAGATACATTCCAACAAAATCCTTAAATAAAGGTAGGCAAGCTTTCATACTTGGTTTTTATTCCCGAGCAATTAAATTACAGCCAATGGATTATTGAGGTCTAACATTAATATTGATCGGAAGACAACACTTCTTGAAATCCTAAATTGTCTCACTATTGAAGGTGTCTTCTCTCCAATGTATGACTGAGTTGTGTAACTTTCCTTTTTAGGAAAGTCATGTGTAGGGTTTCCATATATAGTGATGAATCACTTGTAATTCCTAGACTAATAGCTGTCGTACAGTGAAGAAACCTTATGCAGATTCCTATGCTAAAATTACGTTATGAACATTCTCTCATGTTTAAAGTTTGTTCACCATACTGGAGACCCTACTTCTTTGCCATTTGACTAAATCACCACAAAATTCACTAAAAAATTATATCACGTGGGTATAGTCTTATATATATATATATATATATAAAAAACCTGGTGACAAACGGTATTACGGGACATCGCTTCGTCGAATTTTTTTACTATTTATATATATAGAAATAAAATAAAACAAAAATACAAGATAAAACCATTAAAAGTGACATTACTTGTAACAAAACATCTTAATAGTGTAATGGTTGTTAGCTTCAAGTATTATGTGAGAGGTCTTCGGTTCGAACTCCCTTGGCTCTAATAGTTTAATTAGGCTTGTAATAATTTTCATAACTTCAAGGCCCAAAGAAAATTTAATGCATTATTATTTTTAAACTTACTAAATAAATATATTTTTCACACGTAAAATTTATTCAATATAGTTCAATATTTTTTGATTTATTTTTAAAGTAAAAAAACTTACCCCAATTATCGGTGCGGTTATAAATTTATATAAAAACCTACGATTTCTTAAAACGAAACCTAAAAATTGATTCGATGCAATACAATTTCATCAGTTTAATCGATTTTTAAATATCCATTGATACTCCTAATTATAGTAAATAATCCACATGTTTAACTTATGAATTGACTGTTAATTATAAATATTTACACTAAGTTAGTTTACCATTTTTATTTGGTAAGTTTACCCGTGATTTCATTACGTGCGACTACAACGACAAAAACAACGACAGAAGGCCTAATATAATCCTATTAGTCGTGTCTAAGAAGGATAGTATATATACAATCTTAGTTCTTTCTTATCAATATAGAGAGGTTATTTATGATAGTATGACTAAATAATACAACAACAACAAATTTAATATAATTTCATAAGTGTGGTATGAAAAGGGTGTATGAAAATATTACCCCTATTTTAAAGATAAAAAAGTTATTTTTGAAAAACTCCGTTAAAAAAAGAAGCAACAAATAATAACGACAATAAGAATGACTAGATAGCATGGTTCGTCCCACACTCCTCCCTGCTCACGGACAGCTTCTCTTACATGAACACAAATTTCTTGCACGAGCTGTCACACTGGGCGGCATTTTCTTCAGTCTCCCGATGCAAAATATATTTTATATTGTAATTATCTTTTAAGTAAATAATGTACAAATTAGTAAATTCCTCGACTCCATTTCTCTAACTATTGACTAAGTCAACAAAAGTTTCAGTAAGATCTAGGATCTGTGGATATAGAGATTATCTTCGGATAACTCAATCTGCCATTCGGAAGCAACCTATCTTTAATGATCATTTGTGTACAATTTATCCGGAAAAAAAAATCTTATATATAGATGGTTACTAACTACAAATTCTTCGATACTTGTAATTAGTTATGGGTATATATAAATCGGATTGGTTCTAATTTTTAATTATCCAACCAACCTAAGTATGTATGTAGGGTTACTAAATACCAAATCAAACTAATTAAAGTCGAGTTTTTTAATCTCAAATGTTTAGGTTTTCGAATTTTTTTTGGTTTTTTATTATTTTATAAAGTCTTTATAGTACAAAACATATAATTTGTGCTCCAAATATTTCTTTTATCCTAATAAGATATAACTATATAAGTTGTTTTTCAAGAAAATAACATAAAATATGAGATGAACCAAAGCATTGTACTAAAATATTCTACAATAAAGATAATAAAATCGCATAAAATAAATATTATTAATAAACCATAATGAAAATAAACATAATCTAAAATTACTAAGTTAATAAATTAAGTATGACTAATAAGTACTACTTATTTACATGACTAAACACTAAAAAAAAACTATGCATTTTATCTAAACGATGGAAAAACTAAAAAGAAATATTTGTCATTTCCAGTATAATTGAATTGAGTGTCCTTTATAGAATTAGTATTGATTTGATTTTGGTTTGGAATTTATTTGAGTTACTAATGTTTATGGACTATAAAACTTATTGGACATTCAAAAATTATAAGTCCAAACTTGAAATAATACATTACAAGATAAAATTATAAGAAAATTTAAGAAATATTTATAAACTACACTACAATAAATACTTTTATATATTTAAAATTTCTATACATATAATATGTCGGGTTGACTTGGTTTTGGTTTGACTTTTTCAATTAAAACCACAACAGTCAAACCAATTATGGTCAAAAATTTTTCCCAACACTAAATCATAATCGAGTATTTTTGTTCTCAGTTTCTCTTGTACACCCTACCTGTAATTATGTGATATATATGACTTGAACAAAAATCTATTATTCTTGTTTGATTACTTCTAAGTATGCTAATTTAACCACATTTGAGGATTATATCATGTGTCATTTCAGCATTGCACGAGAATGTTCATGGACCACAAATTATACATGGTTTGCTATGTAAATTACTATAGAAAGCTAAAACTTATTATATATTAATTAATTACTTGTTAAGTACGTGCAATATAGGACCACTAACTAAATAAGCCATGCAAGAGTAACATTTGCTGCAGAATATACGATTGGAGCTATAAGCATATTTATGTAACGTCATTAGTCTCTAGTTTAATTGATGATCATTAAATTTAAACTCCAAATAATTAAATTCTCTATATATTATCAGTGTAAAATTATTTAATCTGAAATATTATAGTAGAATAATGAGCTGTTCATTGGAGTAAGGATACGGATTAAGTTAAGCGAGAAACATTTGCATAAAAGGAATAAGTGGAAAAGTAAGCAAGTTGTCACATTTTAAACTGAGATTATAAAAAAGTGATGAATGTTAATTAATATATACCAATGATTTTAGTTGTACTAATGCCATGGAACCTAAACATAGAAAAGAGAGTCTCTTGATCTTTCAGTATCGACTCCTTTGACATTTCACACGTGTTATTTGGATAATGTTACGATCAAAATTCATCAAATGTGTGTTCTTTGACACGTAGGGTTGAGTCCTCAAATATTGTTCTCTCTGTAAAAATGGCAATGACCCATGTGGTATGGACAACTTCACGTGTTTGGGTGACTTTTTTGGGGAAATCCCTAGTAAATATTGGCAATCCTTTGTGAGATTTTTGACAAAATTATGCTAGAATTGATGAAGGGAAAGGAAGTGGAAGATAAAAGATGGAAGGTATAATTAAGAGCGTCGAGCGTGCGAATAAAATTTTATATTAAAAGCTGATTAAAAGTTTAAAAAATTACATTAAAAATGTAGGATACTCATATTAGTTCAAGAATTTTTGGGAAAAAATTTTGTGTGTGTGGTGTTAAATTTTAATATGTACAAAATCGATAATATCATAATATTAAGAGTATTTTTGGATTTTTTAGCCCAATAAGAATGTGATAGTAATATATAAGATGGTAGAAGAGGAAAAAGTCAAGAAAATGGTGTTTCGAAATATGAGCAGAATTATATGAAGAGCTATCGATGTCACAGTTTTCTTGATTCGGAGAAGGACCATCTAGAGAGCTATTTGTCATATGATGCACTTCTTGATAGTCTATATGTATGATGTTCTCCATAACTTTATGTTATACGCTAGTTCAGTAGATAACCTTTGTTATGAAACAGTAACACCATATCGAGATTTTAATATGACTTGTTGAAATGTGTTTAAATAAATAAATAGATATTTTCTCTAAAATCTTAAGTTTACAGATGGAATAACAACACACTTTAACATAGTATAAAAGTAGAGACAAGTCCGAAATTCTGAGTTTCACCTCTAACCCACAGTCAAAGAAAATATTTCACTGTATTAAGGTCATAAAAAAGAATCAGGCATGCACATAAGCGGCATACTCCTCGAACGTTCGCAAGGTGATCTTGTTTGACCAAAAAGTATTAAGTTTTTTGTTAAACTAATTAATAAAAAATAGAAGGATAAATCTTAATTAAGGATAATTAACTCTAGATCAAAGCAAATTGAATAAGAGAACAAGATATAGTCAAGCTCATGAACTTTAAGATTTATAAAAGATATCGAACATAAATGATATGCTTATATTTTTGACGTACTGTTCCATAATGTAAGAATAAAGAAGGAAAAGAATGAATGACATTAACAACTGTGGGATCTATCTTTACTGATTCAAGAAAGATGATTACAAAGATTTACCACCAAGATCTGAACCTTCTCTTGTTTTTCTTCCGAAGACTTCTTCGGATCTTCTGCCTCTTTCTCCCGAAGGAGAGAAGACCCCTTCTTGTTCTCTTCCCACTATATATAGAGTAAGTATTCCTTTTTATCCAACGATTCTTAGGAATACCTTAAGAATACGACCACGACTTAGTCGGCCCCTCGCCATTCTTTTTAGCGTTGATCCACATGTGGTCGGATTTCGACCCATACAGTTAGTCACTTCTCCTATTAAGGTCGCCACTTGGCGAGCTTGATGGGAGAACTCTGTTGATTCGAGGAGGAGAAGTCTGATTGTTTTACACGAGAGACGAGCACCCCGTGGTGAGGTAGTGACATGACGTTTCGAGAGCTGCATCAGACTGTCACGTCAATTCAGAATTCATTAATATTTCTCATGCGTCATAATTGTGCACATTTACTTTGCATTGCGTTGTTTCCCGTGCCCTTCCATTTTCTAACTCGAAGCACTTGGTTTTCCCGTTCAGAGCATTTATATCCCCATAAATAGGGGAGAATATCTCATTTGAATGTTATGTTTCTTAATCGCTCAAGAGAGAACTTTGCAACTCTTCTTCTTCTCCTTCAGTTTCTCATATTTCTGTTTGTGTTAGGATTTGCTGTGACCACTATCTGTTTCCCTTATCATTCTCATTTCTTTTTATCAAAGAGAAAATGGATAGTGTTTCTTCCCACTCTGATAGAGAAGTTGGTGATCCTGTGCCGGAGGATGACGCACCCTTGCTCGAAGAGGGAGTGAAAATGGCAGAAGACGACGGTTTCCCGATGATGAATGAGGTGGCTCCCAGCCCAGAGAGGGTAAGTACTGACTTTAATATCCCTACCCGAGATGATCCGGAATCCATTTGTTCTATGATGGATGTTGTGGCACTCACGAAGTTCAAAGCCAAATGGGGGATCCCTATTAACATTGAACTGGTTCCGGTAGATCAGGACATAGTGCATATACACCGCCTGGGCTACTGCGTGTTTTATGCGTATCCCTTTGTCATCGGGTACATTCTTCCCTTGCCTTTCTTGGTGGTGAATTTTTTCCTCTTCTATGAGGTATGCTCGGCTCAACTCTCTCCGAACGCGTACAATCGTTTCCTTATGCTCATCAAGTATGCAAAGCTAGCCGACCGTGGGATTTCTCTACGACACATGCTTCACCTCTTCGGCCCCCATTTTCTTAGGGGTACGATGATTCATATGCACCACCGAGGAGCCAAGAGTTTGGTGTGAAGATGGATGACAAGGAAAATCGTCGCTTTTGCGAGAGCTTCTTCTACGTCTGAATAGAGCACGTCATGTCAAACCCGGCGAGTTTCCTGAGACATGGAATTTTGCCCATAGGTTTTACTTTCTTTTTACTTAGTCCCTTGCTTCTTTCCTCCTCTTTTTCATTTCCAGTTCTTTGTACCAATATTTCCAGCTCGTACCCCATCTTCGACTAATGAGAGGTTGAATGGCATAGTGGTAGAGGAATATGAATCCGACTCTGACATTGATCCTGAGGACATGAGGATGTTCTAGGAGGGCTTTACCAGGATGAATGTAAGGGTGGAAGGCCCTTCTTGCATACTCGAAATCCGTCGAGGAGATCGAGGTGGGCAAAGGGGTTGCAGTAGAGTGTGAGGACCTTTAGGCGAAGGTGTTGTCTTTATGAGTTGAGCTTGAGAAGAATTCTACTGGGGTCATCGGTCTGGGTACCGAATGGTCGGAGAAGGTGGTCGAGCTAGAAAAGCAGGTGACCGAGTTGGAGAGAGCTGAGGGGCTCGAGTGTCATCTTTGACGAGGGCGAAGGTGCTAGAAGACACTATCTGCGTTCTCAATCTGAGAGGGCGACGACCACACTAAGGTAGGCGCGACTCAAGGAACGGATTGGTGAACTTGATCGGGATGCTTCGAGCATGGTAGATCGAGTCGCGACTCTTGAGGCCGAGAAGGCGCATATGTTGGCTCAGGCTCCCCCCAAAAAGTATGCCTTTGCTATTGTTCCCTGTCGTCTATATGAGCTATGTTGAGGCCCAACAAGATATATACAAGGGTTTGTGGGAGGCGAGGAGCATTCTTGAGGCAGATTTTAAAGATACTTGCGCGAAGGCACGTGAGACTCATCTTGACTGTAGTTACGACCCTGCAACACCATAGGCCGGTGAGAGTGCTGAGATTTGAAGATGAGCTTCCTTTTGATGACAATGATGCTGGGAAGAATAGCAGTGGAGACGATGCTTAGTGAATTTCTTTCGCAACTCTTGTACCTAGTTTTTTTTGTTCTTTTGTTTTTTGTTTTCATCTTTTTCTTGGGGGCTCACTTTTGGCCTATTATAAGGCACAGCTGATGCCCATTTATATCTTCTGAATAAAATAGTTGTTTTGACTTTGGTTACATATCTTTTGACTTTCTCTCTCCCCTATTTCTTTAAAAAAATATCTTCGGATTTCCCCGCGATGAGTCTCTGATTTTTAATTCAGAATTCGAATGTAGTTTTATTCCACTTGATTCGAGTGAGATCGAAGTCAGACTCGCCAAATTGGGCGAAGTCAGTTTTGACTTGTAAATTTGAGCGAGGTCGAAGTCTGACTTGCCAACTTGGGTGAAGTTAGTTTTTACTAGTAAACTCGTATATTAATTCCCTTTGACAATGGCCTGGGTCCATAGGGGCGTTAATTCGAGCAAAGCCGAATCATGACTTGTTACGAGTTCAATGAGGTCAAATTTTACTCACTCGACAACGACCGTGAGCCGTGAGGGTGTAAATTCAAGTGAGGTCAAATTGTGACCCGTTATGAATTCGAACGAGGTCGAATTTCACTTTCACTTGGTGATGTTCGAGGATTGTAAAGTTGTAAATTTGAGCAAAGTCAAATTGTGACCCATTATGAATTCGAATGAGGTAAAATTTCACTCACTTGGCGATGGTCGGGGGTCGTAAGGGTGTAATTTGAGCGAGGTCAAATTGTGTCCCATTATGAATTTCAACAAAGTCGAATTTTTCTCACTTGGCAATGGCCGAGGGCCGTAAGGGTTCAATTCGAGCGAGGTCCAATTGTGACCATTTATGAATTTGAACAAAGTTGAATTTTCCTCATTTGTCAATTGCCGATGGGCGTAAAGGTGTAAATTCGAGCGAGGTCGAAATTCTAACCCGTTATGAATTTGAAAAAAGTCAAACTTTCTTTTTAATTTGCAATGTGCGGGTTTGGAGGGATGGTGAGATTTGTCCATTTCATTACTTGTATTGGAGAATATTACTTGTTGCCGCATTGTTTATGCATGCGACAGGGTGAGTCCTGGTTTGTTAATTTTGCTTTTTATTGGAGAGAACTATGCGTCGGGGTAAGTTCCAGTTTGCTTAATTTTGCTTTCATTGGAGAGTACTGTGCATCGGGGTGAGTCCCAGTTTGTTTGGTCCCTTCATTGCTTGGCCTGAAGAGGTCGTATCACGACCCGGATTTCTCACCTTCGGGAGTCGTGATGGCACTTACTCGTAGAAGCTAGGCAACACACGAAATTATGAATTCTTACTCTTTTGTTTTAATTATTTTTTTACAACGTATATTAACAAGCGATAAACATTTAAATAATAGTGGAATATGAGATTAAATGGAAGCTTTAAACAAAATGAATTAAAATGATAAGAAAATCCACATATGTTTCTACCTAGAAACTAGTGTCACATCATTCACGGACTACTAAGATTACTACATACAACTGTTTGAAAGAAAGTAACACTGTCTGTCTCAAATACAAGAGATAACAAAACATAATAAAAGATAGAGGAGATAACGGGCCAACGAACGCCTGCAGGACTACCTCGGTGTCTCGGTGGACTGAAAGCTGGCTCCCGAACTACTGTTGTTGTCCCAGTGCTTCCTCGGTATCTACATAGAGTGTAGAGTATAATATCAGCACAACCGACCCCATATGCTGGTAAGTGCCTGGCCTAAGCCCAACGAAGTAGTGACGAGACTAGGACTAAAGTCCATATAAACCTGTGTAGTTATATATATACACACACAACGAAAACATAAATTGGAACGAACAATTAAAAATTGGGAAGGGAAGATATGCTCGGGGTATGACAGATAAAACAGAATCTCAAGAGTATTATAAGGAAACTAAAATTTAACTTCTAACAAGGATAAGGAAAACAAAGGCAGATTTCATGTTTGGTTCACATCTCATTGCAAGCGTGTAACCCGATCCCATTTCTCATATCTTGTGGTAGCATACCATCCATTCACATTTCATCATATCTTATGGTAGGCATACCAACCGCTCCCATTTCATCATATATCATGGTAGGCGTACCACCCGCTCCCATTTTATTATATCTCGTGGTAGGCGTACTACCCGCTCCCATTTCATCATATCTCGTGGTAGGCGTACCACCAACTCCCATTTGCAAGGCAACACAAATCACAAAGAACCCCAGCAAGGGAACAAAATTAATATGATACTTCCCAGCAAGGGAACAACAATCTCAAAATAAACATCCCGGCAAGAGAAAATCAGCTATAACCAATCATATCTCAACTTCTACTCAGCTCAATCAATACTAATACTTAATAATAATAAAAATCCACGAGAATAAACTAAATCTTCGCTCAATATATACAATATCCAATTAAAGCATCTGTAGTAACATTTAAATACACAACATCTGTCAATTTAAGACTCACGGTCATGCTCGATACCAACACATGGATAATTGTCACTATTCCTATATGTCGTACTCAACAAGAAGCAATTAGCAAATAGGATACAACTCTTAATCCCTCAATCTAAGGTTTGACCGGACACTTACCTCAAATTTTCACGGCTAACTCAAGCCTCAAACACCGCCTTTCCTTTTGAATTTGGCTCCAATACAATTGTATCTATACATAATCGACGTCATAACATCAATAAATGCTAAATCAAATCTAATGCCTAATTATAGCTTTTTAATTATTTTTCCCAAAAACTCAAAAAACGACCCCGGGCCCGTTTGGTCAAAATACGAGGTTCGGACCAAAATTAAATTACTCATTCACCCACGAGCCCAACTATATAGTTATTTCCAGAATTCAACCCCAAAACAAGGTCTAAATCACAATTAATCAAAAAGCCCTAACTCTACCCAAATCCCTATTTTTTACCCTTAATCACATGTTTTAGGCCTAGAAATCTAATGGGTATTGACAAAAATGGAAGAAAATAAGTTAAAGATTACATACCCAAGAAGTATCGATGAGAAGAAGCTTCAAAAATCGCGTAAGAGCTTTGGAGAAGAATAAGTTTATGAAAATTTTATGAAATCCCGTACATATTCTGTTTTTGGGTCTTTAAAATAACTGGGCGAACATGTGCATCGCGTTCGCGATAGACCCATCGCGTTCGAGATGGGTCAGGCTGCATAAGCCTTCACGTTTGCGAACAACGTCTCGCGTTCGCGATGTCGCAACTGCTCGAACCTCCTGTTTGCGTTCACGTAGGGAAATTCCCCCCTGCCCAGGCCCATTTTGGCCTTCGCATTTGCATGGTTAGGATCGCATTCGCAAAAGGATGACCCCTACTATCTCATGTTCGTGACCTGGGCTACGCGTTCGTGTAAAAGGATTTTCCTTCGACAATTAATGCATAGCGTTCGCGTGGGTTCTCCCGCGAACGCGAAGAAGAAAGTACCAGAATACCATATCTGCTGTTTTATGCAATTTTTTCTTAAGTTCAAAACTTTCCGAAACACACCCGAGCTCTCTGGACTCCTAGCCAGGCATAGGTATTAACTCAACAACAACATACGAACTTATCTGTGTGATTAAATCGCCAAAATAACGTCAATAACAACGAATTAAACCTCAAAATCATAAGACTACATTTAAACTTCATAAAATATCAACTTTAGCAATTTACGTCCGAATCACTTAAATGATGCGTATTTCACTAAATTTTACAAAAACATCTTAAATCATACATAAGACCTGTATCAGACACCGGAACCAAATACGGACTCGATACTAATATGTTTTAATCAAATTTTATTTCAAATTTCCTTAAACAATTTTAGAAAATAATTTTCATTTAAAAATTTATTTCTTGGGCTCAGGACATCGGAATTCAATTTCGGGTATACGCTCAAGTCCATATTTTCCTGCGGACCCTCCAGGACCTTCAAGTTATGAGTCCGAGTTCGGGTCCGTTTTACCCAAAATATTGACCGAAGTCAAATTAATCATTATATAGTCAAACGACGTTCAGATGTAATTTGTAATATTTAGTCGGCTGAATTGGTGTAGGATTGTCATGGCGAGCATACGTGCAAACTTTTCGAGTTCATGTTCTGCTTGTGTTGGAGAGACTATGAGTTCCATGGGCTTACCGCCCAGTCCCAGGTTATGGAGATTATTTCTTAATAATATTAGCATGTTCTGAGCCATTTTTGTTATTTGCAATATGGTATGGCGCAGAGGGTTTTACTTGGTGGTGTCTGTTCCTTTTTTGTGCACCTGTGAGAATGCCCGTGTCCCTATCCCAATCCAAAAAAAGGAAAACTGATAAGATAAACCCAAATGAAATTGCTTTTACCTTGACCTGGTAAGTCGGCGAGGGGAGAAGGGCGTTGTAGGGCGACTAATTTCATCTCGTACTCAAATGGCGGTTTCAGGTTTGGCATCCCCATGTTTGGCTTCGCCGTTAGTCGCGTCTAGGCTTCTTATGAGCTGAAATTACCTTGCCCGTTAGGATCTCGAGCTCGATTCCCGGTCCGATCCCGTCCCATGTGCGCAAATAATTAAGGAAATATGTTACTCTTTTCATAAATTACATTGTGCATACGAGGACAAAAATAAGACAGGATAAGCCGGTTATTTCAAAGAATCATACAGTATGATATCGTCCCTTCCTAAGAGGTGAAAGCATAGATTGGCATATAACGTTAATACAACAAACGGGATTGCGGATGTGCTAAGTGCGTAGTGGCTATAATCCCACTTTGAGTACTCATACATCGTGCCAAACCTATCGCTACGAGCGAGGCATGAGTTTTATATAGATATTAGACATAATTTCGATTTCATGTAGAGATCTGATCCTGATTGATTTGGTTATTTCAAAAGTTTGCCTACAAATTTCTCAAGTTGGTAGTTACACCGAGAGGGTGAGGCTACGATAACAGGAAAGTGAAAACACTGTCTGGCTTTAGATCTAGAGGGAACTAAGATTTTAGGCAGAATCCTAAAATCCTCACAGACGGCGCCAAATTATTTTACTAAAAAGTATTAAGCTTTTTGTTAAACTAACTAATAAGAAAATAGAGGATAAGTCCTAGTCATGGATACTTAACTCTAGATAAAAGCACATTGAATAAGAGAACAAGATATAGTCAAGCTCATGAACTTTTATGATTCATAAAAGATATCGAACATAAATGACATGCGTACATTCTTATGTATTGTTCCATAATGTAAGAATAAAAAACAAAAAAAAGAAATGCCATTAATAACTGCAGGATTTATCTTTATTGATTCAAGAAAGATGATTATAAAGATTTGCTGCCAAGATATGAACCTTCTCTTGTTTTTCTTCTGAAGCCTTCTTCGGTTCTTCTGCCTCTTTCTTCTGAAGGATAGAAGATCGGTTTCTTGTTCTTTTCCATATATATATATATATATATATATATATATTATAATAATAATAATAATAATTATTATTATTATTATTATTATTATTATTATTCATTTTTATCCAATCAAAAGTTTGAGCAACCAATATTTTGTCCATCTCAATTCTAAACTACTCTAGCACTAGTAGCATCATTTGTTGTACGCTCTTTGTTTTAAAACGATTGGTAGTATTTCTTTACCAATTCACTTTGAAAAGATTGACACCTTTTAATATTTTATTTATCGTTACATAAATTTTTTGATATGTTTTAGATGACAAATTTTAAAAATTTTATATTTATTTAAATACTATGACTTATTTAAGATCATATATCTTTTAAAAAAATTTCATCTTTATTAAAATTCGTATCAAGTCAAACTAAAATAATCTATTGAAAATACAGGGATATACGAATAAGGTTCAGAAATTATTTTAGGGAGATATTGATGATATTAGAGTATGTGTCATCCCTATCGTGTCTCTGCATGTCAAGTCAAATTGATTAGGTGGTGAAGAAATTCTGGAAAAAACCAGGGGGTTCGGTTAGTGAGGGACATCCCCACGAGGACATGGCCTGCATTTTTCAACTAAACCAAATTTCTCCCCATACTACTTTTAGGTTGGTTTTTATGTGCTTCTTCATTTTTGCCCATTAATCACTTTTTCCTTTCCAGAATTCTATAGATTATTATCCATCTTAGGACAAACAGAAAAATGCTGAATTTGACACACGTGAATTCTACTTGTAGACATGACACAATCATGTCTTATGCTAACCACACTTGTATGGCGGAGGTGAAATTTTCAGGGTAATATAATATAAAGAAATAAACACATTAAAAAGTTTAAGAATTTTAATATATATTACATATTCATGGAAAAAATTATCAGTTTGAAAGTGCAGGGAGGGAGGGAGGGAGGGGGGCCGGAGGGAGGGTGCAATTTTCTTTTTGTTTTTGAGGTAGTCAATTAATTTGCGTTCTAATCGATTGGGCTTTTCAAAATCAGAATATAGAAAATAAATTATAGAAAGTAAATGGCATATAATATTTTATATTGGTTCGAATTCAAAGTTAATCATCTCTTTCAAGTATGAAGTAGCTTAGTATATACAAGTTGATGTTGTTATACACCAACAACTATTGTCACTTTGTTCTTCTCTCTCTAATTAATACAATGCCTCATCAATATTCTTTTTTCTCTCTCTTCTCTTCTTTGTTATACAAAAAATCTAAAACAGAATATAATGTTTATTTGAAGTAGAACAAAAAAAATAAAATTGATTTGATTAAAGTATGTCTTTCCGAAACTGGTGCAGTAGGTATTTATATTTCATGAGGCCTTCACGTCTTGTACGTCTTTTTGAGAGAAATCAAACTCAAGGGAGTTGTTCTCAGAAGGAATCATAGATTGATTCTTTCCAAGATTAAGGGTGTGTTTGGTATAAAGGAAAATATTTTTCGGAGAATATTTTTAAATTTTCGCATGTTTGGTTGGCTTAAAGATTTTGGAAAATATTTTTCTTGTCAATTTATTTTTCTCCAGTTGGAGGAAAATATTTTCCTTACCAAGAGAAGGGAAAACATTTTTCAAAGCTCCTTCTCAACCTTCCCCACCATCACCAACCCATCTCACCCTCTATAAAAGAAATCCACAAATTTTAGTTTTTTCATTACCACTCATTCTAATACCCCTCCCCCTCCCCTCTCCCCGCAAAAAAAAATATTTTTTTCACCTTTAAATTCTATTTTTTTTATTTTTCTGCACCACCCATTCCCCCCCCCCCCCCCAACACACAAAAAAAAAATTGTAATTTTAGTTTTGTTTTTTTTTCATTTTAATGCCCCAGCCCCGCCACCCCCACCCAGAGAAAAAAACTTTTAAATATATTTTTTAGTTTTAATTTTATTATTTATCGGGTTAAAAGCTTAAAATTTTACAAGTTCCAAAATTATGAGTTCGGAGGTTTATGTGTTTGGAAGTTTTCGGGTTTAGAAATTATAAAGTTTACGCGTTCGAAATTCCACGATTTTGAAAATTTAGCGGTTCGAAAGTTTATAAAATTTGTGGGTCCGAAAGGCTGTTGGTCTGAAAGTTTATGGCTTCATATTTATTATTCTAAATTATTTATGAATCATTTTCTTTAATTTGCATACCAAACACCGAAAAATGAATAAAATTACTACATATTTTTCAAGAAAATATTTTCCACAAAAAATATTTTCCGTTATACCAAACGCATCCTAATTCTTATGTGGATTTGTCTTGACTCGTGGGCTAGATTTATTTCTACCTTTGACATGAAAAAAAAAATATATATATATATAAAAATTATAAAAATTTCAAAAAAATATAATTTAAATATATAATTTTAAAAGTATAGTATGTCATAATAAGAAATTAAAATTAAATCAATCAAATATAAATTATAAATTCACCTCTTTATCCTTTGAAATACTAGAATCGTCTTCGACCTCGTCCGCAGACCCCTTCAACTAGCTCTTTTATAAGCACTATTTACATCAACAATAGTGCCTGAGGTTTCAAATTGGACGATGGTCGAAATGGAAACGAAACATGTAAAATATGCGGCTGCATGGGAACTTGAACCAATACTAGCACTGCTAAGCTTAACAGCTGTAGAAATACATAGTGCTCTCACTCCTAGGCTCATTTATAACAAATTATTTAACTGAACTCGTAACTTTTTGATTCGAAATATATATATAATAATAATTAAAAAAAATTAAAATGTAGATAACTCCGCCTCTATTTAAAACTCAACTTCCTTTGGCTTAGCAGACTTGTGCTTAAACACAATTCTCAACCCCACCTTGATCATATTTCTACCTCTGTACTTAGATTAAGTGTTCTCAAATTTCAAGTCTATCTTTTCTTCAAGATGAAGGTAAATTGGATAGGCTTCTCATTTTTGCCTAAATTTATGAATGGACATTATATTCTTTAGTTGCTAACCTTTGCCTTATATGCTGATAATAGATCCTTAATTGGATTCAAAACAAGATTAATGGAAAGCAAAGCACCTCCAAGCCCAACCCAGTAGCAGTCACTCGTAAGTTTTCTTGAGTTATAGTTTTATTTGCTTTGTTCAGAAGGGAAACCTTCTTCTACGTAACCTACACAGTTTCGAACTGTAGAATCAGCTACTGACCTTTGTGTCACGAGGTTCTAACTGTGGAATTAGCCACTGACCTTTGTGTCAAGGGTAGGCTGCTCTGTATGAACCTACTACAGTTCACTGGTTCGAGCCATGGAATTAGCCGCTAAACTTTGTATTAAGGTAGGTTGCTCCGTATGACCTACTACAGTTTAATTGTTCGACCTGTTAAATCAACCACTGACCTTGGTGTCAAGGGTAGGCTGCTCTGTATGACCTACACTTCACTAGTTCGAGCTGTGAAATCATATCACTGAACTTTGTGTCATGGTAGACTCCTCTGTGTGACTTACAGTTCACTTATTCGAGTTCTGGAATCAAAACTTTATGTTAGAGTAGGCTGCTCTGTGTGACATACAATTCATTGTTTCGAACTGTGAAATCAGCCACTTGACTTTATGTCAAGGGAGGTTGCTCTGTGTGTCCTACGGTTCATTGGTTCGAGCTATAAAATCAGCCACTGAACTATTAGGATAGGCTGGCTATCCTTTTCTAGACCCTACGTAAATGCGAAATATTTCATGCACCTAATTAGCTCTTTGTACTGGTATGATTTAATTTCTCCTTAAAATTGATAGATCAAAAGGTGCATCAACCATGCAAAGAAGAATTCAGTGACTGGCCTAATGAACTGCTTGCTATTGGGACATTTGGCAAAAACAGTATTCCAAAAATTACTGGGAGTTTGGATCAACCAGATGAAAAACTTACACCTGAAGAAGTTGGGCAGCTTAACAAAGAACTTAAACATCTAATTCCCCAGTCAGCCAAGGGATCAAATAAAGATCTTGACAAATTCTTTGACTGTCTCCAGAAATTAGAAGCTGAAAATTCAGAAAATAAAGAGAGCAATATCAAGCGGAGTAATAGTGTTGTTTGTGGTAGAGGACAAGAGTCTGCTCAACTGGAAAATACAAACAATGGTATTAGCAGAAAATCTGTGTCTTATCTTCTTAGGAAGACATTTCTCTGCAGTGATGGATTCACAACCCCTCCCCCTTACCCTTTGAGAGATCCAGTACTTCCACAGTCAAAATTTGAGAAATCAAGAATGGAAAAGGTTTGCACACTCATTCATTTTTACACAAATAATATACTCCCTCTGTTTCATTTTATACATCACTCTTTCTTTTAGTATCTTCTAAAAAGAATGATAACTTTCTATATTAATTTTTATTTTTTAAAGTTATGTGCATAGCATTGGGTAACTAGTAAAGTTACTACCATGTGATCAAAAGATTACGAATTAAGTTGCTCCGACACGACAGTTTAGGTGTCGTACCCGTGTAGACACGACACTAATATGAGTGTGAGTATGAAATCCGTACCGACTTTAGTCAAATAATTTTGGGTACTTTGATCACGGCAGATGAAAGAATTCGGAACGAGATACAATTGGATTCCTGGAACCAAAACCAAAACTAGAGTAAATTTGAAGAAAATAGCATACCTTCCTTAGGAAATCAATCATTTACTTATCTATAACGTGAGAATAAAAAAGAAATCCACACTTTACAACTATATGTATATTCCACATTTCTCATAATTTAGAGATTCTTTTACTTATTTTTATTTTTTTGAATTAATTTTAACTGGATTCCCGCATCTTATCCATACTAGGATCCATATCCCAGAATCTTAGAATTTATATCTCGAAGAATCCGACCTCTAGATCTGTATCGGTGTCGGAAACTCGCACATGTGTCCGAGCAACTTAGGTCACATTTTTGAGCCATGAAAATAGACTCTTGCAGAAATTCAGGGTAAGATTGCATATAATAAATCTTTATAATCTGATCCTTCCTCTGACCCCGTGTATAATAGAAGCTTAGTGAACCTGGCTGCTTTTTTCATGTGCATTCTCCATTGTTTTATAGATGTTTTAGTTTGCAATTTTTATTTTCAGATTGTTTAAGCAATCCTTAATTTTCAGATTTTGAGGGCCATACTACACAAAAAGATATATCCTCAAGCAACTAGTCCAAGGGGTACCACAAGAAAGAGATACTTAGACAATAGATGTGAGCTTGAGAGTGATAGTGAAGGTGAAACATTTGATTCTGTGGAGAATGGAAGTAAATGGGACAAATCAGATTCTGATTGTAAGTTTTCAAAAACTTCACATGTTCATTAATGAATGGATTTTGACTTAATGTATAAAGAAATTTTACGTTATCAGTTGTATTTTAACCTGCTATAGAAGGCAACTTACCTTATTTTCACGTCACTGATTTCACTTTTTATGGGCTGTTATTTGTCAAAACATAAAAGTTAAATCTTGATGAATATACCATTTTTCACTTGAAAGCATTTTGTTTTTCTGTGGCCAACAAACTTTTATATGTTAATTATGTTCATTTTGGTGTTGCAGTCATTGTACTAGAGATTTGATTGGCCTCTTAGCCGGTTCTTGAAAAGATGAGGTATGATTACCTTTGAAGCACTCGATCATATAAGTGATATGTTGTTATAGAGAATATATATTATAATATAATATGAAAAAATTGGTTTAAAAAAAATTTGGCCCTTATAATAAAGTGATGTTACAAAGGTTGTTGTTACAGAGAAATTTGACTATATTTCATCCAAGAGTCTCACCCTTCGTATTTTTATCTTTTGCAGAATTATTTCTGTGAAAAAAAATTCTGATTCTTCTTAAGGTTTTTGTGGAAGAGACGAAAAAAAACAAACTTTTCCATCTGCTGGTGCTGTGTTATCACAAGGAGTACATAATATTTCACTTGATTTTTGCCATGGCTAGATAAGGATTTCTATTTTTTGTCATGGTTGGGAAAGAAAGATTTCGTTATATTTACATTGTGCGAACTTTTCAAAATGTTGCTGTATCGAATTTTCCAAACAATATATGGTATTTTTGGAGTATTAGATATATGTCCGATAATATTTTTGGAGAGTTTGGACAACGTTGCTTTAGAAAGAGTGAATGAGGTTTGGAAAATTGGAATTTGCTTCTTTCAATGATATATAAATAGCACTATACCTTTTGTCTTTTCTGGTGTTATACATTCACAAGTGTCACTAATAAAAAGAGAATGCATGTTCTCTAATCTCTTAGTACATATGATATCCTATTTGGTGAAATCGCTTGTCTAATTCTTGAATAAAGGAAAGCAATCTTCTATAACGGATTGCCTTTCATATATCTAAGAGCCCTTTCTTCTCCTTTTTTTCCGATTACAATACGAGCTAATAAACTGAGTTCCTAAATGCATTTTAGGTGCTACTTGTGAAATAGCTTTGTCGTTAGGGGTGTTTAAAATGAAACCGAAATCGAAAATTAAATCGAAATCGAAGCTTAATGGCTTGTTGGTATCGGTTAACAGTTTAACGGATAGAGAACTGATTGAAATTTTTTTATTAACGGCTTATCGATTTGGAAGCAAATTATTTAATTTTCTTAATAGATAATCTGTTAACTCATTAAGAATATATAAATTCTAAATTGTCACCAATGAATTGTGAGATATATATATATATATTACAAGTCATTGGTGACTTTCAGAATTTCATACTTCAGTATGACTTCTGGTGTATTTGCTTATTTCTTAACTTCAATATGACTTCGGGTGTATTTGCTTATTTCTTATTAAGGATGTGTTTGGTACGAAGGAAAATATTTTTCGGAAAATATTTTTTAATTTTCTCATGTATAATTGGCTTAAATATTTTTCCTATCAATTTGTTTTCCTTCAATTTGAGGAAAATATTTTTCTTATCAAGAGAAGGGAAAATATTTTTCAAAATTCCTTCTCAACTTTTCCCACTCTCACCAACCCACCCCACCCTCTCTCCAAAAAAAAAGGTTTTTTCTTTCAAGTTTCAGTTTTTTCGTTATCACCCACGCTACTACCCCTCCATTTCCCTCTCCCCTCCCCCCACCCTTCCCCTCGCCCCGCGCAAAAAAATATTTTTTTACCTTTTTTTTTCAATTTTAAATTTCTGTTTTTTTATTTTTCTGCACCACCTACCTTCCATCTCAACCCCCACCTCCCCCCCCCCCCCCTTCCCCGTACAAACAAAAAAAATACTTTTTTTGTAATTTAAATTTCTATTTTCTTTTTCGTTTTACTGCCCCTTCCCCAAGCCTCCCCACCCCTGCCCTTTTCCCCCGAAAAAAATTTTAAATATATTTTTAAATTTTATTTTTATTATTTATCGACTCAAAATTTTACAAGTTCCAAAATTATGAGTTCGGAGGATTATGTGTTTAGAAGTTTATGGGTTTAGAAATTATAAAGTTTACGGGTTCGAAATTTTTCGATTTTAAAAGTTTAGCGGTTCAAAAATTTATGAAATTTGTGTATCCGCAAGGTTTTTAGTTTGAAAGTTTATGGCTTCATGTTTATTATATCTAAATTATTCATGAATACTTTTGAGAAATCATTTTGCTTAATTTTCGTAATAAACACTAAAAAATAAATAAGATTACTATTTGTTTTTCAAGAAAATATTTTCTAGGATTAAAGTAGAATCCATCTATGTTTTTAAGACTATAACGGTGATGTATACAACACAATAAAATACTCATTTCTCTATTTTAGGCGTTAACAATGGGCATATATTAGGCGTTAATGTAGTCTGCTTTGGGATATAATGCACGTAAAATAGATTAATGCAGGCAATATAGATTGAATTAGACTGATAAACTGCCCGATAAGAGTTAAATCAATATCAATTTGTCCGATAACTTATTGGGTGGCTAGCGGATTAATACATTCAAAAGTCAATAACTAATAAGTCAAGCCGTTAAGAATAAATAACCATCCAATCCGTTCGATAAGCAGCCTTACTTGTTTTTATATTTTATATTTCTTCGTCCATGTCATAAAGTATTTTGATCTTTCTGGCACAACTTGATTCATTTAGGAATTTTTACCTCCTATAGCAAAGGTTAACACCTTATTTATTTTAAATAAATACCATTTAAAAAAATTATATTCTATAATTATCTTTTAATATTTATAGCAAAATATCTAATTTTGATTACCTTCTACCCCTAAGCCACTAAATACGTTATTCAATTATATTATTTTTTTTCTTTATCTACTTTGATATACTCTTCCCCGTTCCCTGAAAATACGATGCTCACGTCACCTCTTTGCACCAAAACCCCTCTTTGTTCTCTCCACAAAGAAACGTCCCTAATGATGACATGGACTCGAAAACAATATGCTAGTTCTCCCCACAGAGAACTTCCCTTATCTCATACTATTCGCCCCTGAACTATTCCTCTCTAGGCTCGTCGTGCTAACAGTTATGAGAATTATGATGGCCATTATGTTTCTGCATCCTAAAGACAACATTCAAGGGATCACAAGTCGCGTTAGTTTCTTCATCTTTACATGTACATTCTTTTTCTTCTTGTCCAATGATGTTATTCCTACTTTCATTAAGAACGATTTGTCTTTATTCGGGGTTTTTTGCTCGACAATGGATTCGTCAGAAATTTGGATTTGTTCTTGAACAAAGACGACGGAGTTTGGGACTGAGCAATTTGATTTTCTGTTAATATATTTCAAGGTATTTTCAACGTATCACGTTGCATTTTCATGTATTTCAACAACAACAACAACTACCCAGTATAGTCCCACAAAGTGGGGTCTGGGGAGGGTTAATATGTAGACGTAAGGATGTTAAGTGTGGCGGTTCCGAACCGGAACCGGACCGGAACCGCGGTTCTGGCGGTTCTGCCGGTTCCGGCAGTTCCGGTTCCGCGGTTCCGGTTCCGGCGGTTCCCCAGAATCGTGATGGAGCGGTTCCACCCGTTGGAACCGCGAAACCGGAACCGCCAGAACCGGACCGGTTCAAGCGGTTCCAAACGGTTCCATCCGGTTCCAAACGGTTCCGCAACGGTCCGATTTTAAAAAAAAAAATTTAAAATTTCCAAACGGCTCTTTTTCAAAATTAGTCGTTTGGAATTTTTAAAAATTGCCATTTGGCCCCCAAACTTTATATAATTACACAATTTCCCATTTCTCAACTATAAATACCCCCTCATTCTTTCATTTTAATTCACCAATTCATCAATATCTCTCAATATCTCTCAAGCTCTCTTTCAATCTTTCTAGTGCAAGTGCTTAATTTATTGTTGCAAATTCGTGAAACATTGTGAAGTTGTTGAATTGAAGTTTTCAAGTGTTCAATTTCAACGATTTTCAATTTTCAAGAAGTTGTTCGTCAATCCGGTAAACTCGTTTCAACTCTTACGTGCGAAGAATATTTTTGTGTGTTGTTATTTTGCTAAATTATAATTATTATGACATTTTCATTGAAAAATATGTTCGGAAAAGGAAAATCTAAAACTGGTGAAAGTAGTCGCCAAAATACTACCCCTCCCCCGGCTCCCCGACCTAGAAAAGATAAACAAGTTCAAAGTAGTAGTCAACCTAGAAATACTAATGAAACCTTCGGAATCCTTGATAGTGACACCCATGTTTTCAATTTAGCGATGTTGATTTTCTACATGATGTAGCAGTTGGTGATAGAATAGACGATGATATTATGAATATTCTTTATCCTAATGCACCTATATTAGAGGGAAATGAGGATGATGATGATGACGAAACCCAAGCTCCGGTAGATTTAGATGATACACCTACTAGTCCTGCTACTAATGAACCGGAACACCCACCCGTACAAACTCCCACTTTTAGTAGACAACCTCCTAAACATTCAGAAACTTCATTAGTTTGGCAATTTTTTATTCAACTAAGAGAACAAAATAAGACTAAGTGTAAATCTTGTGGGAAATTACTTGTGCATAGGTATACTGGAGATCGTAACGGCACAGGTAGTTTAGTTAAACATATAAAATTACACCCTAGCAATAAGGCTAGATATTTCAAATTGAAAGCGCAACAAGAGGGGAGGACAAGTCCTGATTCTACAGTTAACCCAAGTACTGGTTCAAATCTAGTTCAACCAGGAATAAACACAGTCACCGGAGGTATATTGTATTACGATCCAAATAAGGATCGTGAAGAATTAGCTAAAATGATTACTGTTATGTGTTTGCCTTATTCTTTTGCTTCTAATCCTGCTTGGATTCATTATATTAGAAGAGTATTTAATCCTACGTATAAAGGTTGACCTCGCGCCACAGTTAAGGCCGATATTTATAAATACAAGTATGAATATGAACAATACTTGCGTTATTTATTTACCCATATAAGTAATCATATGTCTATTACAACTGATTTTGTTAGAAGTAATAATGATTGTGATTATCTAACCGTAACCAGTCATTGGATAGACGAAGACTGGACAATGCAAAAACGCATTATTGCATATATAATAATTAATTCACGGCACACGGGTAAGTTTATTGCTAACACTGTTTCAGATGTATGTAGATATTTTTGTTTTAGTGATAAAATAATGTCAATTTTCATGGATAACGCTAGTAGCAACACTAGTGCAATAGGTATTTTAACTAGAACACTTAATCCTGCTTTTACTAATATTTTCCATGTTAGATGTATATGTCATATTTATCATTTAATTGTTGGTGATGGTATGAAAATTTTAAACATAGAAATTTAAAAGGTTAAATTCGCTCTTAATTGGCTTTTTTATTCTAACCGTAGAAGTAGATTTAGAGAATATTTTAAAAATGTGACGAATATGGCCTTAGAGAAAGAAAGGTTCCTAAACCTTGCCCGACTAGGTGGAACTACATGTACGAAAGCTTAGTAGTGGCGTACGAATATAGAAACCCAATTAACGCTACTTATAATTCTCGGGATTGTGGGGAGGAAGATAATGACATGCTAACTAATCAAGATTGGACTAACGTTAAAATTCTTTTAGATTTTTTAGTACATTTTCATGTGGCTACAACTGCTTTATCTGGCCAATATTATCCAACTATTTCTAACTGTTTAGTTTATATTGCCGCACTTGCTAATTTGTTTGTTGATTTTAACGAGGGAGGGAAAATTTATGAAATTGGAATTACTGAAATGAAAAAGAAGTTTAAAAAATATTTTTTTCTAATCCCTCCTATATTTGGTGTGGCTGCTATGTTAAATCCTACTATGAAAGTAGGAGGTACTAACTTTTGAATTCTACTATTTATCAAGCTTTAGATCTTGAAGAAGAAGAAATGGCTACACTATCTGATGCGAAAGCATCAATTACAGTGAATGCTCAAACTGTTTATAATGCTTATAAACAGGCGTTAGAGCATGCTAGGCCTAATATTCCATCCCCTACTTCGTCTACATCACAGGCGCCTAAAAGAGCTGCTGGCTTAACAGCTCTTAAATCGTGGACGGAGTTCAGGGGTACTCAAGGTGAAAATGTAGGTGATTTTTCCTATCTAACTGAGCTTCAAGTTTATTTGTCTCAGGGACTAGAGAATGAGAATCCAGACGGCTCTTTCGACCTTTTGGATTGGTGGAAGTCAAGGGAAAAACATTTTCCCATTCTTGCAAGGATGGCTCGGGATGTTCTGTCGATTCAAGCGTCAATTGTTGCATCGGAGAGCGCCTTTAGTCAAGCAAGACTACAAATAGGTGATCACAGGGCGTCGATGCGGGACAGCTTGGAAAAATCAGTGCTTTTTCGAGATTGGATCCGCACAGAAAGAAGGAACTTTGGACTAGCTGAATCACAACCAAAAATAGATGAGTGATATGAAGAAATGCTAGCGGAACTTGCTCAGGAAACATCTTCACCCGGAAGTGGTGATGAACAAGCTTCATTTCCACCACCGCCAACACAACCACCTCCAAACCTTGAAGGTTTTATGAGATTTGTTAGAAATAATACATAAACTATGATGTAACTTGTACATTGGCATGTCTTCTTTTAGTTTTTTTCCTTTTAATAGTGGTATTAGTACTATGTTGTGCTTATTCCATTGGGGGAAGGAAGAATAAAAAAAGATATGCCAATTTGGTCAATAAATATGCTCTTTATCATATCCTTGAATATCGTTTGTCTCAATATTTCTTTGTCTTTAATTATATATCAATCCTTGAATATTTATATAACATACAATATATAATATACAACACAATATACTAATGACAATGTTCTTTTATCAATATATACTACTTATATACAATTTATACTAATTACTAACTACAACACAATATACACTATTTATTTACAATATATATTACTTAAATACAATATATACTACTTATATTCAAAATATACACTACTTATACACAATATATACTAATTACCAAACACAATATATATTATACTAATAACATAGTACACCACATAAAATATATTCTACAATATACTAATGACTACTATACAAGATATTGATTAAAAAAAAATCAGAACCGCTGGGAACCGCAAGAACCGCGGAACCGGAACCGCCAGAAATGGAACCGGACGGTTTCGGAACCGTATGGTAGCGGTTCCGGCTCCGGAACCGCCAGAACCGGAACCGCAGACCCAAATAGACCCAGAACCGGAACCGGATACAGCCTTATGTAGACGAGCCTTGCCCCTACCCGAAAGGGCAGAGAGGCTGTTTCCAATCGACCCTCTGCTCAGTGAAGGAAAGGAAGAACAAAAACAAAACAAAAACAAAAACAAAAGAGCATTAATAACTCCAGCAGAAATAGCATAATCTAAACATAAGAAACATAAATAAAATAGCATGCAATAATATCATACAGTAACTATCATAAATAACTACCATAAGGGAGACTCAATCTAAAACAAAAATCATCTATGAATAGCCCTGCCAAGCCTCACACCAACCCCGGGTGAGGAGTACGAAAAACTCTAGGAGCCCCTATCCTACAACCTTGATACTAGACCTCCAGACTTTTCTATCAAGTGTCATGTCCTCGGAAACCCGCATTCTAGCCATGTCATGCCTAATCACCTCTCCCCAATACCTCTTAGGCCTCCCTCTGCCTCGCCGAACGCCGACAATCGCCAGCCGCTCACAACTCCTCACCGGGGCATCAGGACTTCTCCTCCGCACATGCCCGAACCACCTCAGCCTCGCTTCTCGCATCTTCTCATCCACCGGGGCCACCCCCACCTTCTCTCGAATAACTTCATTTCTAATCTTATCTAACCTGGTGTGCCCGCACATCCACCTGAGCATCCTCATTTCCGCTGCATTCATTCTCTGAACATGAGAGTTCTTCACTGCCCAGCATTCCGCCCCATACAACATTGCAGGTCTAACCACAGCTCTATAAAATTTTCCCTTGAGTTTCAGTTGAACTTTCTTGTCACACAGGACTCCTGATGCAAGCCTCCACTTTGACCACCCCGCTCCTATATTTCATTGTATTTATTTTCTTTTTTTATTGTAATTCTATGTATCTCGTTGTATTCCGTGTATTTCATTATATTCGCTATCTTTTTTCATTGTATTTTAATTTATCCGGTTGTATTTTATGTATTTCATTGTATTCACTGTCTCTCTATATGCCATGGATATTTTCATATTTTTTTAATTAATATAATTTATTTATTCAGATGTATTATATTATTTTTCTGAAGATTGCTATATTTTTGGGTTATTTTTCAGTTGAGAATCTTTTTTATAACTGAAAATACAAATAATTGAGTTTATTGAGTTGTATTAGGTGTCTATTATGTTAATTGATTCACTTTCTGTTTAAAAACAGTTTAATCTCGTGTTTCACGCCGTGAATACAGTCGAATATAATAATTTATCCAGTTGTAATCTCATGTTTCACGCCATGAATAAAGTCGATTACACTCTTATACAACAACTAATTAGCGGGACTTCCCTGATTCACGCCTATTTTTGTTATTGTATTCACGAATACAGTAACTTAAATACATTTAATACATTTTATAACAACAAAAAACATATATATAATTCATAATATAGCAAATGATATCTATAGATAGCTACAGAAGAATATCATACATGTTGGGTATTATTAGATTGATGTCCCTTTAATCAACTAATTATGATGTGCAATGGGCTTAAATGAAATTAAGAAAACCTAGATTTGTAAAACAAAAAGATTCTCAAATCTCAAAATCTAGTCTATGTGTATTAAAACAACATATGTAAGGTCACAAGAGATATGGAAGCAAAGAGCAATTATCTGAATCAAATCATCCACTATCTATGCTAGTAATAATTTTGCATGGCTTTTAGCAATGGAGATCTCCCAAAGATTTCGTAGAATCTAAATTTTTGCATGGATCTGAATAAAATGATGAAATTTTTATAGTACTTATTTTCTTGTACCAACATTTTCACGCGATAAGCCAATGATATACTCGTCTTTGGTGCAAGTGGGACATAGGCAATAGCTATTGGGTGAGAATACTTGATCTAAATTCAATATGAAAAATGCCAAAAATACTTTACTACAAATAACTCTAGGATCATTCAATGACTTGCTCCTGCAATTGAACTAAATAGCAACTAATTATGACTTCTAGTGTAGAAGAATATTGCACTTTACTATATTTTGCTTCTACATTAAGATTCAGCTAAGCCTAGTTTCTTTCTTTGGGTTTGTATAACTCTAATCTACCTCGTATGTATGTAACCCCATAAATAGATACACACATTTATTTAATTAACCTAAGAGGTTAATCCCATCCTATAATATTAGAAATGAGATTTACTTCATCTCAAAGTCTACTTCCTGGCTCAAAAAGGTGCTCAAACCTCCAAATCTGATACCAAACAACTCGAAACTAGTCAAACATTACATAAATTAATCAATTTATGCTCAAAAGTTCATATCTCCACTATTAAAGTGATTATCCAACCCAAAATACTAAATTCCTAAAATTCACCTACTGACCCACATGCCCGGATTCCAAAATTTCTTGAAAAGAGTTGTTACCCATAATCTTATGAACATAAATATATAATTTTCACTAAGTTCCATAATCATTTTCGTGGTAAAATCTCATTTTTATTAAACCTTGGGCTTTTCGTCTAAACCATAATTTTCCCTAATTTAAAAGGTTAAATCTACCCATAATCTAGATATTAAACTCACATTAGGTATACATGACATACCTTCAAGAGTTAGGTCGATCCTCTCCTTGAAAGCTCTCAAATCGCCCAACAATGGAAGAAAATGAGCGAAAATAGCCTAAGTCCCGTTTTTAAAAGATGATTTTGCCCAGGGGTCCTTATACGTGATCGCGACCAAGCCCTTGCGGTCGCGATGGCTAAACTAGAGGAGCCCAGAAAAAGGCTCTACGCGATCATGAGAAGACCCACGCGAACGTGAAGCACTGGGTCGCCTACTCTTCGCGAATGTGAGGCCCAGAACGCGAACGCATAAGGCAACCGGGTGGCATAGGCACAGGCTTCTACGCGAACGCAACCTTCGCTACGCTAATGTAAAGGCCAAAGCATCCAGGCCTATGAGAACGTGACCCTATTTATACGAACGCGAAGGAAGAAACCCCAGTCCACCAAATCATTCATCGCGAACGTGAGGATCCATCCGCATTCGCGAAGAATAAAACCAGAAGTAGAAATATGGTGATTTTCAACTTAGCTTCGGGTGGTCCGAAATGCACCTGAGTCCCTGGGGACCGCGTCCGACCACACCATCAAGTCAATAATCATAATATGGACCTGCTCGAAACACGTAAAATAATAACGAGACCAAGAATCATACCTCAAAATCAAATTGAATCAAACTTTGAACTTCAAGTTTCCTAATCGCTCTGAACGCGCCAAATCATACTTATATTATTCGGAATGACACCAAGTTTTATTTGTAAGTCTTAAGTGACATTACAGAACTGTTCCCGATCCTTGAATTCCTTATGGACCTCGATATCACAAAAAACTCTCTAAAACCCGATATCCAACATTGCTCAAACACCCCTAAGCATGCTTCGAGGATATGAACTTGTATGACATCTGTTGAGTTACGATATGTACATGGATGAAATCTACCGGAAAGGGCATACATACATATACGTACAATATACGTAGAGCGGGCCTACAAGTGGCATAGATAACTACATCTCAAAACTGGAAGTCGGCAAGGCCACATACTATCCAACTAGACATACTGTCTAGACCTCAAATAGAAACATAACTGTAGACTGAGCCACGTCATACTCATATAATATATATATATATACACACACATACACACACACACATACATATATATATATATATATGTATATGTATATATATATATATATATGTATATGTATATATATATATATGTATATATATATATATATATATAATCATACCAAAATCAAAGCAGCTCTAGATCAAGTGGAGCACACCAATTCTAGATGATCAAGGATCCTAATGAGGGGGACCGTCAGCTTGCCTACCTACATCTACGGGCATGAGATACAAGCCATGTGAAATAAGGCGTCAGTACAAAAAATGTACTGAGTATGTAAGACATGAAAATTACTACGTAAGAGATATAGATAAACATAGAATAAGGAAACATATCTTTAATTATGAATAACTTTATAACTTCTGAAACGTTTATAATGTCATGCATGTGCATAAATGTCGTGCCATGCATAGGTGTGGGTATACATAATATCATTAAGCCACTGAGGAAATCCCATCATATCGTCTCGGCCCCTATGGGAAACATTATCAATATATACTAGTTGATCAGGCGATGGTGCGTATATAATACCGTAACCTTTTCCCATATCTCATACACATATATTTACATATATAAATGACATCTAGCCATGGGTCAATGAACATGTATAAATGAGTGAAATGCATGAAAAATACGTAATAATCTCAGTATTTCTTCTGGATAAACTTTTTTAACTGCATATTATTCTGAGACCCATGAACAAAAGATAATAATAACTCTCATGGGGAATCAAGAATATAGACACCCCTACTATTTTTATGAATAAAGTAATATATGGAAATTATGCGTTGCTCGTTTCTTCAGTATAACCTGGACCATGCCAATAGAAAAAAGGGAAGGCCTTAAGATACCTGTTTCTTGATTTATTTGAATGAATCTACTTCTGCGAAATATGAACAAAATTACACTTGAATTCCTTGAATCTTGGACGAATTTGTTCTGTTTTGAACGTTTTTCAACTAAAGAATGTATTTAAACTTTAAGATTGTTCCAACATTTTTCTTTGAAGCTTCTGTTTCCAAGTTCTTGATTTCAAACCAAAGAAATGATGAGGCTTAAGGAGTTGAATTGTTTGGACAAAATTGCTTCAATGAATCTTTTGTTTTTTAAATGGAATGTCTCTGCTTTCAACGTCCTTGGCTTTCAATACCAAAGGCAGATTGTGATTTTGAAGCCTTTACAAGGCATTCCTATTAAATGTTATGGATAAATCTTATCAACACTTAAATGATGATCTTGGTTAGTACATTGGCCATCTGACAGAGTGACCAAGACTCACGTTTTGCCTTTGTGGCTTTCTGATACGTGGAAGGGTGGGTGAAGATTATTAATCTTTACCCACTTATTAGTTAACTGGGTAGTGTTTCACTATCTGATAATTAACTACTTATTTGTATAATTTAAAAATTATTCCAAATTACTTAAAATTCTATTTATTTTTAATATACTATATATATTATACTACCATAGTCATATGGTACATTGCATGATACTAGTTCATAATTATCGGGTATTATCGCTCAACCTATATTTTATTTCAAATTGGCCACTTTCAACGAAACTCGTTTTTTTAATTCGTGTGCCCTTTATCCTTCGAGGCCCTTATTTATTACTTGCTATAAATAAGGTAAATACGTTAACGTCAAAAAGAGCTCATTCCCGAGTCTATGTCAATCAACTGAGGACGAAACTTGTAACGTACGAAAACGCGAGATGTAACATCTTTTTCCCCTTAGAAACATTCGTCCTTGAATGTTTACCCTTCCGGAATCTATATAACCTTGGCAGAGTCGCCCTTGGTTACAATACTACAACTAGCTCTTCCTGTAGAAACTTAAGGTTATCACGCCTCAGTCGGATCCTTCTCTTGAGGAGGAAATAAATAGGAATATTTAGACTTCATGTCTTCCTTGGCCTCCTAAGTTAGTTCTTCCATATTGTTGTTTCTTCAAAGTACGTTCACTGAAGCTACGTATTTAGTTCTTGATCTCCGAATCTATCCGTCTAATATAATAATGAGAGTTTCTTCATATTATAGCTGCTCTGTGATTTGAACGGCGTCAACTAACACAATTCTAGAAGGATCTTCGATACATTTACGGAGCATAGACATATGAAAGACTAGATGTACCTAAGTCTGAGGTCAAGTCTAATTCATATACTACCTGGCTTACTTTGCGTATGATCCTTTATGGCCCCATATACCAAGGGCTAAGTTTTCCTTTTTTTCTGAACCTCATAACACCTTTCATCGATGATACCTTTTTGGAATACCCAATCATTTACCTAAGATTCCAAGTCTCGTCGTCGATTATCCGCATAAGCCTTATGACGGTATTGAATTGCCTATAGACTTTCATGTATAAGCTTAATTTTCTAGATTTCCTGTTGTACCAATTCTGGTCCTATTAACGTGGTTTCCCAACATCGAACCACCTTATAGGCAACCTACACTTTCGTCCGTAAAGAGCTTCGATATAGAGCCATCTGAATACTAGAATGGCAACTGTTATTATATGGGAACTCAATAGGCAACAGATGATCATCCCAGATACCTTTTGAAGTATATTCACAAGCTCGTAACATATCCTCCAGTATCTAAATAGTACGCTCAGCATGTCCCTCTATCTGGGGAAGAAATGTTGTACTAAGACTTACTTGAGTCCCCAATCCTTTTTGGAAGGACCTCCAAAGTTAGTTGTAAATTGAGCTCCTCTATCGGAGATAAGAGATACAGGGATACCATGCGGTCATACTATCTCTTTAATATAAATCCTTGCATAATCCTTCGAGGAATATATAGTTCTAATGGCTAGAAAATGGGCTGACTTTGTAAGCCTATAAACAATCACCCATATCGAATCGAACTTACGCTGGGTACGGGGTAAGCCTACGATGAAATCCATATTTATTATTTCTCATTTCCAAGTCAGAATCTCCATAGCCTACAATAATCCACCGAGCTTTTTTTATGCTCAATCTTATCTGCTGAAAGTTAGGACACTGAGCAACAAACTTCACTATATCCTTTTTCATTCTGTCCCACCAATATACTTCCCTGATATCATGATACATCTTTGTTGCTCCTGGATGAATAGAATAACGAGAATAGTGAGTTTCTCCCATAACATGCCGATGTAGCCCTTTAATATTGGGGACACATAGTTGTCCCCAATATCTCAGGACCCCATCTTCTGTAATTTCAAATGGTGTCTTCTCCTTCTGAGGGGTGGTATCCCTATAATGAAATAACATCAGATCCTAGTACTGGCGTTCCTTTACTTCAGTTACTAAAGAGGAGGTCGTCATATCCTGAATACTGATCCCAATATCACCTGAGTCCAGCAACCGAACTCCAAGACTAGCTAGCTGATGAACTTCATGGTCTACTCCCCTCTTTTCTGGCTGTAAATACAATAGGATACCATATATCTACGGCTGAGGGCGTCGGCTACTATGTTCACTTTCCCCGGATTGCATGAAATATCAACGTCATAATCTTTAAGTAGCTACAACTATGTTCTTTGACATAAATTCAATTCTTTCCTTCTTCTTTTTTTTTTGAAGATATACTGGAGACTCTTATGATCCGCATAGATTCCAACATGAATGATATACAATTAGTGTCTCAACATCTTTAGTGCATGAATCACCAAGGCTAACTCTAATTCGTAGGCCGTGTATTTCTTTTGCTTACTTAGTTGTCCAGATGCATAGGCTACAACCTTACTAAGCTGCACCAACACACGATCCAATCCAATATTTGAAGCGTCACAATACATAAAATAACCATCGGTCCTTTTTTTGAGCAATAGAACCGGTCCTGAAGTTAATATGTCCTTCAATGCCCGGAAACCCGTTCGCAGGGATTGGTCCATTGAAACTTAGTTCCCTTTTGAGTTAACTTACATGGGTATCCTATTTTTTTTATAATTCAGGAAATTCCCCTATTTGGAGGCCTAATCTTCATCCTTTATCCATCACAATTATGCCATTATCCCACTAATAGGGTAGTATTTCATCTATTCTAAATGTTATTAGTCGTAGACTCCTTTATGTTCTTTCAGGCTATACTGAGCCTTCTATAACTTAGAGAAATCATCAGCTTTCTTATGAACTTATTCAAGGACTTATCCATTCTCGTTACCTTTTTTACTCATCTTTCTTATCCTTCCTCCTATTTTCCTAAAACCTTGCCGCTCTACCATACTTTAGCTTGCGACCTACACATATCTATTTATACTTGTTCGCAACCTTTCTTCAACGTTCTTGCACCATAGATTTCCTTATATTATTCTGGAACATCAGGCGAGACACCACATACCACTTTGGTCAAAGGTGGTTAGAATAGAAGAAAATTCCATTACAAGTTTCTTGTAATAACCTGCCCAACAGGGAAGCTACAAACCTTCATTGGTGTTATGAGACTAGGTGAAGTATTCACTACCTCAGTCTCTTATGTATCCACCCTGATGTATTCAACCTAAATAATATGCCCAAGGAAAGCTATAGCGCTCAACCAGAATTCACATTTAGTGAATTTTGCATACAACTTCCCTTTTTGTAGTATTCTGGGTATAATAAGCAAGTGATCTGCATGCTCAGCCTATGAACGAGTATACACCAATATATCATCGATAAATACAATTACGAACATATATAAAAAAAACCAGAACACACGGTTCATCAAGTCCATGAATACTGCTGGGGCATTGGTCAGACCGAACGACATAATCCGAAACTCAAAGTGCCCATATCTAGTCTCGAATGTTATCTTCGGAATATCTTTATCCTTAACCCTTACCTGATGGTACCCAGACCTCATGTCTATCTTTGATAAACATTTGGCACATTGCAACTGATCAAATAAATCATCAACTCTCATGAGTGGGTACTTATTCTTGATCGTCACCTTATTCAGCTGCCTATAATCAATACACATTCGTAAAGAATCATCTTTCTTAAAAAACACAGGTTCTCCCCATAGTGACGTACTAGACATGATAAATTTTTTTCAAGTCAGCCATTTAATTATTGGGTGAACATCTGGTAGTAGGTCAATAGCAAACTCAATTTCTCGCTTTGGTGGGAGACTCTAAAGTTCATTAGAAGAAACATCAGGAAACTCATTAACTACAGGAAATGACTGAATGGTTAGTGACTCTATTTCCACATCCTAAACTCGAACTCAATGATAAATATAGTCCTTTTTTATTATCTTCCTTTCCTTGAGATAGGAGATGAATTTATATCTTGGCAATACGATATTACCTTTTCATTCTAAAACAGTCTCTCCCGGAGACTGAAACCAAACCATCTTTGAACTACACTTGTTGTTAGCATAACAAAAATCCAATCAATCCGAATCTATTATAATATTAAGTTCTAGAACCGAACACCACGTACCTTAGCCTTGTTTATTATTAAATCTATCACGGGCCATTACGAGTGACATCCATATATATAAGTAACAATATCAAGACTTAACTTGCACAAATATATTAGAAAAAGGTTTATATACATAGGGTTCGACTAGGCTGTAGACATATCATACCCAAAACTATATACAGGATAATGTTTGCAAAACCTCCAAGTAGGCATAACCATAATATATATACAAGTTGGGATGTGGCTCCCTACATTCTCATAAAATAACCTAACATATTTAGAACTCTGAGTTGGTAATATTCCAAGAAGAGGTGAAACTTACCAACCAAAAACTGACACTTGGGGGAAGTCTATAGTAGAGGGTCCTTGCCTTTTCCTATATAAGAACCTCGATCAGACACACTTCGAAGCGGAATCTTCATATCCGTATCAGTTACCTTCCTCTTCTTGGCCCGACTACTATCTTTTTCCTCTGTGTATCCCATAATATACACCAAAAACCTTGATTGACGGATTCCCAAAAGTGTGGACTATCCGAAACCTCAAAAGAGTTAGTGTCCTCAAATACCTTGATATAGTTTTGAGCCTGATTAAATACCGGATGTTCAAATCCATGCATTACTCCCCTAATACCCTGATCAACGGGCTGTAAAACTAAGGGTCTAGGTGAGATCGGAACTCTTTAACCCCATCTATTGCCGGAGTGGTCAAAACAGCTTGAACGGATGACTCATATGGATCCTTGGATGGGTTCTCCTCAATAGAACCCATGATCTTCGATGGGTCTGAATCCATAGTATAACTTATCTCTCTTTCTGACACCTTCGTAGCCTTCTGACCCATGCTAGTAGTTGTAGTCTTCTAAGTCATCACTAAAAATGTGATACATCGTTTGGAACATGAATGCTTATATCGCACGATCTAAGATAAGAAGAGAGGATAACATCACATATGTCTTGTAGTCTCCAATTTCTAAGTGTGGTGCACAACATACACATAAGAAAGACTATACTAGACACGGTCTGTAGATAACCCTAGGACCGAACTACTCTGATACCACTTTTATCACGACCCAAATTGATGGACCGCAACGGGTGCCTGAGTCCTACCTGTCAAACACCCCTAAGCATGCATCTAGGATATGAACTTGTATAACACATGTTGAGTTACGAGATGTACATATAGGAAATCTTCCCAAAAGGGGCATACATACATATACGTACAACATACATAGGGCGAGCCGACAAGGCTGCTATAGACAACTATACATCTCAAAACTGGAACCCGACAAGGCCACATACTATCCAACTAGACATACTGTCTACAAACCTCTAATAGAAACATAACTGCATAAAGACGTGACTGAGCCATGTCATATCCATATACATATACATATACATATATATATATATATATATATATATATATATATATATATATATATATATATATATATATATATATATATATATATATATATATAACGTATCGTACCAAAATCAAAGCATCTCCGGATCAAGTGGAGCACGCCAATTCTCAATGATCAGGGATCCTAATGAGGGGACTGTCGGCTTGCCTACCTGCACCTGTGGGCATAAAATGTAGGCACCGTAAAATAAGGTGACAGTACAGAAAATGTATTGAGTATGTAAGACATGAAAATTAGTACGTAAGAGACATAAATGAAACATAGAATAAGGAAACATATCTTTAAATCTGAATAACTTTATAAATTCTGAAACATTTATAATGTCATGCACGTGCGTATAAATGTTGTGCCATGCATAGGTATGGGTGTACATAATATCATCAATCTATTAAGAGCATCCCATCATATCGTCTCGGCAACTGTGGGCAACATCATCAACATATACTAGCTGATCAGGTGGTGGTGTGTATATAACGCCGTAACCTTTTTCCATATCCCATATACATATATAGGCTTATATAACGCCATCTGGTCATGGGTAAATGCATATGTATAAATGAGTGAAATGCATGAAAAATAGGTAATAATCTCAATATTCCTTTCGGATAAACTTTTTCAACTGCATATTATTCTGAGACCTATAAACAGAAGATAATAATAACTCTAAGGGGGAATCAAGAATATAGACACCTCTACTATTTCTATTAATAGAGTAATTCATGAAAACTGTGCATTTGATCGTTTCTTCGGTATAAGTTGGATTATGTCAATAGAAAGAAGGGAGGGACTTAATATACCCGTTTCTTGAATTATTTGAACGAATCTGGTTCTGCGAAATATGAATGAAATTACACTTGAATTCCTTGAAATCTTGAACGAATTTGTTCTGATTTAAACATTTTTGAACTAAAGAATAGATTTAAACTTTAAGCTTGTTCCAACATTCTGTTTCAAAGTTCTTGATTTCAAGTCAAAGAAATGAATTGAGGCTTAAGGAGTTGAATTGTTTGGACAAAATTGCTTCATTGAAGCTTTTGTTTTTGAAAGGGAATGCTCTGCTTTCAACTTCTTTCAATGCCAAAGGCAGATTATGGTATTGAAGCGTTTACAATGCATTCCTATTAAATGTCATGGATAAATTTTATCAAGACTTAAATCAGGATCTTTATTAAATTAGCCATCTGGCAAAGTGACCAAGAGTTACCCTTTGCCTTTGTGGCTTTATTCCACATGCAAGTGTAGGTGAAGATTATTAATTTTTATTCACTTATTAATTAATTGGGTAATGTCTCGTTACCCGATAGTTAACTACTTACCCGCTTAGAAATTGTCTCAAATTACTTAAAACTGTACTTATTTTTAATATACTATTATATACTTTACATATTATACTATCGTCATCATATGATACCGTACATGGTACTAGTTGATAATTATTGGGTATTATCACTCGACCCGTATTTCATTTCAAATTGGCCACTTTCAATGAATCTCGTTTTCTTTGATTCATGTGCCATTTATCCTTTGTCACGCCCCCCTTTTTCTCGCGAAATCGGGTTTATGACATATGGGAGGACAACTGATTTCCTTTTGGGAATTGGGTTTGAAGAGTCTTCACCTAATGATTAGCGCATTAGGACACTAAGAACAACTTGATTTGGAAAACCAGATATTAGGTAAGGGCTAGTTATCCCGTGGGGAACGTGTTAGGCACCCCTCAAGATCCACTAGTGTGATTTTCGGCCATGCTATAATTGTGACTTTAAGTGCAAATAACGAGTAGACAAATAAGAGTTACAAATATGAGAAAGGGATTACACATAATTGTTGCAAGTAATTCGAAGTTAAAACAAAGTTTAAAAAGCTGAAATTTGAGATGAAAAGCAATTTTTTGAAACTCAGAATAAACGGGTAAACGAAATTTTACATGATTGTTGCAAGTAGATTGAAAGTAAAAAAAGAGTCAAAGAAGCTGGAGTTTGAAAAGAAAATTAGCTTTTTGAAACTCTGAATGAAACAAACAAGTAAAGGGGGGGAGGGGGGTCTTAGGTTTATAAATAATATGGATCACCCCACAGAACACCCGGTAATTATTTATACATGTGGTGTTGTCGCATGTTCATCATATCTATATTACTCTTTCCTACCCTGTTAAGGTATTAAACGTAGAATGGTCTCATTTTACTTATGCATGCTAATACCTGTTCCTAATCCTATCAACCCCGAAGGCATTTGGGACTACGTGTGCTAAAGGAAGGGAGATTTAGGACTTTTGTGGTTTTAAAAGGATAAAACTCTAAGGCGACATTCAAAAATACGTAGAGCATTACGGGGAAACACATAGCAATTGAAGGCTCAAACATGCCTCCTCAGCTTAAACACGGATTGTTTAGCATGTCTTGCACATACTGGTTATGATCTTAATTAAACTTAAAAGTTATGGTAGACTGATCTATTAAATATTTCGGATAAGAAACCTAAGTCAGGCCTACCTTCAGGTTGGAATTGATAGAATCTGATTCAGTTTACAAGTAACCGTATGGCTTGCTTAAGTGTCAAGTGAAAAACTATAAGTATGATATCTATTAGTTTCAAAAAAAATAAGAAATTGTCAATTACAGGAATATAAATTCTGCAGTCATTATGGTTATTACAAATTTTAGACTTATAAGCAAATGAATGATTCTGATTTTGTTGGTTGCTCCTATAGGAATGCTTTCTAGGCATTGTTGATTTTAAACACTTTTATACCTGAAATAAGAGTATAGAAGTCATATAGGCATGGTATCTAGAATGTTGTTTGTTATTTAAACCTATGCACATGTTTGCCTAGTGATGGATGCAGATGCAAAAATTCAGGAAGTTCTATAGGCATAATATCTAGCATGTTGTTTATTATTTAAACCTATGAACAGGTTTTCCTAGTGATAGATGCAGATGCAAAAATTCAGGAAGTCCTATAGGCATAATATCCAGCATGTTGTTTATTATTTAAACCTATGAACATGTTTTCCTAGTGATGAATGCAGATGCAAAAATTCAGAAAGTCATATATGCATAATATCTATATGGTATGCAGCATTTCATAAATGACTTATAGACATGGTCTCTATATAATGCGGAAGTACAGAAGCCTATAGACATGGTCCCTATATGAGATGCAAAGAATGCAGAAGCCTATTGACATAGTCCCTAAATGAGATGCAAAAATGCAGAAGCTTAGAACATGATACATGAGTATAGAAGTGTAAATATTCCCTACGAACATGATATCTATCCTTTGCATGCATGATTGACCCTTCCCTTTTCACTAACAGCCCAAATAATTATTACAAGTTATTATTACAGCTCAGAATAAATAAGAAAAGTAAAATTACATTAGATAACTAAAATTACAACCAAGGAGAGCCTAATTTAAACTTCTTGTCTGAACCATAAAATAAATCAATCTCCAAAGATCAGATTCCAAAGCATTTCTCTTATTTGGGATATGTCAGAGTTCCCTAACAGTCTCAAATGGACTCCGGGAAGTGCTCACACCCAAATATTTGCAGAATTGAATCATGGTGTAGTGTGGAAGAGACAGCCCTCAACTGTCCAAGTTTAGAGGAAACTCAAGGTCCCAAAGCAAGTCTCATAGGAGGAGGGACAGAACTTAGAAGCTAGGAGAGAGTGTAAGTGCAAAGAAAGGATTCTGGGGGAGCAGGGATAGGCTGGTGGTCATACCCAGCAATTGGAAGTACTGGCACACCCCAACCAGCCTGTCAGCCATATTGTTTGGGAGTTAGGATCCCTTAAAGGATCAAGTCCAGACATGAGCAACAATTTGGATGTTTCCGTGTCCTGAACTTTAACTCAAATACATATAAGGGAATAAGGGTACATGGATTCACAGCAGAAACAGATGCAAAGAGAACAACATACATATTTAACATTGAGCATAGATAGCAAAGTAGACAGGATTGTAGAAGCTGTAACATAAACACATTGGGACGAGGCTGAAAGCTAAATTAGAACATACTGGTTTCAGGGAAACAAGAAGAGAAAGCAGTAGTCTTGTAAAGCCAAATCGCAAGCAAATAATCAGAAGATTTTAGAAAAGAGTTGCGAGATTATGTGTGTAAAAGTGTTGAATTAAGAGTTTATGGAGTTGAAAATGTCTTAAAAGTGTAGAATTCAAGGTGTGTTGGTGAGAAAGGAGTCGTTACCTTTTGATAGTGCAGAAGGCAAGCAGAATAAGGTAGGAGCATAATTAAAAAAAATCAGTTGTCAATCAATTACATTAAGGGATTCTGATTTCAAGCGGGTAAATAAATTAAGGCAAAAGGTTGTTCAAACACTTTCTCAAAACAGAACAAGAAGGGAAAATACACATAGATTTATTTAAGGAAAAAGCCTAATAGCACACGGTTTATGCAAATAAGGAAAGGTAATTAATCAACAACCAATAAAATCATAAATTGTAGATTTCATGTAAATGAATCAGGTCAGAAAGATGGAAAAGTTCTTGACTTAAGGAATATCAGTACTAATCAATTAAACCAAAAAAAAGATTATGAATCTTAAGTTGGAAAACCTTTTCGAAAGAAAGAATTTGTAATACGTATAAAAGCATATAGCCATACTCAAGCACGAAGAACTATTGTGCTAATCAGTAGAAGAAATTAAAAGTTTAGAGTCGTAAACAAAGAGATTAGCTCAACTCATAAACTCAGAATGAGTCTGAAAGAGTCGAGGGTTCTGAAATAGAACCCTTGTCCAAACACAAGTAAAAACCCCAAATCTTAGGGTTTCCATTTCGAATCAGATACAGAGACGAGGAGGCAAATAATTGAAACATGCTCAGAGATCTCTTTCAGAGACGTATGAGGAAAGAAATAGATATAATAGCAGGTTTGAAACAACATGCTGAAGAAATTGATCTGAAGCATAGTGAGAGCATGAGCCACATGTTTAAGAAAAAGCTGGGACTTAAACAGGGTTCTGAAGAGAAAAATGATAGTATAGCATTTAAGAAAAGCAGTAGAAGAAACATGTTAAAAGGAAACTCAACAAAAGTCCAGTAAAAGGCAAACAAAGAACTTAAGAACTCAGTAGGGAAAGATACAGTAGGAGAACACAATATACCAGAAAAGTATATCAACAAGACATATAGGAAAAACACAATAAGATGAACATGCGAGCATGGTGTAGAAATAAAGCAGAAAGACAAGACACAAAAGAACATATATAGCAGGAAAAAAACATAAGAAAGTAATAGGAGTACATGCGTGACAAATATACACACAGAAAAAAGGAAAAGAAAAATCGGATAATCATTTTGAATTTTTCAGAAACCCTAAGTCGAATAAAAGTAATTTTTGAAAGAAAAAATTGAAAAACGTTCAAAAACTCAAGTAGAGCACAAATATATAACAAATCTAAGAAGAAATCAGAGAAAACCTCGAGTAGCTAGGGTTTAAGAAGAACCTTAAAACGTGAAAGGCTTTGTAAAGGTCATATCATGGTCGGAAATGTCAGAACCAGGCTCAAAATACCATAGTATACCGGAGCACGTCCGGAGATGGCCGTAGGGCCTTGAATCGGCGAAGAACTAAACGGACAACTTCGAGGCCAGTCCTCGAACCTTCGAAAACCAAGCGTTTAAAAGCGGAGGGAGGTGAATATAGGTCGCCCATGGCCTGAGGGGCCATGGATTCCTGTGAGATTGATGTCGAAAATGGTAGGACACGATTAGGGTTTTCAAGAACCTTCGAGAGAGTTTGAGAGGGGGTATTCAGAAGCGGCTATTGGAATGAAATGGGGGGATTAGGGTAATCAATTGTGTTTTAATTATGGTAGGGTAAATAGTAGCCATTGATCTGAATGATCAACAACCTAGATTTAAGAGGGTAAGTGGGAAACAGGGTTAGGTCATTGAGTTGGGTTCGGGGCCGGGTTAAATGGAATTGGGCTGGTCCGTTTGGGGTTCAAAATTTGGTCTATTAGGGGGGCCAATTTTTGCTATAATTGGAATAAAATGGGGCTAGATTTTAAATAGCCAATTTTCCCCTTTTTTATTTTATAAAAATAGTAAAATGACTTCAAAAATAAATTAACGGTATTGAGTTAATTAGTAATGTATAAATTATAAAATAAAAATAGTTGAACCAATTTCACAATTATAAAATGCTACTAAATCTTAAAATAGGCTATAATTGTAATTATATGCAATTTAACTTTTAAAATATCAAATAAATTTGTAAAAATGTGTAAAGATTACAATAGCAATTTGTTGGCATAAGTATGGGAATAAAATAAATTATTCACAAAAATAATAATTTTGGGACTAATTATTGATTTTTGTACGGCTAAAATAGACAATAAATTGATTTTAAAAATATTTAAAAAGTTAGAAAAATACTAAAACACTTGGGCATACTTTCATAAATATGTTAATTTCAAAATAATCTCATCCCCGAGTCTTCGCTAATTAACTGAAGATGAAACTTTTAACGTAAGAAAACGCGAGATGTAACACCCTGGAGCTTGGGCATTGGGGGTTTGTGCTCCCTATCTCACCTGATATGTGGCAGAATCTGCTACAAATAGACCAGCCTGAGTCACAATGTCCATAAACAACATAATACATCCCATGACCTCCTAAAAGCCCGGTGCTGACACTAACTCTACCGGGGATGGCTCTGCTGCAGGCACCTCACCTTGCTCATCGATAATGGGATCCTCCATTGGATCCGCTGGTGGTGCTATTGGGGCAGCTCTGGGATTCCCTCGTCCCCTACCTCGGGCCGTTGCTGCCCGCTGGCCTCTACCTCTACCTCTAGCAACGGGTGGAGCAGCTCCTCCTAGGTCTGGAACATACGTTGTACGCGTCCTCACCATCTGTGAGAAAATGAGAGAAAGAAACTTAGCATACCATCAAATGCACGATAGAAATTAATAAGAAGTAGTTTCCTAACACCTTATAGCCGCTCGAAGATAAGGACGGATGATTAGCACCGATCCGCAAGACTCTACTAGGTTTGCCCATAAATTGTGAGATCTACGTGATTCTAGTGCTCTGATACCATGTTGTTACGACCCAACTCCATGTTAGCCGTGATGGTGTCCAACATCGTTGCTAGACAAGCCAACAGTGAACAACCTGGTAATTTCCCATTTTTATTGAGTTCTCCCATATAGATATTTTTCCAAATCTAAAAGATTTAATAAGAAACCATTTTAAGTTAATAAATAGAAGCAATTAAAAACATTTATCACCATAGGAACATAACCCAAAAATCACTAGTCTACTAATATGTGCCAAGATCTAGTGTCACAAGTATGTGGGCAACTAGTAGAATATACAAAAGATGCCTATCCTACTACCTGAAATAGAATAGACAGCAACAGAACCAAAAGAGAGACTCTGGCATGTTGTTGAACGGCTTGGAAGATTGCAGCTCACCGTGAAATCTCGAACCAGGATCAAGTATGTGTGTCGGACGGGTAACTAGATGCACCTATATCAGATCCTGTACAATTAAGAACTGAAGTGAGTATGAGTACATAAACAATATGTACTCCATAACTATCCACTCCTACCTTAAAGAAGTAGTAACGAGAGGTTGACTTTGACACTTACTATGGGATAACAATAATAAATTACAAATGTTATAGGAAGCATGAATTTCATGAATAATACTGAAAGCTCAATAGCAAGAAAGAATAAATTCTTCTTTCACAAATATTAATTCCAAGTTCAATTTTATCATTTAATAGCTTACATTTCAGTACATTTAGGCAATATCAATTATGCGGAGTTCCAAAAAATTATCATGCACAAATTATGTTGAGCTCGTACGGCTCGATCAAACATACTATTTAAATTGTGCACTATGGAGGGTCGAACGACATGAACCATAGATGCATCTACCTACTACCAAGGCGTTCGACCCAATCCACAAATAGCAATTAGTTTTAAAGAAAACACAAATTTCTCATTTACAGTCAAGTATTCCATTCAATCTTCAAGTAAGTGAATTTAACCTTTTACAATTCTATTCTAACATGACTTTAAGCAATTAAATTAGCAAGTAAGGGCACACACATTTGAAATAAGGCATGATACGAGTTCTAAACTACCCGGACAATAGCCTGAACGTACGGACTCTCGTCACCTCGTACGTATGTATCCCCCACAAATTGGTAGACACATTTATTTAATTCACCTATGGGGTTAATTCCCTCTTACAAGGTTAGAAAGGAGACTTACCTCGTCTCAAAGCCTATTTCTCAGTTAAAAAAATGTCACAACCCAAACTCAACCATCGTGATGGAGCCTATCATGGTACTAGGCCAGCCTCAACTTAACAAAACTCAACAAAATAGCAATAAGTTTGAAAACATTAACAGACATTTAATTTTTAAAGAAAACTACTGAAAGATAAGAATAATCCAAAAATGATACAATACAGCCCTAAACCAGGGTGTCACTGAGTACATGAGCATCTAGATCAAGAATACAACCTACTACAGTGTCTACAAATATAAATTGAAAGTACGACAAAGATAAGGAATGAGAGTCAAGACCCGCGAACACAGTGCAGCTACCTAATAGTCTCCAAAATCTGGAATACTCGATCAACAACTGTCACCGTGAATAGAGTCGCTTGGATCTGCACACGAGGTGCAGGGAATAACGCGAGTACACAAACTTAGTAAGTAACAAGTCCAAACTTTGGGCTGAAATATAGTGACTAACTCAACCTCAACAAGTATAAAGGAAGTAAATGTGTAGAAACGTAGGCATTCTTTCAAGTTAAATTTTAGATCAAGCAGTAAAGTAAATACAGATCCGAATAGAGTAAGATATAAAACTTGGTTGTCTTTACATGCCGATGCACAGAATGTACAAAAAGAATCATGTGCCTCCACTCTGAAGTGCTAAACCGCTTGGTACTCTACATGGCCATCCGGCCTAGGGAAATCCTTCTCATAACATATACAACATTGGCTGCAAGTCACCTAGTACCGATTAAAAAGGGTAATCCAACCTTATGGAGAAATCCATATCCAAGTATTATGTACTTCGGACAAATCCATGTCCAGAGAAATCTATCCCTCAATAATATCACCTTCGCTCGTTGGATGTGTGCTAAAAAACTCCGGAGGGGCTCCTGCAGTCCAAGCACTATCATAATCATCATATAACTGTTGCAGCGTGCAGCTCGATTTCCATAATTGTCACTCATAACCAGGCTCTTGGCCTCACTCAGTCATCAACCTCTCCAGTCTCACCAAGGGCTCACAATTTCATGAAAACAACTCGGAACAATGATATGATGAATCAATAAATAACTGAGACTGAGATATGATATAAAAATGCATGATCATGACTGAGTATGGAATATTAAATGAAAACTAGTGATATTACAACAAGAAACAGCCGCTAAGGGTCCAAACAATACTGGCACAAAGTCTAAACATGATATCTAGCATGATTTAAAGCTCAACTACCTTATCATATGATGAAAACATAGATATCAACATGTTAGAGTGACTAAAAGGTGCCATGGAATCAACCAGGTCACAATTCTGACGATGCACGCCCTCATGCCCATCGCTTGACATGTGCGTCACCTCAATCGTAATCGCATAATATATAGTTCGGGGTTTCGAACCCTCAGACAAAGTTTGGAAGCATTACATACCTCAAGCCAAGCAAAATCATATTCCCCGATGCCTTTTCATATCAAATCGGCCTCCAAATATCCCTAATCCAACCACTAGCAATACAATATAATCAATATAGGCTAAAGGAACCAATTCCACAAGAAAAATACCCAATTATAGCAAAAATTTGAAATCGGCTCAAAACTTAACCTTGGGCCACGTCTCAAATCTAAAAAAAGTCACAAAATTCGATAGCCCATTCACTTATGATTCTAACCATACCAGATTTATCAAAATCTGACCTCATTTGGTCACCCTAAATCCCTAAAATCCACTCTCCAATTTTGACGCCCTAAATCCCTATATTTCAAATTCAAATCCCCTGTTAGGTGATGAACAGAGCCATGGATTCAAAAAATTTAGACCAATAGGGGTTAGGATTACATACCCCCAATGTTTTCCTTTGAAATCCTTCGAAAAATTTCCTCCCTCCCGAGTTCCTCAAGTACAAATTAATGGAAGACAAAACCTCGAGCTTGTACTTTTCTGCCCAGTAATACCGCACTTATGGTCCATTGGTCGCTTTTGTGATGTCGCATCAGTAGAAATTCCATTGTGGGTGCAGATTTCACTTAAATTCCCAGCCTCCGCTCATGCGGCTCCAAGACCGCATCTGCGTCCATCGCAGGTGCGGGAATCTATCGCACATGCGATCTTCCAATGCCCCTGCGCCCAGCTACCCGCATCTGCGACCCTCCAGGTGCGGGAAAATCTTTGCACCTATGGTCCTGCCCTTGGCTACATCTTCAGTACCTTCACGTTTCTACGGGCACGCACTTGTGGTTCCCACTCTGTAGGTGCGATTACACCAACAACAGTAGCACTTCAGTTGCATTTCCTCCACTCAAATCAAGTCGTCACCCACCTGAAATCACCCGAGGCCCTTGGGATCACAATCAAACATACTAACAGGTCCTATAACCTAATACAAACTTAGTCGAACCTTCAAATCACTCAAAACAACATCAAAACACCAAATTACACTCGAATTCGATCCTAAAGGACTTCAAATCTTCCGAATTCTACAAGCAATGCCAAAACCTATCAAACCACGTTCGAATGACCTCAAATTTTGCACAGAAGTCATAAATGGCACCACGAACCTACTCTAACTTCCAAAAATCCAATGCCACCCCAGTATCATAATTTCCACTCCCGGCAAAAATCACCAAAATTCTAACTTTCGCCAATTCATGCCTAATTCTACCACGGACCTCCAAATCATATTTCGGATGCGTTCCTAAGTCAAAAATCACCTAACGGAGCTAACAAAACCATAAAAATTTAAATTTGAGGTCGTTTACTCATAAGTCAACATCCAGTCAACTTTTCCAACTTAAGTTTTCAAATAAGAGACTATGTGTCTCAATTCACTCTGAAAACTCTCTGACCTTGAACCAACTAACCTGGTATATCACAATATAGCTATAGAACATAAATAAGATTGAAATGGGGAAACAAGACTATAACTCTCGAAACGACCGGTCGGGTCGTTATATCCTCCCCATCTTAAACAAACGTTCCTCCGCGAATAGGTCTAGAAACATACCCAGAGCCTTAAATAGGTGTAGGTATCTGCTCCGCATATCCAGCTCAGTCTCCCAAGTAGCCTCCACCATGGGCTGACCTCTCCACTGCACCTTCACTGAAGCTATATCCTTTTACAACAACTTTTAGACCTGACGCCAAAAATAGCCACCCGCTCCACATCATAAGTCAAATCACTATCCATCTGAAACCTACTGCAATCCCAAACATGAGATGGATCGCTGATATTCTTTCGAAGAATAGAAAAATTAAATACCGAATGCACACTCAATAATCTAGGTGGAAAAGCAAGATCATGGGCCACCTACCCAATCCTACGAAGCACCTCAAACGGCCCAATAAACTGAGGGCTCAACTTTCCCTTCTTCCCAAATCTCATAACACCCTTCATGGGTGAAACCTTCAGCGAGACCTTCTCCTCAACCATGGAATGCATATCACGGACCTTTCTATCAGCAAAATTTTTTTGTCTTGACTGACGTAGTCGCTTCTGAATCAATTTCACCTTGTCCAATACATCCTAAACTAAGTCTGTACCCAAAAGCCTAGCATCATTCGGCTCAAACCAACCCACTAAATATCTACACCGCATCCCATATAATGCCTCATACGGAGCCATCTTAATACTCAATTGATAACTATTGTTGTAAGAAAACTTTACGAGTGGCAGGAATTGGTCCCAAGAACCCCCAAAAACAATGACACAGATGTGTAGCATGTCCTCCAATATCTGAATAGTGTTATTGGACGATATGTTCGTCTGAGAGTTAAATATTGTTCTCAAATCAACTTGAAAGCCCAACTCTCGTTGAATAGCCCTCCAAAGCTGCAATGTAAACCACGTGCCTCTGTCTGAAATGATGGAAACTAGCACCCCATGAAGGCGAACAATCTCTCTGATGTAAATCTCAGCCAACCGCTCTGAAGAATAGGCAGTGCTCGCAGGAATAAAGTGCAAAAACTTGGTAAGCTAATCCACAATCACCCAAATAACATCGAACTTCCTCGAAGTCTATTGGAGTCCAACTACAAAATCCATAGTGATTTGCTGCTACCTCCATTCTGTAATATCTATCTTCTGAAGCAAACCACCCGGCCTCTGATGCTTATATTTCACCTGCTGATAGTTGAGGCACTGAGCTACAAACCTAACTATATCTTTATTTATCCTCCTCCACCAATACTGTTGTCTCAAATCTTGATACATCTTTGCATCACCCGGATGGATGGATTACCACGAGTTGTGGGCCTTCTCAAGAATCAACTCTCGCAACCCATCCATATTGGGCACACATATTCGGCCCTGTATTCTCAATACCTATCATCACTAATAGTCACATCTTTGACATCACCATGTTAAACCCTATCCTTGAGGACAAGAAAATGAGAATCATCATAATGGAGCTCTCTGATGCGATTGAATAAGGAAGATCGAGAAAGCACACAAGCTATGACCTGACTGGGCTCCAATTCAATCTTGCGCACTGGTTAGACAAAGACTGAACATCAACTGCAAGGGATCTCTCACCAACAGGAAGGAATGCAAGACTACCGATACTCGCTGCCTTTCTACTCAAGGCATCGGCCACCATATTGGCCTTTCCTGGATGGTACAAAATGGTAATACCATAGTCTTTTAGTAGCTCTAAATATATCCGCTGCCTCAAATTGAGATCCTTCAGCTTGAACAAGTGCTGGAGGCTACAGTGATCAGTAAACACCTCACAAGACACACCATAGAGATAGTGCCTCCAAATCTTCAACGCGTAAACAATGGCAGCCAACTCCAAATCATGAACATGGTAGTTCTTCTCATGGAGCTTCAATTTAAGCGAATCATAAGCAATCACTCTAGCCTCTTGCATCAAAACACACCCAATACTGACCCGAGAAGCATCAAAACACACCCACTTGAGGTGTGGTCAAGGCAGTCTTGAGCTTCTGAAAGCTCACCTTACACTCATATGACTGCCTAAAAGGAGCACCCTCTTGGTTCAATTTGGTCAAGGGCGACGCAATAGACGAGAAACTCTAAATGAACCAACAGTAATAAATCGCCAAACCAAGAAAACACTAAATCTTTGTGGCTAAGGACAGTCTGGGCCAACTCTGAACTGCCTCTATGTTCTTCGGATCAACCTAAATACCCTTACTGGACACCATGTGTCCAAAGAATGCTACTGAACTGAGCCAAAACTCACACTTTGAGATCTTGGCATCATGTTTCTCCTCCCTCAGACGTTGCAATACAGCCCTCAAATATTTAGTGTGATCCTCCTGGCTATGAGAGTACACTAGGATATCATCAATAAATACAATAACAAACGGGTCGAGATAAGGCCAAGACACGTTATTCATCAAATGCATGAACGTTTTTGGGCATTTATCAGCCTAAAATACATCACAAGGAAATCATAATGACCATGTCGGGTCCTGAAAGCTTTCTTAAGAATGTTCGAGTCCCAAATCTTCAATTGGTGATACCCTGACTTCAAGACAATCTTGGAGAACATCCTCGCTCCTTAAAGCTGTCAAACAAATCATTAATACGAGGCCTAGGCAAAGGATACTTGTTCTTGATTGTGACTTTGTTCAACTGCCTGTAATCAATGCACATTACCATAGTGTCATCCTTATTCTTCAAAAATAGAACTAGTGCAGCCCAATGTGACACACTAGGTCGAATAAACCCATCATCAAGAAGTTCCTGAAATTGCTCCTTCAATTCCTTTAACTCCGTCGATGCCATACAATATGGTTGAATGCAAATGGGCTGAGTACCCAGAACCAAATCAATATAGAAGTTAATATCCCTATCAAACAGCATATCCGACAGGCTTGCAGGAAACACATATGGAAAATCTCTTACCACCGGAACTGAATCACTAGTAGGAGTCTTTGTACTGACACCCTCAAGAAATTCAAATAAGAAAGACAACCCTTCCCAACCATCCGCTGGGCCTTCAAGAATAAAATCACTCTACTGGGAACATAATCCAATGACCCTTACCATTCAATCTGTGGAAACCCCGACATAGACAATATCACCGTCTTAGTGTGACAGTCTAGAATAGCATGATACGAAGACAACCAATCCATGCCCAATATCACATCAAAGTCAACCATACTAAGCAACAGTAGATCAACTCTAGTCTCTAATCCCCCAATAGTCACTACACACGATCGGTATACACGATCAACAATAATAGTATCGCCTACCGATGTAGATACACAAACAGTTGAAACTAGAGACTCATGGGGCATGTCCAGATAATGAGAAAAGCATGACGACACATATGAATAGGAGGAACCAGGGTTAAATGATACAGAAGCATCTCGATGGCATACAAAGATAATGCATATGATCTATGTTTGAAGCAGTGGCATCTGGTCTAGAAGGGAGTGCAAGGAAATGGTCCTAACCTCCACCTAATCAGCCTCCCCCTCTGAGGCGACCCCTAGCTGACTGACTTCTACCCCGAGTTGGCTGCGCGGGCTGTTAAGTAACTGGTGCTGAAGTCGTAGGCTAAAACCTCTACTGAGATGATCCTCCCATAAGACGGGGACAGTACCTCTTGATATGACCCAAAGCTCCAAACTCAAAGCAACATCTACCGACCACTAGCGATGGGTACTTAAGGGAGCCCCGAGCACTACGGTACCCTCAAGAAGGCCCCGACATAGATGAAAACTGAGCTGATAGAGAATGAGACAAACTTTGAGTTGGAAGGGCACTAAGTGATGAGTGGCCCTAATAAGAACTGTCAGAATCGTGGCCAAATGCCGCACCACGGTGAATTGGGCGGGTCGTCTGAACAATCTTATAAGAACGGCCTCTGCCATGTTAAAACTAACTCTTATAAGGAACACCACCAAATCTACCTAAATCATGAGACCTCTTAGAATCCCTCTCAAGCCGCTCCTAACTGTGAACTAGCTCTATCTCCCCGAGCAATGTCAGCAACCTCATCAAAAGTAGTACTAGAAATCCTCTCTCTAGTCATAAGTATCCGCAGATAGTATCCGAGGCCATCAATAAACCTCTTGATCCGCTCCATGTCCATAGGAACCAACCAAAAAGCATGACGGGCCAGCTCAACAAATCTCATCTCGTACTGCATCACCATCATACCATGCTAACCTAATTGCTCGAACTGTTTGCGTAGCTCCTCTCTATGAGAACGCAACACATACTTCTCCAAGAAGAGAACATAAAACTCATGTAATGTAAGTGGCGCTACACCAACCGGCCTACGCCTCTCATTAGTATCCCACCAAGTGAAGGTAGCTCCAGTAAACTGAAAAGTAGTGAAAGAGACCCCATTGGTCTCCAGAATTCCCGTTGTACGGAGAATCCTCTAACACTTATCCAAGAAAACTTGGGAATCCTCTCCCTCTGCACCGCTGAAAGTCAGAGGCGGAAGCCTCCCAAACCTTTCCAAATCTATGCTACCTATCATCAAGCATGACTAGAACTATGTAATCCCGAGCAGGTGCAACCGGCTGGGCTGGTGGTGCCCCCGGTGTCTGAAATCCCTGCATTACCTGCTCTGGTGTACGGGCGGTGGGCGTCTAAGTACCTCTCGCTGCCTGGGAGTGGCTGTTGTAGTAGAAAGAGAGATTGCCTGAGCAAGACTTGTGCACACAGTCAGAATCTGAGCTAAGGTCTCTTGTAGACCTAGGGCACAACTAGTTCCTGAGCTAGTCTCGCTGGTGCAGCCACAACGGGGACCTGATCTTGAACTGGGGCAACTTGTGGATTTGCAGGTGCTGACCTAGTTCCTATGCGGGTTATACCTCTGCCCTTACCACGGCCTTTACCACGACCTCGGCCTCTCGCAGCCCTGACTTGTGGCACTGGTGGTTGTCCGCCCTGCCTAGTAGCACGTGTCCTCACCATTTGTGAGAGAATAGAATAATAGAAGTTTAGTTACCAGTATCAACAGATTTGCACGATAAGAATTCAAGAATGTAAAGTTTCCTAAGAGTTCTGCAGCCTCTCGAAGATAAGTACAGACGTCTCCATACCGATCCGCGAGACTCAACACAACCTGCTTATGACTCAGTGAGACCTATGTAACCTAGGCTCTGATGCCAGCTTTTCATGGTCCAAACTAAACCATCATTATGGAGCCTATCGTGGAACTAGGCCAGCCTCAACACAACAGCAATAAGTTTGAAAACATTAATGGAAGCATTTAAAATTTAAAGAAAAATGTTGAAACATAAGAAAAATCCCAAAACGATACAATCCAACCCAAAATCAGGGTGTTACTAAGTAATGAGCGTCTAGATCAGAAATAGAGCCTACTATAGTGTCTAAAGATATAACCTAAAACTATGACAAAGATAAAGAATGAGCGTCAAGTCCAGTGAACACAGTGCAACTACTTTGATAGTCTTCAAACTCTGAAATACTCTACCAGCAACCGTTGTGAACAGAGATGCCTGAATCTGCACATGAGGTGCAAGGAGTAATGTGAGTATAGCAACTCAAGATCAAGTGTGTGCGCTGGACGGGTAACCATATGTACCTGCCTCATATCCTTTACAATTAAGTACATAAGTGTAGTATGAGTACATAAACAACATGTACCCAGTAAGTATCCAGTCTAACCTCGAAGAAGTAGTGACGAGGGGTCAACTTTGACATTTACTATGGATAACAATAATATATTAAAGATGTTATACTAAGCATGGATTTCATGAATATACTAAAAGCTCAATAGAAAAAAATAATAAATTCTTCTTTCAAAAATTTTAATTCCAAGTTCGGTTTTATCATTTAACAGCTTACATTTCAATACATTTAGGCAATATCAATTATGGAGAGTTCCAAGAATTATCATGCACAAATTATGCCGAGGTCGTAAGGTTCGATTACACATAATATTTAAATTGTGCACTGTCAAAGGTCTAACAACATGAGCCATAGAGGCATATATCTACTACCGAGGCGTTCGACCCGTTCCACAAATAGCAATTAGTTTTAAAGAAAACACAAATTTCTCATTTACAGTCAAGTATTTCATTCAATCTTCAAGTAAGTGAATTTAACCTTTTACAGATCTTTTATCAAATTCCACAATGACTTAAGCAATTTAATTAGCAAGTAAGGGCACAAACATTTCAAATAAAGCATGATACGGGTCCTAAACTACCGGAACAATAGCATGATAGTAGCTACATACAGACTCTCGCCACCTCGTAAGTACGTAGCCCCCACAAATAGGTACACGCATTTATTTAATTCATATATGGGGTTAATACCCTCTTACAAGATTAGAAAGGAGACTTACCTCGTCTCAGAGCCTACTTCCCGATGAAAAAAAGTCACGAACCAAACTCGACCGTCGTGATGGCACCTATTATGGTATTAGGTCATATTCAACTCAACACAACAACAATAAGTTTGAAAACATTAACGGAAGCATTTAATATTTAAAGAAAACTGTTGAAACATAAGAAAAATCCTAAAATGATACAATAGAGCCCAAAACCAGAGTATCACTTAGTGCATGAGAGTCTAGATCAGAAATACAGCCTACTACAGTGTCTATAGATATAAACTTAAAGTATGATAAAGATAAAGAATGAGAGACAAGACCCGCGAACATAGTGCAACTACCTTAGTAGTCTCCAAAATCTGGAATACTCGATTAGCAATCGCCGCTGTGAACAGAGTCGTCTGGATCTACACACGAGGTGCAGAGAGTAATGTGATTGCACCAACTCATCTAAAAGGTAGTGATGAACTCAACCTCAACGGGTATAACAAAAATAAATGTGCAGAAACGTACGCATGCTTTCAAGTCAAATATACAGCTCAAGCAGTAAAGTAAATACATATCTAAACAGTCTACGATATACAACTCAGCTGTCTCTACATGTCAATGCAAAGACTATATGAAATGCATCATGTGCCTCCACTCTCAAGTGCTCAACCACTCGGTACTGTATATGGCCATTCGGCCCAAGGAAATCCATCTCGTAACATATACAACACTGACTAAAAGTCACCCAGCACCAAGGAAAAATGGCAATCCAACCCTGTGGAGAAATCCATCTCCAGGTATCAAGTACTTCGGACAAATCCATGTTCAGGGAAATCCATCCCTCAATAATATTATCCGCGCTCATTGGGGTTTGCTACAAATTCTGGAGGGGTTCCTGCAGTCCAAACGCTATCATAATCATCAATATAAGCGTTGCGGCGTGTATCCCAATCCCATAACTATCACTCATAACCAGGCTTTGGCCTCACTCAGTCATCAATCTCTCCAGTCTCACCACGGGCTCACTATGTCATGAAAACAACTCGGAACAATTATATGATGAATCAATAAATAACTGAGACTGATATATGATATAAAAATGCATGATCATGACATAGTATGGAATATTAAATGAAAACTAGTGAGACGACAGCAAGAAATGACCTGTAAGGGTCCAAACAATACCGACACAAATCCTAAACATGATAGCATGATTTATAGCTCAACTACCTTATCACATGATGAAAATATAGATATCAACATGCTAGAGTCACTAAGCGGTGCCATGGAACCACCCACGTCACAATTCTCACGGTGCACACCCGCACGCCCGTCACTTGGCATGTGCGTCACCTCAATGCTAATGACATAATACATATTTCAGGGTTTTGAACCCTCATAACTAAGTTTGGAAGCATTACTTACCTCAAGCCAAGCAAAATCCTACTATACGGTGTCTTTGCCTTTCAAATAGGCCTCCAAACATATCGAATCTATCCACAAGCAATAAAATACGATCAATATAGGCTAAAGGAACCAATTCTACAAGAAAAATACCAAATTACTACTAAAATCTAAAATCGACTCAAACCCGACCCCCGGTCCCATATCTTGAAATCTTACAAAAGTCACAAAACCCAAAAGCCCTTTCACTCATGAGTCTAACCATACCAAATTTATCAAAATCTAACATCAATTCGTCACCCCAAATCCCCAAAATCCACTCTCCAATTCTGAAGCCCTAAAACCCCATATTTCAAATTCGAATCCCTAATTAGGTGATGAACAGAGCCATGGATTCACAAAATTTAGACCAATACGGGTTAGGATTACTTACCCCAATATTTTCCCTTAAAATCCTTCGAAAAATTGCCTCTCCCGAGTTCCTCAAGTCCAAATTGAAAATGGAAGATAAAACCTCGAGATGGTGCAAATTTCACTTAAAATCCCAGCCTCCATTCATGTGTCTCCAAGACCGCATTTGCTTCCATCGCAGGTGCGGGAATCCATCGCACATGCGACCTTCCAATGCATCTGCGCCCAGCTGCCCGCATATGTGACCCTCGCAGGTGCCGAAAAATCTTAGCACCTGCAGATCCTGCCCATCTCCTTCTTAGCCGCATCTGTGGCACAATGCACCTGCATTTCCCACTCCACAGGTGCGATTACACCATCAACATCAGCACTTCAACTGCATTTCGTCCACTCAAATCGAGTCGTCACCCACCCGCAATCACCCTAAATCCCTCGGGACCACAATCAAACATACTAATAGGTCCTATAATCCGATACGGACTTAGTAAAACCTTCATATCACTCAAAACAACATCAAAACACCAAATTACACTCAGATTCATGCCTAAAGGACTTCAAATCTTCTGAATTCTACAAACGATGCAGAAACATATCAACCATGTCCAAATGACCTCAAATTTTGCACACAAGTTAGAAATGGAACCAAGAACCTACGCCATCTTCTGAAAATACAATCCGACTTGGATACCAAAATTTCCACAACTGGCCAAAATTGCCAAAATTTTAACTTTCGCCAATTCAAGTCTAATTCTACCACGGATCTCCAAATCACATTCTGGATGCGCTCCTAATTCTGAAATCACCTAACGGATCTAAAGGAATCATCAAAATTTAAATCTGAGGTTGTTCACTCATAAGTAAACATCCTATCAACTTTTCCAACTGAAGCTTTAAAATAAAAGACTATGCGTCTCATTCACTCCGAACTCACTCCAAACGAGGATCAACGGACTCGGTATATCATAATATAGCTGTAGAATACAAAAGAAGTAGGAAATGGGGAAAATGTGGCTATAACTATCAAATGACCTGTCGGGTCGTTACAAAAAAGGTGCTCAAACCTCCAAATTCGATGCCAAACGGCTCGAAACTAGTCAAACATTACATAAATTAATCAATCTATGCTTTTAATATCCCCACTATTAAAGTGATTACCCAACCCAAAATACAAGATTCCTAAAATTCACCTCGGGCTCACATACCCGAATTCCGAAAATTTTCGAATAAAGTTGTTACCCATAACCTTAGGAAAATAAATATATGATTTTCACTAAGTTCCATAAACATTTTTATGGTAAAATCTCATTTTTATTAAACCCTATGTTTTTCGTCTAAACCTATGATTTTCACTAATTTACATATTAAAATCTACCCATAGTCTAGGTATTGAATTCACATTAGGTAGAAATTACTTATCTTCAAGATCTAGATCGAAATCCCCTCCTTAAAAGCTCTAAGATCACCCAACAATAGAAGAAAATGAGCCAAAATAGCCTCAGTCCCATTTTTAAAAGATGATTCTGCCTATGGGTACTTATACGCGATCGCGACCAAACCCTCGCGATCGCGATGGCTAAACTAGAGGAGCCCAGAAAAAGGCTCTGTGCAATCGCGAGAAGACCCACATGAACGCGAAGCACTGGGTCGCATACTCTTGACGAATGCAAGGCCCAGAACACGAAAGCATAAGGCAATGGGGTGTCCTAGGCCCAAGCTTCTACGCAAACGCGAAGGCTAAAGGGTAGAGGCCTTAGCGAATGCGACCCTGTTTATACGAACGCGAAGGGTAAAACCCTAGTCCCCTAAATCCTTCATCATGAACGCGAGGTTCCATCCGCGTTCGCGAAGAAGGAAACTAGAAGCAGAAATCTGGTGTTCTTCAACTTAGCTCTGGGTGGTCCGAAACGCACCCGAGCCCCTCGCGATGCCGTCCAACCACATCAGCAAATCTGTAATCATAATATGGACCTGCTTGAACTTTCAACATGCGTTAAATAACAACGAGACCAAGAATCATACCTCAAAACCAAATTGAATAAACTTTGATCTTCAAGTTTTCTAATCGCTTTGAACACGCCAAATCATACTTAGACTACTCGGAATGACATCAAATTTTGTGTACAAGTCTTAAATGTTACTACAAAACTATTCCTGGTCTCAGAATTCCGTTTGGATCTTGATATAACCAAAAATACTCTAGACCAAATTTAAGGAACTTCTAAAACCTTCTAGAACCAACCTTCACTATTAGGCGCCAAAACACTCCCAAGTCATCCAAAACTCTATCTGAACATACGCTCAATTTCGAATCATCATACAAACCTATTGGAACAGTCAAATCCCGATTCTGATGTCGTTTATTAAAATATTGACCGAAGTCAAACTTGACATTCTAAGCCAATCTTAAGGAACCAAGTGCTCCGATTTCAACCCGAACCCTTCCAAATCATGAACTAACCATCCCCACAAGTTATAAAATAGTAAAAGTATATAAATGAAGTCTTATTTAGGAGAACGAGGTTCTAGAAAGCTAAACGTCTGATAGAGTCACTACACTATGTCTCAAATTACCAGTCCTTCAAGTGGGTGATTTGCACAAATAGGACATTTCAGTTGTCATTCTTGATCTTTTTACGCCACTTTCCCCATGGGTAGAACTTCAAGTTTAACAATTATTACTATTCGGCAAAAAAGATTTAGACTTTTTATTGAACCAATTAAATGAGAAGATTTTAGGTAAATCCTAGCCAAAGTTAATTTACCCTACATCTAAGATAGAAGATATAAGTAAGCAAGCATAAGATTTAACTAAAAAATTGATTAAATCCCATTATATAAGAAGAAGGTGGTGATTTTCATAACATTAAACAACAATGAAGAATACATATATGAAAAGGGTCATCAATCTTTAACAAGGTAGAACCTCATACATTTGATATGATGAGACTAACTATATACATTGAGGATCCGAGCTTCTTTGCTTCTTTCTCCTTTGTGGGGAGAGAGAGATGAAGATGCCTCTTCTTCTCAAAGAGCATCTCTGTGTGTGGATTTGTTTCACCCCCTTTTCTTATTCTTCTTACTTAGTTAAAAACTACATCTTCTACGTTACCCAATAGTCATTAACCATAGTACTTAAGTCATTTGACTATATTACAGGTTGACACATTGAAATGCCATAGCATCTAATTCGCCGCTCAGGCGTTCTGAATACATGACCTCGACCGTGGCCGAGGTCATTATAGTGTTGTATGGATACGACTTTGGCCAAGTAACTTTTTGTCATCCCTTTCCACACCGATTCTTGTCTGGTCAGATTTTGACCCATACAATTACCCCTGGCTTTGTTTCGTAGGCAACTTTTTTGACTTTTAGTCTTAAAGATTTGCTCATGAGGCAAGCGAAGGTTAAAATCAAGAGCATCCATTTTTAAAGTCATTGGGTGTAAATTTCATGCCTTCAAGGCTCAAGCGGCTATTTGTGCACTTCTCTTCTTGAAATAGGCTAATTATGCAATCATCTTATATAAGCCCAATCGATTTATTTCTCATTGAGCCCATAAGTTTTAAAAAACCATTGGAGGTCATGATATTTCCTTGGAAAAGGAAAGATCTTCTCTTCATTGGTTACCAACTACTATCAACTACCCAACGGCCGAAGCCGAAAAAGGAAAAAAACTAAAATAAAATTAAAAAAGTGGCGAATTTTTCGAAGCTGCAAATATCAACATTACAATTTCGGAGTTCGTTGTGAAGATCAGAAAATTCACTCATTTCGCCATTATCACTTGTACACACTCTAAACTGGGTTGATTGATGTCCAATTGATGCAATTTCTCCAAATCTGATTCAAAATTTGGAGGTAAACTGTAACTCTTTAACTAATTTCTTAAAACACCCTTTTATTTTTCTGTTGCTATAATCCTGAAAATGGACATATCGTTGCCACTGGATCAGCTAAGGAGCAGCTGTAAGTATGTTGCTTTCTTGAAAAACCCACAAGTTCTAAAGGAAAGAGTTCATCTTTATGGGTATTGCTCTTTATTCAGTAAGAGAAGGTACAAAAATGCGTTTTTAAAGATCAAAGGCTCACTTTCTGAACATAGGTTTATAAAGCCAAGACCAATGTTAAAACCTTCAAAAAAGGAGGAAAATTTGATTGAAGAAAAAGTGACCCAAATTGAGGATTCTTCAAGTTCAGGGATTAGTGCACAAATCGAGAAGTTAGTTTTTCATAAAAGGTATCACGAGGCGCTTGATTTTTTCGAGCTGTTAGAATGTGAAGGTGGTTGTCAGTTAGGTAGTAGCACTTATGATGCTTTGATTACTGCTTGTATTGGGTTAAGGTCAATCAGAGGCGTTAAAAGGGTGCATAATCATATGGTTAGTTCAGGATTGGTATTAGACCAGTATTTATGGAATAGGGTGTTGTCTATGCATGTGAAATGTAAGATGACGTAAGATGCACGTATGATATTCGATGAAATGCCTGAGAGGAACTCGATTTCTTGGAATACAATGGTTGGTGGGCTAGTGGATTTAGGGGATTATGTAGAGGCGCTTAGGTTGTTTTTCATGATGCTGGAGGAGGAGGAGGAGGAGTTCTCTAGTTCTGATTCTCGGATATATGCCACGATGATTAGAGCATCTTCTGGTTTAGAGGTTATTTCTTTGGGACAGCAGTTGCATTGTTGTGCTTTGAAAATGGGGGAAGACGATAATGTTTTCATGTCTTGTGCTTTAATTGATATGTACAGCAAGTGCAGTAGCATCGAGGATGCACAGTTTGTTTTTGATCAGATGCCGGTGAAGACTACAGTAGGGTGGAATACGATTATTGCTGGTTATGCTCTCCATGGCTATAGTGAGGAGGCTTTACGTATGTACTATGAGATGCGAGATGCTGGTGTCAAAATGGATCACTTCACATTTTCAATCATTATCAGAGTTTGCACTAGATTAGCTTCACTAGAGCATGCTAAACAAGCTCATGCTGGGCTAGTTCGACATGGATTTGGATTTGATATAGTTGCCAGCACAGCACTAGTTGATTTCTATATCATACGGGGAAGGATAGAAGATGCTCGGAATGTTTTTGAGAGAATGCCCAAAAAGAATGTTATTTCCTGGAATGCCTTAATAGGTGGATATGGTAATCATGGCCAAGGGATTGAGGCTGTTGAGCTATTTGAGCGAATGGTTTGCGAAGGAATGATGCCAAATCATGTTACTTTTCTGGCTGTTTTATCTGCATGTAGGTATTCTGGTTTATCAGATCGTGGGTGGGAAATACTTGAATCAATGAGAAGAGATTACAGTGTGAAGCCTCGAGCAATGCACTATGCATGTATGATTGAATTGTTGGGTAGAGAAGGACTTTTAGATGAAGCTTTTGCATTAATCAGATATGCTCCTTTTAGGCCTACTATTAATATGTGGGCGGCGTTACTGACAGCTTGTAGAGTCCACAAGAATTTTGAGCTTGGAAAATTTGCAGCTGAGAAACTGTACGGTATGGAACCAGAAAAACTTAGCAATTATGTGATGCTTTTAAATATCTACAACAGTTCCGGCAAGCAAGAAGAAGCCTGCAGTTCAAACATTGAAGAGAAAAGGTCTGAGGATAAAGCCGGCATGTACATGGATAGAAATAAAGAAGCATCCACATGTTTTCCTGTCCGGAGATAAATACCATGAGCAGACAAAGGAGATATATCAAAAATTAGATGAGCCTATGCTGGAGATTTCCAAGCATGGCTATGTTACAGAGGGAAAAACCTTACTACCCGATGTAGATGAACGGGAACAAAAACTGCCGCATTATCACAGTGAAAAGTTGGCAATATCTTTTGGGCTCATAAGCTCATCCAGTTCAACCTCACTGCAACTTGTTCAAAGCCATAGGATTTGCGACGATTGTCACAGTGCGATTAAGTTGATAGCCATGATTACTAAGCGAGAAATTGTTGTTAGGGATGCCAGCAGATTTCATAATTTCAAGAATGGCACTTGTTCTTGTGGTGACTACTGGTGATTCAGTTCTAACCTATATGTGGACCATACTTTTGTATGTAATTCATTTATTTTTACCGATTCTTCTTTGTTGTTTATGAGAATAATCATATGGATATACATTGCTGTTGGCATTGGAGATCATTACAAATTTTGCCCTATGATCTTTCCTGATGACTTGCTTATTCTACCCATGATAGCCAAATTAGTTGCACCACCAAGCCAATAAATGTGCATGTATGTAATCTCTGCATCATTATCAGTGTGATGCAAGTTTCCTTTTCTCCTGGAGAAAATGATTGCGGATGTCGCATTCAAACTTCCTACCTTCACAAGGTAGGGTGGTAGGGGTAAGGTCTGTATAGACACACACTACCCCTCCCAGACTCCACGTATGGGATTATACTGGATTTTTTGTTGTTGTTGTTGTCCACGTTTAATATTCTTACCTTCACAAGGTAGGTGTAAGGTCTACGTACACAGTACACTCCTTAAACTCCACTTACTAAATTATACTTGAGTTTGTTGTTGTTGTCTACATTCAAACTTCAAAGTTTCATCTGAATTAGTATTCGTCTCTTTTTCAATTTCCTCGTGGTGCTAGGGATTTAAAAATGTTTATGGTGCAATGTCCATACAGTTATTTTAATGTGAACAGTGCCTTAAATAACACATTATGAGTTTTGACTAGTTAATGTTATTAAATATGCTACTTATAAAAAAAATGAGAGCAAATATTGCATTTCTTATCTTTTATCCCCTTGGAAGTAGTAGTATTTATCCTTTGGTAGAAGATTAGTCTGTTAAATATGCCTTTGATAGCATTCCAACGTCAAGGTCGTTGTAGTATAGTGGTAAGTATTCCCGCCTGTCACGCGGGTGACCCGGGTTCGATCCCCGGCAACGGCGTTAGGTTTTTCCTCAGATGCATTTCATTTTCACATCCTCTAGGATTTAGACCATATGATAAGCCCACCTTAACATAGAAGACTCAACTTTATATTAAGAGAGACTGAAATCACACATCCCCCGCAGCATTAGACATCTCATCCAAGTAAAACTGCAAATACACATTTGTCATTAGTCTTCTATAATTGATCTTTCTCTATCGTCCATTACCTAAACTCAAACCAAGTGAAGCAAGTCAAACCTTATGTTTAAAGTTACTGATGAAAAGAATAAATGTTTTCACCTATGCATGCCGCTCAGACAGCAAATAAACAAATGGAACAGCTGTCTACTTGTAACATTATTCTCATTTTGCCAGAAATAAGCAGTATCAACGTGTATAAGCACATGCTGTGGCCAAAATGGCAAGTCGAGTGTATGGTATTCCGCTAATTCAGATTAGCAGCTCTGCTAATAGACACAAATTATGATTTTTATTTTGTGAACCACCACGCCCATTAAATCGTATTAGCCACTGTGCAAACTGTATTCAACGCGTGAAGACCATCTGCATAAAACTATATTCCTGCACCAACTGCTTCAGCCAAACGCTGTGCCTGCAAAATTACAGGTTTGTTCTCAACCAAAACTTTGAAGTGCAAGATAGAATCCTAGTCGCCTCTTTTCAGGGATAGTTGAAACAAAATAATCACATTAGCAGCAAAATACCTCTTGAGCAGTCTTTTTCAGATCAAATGCATCTTTGACTCGTACATCCAAGAATGCCCATGTATCACAAAAATCTGGCAACAGATAAACAATAAAGCCGAGAAATACAAGACAGATGCTAACTAAATAAAACGAACACCTTCTAGAGAGAGCAGAGACGAGACCTTTCTGAATACATGGAAATTATTGGTAAAAGTGGAAGAATATTCCAATAGAGGCTGCTTGTAAGGGAAGTTATGTTTGCTAATTAGCTACCCAACTAATTATCAGAGGGGTTGGAGGCAGATAAGCTTCCACTGTGCCTCTAAAACCAAAGAGCAGAAGTACAAGAAACGAGAGCAGAAGGAAGGTGAACTATAAGACTGCAAAGCAACTCGGAAATAAATGCCAGGTATGGTTGCGTCAAGAGCTTCATGAAGCTTAGATTCTTAAAAAGCACCAAAACCATATGAAATCCATTTCCCTAGGATATCTGGTATGAGGTGCCACCTCCCTTTCTACTCTAAAGTCATTCATATTCATATACTTTCACCCAAAATATTTCTAATCCAACAAATAATGTCTGGCAGAGGAATCACACTCTAAATTAATTTTTAGCGAAAAACACGCGAGTATGGATACATTGGCTAAGTGAGAGCAAAGTTGCTACATAAACGCATCAAAAGAGGACCTCGTACCGAATACTCCTTTTAGAGCAAGTGTCCTGTTTTTTCACTTAAAAGTGTTAGGGGAGTTGGAAAAGTGACATTGGCAACTTCAGTTTGATGAACCAAGGCTCCAGCAAGAGTACATCTTTTGCTGGATTATTATTCCAAGAGATAATTCTGTTGTCATGCCTCTTACATCAAAAAAAGCTTTTTTCCATATATTTAAAGAGTGATTTAGCGAAAAGATGGAGTATGAATAGTTACTAACAACCTAAGAGGCTTCCAAACAGTACGAAACAGGAAGAACTGGTGACAGTGGGGCATATTAGGATTATAAAGGGGCTCAATTTTAATTGATCATAAAATTTTAAAAAGACTTGAACCGTAATATTAGAAGGATCACAGGAGAAGAATGAGCATCAGACAAAATACTAACAGTTAAATTGACACACCTGGAGAGCTATCTGTCAGCATGTATAGTTCTGTCGTGGAGTATATTCCACCTAGGACAGTAAAAAAGTACAACCCAGTATAATCCCACTTAGTAGGGTCTGGGGAGGGTAGTATGTACGCAGACCTTACCCCTATCCTAGGGTAGAGAGGCTGTTTCCAAATAAACCCCCGGCATCCTTCCGTCCAAGAACTTCCCACCTTTGCTCTTGGGGAGACTCGAACTCACAACCTCTCGGTTGGAAGTGGGGGTTGCTTACCATCAGAGCAAGCCCCTCTTGTCTTATTTCCACCTAGGACAGTGCGTTTCACATATCAATCAATTTCACTGGCATCATCACCAACAGCATGCCAGATCTCATCAACCAGCATTGCACGCTGCTTGAAGCTTGTAGGAACATTCAAGGGTTGAGCCTACAATCAGAAGTTGTCTGAATTTCTGCAAACCAAAAAGGAAAGGGCCCTGAAAAGATGTAAGCTTTAAGGAAGTACCTGTATACTGAGAGCTTGGGCCCATTTTGATATGTACGGGGCCTGTGTTTCCAGGCGAATCCTAACAAGCTTTGCCACCCGCTCACTAGGTATCAAGTTTTTCAGATCCTCCGCTGATTCAATGATATCGATGAGTCTTTCGAGACACTCATCCATAAAATACTGGGAAAAAGAAGTTCAATATAAAAAATTAATACAGGATTAATTACTGATACCCACAAAAAGCATACAAGCACTAATTAGGTCAGCAAAACTATTGTTAATACAGGTAAAAATCCAGTGTAAGTTACAACATGATGTTGATTCAAGAACAGACGAAGACTGATTGCTGAATGACAGAGCACTAAGCACCTTGCCAATGGCAATTTGTGTTAAAAACAAAGTCAGGGAAACGATTAGAGGTTTGCAGCTGCAAGGTGTAAGCTTTTAAGCCCCTCTCGCAAACACTATGCAAATTAGCAACATCTTAGGATTTAGCTCATTCTTTGGTACGTTCATCATACAAAGCACGTAATGGCATATACAGTTACATAAAATAAGATAGCAGGAATATATCATTAATAACCCCTTTATCATGGAAACACAATCATTACCTTTTTTACTTTGCGTCCTTTACCTCAATGGAGTTCTCTGACTTACACTTATTACCAGACAAAACAGGTGCAGATAGAATAAGGAGAAAACCAGAAGAAAAGATTAACAACTGAAAGGCAGACAAGCTTATATCAACATTTTTAGCAAAGCCAAAGATGTTAGAGCTCTATAATGCCCCCAAAGAACCAATCACATTAAAGAATCTAGAACTATGAGTAAATGTAGGTGACCCATCAGTTACCTCCACTAGTGCAGCTTCTTTCCGAGGAAATGATCTAACGATGGAAGGTGACACCCCAACATCCCTTGCACCTGAAATCATGGCTGTTTCAGTCCATCCTAGCCGAAGCTGCAAACAAGTCACCAAGCACCAATATCAAGTCCAATATATTCAAAATGGAATCGGTCGATGTGTGTTTGTATGACACAAAATATTTTTCAAAGAACTTCCCTTGATGAGATTATTACAGTGAAGAAGAAAATGTCTCCCCAATGAAAATATTTCCACCAAAAGGGAGAAAATGACTTCCTTCGCTTCTGGGAGAGTCAACTTCCTTTACAGATATATCAATTCTTACAACGTCACTTACTTTAATCAACACTCAGACTTTGTTGCCAACCTTGTATACTCAAAAATACCACAAAATCATTATCCGTCACATCTTACCATACACTTAGTAGGGTTAATCATATATCACCGACCTTTATACCTAATCAAACAGAGAAAACAATCCCACAATATGACTTCTCAAAGTAAAACATCTTCCCCAGAAAATAGTTTTCAAGAAAATAAGTTCCTCCATACCAAACACATTTGAACATCCAAATATCCTGTTTCTTTTTCCCTTTCTCTTTTGGTATGTATGTTAGGACTTAGGTTAACCTTCTATTATGGGCATCATCTTCCTTATATCACCGAAGCTCCGTTAACTTTTTAATGAGGTTCATTTTTTTCACCTATTTTTAGAGAAACTACTTACTACACTAAAGAAGTTTTGCAGTAGAATTACAAGGCATGTTCAACAAATTCTAAGGTCAAATACAACAATTTATTCGGCCAATTCCACCAAATCAACAACATTATCCCCAAAAACGAATTCAACCAAAAACACATCAGGCAACAACAAATTAATCACATAAATATACACAAATACAATTCAATAATTCATATGCACACCGCGAAACAGAGAGATATTAAACGTAACGAACCACGTGAGGGAGAGAGGCGCTGAGCACACGCGCTTCTTCGTCTTAGTAATGAGCTTTAGGTCGCTTTGTTCTCGAGCTCGATTGTTCATGATGATGTGTCCTTTCTTCTTCCTTGAACGATGACGACGCCGTATAGTCAACCGGAATAGAGTCAGCTGGAATAGGGTCAGCCAGAGTAGGGTTCTGACCCATTATGTTTCCGGTGGCAGCTGAAGTCATAAATCGACTGGAATTGTTTGCTGTTATCGTTCGAATAGGCGATATTGCAAGTTCCGGCCGTCAGTTAAGCCGGCGGTAAACTGCCGGCAGTAACCGCTTCGCCGCCGATCGATACATTGTTGACGATTTTCTCTGCTAGCTCAATAGAGACAGAAAATTGAAGTATATAAATGTGAGCATAAATATCAGGGAAAGGTTTCCACGTAAATGTTTGTGAGGTACTGCTACAGTGCTACTTGTCAAATGTGGAAGCCACTGGATTTTAAGCGAGGTAAATAAATAAACTTGAGGGGGCAAATTGTAATATATCAAACATTCGATGGATGTTTTCGCCCAAAATTTGTTTTAAAATAATGTTTCTTTTATAGAAAATTATGTTGGTTTGGTTTATCAAAAATAGGCCAAATGAATACATATGCCCTCAAACTTGTCCCCTTTTTTTCATTTAAGCTTTTAAATTAAGTCTTGTTCCTATTGAACATTTGCACTTGAACCTAAGGGCTCGTTTTAAAGGTATTAGAAAAAATAATATAATTATTAGTTTTATATATTATTAAAATCTTATTTGGTATATTTTTTCATACTTAGTATTATCTTATGTATAAATAATGCATAGAAAACTATAATAATAGTAATACCAAGATTATTAATGTTTGTATTAATATAGTTAAAGATAAAAATATTCTTGAAGTCCCTTAAAGCTAAATAATATGGAAGGCATTTTTGTAAGCAATTATTTTTTTTAAATTATACAACACATTATAATTTTAATATACCACACCAAATAATAGATAAGTAATACTATCTGCTTAACCAATGCTTGCATTACTAACAGATACATTATTAATACATCTTATTTCGCATTATTCTTATACACCTTAGCATCTATTAAACTCACATTGCTCACGTGGCAAAGTGTATGTGCTACACTAACTATGAGCGCGTGAGGCTTTGCTTTTTATCAAAAAAATTCCTTTCTTCTTCTCCCTCTCTCCCCCTGTGACTATCATCACCGCCACCTAAGGCTGTATTTTTCGCGGTTCTGCCGGTTCCGGCGGTTCCCCGGAACCATGATGGGGCGGTTCCACCCGTTGGAATCGCGGAACCGGAACCGCCAGAACCGGAACCGGACCGGTTCAAGCGGTTCCATACGGTTCCAACCGGTTCCGCAATGGTCCGATTTTTAAAAAAAGAATTTTTTTTTTTTAAATTTCCAAACGGCTCTTTTTCAAAATTAGCCGTTTGGAATTTTCAAAAATAGCCATTTGGCCCTCCAAACTTTAATTTAAGCCCAAACTTTATATAATTACACAATTTCTCATTTCTCAACTATAAATATCCCCTCATTCTTTCATTTTAATTCACCAATTCATCAATATCTTCAATCTCTCTCAAGCTCTCTCAAGCTCTCTTTCAATCTTTCTAGTGCAAGTGCTTAATTTATTGTTGCAAATTCGTGAAACATTGTGAAGTTGTTGAATTGAAGTTTTCAAGTGTTTAATTTCAACGATTTTCAATTTTCAAGAAGTTGTTCGTCAATCCGGTAAACTTGTTTCAACTCTTACGTGCTAAGAATATTTTTTTGTGTTGTTATTTTGCTTAATTGTAATTATTATGGCATTTTCATTGAAAAATATGTTCTGAAAAGGAAAATCTAAAACCGGTGAAAGTAGTCGCCAAAATACTACCCCTCCCCCGGCTCCCCGACCTAGAAAAGATAAACAAGTTCAAAGTAGTAGCCAACCTAGAAATGTCATATTTTATCATTTAATTGTTGGTGATGGTATGAGAATTTTAAACATAAAAATTGAAAAGGGTAAATTCGCTCTTAATTGGCTTTTTTATTCTAACCGTAGAAGTAGACTTAGAGAATATTTTAAAAAATGTGACGAATATGGCCTTAGAGAAAGAAAGGTTCCTAAACCTTGCCCAACTAGGTGGAACTACATGTACGAAAGTTTAGTAGTGGCGTACGAATATAGAAACCCAATTAACGCTACTTATAATTCTCGGGATTGTGGGGAGGAAGATATGACATGCTAACTAATCAAGATTGGACTAACGTTAAAATTCTTTTAGATTTTTTAGAACACTTTCATGTGGATACAACTGCTTTATCTGGCCAATATTATCCAACTATTTCTAACTGTTTAGTTTATATTGCCGCACTTGCTAATTTGTTTGTTGATTTTAACGAGGGAGGGGAAATTTATGAAATTGCAATTACTGAAATGAAAAAGAAGTTTAAATTTTTTTTTCCAATCCCTCCTATATTTGGTGTGGCTGCTATGTTAAATCCTACTATGAAAGTAGGAGGTCCTAACTTTTGGTATTCTACTATTTATCAAGCTTTAGATCTTGAAGAAGAAGAAATGGCTACACTATCTGATGCGAAAGCATCAATTACAGTGAATGCTCAAACTGTTTATAATGCTTACAAAACAGGCGTTCGAGCATGCTAGGCCTAATATTCCAACCCCTACTTCGTCCACATCACAGGCGCCTAAAAGAGCTGCTGGCTTAACAGCTCTTAAATCGTGGACGGAGTTTAGGGGTACTCAAGGTGAAATGCTAGCGGAACTTGCTCAGGAAACATCTTCACCCGGAAGTGGTGATGAACAAGCTTCATTTCCACCACCGCCAACACAACCACCTCCAAACCTTGAAGGTTTTATGAGATTTGTTAGAAATAATACATAAACTATGATGTAACTTGTACATTGGCATGTCTTCTTTTAGTTTTTATTTTCCTTTTAATGGTGGTATTAGTACCATGTTGTGCTCATTCCATTGGGGGAAGGAAGAATAAAAAAAGATATGCCATTTTGGTCAATAAATATGCTCTTTATCATATCCTTGAATATCTTTTGTCTCAATATTTCTTTGTCTTTAATTCTATATCAATCCTTGAATATTTATATAACATACAATATATAACATACAACACAATATACTAATGACAATATTCTTTTATCAATATATACTACTTATATACAATTTATACTAATTACTAACTAAAAGTCTACAACACAATATACACTATTTATATACAATATATACTACTTAAATACAATATATACTACTTATATACAAAATATACACTACTTATACACAATATATACTAATTACCAAACACAATATATATTATACTAATAACATAGTATACCATATAAAATATATTCTACAATATACTAATGACTACAATACAAGATATTGATTTAAAAAAAAAAAATCAGAACCGCCGGGAACCGCCAGAACCGTGGTTCAGGAACCGCCAGAACCGGAACTTGACGGTTCCGGAACCGTATGGTAGCGGTTCCGGCTCCGAAACCGCCAGAACCGCCAGAACCACAGAACCGGAACCGCCAGAACCGGAACCACAAACCCAAATAAACCCAGAACCGAAACCGAATACAGCCGTACCACCACCCACCACCTTCCTCCGCTGCTCTCACCACAAAATTAATTCTACACGCAGAGATTGAAATTCACTCACCTGCACGCCACATAATCATACAAAATTTGCACACATTATTCTCCACAGGGACACTAAGAGATACTCAAAGACTTCCTCCGTGGCTCCACCATAAGGCAACAAATTCGCTAGCCATCCTCATTCTTATTCTGTAAAATTATTTCATACTTCTTAACCTCAATCAATTACTAACCAGTCCAAAATACTATTTGGTTTCAGAATTCTTAAGTGAAAGAAGAGCATATAAATTGTCTCTATAAAAGGATTTTCCTTGAAGTTAAGAGATCCATTCTCATTTTATGTTTGCTATGTGCCACATAAATATTAACGAGAATATCAAAGAAATTTTGTAGGATTATTTCTCAAGTTATGATTGTTATTTGGCCACCTTCTCTCCTCGATAAATCAGTTTCATTTTCTTTGTGGAGGTCTTGGGGGTGGGGATGGGGAAGAGGGGGGGGGGGGTGTATGGAGAAGAAGATGGAAGGGAGAGACTTTTTTTTTTTTTTTCTAAGAGAGAGATTCGAATTAAAAAATTATAAAAAGAAAGGTTTTTCTTATTACTTTCCACGTGTCACATATGATTCGTTATTTTACCATGAATAAAAGGCGTTTGAAAACACACGCTCAAATTGCTCCAAAAAATATGGGAGTGTTATGAAATAATATAAGAACAAGAACAATATAGAGAGAAGTAGAGAGAGGAGTATTCTTATTGATACTTTGGGATGATTTACAATGGAATAGAACCCCTTTATTTATAGGGAGAGAAAAGACTTAGCCTCAAAGTAGAACTCTTCTATAAGATAGACATTCACTCTAATTAGAGTTCTATTTATAACACTCCCCCTTGAATGTCTATTCAATAATGTGCCTCATTAAAACCTTAACTAAATAAAACCTAATGGGAAAAAATTATAGAAAAGGAAAAAGAGTACACATGTTTGAATATGCGCCTATTGGTTGCCTCGTTAAAAACCTTGCAATGAAAATTCAGTGGGACAAAACCTTGTAAGGGAAAAAGAGTGCAACGCGCATTAACTCCCCCTGAAAAGAGCATCAATTCACACCCTTGAGCATTTGCATTCCAATCTTGTGCACCATCTTCAAAACGATCTTTTGTAGAGATTTGATAAATAAATCAGCCATATTGATTTGAATAAATATTCGGCACCTTGAAATTATCATTCTTGATAGATATGAACATCTTCATATAATGTCGTGGAATGACTCTTCAATATCTCCATAGAGGTATTCTCGCTATCACATTATCTGCTTAAAGTTATAGCAAGATACATATGTGCACAAATTGCACTAAGAAAGTGGTACTTCAAAATCAAGAATTGTATATGCTTCAAGAAACTTAAATCCTTCATAGATTGACATATAAGTTAAGTCATATAAGCCATATAATAGAGAGAGAGAGATGCATATCAAGTTTTCATGTCATGCTAAACAAATAAGATACCGAAAACTGATTACACATACCATTGACTTTATACTTTCAAGTATTTGAACTACATGTCCAAAACTACATGTCTTTCATATGGAATCAATTCTGCTTGAATTGTATCTCTTCCATTTAGCCAATATTTTTGTTTGTATTCGACAAACATAAGATCCTCATCGATATTTAGCGCTATCATAGATGTCGTCGACGAACATTTTATATCGGTTCCAGTAAATTTTTATAAAGACATAACATGGAGATCTCTTTATTCATATATTCAGGTACCTGAATCTCTCATGAGATTTTATGAAGTGTTATGTCATGTGATCTTCTAGATCACTTGCCTCCCCATTATGATCACTTTGATTATTTGCTCATCTTCTTTATTAAGAAGTTATTTTGAAACCGATTTGTCTATACGCTTTAAGCGTATCAAAGACTTTGTCCTTCTGGGACTTAATATGAGCATTTGCAGTGAGAATATAGTTACTTTCTTTGGGTCAGCAAATGCGTATAGCATGCTTTGCAATATGTTGCAATTGAATTATCCTTTTATGAACTTCAGGTTCATATTATGATATTCGAGGATCTATATATACAAATGATAATTCATCCCATGTAACCTTTTCTCAAGTGTTTATCATGTCTCCCCCTCATGTTAGAAAAGCTAACTTGTTTCCTCAACTTTGAGAGTCCATCTTTGTGCATTATGCTGTTAATGAAAATATACACCGCACATCAATAATAATAAGATGAATTATTTGGTTCCTGACCCTGAACCACTTGTGAGGGGAGAATATAATATACTCTCGTATACAACGTATATCAAACTGATATATATAACTTTGTTCTCATAAGAAACAGTTTAGCTATTAAGTGGAGGCACTCAATAATTATCTTGCTAAACCAACTATGATATAAACCAACTTATCAAGATGAACTATCTTGAATAGAAAATCTGGAAATTATGCTCGAAGTTATATTACTGAGCAATTTACCTCGCAAGCACCGGCCAGGCTGCGGGTTAATAACAATCGCGCATGTAACCATATCATAGATGCATCATATGTGGTATACATGGCAGGTGAATGGGCCCATATTCACCTTTGATATTTCCAGAATTTATGGGATTCAACCCGAACTTTTTTGTTGGTCAATCAATTAATGAGAACAAATAATATAAGAGAATTCGTAAAAAACTTTCTAGTTCTTTAATATTTACCCATGTGAATTCTCTATTACTGCACATCATACTTAAAATGAGATGGCTAACCCGAATGCCAACTGAATAAATTATCAATATTGATAAACTTCAAATTTACACCATGACATGTGCAATTATCAATAAACTTCAAGTTTATTATGGTATGGGTTTTTATACCAATAAATATCCACTTTATTGTGGCATTCTGGAGAATAAAGCGGGTAGCTTTTCATATACAAATTATCCCGCTACAAGTTGTAGTAATAGAAGATATCAAATCTTTCCTGTATTTATAGTCTCAATATAATCAATCGCTTTCGCATATACTTTGGAAACTGAATAAGTTTCTTTGAGACTTACTACCACACAATACCTTATTGGTAATCAATTGCGTTTCTCCAACATAGTAATAATTGGCTCTTCTAGAGCTCTCAATTAATTTTGTACTACCACAGATTCATCAACATCCATGTGGTGAATATCTCTTTTGAAGAGAAAGTTATACCATTATGGTCATGGTCAAAATTATATGCAAGATGTGTTTCTTGCATTATCGTTGTCCTTTAATAGTCATATTTCCAAATATTTTGGTGTACAATAGGTAGGTGACCAACGATCATTCATGCCATAATAATAACATTATTTTCATATATCATCTCAAATCTCCTTCTAGGGGTGAGTGTGGTATATTCAATACCAATTTCATGTTCATATTCTTCCAATAATGTATTCGTGAATCAGATGTTGTCACATTCACTGCGGGGATATGTGATTTTGTTATCCTTTTCAAATCTGTAAATGCGTCTGACATTTGATTTGCTATTCTTTGGAAATGGATAATATTTTGCACCTCTTTTTCACAAATAGAGGTATGTGGATCAAGATGAGATAATGATGCATTTTTCCACAAAATTTCCTGTTTGGTTTCACCAACTTCTCCCCCTAATTTTGGGAAAAGTGTCTCATCGAATTGACAGTCTGCAAATCTTGCAGTGTACAAATCCCCTGTCAATGTTTCGAGGTAGCGAATAATGGAGGGCGATTCAAAACCCAACATATATTTCTAACCTTCTTTGCAGACCCATTTTGTGCAATATGGCGGTGCTACAGGCACATCTACTGCACATCCAAAAATTCTTAAATGGGATATATTAGGTTCATGACCCAAAACTAATTGCAACGGGGAATATTTGTGATAATTCGTCGTTCTGAGACGAACTAGCATTGCTGCATGCAAAATGGCGTGACCCCAAACCGAAGTGGGCAGCCTCGTTTTCATGAGTAAATGAGGAATTCAAGATTATTCTCATCTATTGTCTCAATATGATATCCATTTTGAATGATATCTTTAAAACTCAACAAGTTCCTTTTAGACTTGGAGGAGAACATTGCATTCTCTAAAATGTTGTTCCTTTAGGTAGAGTTATAGTTGCTCTTCCGGAGCCTTTAATCAATTTACTACTACCAGAAATTGTAGTAACATCTGCCTTACACATACTTAAATGAGAGTAATATTTCTTCCCTTTGAATATCGTATGTGTGGTACATGAATCAATTAATCAAAAGAGATATACGAACATGAGAATAAACAAAGTCAATCCGTTTGTTTCACATTTAAACAATATTTTTAAAATCTGCTGAGGTTAGTTGACTAACTAAATCAGATAGTCGATTATATGTTTTCCATAATCGATTACTTTGCAGTTTGAAAATTTCAGTTTAAGCACTGTCTCAATGTAATCGATTGTTAAACATACATAATCGATTATTTGCTAATTTGAAAAATTTTCAGATTATACTGTCTTAATATAATCGATTGTTAAACATACATAATCGATTATTTGCTATTTTGAAAAAATTCAGATCACACTGTCTTAATATAATCGATTGTTAAACATACATAATCGATTATTTGCTATTTTGAAAAACTTCAGATCACACTGTCTTAATATAATCGATTGTTAAACATACATAATCGATTATTTGCTATTTTGAAAAACTTCAGATCACACTGTCTTAATATAATCGATTGTTAACAAGTATATAATCGATTGTTTTGCAGTTTTAATGCGGAATATTAGATAATCAACTAACTGTTAGGTTAGTAGATTAACTCTACTGAAAAATAAAAATATCTTTGAAATTTAAGCATATTGAAACATTCAAAAGAACTAATACTAACATTATATCATAAACTAACTAATACGAGCTGATACTAATGACTATTAGTTTATTCACTAACTAATACAAATAAAATCAAACAATTCCATCTTCCTTCATCACAGATCCATCATCGATTAAGTGGTCTATTTTCCCCTCAGGGTGCTCAAAGGAGTTTGCCACATCCAGGTGGGTGATGTCAAAATTGTCGTCAGAGACAAAATTTGTTTCAGGGCATTTACCTTTTAGAGATGCTTGATAAAAATTAAACCAAATTTCTTGGTACACGGCAAATTTTCGCCCAGTGCCCTTTTCCACCGCAACGATAATATATAGTTTATGAACTATTTGCTTTTGGATTCTCATCGCATCGTGCTTGTGGCAGAGTGACCAACTTCAGGTTGTCATATCTCTCCTTTAAGCCATTCCACAAGATAGGTGGATCTTTGACTGTGATATATTCAATTTTCAAACCTTCATCAAGGTGATGGCGCAAGAAAATCAAGGCCTTAGCATAGTCTTGGGTGGATGCATTATTTCTGTCTTTAATGGCGTCTCCAAGACCCATTGCATCCAAGTGGATTTCAGCATCCAACACCCATGTCATATAGTTCTTGCCCGAGATTTCAAGGGCAACGAACTTTCTTTTCATAATGTCAGACATGAAACAAAATTACATCAAGAGCGTGTTCATACTTACGGGCTTTATTATCACATTCACTTCAGGGAATGGATTATAATCATCTGTATGTGTTATATACAATCTCATGTCAAATATTACTTTCATAAAGTGAAAGATTATTTTGAGAATCTTTATTATTCTCATTATCACAATGATGACGATTATAATTCCGTCTATTGTCTCGTCCACATTCATTGATACCTTCATGGTAATAATTTTGTCTTCTTTCAGACTTATCACATACTGCTACCACATTCTCTAAAGGGAATGGAGCAAATTCAATTGGACGGATTTTGTCTTCTTTCAGACTTATCACATACTGCTACCACATTCTCTAAAGGGAATGGAGCAATTCAATTGGACGAATTTTTTAATTCTTTGCCCACAATCATACATGAATTTGATCATGGCAAGGCATAGAAATTTTACCATTTCATGTGAGTGTAATTTCTTACAAACTCCATTAGAGTTATAATCAAACTTTGTTGTCTATGTTTGTATATGAAATCAAATCGTAGAATTTCAAGAATTTGAAATGGAAAAGTAAATTACTTACCTTTAAGGTATACCAATAAATGTTGTGATATCAAATATACCTCTTGAGTTTCCATCCCGTTGCATTATTTTATGATGATACCATCTCTTCTATTTTTCCGTATAGAAATTCTCATATGGAGCAGTAGCAATCGTTATTACACTCTTTTGCTTGGAAATTCACAAATCTCGTTTCACTCGAATAGAAAAACCCAAACGACGGAACACGAATTAGAGTGGGTGAATTCTGATTGCAACTCGAGATTCTGAGAGCGATAATTGCTGAATATTAAATTCAATTGGTTAGAGACTCGTGTTGATAACGTGTTATGAAATAATATAAGAACAAGAACAATATAGAGAGAAGTAGAGAGAGGAGTATTCTTATTGATACTTTGGGATGATTTACAATGGAATAGAACCCCTTTATTTATAGGGAGAGAAAAGACTTAGCCTCAAAGTAGAACTCTTCTATAAGATAGACATTCACTCTAATTAGAGTTCTATTTATAACAGGGAGACGTATTTAATGGGTACATTGAGTTCAAGTTCAAGGGTCAATAGGAACAAATCTTTGTTGGAGTGTCTAAATTAAAAAAATAAAAAAGGAATAAATTTGAGGGTCTGCATATGTATTTGGCCTAAAAAATAATTGTTTCATAAATTAGACAAATTTCTCTTCTTCTTTTTATGGTTACTCAAAAAATTATTTATCAAGTATAATACGTACAATACAAAAAAGAATGGTAGGATCGATATGTGTGATATATATTATCCAAATTTTGTGTCAAAAAATATATCTTTTTTCAGCAAAGAGAACTACCTCAATTTGTTATGCAAGTTTTGTAGGTTATTGAGGGGGTGTTCGAGAAAAATTGAGTTTGAAAAAAAAAGAAAGTAAAGAAAAACAGACAAAGTTCTATTTAGATGTTGCCAATTTATATAGGCTATAGGTGCAAATACCAATAAGAATTGGTTCTCTCGGCGCACGATAAGCAATGGAACAGTGCGCTTGAAAGCGCACGTTAGCACGAAGCTTCTCCGTTGATTATGGCTCGTCGCCGGTGGCAACCTCCTCCTTCTCCATCACAGATTGTTACTCCAACTCCAGGGGTAACAAAGGAACTGGAACCACTGACTTTTGGCAACTTTTTGCCAGAAAAATTTCAGTCCAAAAATTCTTTGCATGCAGAGGAAATTGAAATTGTTGAGCCTCAATTGAAGATGATTGATGCAGATCGAGATAGCCTAGTTGTGAGGAAACTTCAATTCTCAGATATCGCTGTAGCTGAACAGCCACCTCCTACTATGGCTGAGATTGTAAGAGGTAAACATAATATGGGCAAGGTTTTAACATTTGTTCCTCCTATTGATAAGGATGGAAGGAAGATTGTTAAAATTAATATCGATGAGCTGAAACCTCAATCTGATTACTGGAATACTTCACTTATTGGCTATATCATTGGTGACAACCCTAATGAGAAAGCCATGGAAAACTTTGTTTTGCATGTATGGAATTTTGTGGCCAAGCCACAAATTCTAATGCATAGAGATGGTTACTGTGTGTTTCGATTTAGTACTGTTGAGGATATGAACCAAGTGTTACAATTTGGTCCTTACTCATATAGGAATAAGCCTATGATATTGAAATCATGGGATGTGGATTTCTCTATGCAAAATGGTATTCTTAGTACTATTCCTATTTGGGTGAGATTTCCTGGTTTGCCTTTGGGTTACTGGTCCCCTGAAATACTCAGTAAACTAGCAAGTACTGTTGGCAAACCTCTGTATACTGACAAAGTTACAGCTCATTTTGAGAAGATTTCCTTTGCAAGAGTATTGGTAGAAGTTGATGCTGCATTCCCATTACCTGAGGAAGTTGAAATTGAGACTCCTTTTGGTTTGAAGGTTCAAGATATTGAGTATGACTGGAAACCAGAATTTTGCAACCCCTGCTTGAAGTTTGGGCATAATTCACTTGACTGTTGGTATAACAGTCATAACGAAAGGAATCAAGAGCAGACAGATCATAAGAAAGAGAATAGAAACAAAATTAGAGGCAAGAAACCAAGACAGGAATGGATCCCAAAGGGTAACATTGTCAACAATAACATTCTGGCTAAGGATGATATGAATACAACAGCAATTCCTAACTTGCCATTGCATACTGAGCCTAATCCAGTATCATTGGTTAGGGAAGAAATTGCTAATATGAGTACAGTGATTGTTGATCAGCCTGTTGATACTATGCTGAGGATCCCTATTGGTACTGATATGGTTGCTAGCATTGGGTCTGAGGGTGATCATGGGAACCAAGAAAGGTTGGACAATGATTTATATGGCACAATGCTGGAACACATAGGAGAAATGGCTAATGCTGGATTAATGGATGAAGGTAGAAAGGGCCAGCAGCAGGATCCTGGCCCTTCATTATGTTTGCCACCTAGTAATTCATGATTGTTGTCACATGGAATATTAGAGGGCTTAATAAATCCCATAAGCAAAAAGAACTAAAAAACTTTTTGCTTCAGAATAAAGTTGATATTCTTGGTTGTCTTGAAACTAGAGTCAAAGAACGCAAAGCTCAAGGAATTATTAATAAAATTGCTAAAGGATGGAAGTTTCACCACAACTATCTCAAAGCAGTTAATGGTAGAATTTGGTTAGTTTTGGAAACCACATATACAAATTCATATTATGTGCACCACTGAGCAGTTTATTCATTGTATTGTTGAAGATGCAGCTACAACAATCAGATTCCAGCTGAGTGTCATATATGCTTACAATACAATCACACTTAGGAAGCAACTGTGGAATGATTTGAGAGGCCTTTTCATTCCAAACCAGGATGTATGGATGCTAAGTGGTGATTTCAATGCTGTCTTATCTTCTGAAGACAGAGTTGGATCACCTGTAACAGATGCTGAGGTAAAGGATTTCAAGGAGCTGATGTTTGATCTCCAACTAACCCCCATCAGGTCAAAAGGTTGGAAGTATTCATGGACTAATAAACAGGTATATAGCAAGATTGACTGGGCAATTGGGAACTATCAGTGGATCCAACATTTCAGTCATGTGGAAGCAGATTTTTTAAACCACTCAGTCTCTGATCACACCCCTATTCTCATTAAGTTTGGAAAGCAAAGGCTACTGCATCCTAAACCTTTCAGACTTTCTTATGCTGTTATGGAGGACCCTCAATTCTATACTATTTTACAGCAGGTATGGGATCAAGTAGGTGAAGGTTCATCATTGCAACAGATATGGCACAAGTTGAAGGAGTTGAAGCAGCAACTCAAAGGAATCAATAGGCATATGGCTTCTTATCAACAGAAGCTGATTCATGCAAGGGAGCATTTGGATATTACTCAAAGCCAACTGTTGATAAATCCTTGTTCAGCACAACTATTCAAGGAAGAGAAAGAAGCCCTTCTAGACATAGAGAAGTGGAGTAATGTTGAGGAACAAGTTTTGAGACAGAAATCAAAGGCTCACTTGATTGATTGTGGTGATGCAAACACTAAATACTTTCATGCACAGTGGAAAATAAGATCCAGTCAGAGTAATATCACTTCTATATATACTGAAACAGGTGTTAAGCTTACAGATCCTGAGGCTGTAGAACATGAATTTATTGAGGTGTTTAAATCTCTGATGGGAGATAGACCTGCTGAACTACCATGTCTAAATTCTACTACTGTTAAGGAAGGAATTTGTCTTACTTTTGATCAACAAAGAGCTCTTATTAGGGAGGTTACTATGGATGAAATTGCTGCTGCTATCAAAGAAATGCCTAATGACAAAGCTCCAGGTGTTGATGGATTCCCTGTGAAATTTTTCACCAAAAACTGGGAGACAGTCAAGAGTGATGTTTATGCTGCCACTAAGGAGTTCTTTTCTACTTGTCAGATGCCACACATGATTAACACTACTGCTATTGCTCTTGTTCCCAAGGTTAAAACTCCTAAAACAGTGAAGGACTATAGGCCTATTGCATGCTGTACCACCCTATACAAGATTATTTCTAAAGTCATTACCAGAAGATTGAAAGCTGTTATTGATAACATCATTGGGAAAGGTCAGTCAGCATTCATTGAGGGGAGAAGCATAATTGACAATGTTTTGCTCAGTCATGAGCTTTTCAAGGGTTATGACAGAAGGGTATATCACCTAGGTGTGTGCTAAAGGTGGACTTAAGGAAGGCTTATGATACCCTTGAATGGAGGTTCCTTAAACAGATGCTTGTTGATCTTGGATTTCCTGCTAAATTTGTTGATTGGACTATGGCTTGTGTTTCATCTGTGACTTATTCATTAGTGATTAATTGGGGACTCACCAAACCTTTCCAAGCTAGAAGGGGTATTAGGCAAGGAGATCCTATGTCTCCTTACCTATTTGTTATTGCTATGGAATATCTTAACAGAACTTTGGCTCAATTGCATAAGAATGGTGACTTTAACTTCCATCCTAGGTGCAGGAAACTCAACTGCTCCCATATTTGCTTTGCAGATGATTTGCTGTTATTCTGCAGAGCTGATATAACTTCTATTCAATTACTGCATGATGCATTCTCAATATTCTCTGCAGCATCTGGACTTTCTGCTAATAAGTCTAAGAGTGCTGTATATTTTGCTGGCATTTCTCAGAATGAAAGGAGGATATTCTAGAGGCTTTGGGGTTCTGTGAAGGACATCTTCCCTTCAAATACTTAGGCATTCCACTACACTCAAAGAAGTTGAATTTACATCATTATTTGCCACTGATTGAGAAAATTACTGATAGGATTACATGCTGCTCTGCTAAGTTCTTGTCTTATGCAGGCAGGTGTCAACTTATCAAATCAGTATTATTTGGGGTCCAAACCTACTGGTCTCAGATTTTTATATTGCCTAAGAAGGTGGTGAAAGAAATTGAAGCTATATGCAGATCTTTCCTGTGGACTGGCAATGGAACAGTGTCCAGAAGATCATTGATAGCTTGGGATAAAATATGCAGACCTGTCACTGCTGGAGGGTTGAATCTTATTGATATCCAGACTTGGAACAAAGCTGCTGTAGCCAAACTGTTGTGGGATTTAGCAAGGAAAAAGGATTGCCTATGGATCAAATGGATTCACTATTACTACATAAAGAGTGATGACATTGAGACAATGGCTATTCCAAAAAATGCTTCATGGGTAGTCAGGAAAATAATAGAATGCAGGACCCCTATTATGGCTGACAACAATCAGCAAGGGGATCTATTGTTCAGACTATCAGGTTTGTGTAAAGCTGGAAAGTTTCAAACACAAGCTCTATATCTCTCTTTGCTTCCAGTATTTCATAGAGTGGAGTGGAAGAACTTAATGGCTACAGTTAATGTCTTGCCTAGACATAAGTTTACTGCATGGATGGTTGCTCATGGTCGACTGCCCACAGTCGATAGATTACTGAAATTTGGCATAAATGTAGAGGAAAAATGTGTTTTCTGTCAACAGGATGTTGAAGAGTTTGATCATCTCTACTTCTCTTGTCCAATTACAAAAAAGATTTGGTATAGAGTCTGCCGCTGGTTGGGATGCAACAGAACAATAGGCTGCTGGAAGGATGAATTGACATGGATTTGCTGTCTTGCTAGGAGTAAAATTTGTAGAAAGGCTGTGGTGGCCACTGCTTTTGTCACCACAGTGTCACTGATTTGGAGATGCAGAAATGCTATCAGATTCGAGGGGAAAGCATTTGATGAGAACTTTGTGTGCCGAGAGATTGCAATTCTTATTCATGCACGGGGCAGGAAATGCAAAAAATGGTTAAAAGGGCTACGACAACTTAATCACTATCCTTAGCTAGTTTTTGAAATGTAGAAACAATTTTTACAGTTTTGTGTAGTGTGGTAGTTAGTCTATACTACCACAAAGAACACCTACTTGTACATTTGTTGATATCAATGAAAGATAATATTTAAACTAAAAAAAAAAGAGTTGTTTATAGAAGATCTATTTATGTAAACTATGAATCGGGTTTTGACAAACCCAAACTCATCTGCAATGGGCTGAACTCTACTCACCTAACCGTAAAAGCCCAGCCCAACATTGTTCTCTCTATGAAAGAAGGGAAATGAGCTATTTACACAAATAACCTATCATATTTATTATCTATTTTTTTTAATGTAGTTTATACAGTAAAAATTGAAGTTAACGTCCTATTTGATCGCTTTGATTTAAATATTTATAAATTTATTTAACCTATACCTTAATTTTTATAATTTTAGACGATTCCTTCTTCCTGCGACTCGTGCGCTCTTTTTTTCCTCCTTTCTTTTCTTCTTCTTCTTTTTTTTTTGCTCTCTCAAACACGTGAGACTCCATGTAAGTATTATTGATTGAATATGAAATCCACGGTGATCTAGTACTAAGGTATAAATTTTGTGCTAAGTATATTATGCTAAACATTAGGACTGGAGTACCTTACACTGGTGGTTTTTATATATATAAGCAAGATTTTTTTCTTGATCTTTTATTTAATTTGGTTTTATTCTTCAGCTAATTCCAAGTCTAAAGTTTTTCAGCAGTCTGAAGTTTGCACTACAAATTAAAGAATTTCAGAATAATTTGTCTAAAATTTGCACTATGAACTAATGTTCTTCAACCCAAACTTTGGGCGGAAATATCTTAAGTTTTGCTTTGATAAGATCACACTTCAGTCAAAAAATCTGAAGTTCAAAGTTCAAACTTCAGACATATGTCTTTGCTACTTCAGACCCGTATGTCTAAAATTATTCCACAAGCGGGTAGACTTGCACTTTTTTTTTTGCAAAGCGAGCATATTTTCAATTTTGACCCAAAAACTGATTATAGATGCAAATATCTGTTTGTATATTAATTATACATACATACATATACATATATATATATACATATATATACATATATACATACATACATATACATATATAGATACATACATATACATATATATAGATATATATATATATATATACACATATATATATATATATATATGACGGCTATTTAGGTTAATTCTTCTAAATTTAAAATGCAAACGGTCCCGGTCGGTAAAATAACAGCAACTAATGAACTACTAATTTGATTCTAACAACCCCATAAATAAACTACTGGTGTTGTTCAACAACCTTGTATTATATTGCAAGTACAAGTCAATTGACTAGCTCAACTATTTTAATTCTTATTATTCATTATTGCTCACCGAAATTTAAGTTTTGTTCACGATAACATGCATCCGGTCGAAAGGGACTGCTTAATTGTAATATTAATTATATGGATTTTTACCTATACATCCCATATAACAAACTTTACTATTATTATTGTGCATTGTTTGTTTATTACCCTCATATCCCATGTTTTTGTTACATAATATATACCAAACAAGATATTTGCTGATTTTCCATCCAAAATTAACACTAGACAATTAAGGCAAAATCCGAAACTTAATAAAGAGACACCAAAAATAACGCCTATCATTATGGTTGATAATTAATGTTTGATTTTCTACCATTTAAATTGTAAATCAAGTAAGGTAACATATGTAATGCTCAAAATATCTCCTGTAAACTAAATTTGGCAGTGTTAATCACTCCATATGAATTCTATATATACAAACAAACGTAAAAGTAGATTTTTCTCGAATATATTAATCACTCCAAATCATAAAACCAAAAAATCGTTGAAGAGACCTGGAGTGGCTTTAATGAAATGATGTTTCTTTTATGTTACTTGTCATATTTTTATTTACACGTATTTTATAAAAAATATTAATAATAAATGTTATTTGATTAATTTACTCTTTGATCTTTCAGCGCATCAATCTCTCCACTGAATATTATTCTTTATTGCGAAGAGTGAAATTGAAGAAATTCATTAATATTTTCGTTGTTTTCTAAAACGACAAGAATATATTGGAAAAATTATTTTCGACAAACATATAAAATAGATGGACAGGCGGAAGTATAGTTCTATTCCTAAATAGTGAATTTATGTAGATAATTGTAGTTAAATGTAGTTAATGTTATACGAAGTATTTCCAGAGAGTTTTAAAAATGTAGCCAAATGTAGTTAAATGTAGTTAATGTTATATGAAATGTTTTCAAAGAGTTTTAAAAATGTAGACAATTGTAGTTAAATGTAGTTAATATTTTATGAAGTATTTCCAGAGAGTTTTAAAAATGTAGATAATTGTAGTTAAATGTAGTTAATGTTATATGAAGTATTTCCAGAGAGTTTTAAAAATGTAGACAATTGTAGTTAAATGTAGTTAAATGTAGTTAAGGTTATATGAAGTGTTTCTAGTGAATTTTTAAAATGTAGTCAAATGTAGGTAAATGTAGTTCATAATAGATAAAGACAAAAGGTTGTAGATAAAGACAAAACATTGTAGTTCATATTCATGAGATAAAGACATCGTTATCTCCAACTATATTTCTATCAACAACCTCCTGAACAAAGACAGCCTTTTACAAACAAAATCCTAACGTAAACCCATACAACAGGTCCGTTAACTTCCACAGTGATGCGAAACTTCATAACAAAAATTATTATAGAATTAAGTATATTATGGTGAATTAGATATTATACATGTATGTTATGTAGTTTCACCAAGGGACTGTAATATTGTAGAAGTCTCGTCATCAGTTTATGCTTGGCGTGATACCAAAAATACATTTCTATACAAATGAATGAAAGGATTAATAGATATTTAAAAGGCTACCACAAAGAAATAAAATCTCAAAGGTCAAAATAATGGTGTAATTCATAAAATAGAATTTGTTGATGTTTGTGGTTGATTGTGCTCTCGATCCGTACGATTTTCTTGCGTTTGTTCCGGTGGTTGAGGGCGCCGGCGGCATTGTTTGCAGCTGAGCTCATGATAGATCAAAGATGCCGGGCTCATATTTTTGACACCTGCTACGAACTTGCTGATCTGAAGGAGGTCATCGAACCAGTTGACTAGTTTCTGTTCTATTACATTGTTTCTAGCACCTTTGTTCAGGGGCTTTGCCGCTTTGGTTAGAGATGTTTTTTCTGGTGTTTACTCTTTGGGGAGGAAAAATGGAAGCAGCAGATGGATGATTATAAACGAAGTGGCCTAGAGTTCATGCTCTATAATTTATTTATGGGATTTTTACCTATATATCACATATAGCAAATCTTATTTTGTTCCACAAATCAAACCTCTAATTAATAGTTTGAAAAGATTTTGTTCCACAAATCAAGCAAATAATAAATGAATTGATCATTAACCTTAAATATAATTTTGGTACATAAATTGAAAGGTGGTATACTTAAATGTAATAAACACAAACCTTAAACATGAGTGGTTATAAGGTTTGCTATATGGGATGTATATGTAAAAATCCCTTAATTATATCCTACTGGTTTATAATGTATAATTTGAGATCTATACTTAACACTGACAATAATATATTCCAGTTTTAGACAACCTTAATTTGTTGGTAAATTAATCATGCTTTTCTATTAAAACTTCCTTATACGTTACGATATCCTTGGCTAACTTAGTTCCATATTTAAGGGGAGAAATTTAAAAATTGTCAGATTTATAAGTGGTTGTTCAAAAATTTCAGTTTCAAAAGTAATCAAAATTTTGTCACTTTTCATATATTGGAGTTCCAGTATATTATACTGAAACTCCAGTCAATTATACTGGAGTTCCAGTATAATATACTGGTCTAACATAATATATTGGAGTTTGGAGCACCGATGCTCCAGTCTCCAGTATATTATACTGGTATATTATACTGGAACCAGCAAAGTATACCGGTCCAGCATAATATGTTGGAAGTTCATACACAGGTGTACCAAACTCCAATATATTATGCTGGACCGATTTCTATTACAGCAAAATAGTGGTTATTTTTTTATTGACGTAGTAAGCGCAGACTATTTTTGAATGATCAATCTGAAAACTTGTTAGACCATGCTATTTTTACATATATAAGTCAATAATATAGTTATTGGCTAATATAGCCAAAGTTTGAGCGTCATTGCACTAATGATGGTTGTAGTAATTTTTCTAATATTAGAGAAGGCAAAATATGAGAGGAGTTATTAGAATCATGCAATTAAGTGGTTTAAAATTAGATTGCAATTACTAAAAGCAATTCTAGTCTCATGTTTCAAGTATTTACTTTAAGAAATTTTGCAACAGCAGCCACTAATTTTTGCATTAAAATAAATTGTCTACATTACACTTTTTTGAGGGAGAGGGAGGGGCGATTCTTCGCCGGATCATGCGTGAACACGATATGCCTTATACACTAGGATATCCTTTAAGGTTTTTACCCGATTTCACTAATTATCCAAGACCGGGGGGATGGATCAAGGATCGCCCCCATAGTATATCGGACTAAGGCTGTATCCGTTTCCGGTTCTGGGTCTATTTGGGTCTGCGGTTTCGGTTATGGTGGTTCTGGCGGTTCCGGTTCTGGCGGTTCCGGAACCGGAACCGCTACCATCCGGTTCCGGGTACCATCCGGTTCCGGTTCTGGCGGTTCCGAATTTTTTTTTTAAAATCAATATCTTGTATAGTAGTCATTAGTATATTGTAAAATATATTTTATATGGTGTACTATGTTATTAGTATAGTATATATTGTGTTTGGTAATTAGTATATATTGTGTATAAGTAGTGTATATTTTGTATATAAGTAATATATATTGTATTTAAGTAGTATATATTGTATATAAGTAGTGTATATTGTGTTGTAGTTAGTAATTAGTATAAATTGTATATAAGTAGTATATATTGATAAAAGAATATTGTCATTAGTATATTGTGTTGTATGTTATATATTGTATGTTATATAAATATTCAAGGATTGATATAGAAGTAAAGACAAAATGATATTCAATATGATAAAGAGCATATTTATCGACCAAAATGGCATATCTTTCTTAGACTTCATTCTCCCAATGGAATGAGCACAACATGGTACTAATACCACCATTAAAAGGAAAAAAAAACTAAAAGAAGACGTGCCAATGTACAAGTTACATAATAATTTATGCATTATTTCTAACAAATCTCATAAAACCTTCAAGGTTTGGAGGTGGTTGTGTTGGAGGTGGTGGAAATGAAGCTTGTTCATCACCACTTCCGGTGAAGTTGCTTACTGAGCAAGTTCTGCTATCATTTCTTCATAGCACTCATCTATTTCTGGTTGTGATTCAGCTAGCCCAAAGTTCCTTCTTTCTGCGCGGATCCAATCTCGAAAAAGCACTGATTTTTCCAAGCTGTCCCGCATCGACGCTCTGTGATCACCTATTTGTAGTCTTGCTTGACTAAAAGCGCTCTCCGATGCAACAGTTGACGCTTGAATCGACAGAACATCCCGAGCCATCCTTGCAAGAACGGGAAAATGCTTTTCCCTTGTCTTCCACTAATCCAAAAGGTTGAAAGAGCCGTCTGGATTCTCATTCTCTAGTCCCTGCGACAAATAAACTTGAAGCTCATTTAGATGGGAAATTTCATCTAAATTATCCCCTTGAGTACCCCTGAACTCCGTCCACGATTTAAGAGCTGCTAAGACAACATTCATAATATCATCTTCTATTCTATCACCAACTGCTATATCATGTAAAAAATCAATATCGCTAAATTGAAAACACGGGTGATCACTATCAAGGATTCCGAAGGGTTCATTAGGATTTCTAGGTTGGCTACTACTTTGAACTTGCTTATCTTTTCTAGGTCGGGGAGCCGGGGGAGGGGTAGTATTTTGGCCACTACTTTCACCGGTTTTAGCTTTTCCTTTACCGAACATATTTTTCAACGAAAATGCCATAATAATTATAATTAAGCAAAATAACAACACACAAAAATATTCTTAGCACGTAAGAGTTGAAACGAGTTTACCGGATTGACGAACAACTTCTTGAAAATTGAAAATCGTTGAAATTGAACACTTGAAAACTTCAATTCAACAACTTCACAATGTGTTCACGAATTTGCAACAATAAATTAAGCACTTGCACTAGAAAGATTGAAAGAGAGATTGAGAGATATTGATGAATTGGTGAATAAAAATGAAAGAATGAGGGGGTATTTATAGTTGAGAAATGGAAAATAGTGTAATTATATAAAGTTTGGGGTTAAATTAAAGTTTGGTGGCCAAATGGCTATTTTTTAAACTTCCAAACGGCTACTTTTGAAAAAGAGCCGTTTGGAAATTATTTTAAAATTTTTTTTAAAAAAAAATAAAATTACCGTTACAGAACTGCCGGAACCGTTTGGAACCGCCAGAACCGGTCCGATTCCGGTTCCGGCGGTTCCAAACGGTTTCGGCGATTCTGTAACGGTAATTTTTTACCGGTTCTGGCGGTTCCGATTCTGGCGGTTCCAACGGGTAGAACCACCCCGCCACGGTTCCCGGGAACCGCCAGAACCGAAACCGCCGGAATCGGGCCGCCGGAACCGAGCCAGGGCCGCGGTTTCGATTCGGAACCGCCCCATTTACAGCCTTATATCGTACTAAGAAACGAGGATAAGGTATCGAGTTTGAGATTTGAAGTACTTGCCGAGATGGAGACCAGTAATGATCGAGACCAAACATGATAGGTAACGAGCCAGACTAAAGATAGCATAATAACGGAACGTCGAGATATCCGTGACTGGTCGATGATCATGGCAGAAATCTCGGAAACGGATAAAATCAAGAACAATTGTTTAGCTAATCAAGGGATTTCCTTCTGTAATGAGAGTTTTGCCATAAATGAAATTCCTCTACTATATAACGGAGGGTTCTAATCATTTGTAGCCATCATACATTCACGCATAACAAGCAGTATACTACATTTTTCTTTCTTAAGCTCTCTCAAGTTGTACTCTTCAGTTACATTCTTTCAATAGCATACTCGTTTAACTCGAGGGCGATTTAGCTTTAGGGCCACAGTTGCTCATCACATTAGTTTGCTTTTTTTTTTTTACTTTTAATTCCTTATATTAGTCATCATATTCATCACCTGGTACTAGGTGAAATTACATATCCTTCAAATCACTTATAAATTTAATTGTTATATAATTTTAAGGGTAAACCCGGTTAATGAACATAAACCCATGTTACAAGTATTTGTCTAACTTTTTAAATATTCATTGGCCAATAATTAGTTGTACTTGGTAGATATTTTTGAAGTTAATAGTTGATGAAAACTAATCCATGTCATTAGATTGATGATGTTCTACTGTGTATTTTCTACTATATGTTAGATTGGTTGTTATTTGGTGTACGTTTTTTAGTTTAATTTTTAAAAATTGATGAGATCTTATGTCATTAGAAAAATTATGTTCCCTTGAATACTTTCACATGCTACACTGACAAATACATATCACATTTTACTCCATAATAATAATAATAAAATAACAATAGCAATAAAGAAACATAAAGATTTACTACAATAGACATAATTAATGAGTTTAACCTCTACAACTACTAAACCTTTCGTTCACTTTTACTTATATTTTCATGTTATTTGTTTATTTTAGCAAATAAAAAAAAACAATATTCTTCTTGGTTTATTTTTATCAATAATAACTCATTCCTTAAATTATTTTCATGACTTTTTGAATGGTATAATTATTAGGAGTAAAATTATAAAATAGATAATTCATTTATTTTTCTTAAAAGAAATACAAAATCAAAAGCGGACAACTGAAAGTAGAAGGAGTATTGTGACTTAAAAGATAACTATATAATTATTTATAATAAGTAAGATTTGTTATTATCATTATAAGTGACACTAGTAACCTAAAATTGAGGTATAGATAATGCTTCCTTTGGTCCATACTAGTTGTCCAGGTTATTAAATATTTTTAATCCAAAATAATTTTCATTTTAAAAAATCAAAGTATAATTAATTACCTTTTTTTACCTATTTTTCCTTAGTAATAAATGTTCTTGAAAGTCGAAGCATTAAGGGCACGTTTGGCATGAGGATATGGAATAATTGAAGGGGTTAAATTTGAGGTAAATTTATTCTATATTTGACTAATAAAATTATAATATAATTAATCTCGAGATTAATTATTTTAAATTTGTTATGAAATAGAAGATTCTTACACTTCTATTTAAGGTGAATGTCTTTAATGTACTTAATTAGAGAGATTTTAGAGTTCTATTAGTGGTAGCTAAATCTTCCTCTCCCCTATAAATAGAGGTGCTCCCTACCATTGTAAATCATCCCTTGGTACCCCTCTCAACTCAATAAGAAGAACTCTCTCTACTCTTCTCTCTATTGCTATTGCTCTTGCATAATTGTTCTTGTCTTTACTTTAGTTTATAACACGTTATCAGCACGAGTCTCTAACCAATTGAAATTTTCGATTGTCTTAACTTTTGTTTGTACAGGGTTTTGCTTCAAAGAAAGAATGAAGAAAGAATGAAAAAAAAAAAAAGGGGACAAACGAAAAACAAAGGAAAAGAAACGGAAACAGAAACAGGAAAGCAAAAGGAGAAAAACGAAAAAAGTTGAAAAGAAAATTTAAAGAAAGAAGGGAAACAGAAACGAAAAAGGAAGAAAGGAGAAAATATTGAAAATATATTTGATATACCTTAGAGGTAAGTAATTTACTTTTCCTTTTCAAATTCTTGGAATTCTATAAATTTTATATACAAAGTTTGATTATAACTCTAATGGAGTTTGTGAGAAATTATAACCACACGAAGTGGTAAAATCTCTATGTCCTGCCATAATTAAATTCATGTATGATTGTGGACGTGACAAAGAATTCCGTCCCATTGAATTTGCTCCATTCCCTTTAGAGAATGTGGAAGCAGTATATGATAAGTCTGAAAGAAGACTAATTACCATGAAGGTATCAATGAATGTGGACGTGACAAAGAATTCCGTCCAATTGAATTTGCTCCATTCCCTTTAGAGAATGTGGTAGCAGCTTGTGTAAAGCACATGATTTTGATCCATTCCCTGAAGTGAATGTGATAATTGTAATAGAGCCCGTAAGTATGAACACGCTCTTGATGTAATTGTGTCATATGAAAAAGAAAGTTCGTTGCCCTCGAAATTTCGGGCAAGAACTATATGACATGGGTGTTGGATGATGAAATCCACTTTGATGCTATGGGTCTCGAAGACGCCATTAAAAACAGAAATAGTGCATCCACCCAAAACTATGCTAAGGCCTTGATTTTCTTGCGCCATCACCTTGATGAAGGTCTGAACCTATGCTAAGGCCTTGATTTTCTTGCGCCATTACCTTAATGAAGGTTTGAAACTGTATGAAGGCCTTGATTTTCTTGCGCCATCACCTTGATGAAAGTTTGAAGATTGAATATCTCAACATCAAGGATTCACCCATCTGCCACTAGCACGATACGATAAGAATCCAAAAGCAAATAGTTCATAAACTATATATTATCGTTGCGGTGAAAACGGGCACTGGTCTAAGTCTTGCCGTATACCAAGACATTTGGTTGACCTTTATTAAGCATCTCGAAAGAGTAAACGCCCCATAACGAATTTTGTCTCTGACGACAACTTGAATATGGCAGACTTCTTTAAGCAACCCGATGGGAAGATAGACCACCTAATCGATGATGGATCGGTGATGAAAGAAGATGGAGCTGTTTGATTTATTTGTATTAGTTAATGAATAAACTAATAGTCATTAGTATTAGCTCGTATTAGCTAGTTCATGATATGATATTTGTATTAGTTCTCAATATGCTCAAATATCAATAAAACTTTTATTTTCCAGTGGGGGTAATCGACTAGCCTGAAAAACTAGTCGATTATCAACTATTTTCGCATTAAAGTTGAAAAACAATTGATCAACAATCGATTGTCGTTGACTAACAATCGATTGTCTTAAAACAGTGAGGTCTGGAAATTTTCAAAAATCATCCACAATCGATTGTCTTTGTCTAACAATCGATTGTCTTGAAACAGTGAGGTCTGGAATTTTTCAAAAATAACCAACAATCGATTGTCTATGTCTAACAATCGATTGTCTTAAGACAGTGTGATCCGAAGTTTTTCAAAAATAACAAATAATCGATTGTGTGTGTTTAACAATCGATTGTCTATGTTCAAACAATCGATTGTGTGTGTTTAATAATCGATTGTCTTATGAAAAACGCTGAAATTTTCAAACTGCAAAGGAATTGATTATGGATAACATATCTGATTTTGTTAGCCAACTGTTAGTAGCAGATTTTGAAAATATTATGTGACACAAAAGAATTGAACTTGTTTATTCTTATGTACGTGTATTTCTTTTGTATGTTAAACTATGGGATAGCAAATATGGATATCTCACAAAGCGAACTTGGACCAACGTCCAATTGTAAAAGTATTTGCCTAGTTGATTCATGTACTACACATACAATACTCAAAGAAAAGAAGAGTAATTGTGTAAGGCAAACATTACTACAATCTATGGAAGTAGTAAATTGATTGAAGGCTCCGGAAGAGCAATTGTAACTCTGCCCAAAGGCATGACGTTAATCATAGAGAATGCAATGTTCTCCTCCAAGTCTAAAAGGAACTTGTTGAGTTTTAAAGATATCATTCAAAATGGATATCATATTGAGACAATAGATGAGAATAATCTTGAATTCTTCATGAAAACGAGGCTGCCCATTTCGGTTTGGGTTCACGCCATTTTGAATGCAACAATGCTAGTTTGTCGGCTGCCCGCTTCGACTTGGGTTCACGCCATTTTGCATGCAACAATACTAGTTTGTCGGCTGCCCACTTCGGTTTGGGGTCACGCCATTTTGCATGAAGCAATGCTAGTTCATCGGCTGCCCACTTCGGTTTGGGGTCACGCCATGTTGCATGCAGCAATGCTAGTTCGTCTCTGACTGACGAATTGACACAAATATTCCCCATTGCAATTGGTTTTGGGTCATGAACCCAATATATCCCATTTAAGAAGCTTTGGATGCGCAGTATATGTGCCTGTAGCACCGCCATCCCGCACCAAAATGGGTTTGCAAAGGAGGTTAGGAATATATGTTGAGTTTGATGCGTCCTCCATTATTCGCTACCTCGAAACATTGACAGGAGATTTGTTCACTGCACTATTTGCAGACTGTCAATTTGATGAGACACTTTTCCCAAAATTAGGGGGAGAAGTTGGTGAAACCAAACGGGAAATTTTGTGGAAAAATGCATCATTATCTCATCTTGATCCACATACCTCTATTTGAAAGAAAGAGGCACAAAAGATTATCCATTTGCAAAGAATAGCAAATCAAATGCCTGAAGCATTTATAGATTTGAAAAGGATAACAAAATCACATATCCTCGAAGTGAATGTGATTCACAAATACATATTGAATGTTGGAAGAATATGAACATGAAATTGGTATTGAATATACCACACTCACTCCTAGAAGGAGGCTTGAGATGATACCACCCTCACCCCTAGAAGGAGGTTTGAGATGATATATGGCATGAATGATCGTTGGTTGCGTACCTATTGTACGCCAAAGTATTTTGGAAATATGACCATTAAAGGACAACGATAATGCAAGAAACATATCTTGCATATAAGTTTGACATGACCATAATGGTATAACTTTCTCTTTAAGAAAGATATTCACCACACGGATGTTGATGAACCTGTGGTAGTACAAAGTTAATTGAGAGCTCTCGAAGAGCCAATTATTACTATGTTGGAGAAACACAATTGAGTATTGTGCTGTAGTAAGTCTCAAAGAAACTTATCCAGTTTCCAAAAGTACACGCAAAGGCGATTGATGATATTGAGACTATAAATAAAGGAAGGCTTTGATTCTCCTATTACTACAACTTGTAGCGGGGTAATTTGTATATGAAAAGCTACCCGCTTTGTTCTCCAGTTTGTACTACACAAACGAAAGAATGCCACAATAAAGTGGATATCTATTGGTATAAAACCCATGTCATAATAAACCCGAAGTTTATTGATAAGTGCACATGTCATGGTGTAAATTTGAAATTTACCAATATTGATAATTTATTCAGTTGACATTCGTGTTAGCCATCTCATTTGAAGTATGATGTGCAAATTCACATAGGTGAATATCAAAGAACTAGAAGTTCTTGTTCTCAGTAATGAACTGACCAACTAAAGAGTTCGGGTTGAAGCCCCTTGATTCTGGAAATATCAAAGGTGAATATGGGCCCATTCACCTGCCATGTATACCACATATGATGCATCTATGATATGGTTACATGCGCCATTGTTATTAACCCGCAGCCTGGCAGTGCTTGCGAGGTAAATCGCTTAGTAATCTAACTTCGAGCATAGTTTCCAGATTCTCTACTCAAGACAGTTCATCTTGATAAGTTGGTTTATATCAAAGTTGGTTTAGCAAGATAATTATTGAGTGCTTCCACTTAATAGCTAAACTGTTCATTATGAGAACGAAGTTGTATATATCAGTTTGATATAAGTTGTATACGAGAGTATATTCTCCCCTCACAAGTGGTTCAAGGTCAGGAACCAAATAATTTCATCTTATTACTAAGGTGCTGTGTATATTGACATAATGCACAAAGATGATTTCCCAAAGTTGAGGAAACATGTTAGCTTTACTAACATGAGGGGGAGACATGATAAACACTTGAGAAAGTGTTACATGGGATGAATTTTCATTTGCATATGTATATCCCCGAATATCATGATATGAACCTGTAGTTCATAAAAAGGAAATGCAATTGCAACATATTGCAAAGCATGCTATACGCATTTGCTGACTCAAAGAAAGTAACTAAATGGAAGAGATACAATTCAAGAAGAATTGATTCCATATGAAAGACATGTAGTTTTGAACCTATAGTTCATATGCTTGAAAGTATAAAGGCAAAGGTATGTATAGTCAGTTTTCGATATCTTATTTGTTCAGTATCACTAATGAAAGCTTGATATGCAGCTAAAGTTTATTATGTGACTTACATGACTTAACTTGAAAGATTTAAGTTGCTTGAAGCATATGCAATCCTTGGTCCTGAAGTACCACATCCTTAGTACAATTTGTGTACATATGTATCTTGCCATAACTATAAGCATGATGGCATTGAGAATGCATCTATGGAGATATTGAAGTGTTATTCCACGACATCATATGAAGATGTTCATATCTATCAAGAATGATGATTTCCAGGTGCGGAATATTTATTCAAGTCAATATGGTTGATTTATTCATCAAGCATCTACCAAAGATCGTTTTGAAGATGATGCACAAGATTGGAATGCAAATGCTCAAGGATATAAATCGATGTACTCATTAGGGGGAGTCAATGCGCGTTGCACTCTTTTTCCCTTACAAGGTTTTGTCCCACTGGGTTTTCCTTGCAAGGTTTTTAACGAGGCAACCAATAGGCGCATATTCAAACATGTGTACTCTTTTTCCTTACTTTAATTTTTCCCATTGGGTTTTGGTTTTAAGGTTTTATGAGGCACATCATTGAATAGACATTCAAGGGGGAGTGTTATGAAATAGAAGATTCTTACACTTCTATTTAAGGTGAATGTCTTTAATGTACTTAATTAGAGAGATTTTAGAGTTCTATTAGTGGTAGCTAAATCTTCCTCTCCCCTATAAATAGAGGTGCTCCCTACCATTGTAAATCATCCCTTGGTACCCCTCTCAACTCAATAAGAAGAACTCTCTCTACTCTTCTCTCTATTGCTATTGCTCTTGCATAATTGTTCTTGTCTTTACTTTAGTTTATAACAAAAATTATAATATTTTTTTTAATCCTATAAAAAGATGGCATAGCTAATCAGGATAACTTATTTATAACAAAACGACCCTGACAAAAGATATAAGTGAAGACAGAAGAGTACTTAAATAAGGTTATACTAGTAGTTAATGGTAGAAGACTATGAGGCCGTTTGAATTAATTTATTTTAAATTAAAATAATTTTAAGTTATTTTGTAGTGTTTAAATAAAATAAAAAAATATTTTTAAATATTTTTAAACTGAAATGATAAAAACAAATTAAAAGCCAAAAGCTATAATTTCTAACCCATGACTTAGTTATTTTAGCTCAAAAGCCTCTAGAATAAGTCCATACGGTATCTTAAACCTTAATATAGGGCAAAGTGTTGATCCACGTGGCATCAGATAAGGCGAGCAGCACCAAAAGGAACATGACACCAACAATAAATTAGTACCAAAGGGTTCTTCTGTGTATCTTTCAAAAAACATTTTTCTTCCTTTGTGTCCACTTCATCACACATCTTCACCATTTACCTAACAATCTCGCTGATTCTGACCACTACACTTCACCTTCCACATTTTTTCCTTTTTTTCCTGATATTTCAGTTTGCATTATTGTTTTTACTACTATATTTTTATGCACATAACATTACTCCCATTTCCAACTTGACATTCAGTTTATTACATCAATGGTGGAGACTCTAACGCCGTCGTCTACATGCCGGTGGACTCAATTCCACCACCCACGTCGATGGATCCCTTCACTATTCTCCAACCAAAAAACCCTATTCACTGCTCTTTGGATCGTCTTTATATTTTCTGTTTTATATTGGCAAAGGGATGTTACTACCGGACTCTTGTTTTTCCGGCGGGATTTTCCGGTAAAGCAGATGCCTAAGCTCCGTCCGATGGCGTTTAACTTAACGGACTTTGGTGGGGTTGGTGACGGCGTTACATTGAATACGGCAGCGTTTGAGAGGGCAGTGTTAGCTATTTCTAAACTTGGTAAGAAAGGTGGGGGGCAGCTTAATGTGCCACCTGGCTATTGGTTAACGGCGCCGTTTAATTTAACCAGTCATATGACTCTCTTCCTTGCTGAAGGTGCTGTTATATTGGGTATTGACGTAAGTATTCTTCATCTGTTAATGTTAAAAAGTTTGAACTTTGCATACTGAACTGTAAAAGTTAGCTTTTTTATTTACTTTTTCCTGTATTATTCATGACTCTCATTTGGCTGCTGATTGTTTATAATTTCCTCTATGAAGTTTTGCTTATAGTGATAGCCTAGCTTGCTACACTTGATTTGTATTATGGGTTTATTGAGAACTGGTAGATGACATTGTATAACTGGGTATCATATATATATATATATAGGGAGAGAGCAACTTGTGATGTGTGCATAGGTAGCGGGCGCACATTTGCATTTAACCAAAATTTGCTTTGTATATAGGGTGCCATTACTAATCTATTACTATTTTTAAAAACATATACATGTATATATAGAATTTTTACCGAACGGGTCCCAGTAACCCCTTATTCTATGACGTAGGTCCGCCTCTGGATGTTTGAGTTAGGCACGTCACAGGTTCGAATCCTGGTATTTAAGTGGAGAAGGGTAGAGGGGCGGGCCCATCTTCCACCAAGTTCCAAACCGTGGCCCATTGGTGCTCTGTGACTTCTCGGTTGACAAAAGATAGTGAGGACCAGTGCAGTTTTGTTTCTTGAGGTGTTGATGGGAAATCCGGATGAGCTATTATTAGTGGATCTGTGCTCAGACTCTTTCTTAAATTACATCAACCAAAGACATGTAAAACATTATTTGCTGATTACATTGCAATATTAGATCATTTATGATGTTTGATAGGAACTCTAAGTATCTAAAATTGTGGGTGTGCCAGCTGGCCCTCGGTGGTTTTTTTTGGTTAACAAAAAAGTTTTTAATTGTGGTATGCTTTCCACCTTCACTGCTATGTACATCCCGTGTTGGTGGTGAAATTGCATATATCCCTGTCATCTTAACTTGTGTGAAATTATTTTGTTGTACGGATTACCTTCCAATACATTTTAACTTGATAACATATTTCTTAATTCAGCATGAATTTCTTGTTTCCTTCTTGTTGTATTCATCAATTCATCTGGCTTTCTGCTTGGTTTTTTTTATAATCTTCAACTTGTGATTCTATTCTGTTTCCAATTCATTTTCAGTGCTTGGTGCGGTTAGTAGGTAACAATTACAATCACAAACTCATGTTTCTTTTTCTCTAGCTAAAACTACGAGCAGAAGAATAAAGGAGTATAACACACTTGAGATGTTGTTGAAGCTTGAGACAAGTTTAAAGGTTAAACTCTAGATTTGGGCTAATTTCCGCAAATTTGAAGTTTAATGATCAAAACCAATCAAATACTTACCAACACATTTTCAACTTCTCTTATCGTTTGAGTTAGAGTAGGACTAACTTAATAGAAAGAATGCAGTATGTTGAGAAACATATCATAATTGGACTAGATATCTGTAGCATGAAGAATAGGAGCAGGACTAATAGAATAGGACGGATGAAATATAATCCCATCTGAACTGGAGATCTATAGCATGAAAACTTCTGAATAGTGTGCCTCATTTGTGAACATTAACTCCTTTTCCATGGCGCGTCAACATGGCTTAAGCTCATCTCCGTAACCATCTGTAATTCACTGAATTGGTGGTTGTTTCTCCTCATTCGTGCTCTTCATTGTGGCAATGCCTATGGGCTATGTGTACATAGTTTTTTTATCTTGCTTCAATTTATGACTCCATGATCGTGCTATCAATCTAAGCTTTTATTCAACTACTTGTGATTGTCATCCAAAATGAATGGATTAAGTGTATTTTATGATGTGGTCTTTTCTTTGACAAGTCCAAATTAAAAAGATTTGGTAACATCAAATTTCTAGTTGATGCATGTGTGTGACACCTCTACTCATTTCCTCTCCCCCCCCCCCCCCCCCCCCCCAAAATTTATTGGTGCTGGAAAAATTCAATTTCTATTGGTAAGCGGAGAGGGTTCTATAGGAGGTTTAATTTTTGAACTAACTGGAAATTGTAGTTGGTGACAAGTGATGCTTTTCATATCAATATATCATCGAGGTAAGTCATGGATTAGGTTGTTAGGCAGGTAGTTTCTCAAGTATCTGGTCTTAGGCCTGACATTATGCAATTTTATAGTAAAAAAAGGGCAGCCTGGTGCCCGATGCATCCTGCGTAAGGCAGGGTTCGGGGAACGGCTGCATCCCAAGGGGTGTAATATAGGCAGCCTACCTGATATAGTAGGATGTACTTTTTCCAACTAAGCTCACTTGAGTCAAGTTCCCTGATTGCTTTAACAGTTTGTTTGTTTTGTTGTCGTTCTATTTTTGTTTATTGGTGAGTGTTTGGATTTTGGAATTATCATGCGAGTATTTTTCTCTATTTTAGTTGTTCTATTTCTTGTTTCAAAAAACAAAACACCAATATGTGTTTGAAAAAAAAAACAGAAATAACTGTGCAAGATTCCAAAACATTTTAAAGATAAACTGGCCTTAGCCCCTGCAAAATGGTTTTTCTGCCTCATTGACCTTCCTATAAGTTTGTCTATCTTGACCTTTATTACTATTAGTACACTGGAGATCCTAAGATACATCTATTTGCCGAGGGAAATATAGCATCAGTCCAAAAAGGTAGGCAGCTATTTGCCTTTTTAGCGCCATGGTTAATGCCTTTGGGTAAAACCACACTGTTTATATCAACTCAAGGTAAACAAGTAATTGGCTTTGGAGGCTTTAGAATTTTGATTGGAAATGCTGGTGATAATTTACCCACATACATTATCGACTGTAGAGTAACCAGGGTAGCTGCTTAAAGGGCTTGCATTTATGTATCAAACATATCCAATTATAGCTCGCTGTGATTTTAAGAAACAATAAGCAGTTGGCAAATAGCGAAATCACAGATTGCCTTGGGAAAGTTTCTCCTCTCCCATCTGCAGAATGGCCGTACTATCTAAAGTTCTTGGAAACTATCATCTGCTTGAGGCCTTCTACACTCATTACCTACTTCTCGCAAAATACTTTGAATTTCGAACATCTAACATTTGAAGCTCTTTGCATCTTTGGCTGTTATATCAAACCCTCAATTGTCCCATTACACAATGTGAACCTCCAGAACATGATTTCCGTAAATTGTTTTTTACCTAGTGACATTTAATGAAAGGGTGGTTTATATCTTCCCTAAACTTTTAGGTGCCCTGCAATTTGCTAGGAATCAGAGCCTTGGTTGGCGTTTCCTGTAGTTACGAAAAGCTTCAGCACCTGCCAAATTGTGTGATTTATACAGAGTTCCAATTTTCCGTAGGTAGACCTGGATAAATTCATGCAATCACCAGAATTTCCTGAAACCACTTGCGCATAAAACCATTTCAGGGAACAATGAATACACGGTTATGATATGAGTTTGTGGACTCAGTACCCTTATTTTGTTGTAGGAAAACTGAAAATTGATCATATTGTTCTTCAACACTGTTGTATACACACTATCCAAGAGATGTGTTAGAAACACATTGGTTTCACCCACTAAAAACTTAATCCTATCTATTTATTGGTGCGCAATCTTATTGCATGCTATTTATGGTAGTTACTGTCTGATATCATTACATGCTATTTTATTTATGGTTCTTATGTTTATATAATTATTTATGCTATTTCTGCTGAAGCTACTAATATTCTTTTGTTGTTGTTTTTGTTTTTGTTGTTCCTTTCCTTCACTGAGCCGAGGGTCGATTGGAAACAGCCTCTCTGCCCTTTCGGGTAGGGGTAAGGCCTGTCTACATATTACCCTCCCCAGACCCCACCTTGTGGGACTATACTGGGTAGTTGTTGTTGTTGTTGTTGTTGTTGTTGTTGTTGTTAGTTCAATGTATACTGCTGGCTTTCATTTCCTCTATGGAAGTGACATACCTACTTGCTCTATCCCAAATTACATGTCCGGCTTTTTATTTTGTCGATACCAGGATAATGGTCACTATCTTGGTAAGCATAATCCACAAAAAGTTTCTCATATTAATGACTATGTTAAGTTAAATGAAAGGGATTCAGGTCCTAATGAATGAATTGCGAGTTTTGTCTATATGGTGGCATTTTCTGTTCTCTTACAATTAGTTCCATTTATTCGTTGGTTAAAATAGCCTGATAACTTCTTCATATATCTAATTTTATTTTTATTTAAATTGCTGAACTTATGTTTCTGTATTTCTCTTTGTACATCTGTGCTTAACAGGATGAGAAGTACTGGCCTCTCATGCCTCCCTTGCCTTCATATGGTTATGGGCGGGAGCATATTGGACCACGCTATGGAAGTTTAGTCCATGGCCAAAATCTCAGAGATGTTGTAATCACAGGTTAGCGATTTGTTTCTGAATGTTGTAACTATCATACTGACCCTGTAACTTCACTGAAAACAGCAAGTAATTTGCAACGGGAAATTCCTATAGTTTCCAAGTTGTTGAACATAGCGATGTATTTCTATTTTGTAGTAGTTAACATCGTTATTATTGCTAGTGACTAATTCCACTGCCGAGTATTCGAATGAAATGGGCTCCAGCAGTGAAATAAGATTTGAGGATACATGTACTTTACTCACTGCAAGCGCTTACTGATTTTTGAATGGTGAATTATTCTGAAATGTTTTTGCTAAAGTATGAAGCGAACCGAATCAATCTGATTATGTGTATGTTTTCTGGTAACAGGGCATAACGGTACAATTAATGGGCAGGGTCAAACATGGTGGAAGAAGTACAAGCAAAGGCTTCTTAACAACACCAGAGGGCCGCTTGTCCAGATTATGTGGTCTAGTGACATAGTGATCTCTAATATAACATTACGTGATTCTCCATTTTGGACGCTCCATCCATACGACTGCAAGAATGTAACAATCAAGAATGTCACAATTCTGGCACCCATCTTTCATGCTCCGAATACTGATGGCATAGATCCAGGTGAATAGAAAACCTTGAGCTAGTAACCACTTTTATAAATGAGGATTAGGATCAATCAGTGTTATATGTGGGGTCAGCCGTGAATAATTGTATTTTAGACTGAATCCTATTGATTTATTGCGGAACTTTCTGATTAGTTAATCAAATTAATAATAACCAAGCTAAAATATCTGAAGCTGATTCTGGTAACATAATTTTTCCGTTGATATTATTCTAAAAGACTTTGATACACTATATGTACTTCTTTTTTGTTTACTTATTCCCCTCTTTCTTAGTATCAACTCTTGATATTTTAGTATGGTGTGAACAGATTCATGTGAAGATATGTTGATCGAGAACTGTTACATCAGTGTTGGTGATGATGGCATTGCGATAAAGAGTGGTTGGGATCAGTATGGAATTTCCTATGGACGTCCTTCAACAAATATAGTCATCCGAAACCTTGTCGTTCGTTCAATGGTTAGGTGAGGTCTCCAAAGAGGCTTGTGCATTTCCCTTCCTTTTTATGGCGCGGATGTTTTTTACAACAGTTGCACCTATGATATTTTGACATATATTAATATTAGAATCATAAGAGCAACACAATAATTTACATTACATGATATTCACTCTGGTTGAACAACTTGGCAGTGCGGGCATATCGATAGGAAGTGAGATGTCTGGTGGGGTATCAAATGTCACTGTGGAAAACGTCCATGTCTGGAACTCAAGGCGTGCTGTTCGCATCAAAACAGCAGCTGGTAGAGGAGGATACGTACGTCACATAGCATACAGGAATTTGACATTTGAAAATGTTAGGGTGGGAATTGTCATCAAAACAGATTACAATGAACATCCTGATGGGGAGTTTGATCCCAAAGCCGTCCCAGTACTAGAGGACATAAGCTACGAGTCAATACATGGTGAGGGAGTTCGTGTGCCTGTTCGTATCCATGGAAATTCAGAAATTCCAGTAAAAAACGTTACTTTCAGAGATATGTCGATTGGGATAACATACAAGAAGAAGCACATATTCCAGTGTGCATATGTTCAAGGTCGTGTTATAGGTTCTGTCTTCCCTGCCCCTTGTGAGAACCTTGACCTATACGACGAGCAAGGACATCTGATACGACGTTCTGATTCTCAGAATGCATCGGACATAGATTACGACTTCTGAAACAGTTTCCGATACCTCCAGTTTCCAGGGCCAATTTTCCCTGTGGCCAACCTTTGTATTCTATGTTCAGTCAACTATTTCTTGCCTAGCCATTTTGTAGTTTAACTTTCCCTTTTCCCTTTCTTTGTACATAAAAAAGAATGATTCTTTGTGTGTCCAAATTTCCAACAGCCATTCAGTTGTATGTAATGTGGAAAACAGCTTCAAGTTTTTTCCACTGTTTCAAACTTTTTATGCCTTGGATTAGTTGCTTGGTACTATAGGATGACAATGATTGTGTAAGCAGAGAGCAACTTGATCCTAAAACGCGTTTTCTTATTCATAGCTATACATATTCTTTCTAATCTTTCAACATAAATGAATAGAAGAATTAATCTACATTACAACTCATTTAATAGCTTAAACTAAATATATACCGATGAATATATAATATATATGTATACTTTAAGAGATGGAGAAAATGAATTGTTTATAATATATGTAACGGAAAGATTGTCCCTCCGAGAACGAGTATATAATAGAATTATATTATCCGCTAAAATGAATAAGGTAGTGAACTTTTTCAAAACGGGTCAAATATGGATAAGAATCATATTGTCCATTTAAAAAATGGATAACTAATGAGTTTAACTTTTATATTTGTAAAAACTCAAATTGTAGGTTCCTTAAACTTGCCAGACTATGAATTCTCTCAAAAGTCATCATATTAAAAAAGCGTCTGTTAACCCATTTTCTATTCATATTAAATATTGGTTGCGTCAGATAATTAATCCAGAGATTTTTTCATTCTTATACACTATTAGAAACTTTATTACCTAAATGTTCTTGTTTAATAAATTACCATACTTATACAAGTTTTGTTTACAAAATATATTCGTTCTATCTTAAAAGGCTTGCAATCCATTATTAGTGCCTCCAATTAGGGAATTTAATTATACAATTTCTTTTGTATATTTTGTATCTGGCTTATACATAGTAAAAATAAATTTCATACAACTAATTTATATATTATACAACTTATCTACAATTTTCATATATTATTTCTACTCAGTTATATACAACTACAATATCATACAACTAAATATAATTTTTATATAATGTTGTTCAACTTTCATACAATAGTTAAATAAATAAAACACAAATATATAAATAACATAATACAATTTTTCTACAATTTTACTGCAATTTCTGCAGTATAAGTATGTTATGTCTTCTTCTTCTTCGAGTTTCAATCTAAATTTCAGCCAAAATCAAGTCTAATCTTCACCGAAATCCTTCAAAATTGAGATGTAAACTCCAAACTATATTTACAATTATTTGCAACAATACCAAATCCAAGCAAATAATATTTGAAAACTCAAATTCGAATTTAAAGCTTCGAAGCTTTTTAATGGCTGTCAATGGTGGAATTGCTGCTCTCTTTTCCTTTGCTTTATATTATCAAAATTTAGAATTGAGAGATAGAGAGAGCGTAGAGAGAATTCTCAATTCTTTGCAAGAACATCCAATCCAAACAAATAATATTTTTTAAAAACTCAAATTCGAATTCAAAGCGTCAAAGTTTTTTAATGGTTGTCAATGGTAGAATTGCCGCTCTCTTGTGCAAGATACACGGGGGAGGGAGGAGGGGATGTGGAGAGATAAATATAGGGGAGTGGAAGATATGTTAGAGTAATTTTAGGATGCTAATTATTACCATTAATTCCCGTAGAATGTAGATAACTGGTAATTGGGTATATAAAATGTAATTATAGTAAAACTTTAGTAGGAATGATAATATAGTTTCATATAGTGTATAGAGATATAAAATTTTCATTAATCTATTTTTACATTATCCATTTTGACCCACTCATATTCGACCCGACTCGCTCGTTTGTCACTCCTAAGTTCAACTTTAGCAGAATCGGTTTAATAAAATGATGTATATATAAATATAAAATGAAGAAAGGGGACAAAAAAAACTTTTATATATATATATATATATATTAGTCTTTTTTGTCCCCTTTCTTCATTTTATAAATTCACTATATATATATATATATATATATATATATATATATATATATATATATATATATATATATATATATATATATATATATATATATATATATATATATAGTGAATTTAATAGTTATTTGTTTAAAGAGTCCACGAACTGTCGCTAAAAGTGCATGCGGAGTCTGGCGACAAGTTGACCCAAATTGCCGACTGATGCTCATTGACATCAATTTGCATATAGGAGTGGGCATTTTTGGTCGATTTGTCCGATTTTTTCATATTGATTATCGATTTATATATAATATATTAAATTGTCGAACCGATAAGATATCAGTTATCGGTTAGTCGGTTATCGATTTTTATAGGTTCGGTTATCGATTTATCCAATAAAAATAAAAACTATTCAAAAAATTCATTTTTTAATTATAGAAATTGTGACCATACTATTAAGAGAAAAGAATTGAATTTTAGCTATTAAGACAAGAGAGATTAAATTTCAACTTAAAAAATAAAACTTTCTTTGCATTCTGAAAATCCCATTGAATAATCTAAATTTTCAAAGTTATAAGTTAGTAGGAGTAAGGGATAAGACATTTAACAATCTAAACTTACTAACTATCTCACTATGGGTGGGCATAATTCACAGAAAAATAATAAAATCCTAATTTTGTAAATACTAAGAATCAGTGCAACTAGATAAATAAATAGAAAGACTAAAATCTGAACAATTAATTTTCTAAAGTTTAAAACTAAAAATCTTAATTGAAAAACTAAACTGAGAAATTCAGAAAAGTTTAAAACTTACTCTAAGGATTAAGGTCAGAAGATGAAGAGTAACTGCAGAGAGAATAAGAATGAAGCCATAAGGTGGTTTTATATACTTAGTGGGTAAGATTATAATTTTGATAAAGCTTATTGGGCTATCGGTTAAACCTTTAATAAAATTGAGCAAATCGGGACCCGAACCGATAACGCATAAGTCAAATAATATTAAACTGTTATTGAACTATTTACCCAATAACCCAATAGCATCCTATCGATTCGGTTTATCGGCTATACCCAATATATGGAATAAATAGCACAGTCTAGCCAATTTTTGGATTGGTCATTCAAAAATAGTCAGCTAGTTCAAGTGAGACGAAATGAGTTGTCCCTATTCCCTATGTCTAACTAGTCTTCCGTTAGTTCGTATTCGGCTAGCTTCAGTGTTTACCATGTCAATAAAAAATAGTCACTATCTTGCTATAACAGAGGCCAGTCCAATATAATATTCTGGATTTCGGTGAACTTGTGCATGAACTTCCAGCATATTATGCTGGACAGGTATACTTTGTTGGCTCCAGTATAATATACTGGAGACTAGAGTACCGATACTTCAAACTCCAGTATATTATACTAAAACTCCAGTATGTTACTGGAACTTTAGTATATTATGCTGGAGTATTTTTTCGAATTTCGAACAATATTTTTGTTTAAATTTATATTTACATAATAAATAAATAAATTTTAGTTATTTTTAAAACTGAACTATTTTAAACGACTATTTATAAATCTGATAATTTTGAATTTCTCCTCATTATATGGCCAGCCCTACTTGCATATAATGATATATCCAAATGGCCACATTTCTGGCTGTCTATTTCAGTAAACATTCTAGGGGCTACAACTTGGTAAAAGAAACCTCTTATCTACAACTTGGTAAAAGAAACCTCTTATCTACAACTTGGTTAGAGCAAAAATAAAACGTTTACTATTGTCGTCCAAAATAGGTAGTGACGTATCCTGGAATCTAGCTAAAAATGTTCAAACTTTAAGTAAGTAAATAATTTTTTTGTCGATAACTAATACAAACTATTTGAAAAAGGGTTAAATAGACCACATACGATAGTCTTCATTTAGTTTTAACAAATAAAATAAACAGATAACTTTGAACACCTTGAATTGATGAGTTGTCTCGTTAAAGAATATTCAAATATAATATATAACCATATAAAATAGTATTTGATTTATATATATAATATAATATTTTGATAAAAAATGTTTGCTTGACCACCCTTAACATGACGTACGCTATGCGAATAAAATAAAAATGGATCAAATTAATCATTTTAAAATGTATTCTCTCGTTTAATTTGCTAGATCTGCAGCCTTCGAGCATTCAAAACTATGTTATTATATATATATATATATATATATATATATATATATATATATATATATATATATATATATATATATATATATATATATATATATATATATATATATATATGTATATATATATAAGTATTTAGAGAATATTGTTATAAATTTAAAAATAATTACATTAGAAAATAGAATAAATAAATTAGAAAAAAGAATACAAAAAATAGAAAAAGGGAAAGAAAAATTAGAAGATGTAAGAAATGAAGAAGAAAGAGAATTGATGAGTATAGAAAATTATGATACACTAATATGTAACGAAGATAAAAAATTATCTACGATAAAATTTTTAGCAAGAATTAAAATAGAAGATTATGAAATAGAAACATTAGCTCTAGTAGACTCAGGATGCACGAGATGTATAATAAATAAAAGGATAGTTCCACCTAATTTAATAAAAACATTAGATAAGCCAGTAGCAGCCATGCAAATGGATGGAACTCATAATATTTATAAACATTATATAGATAAATCACAGATTAGTTTTGTAAATACATGTTTAGATTTTTACAAACCTAGTTATAAGGTAGATAAAATTTGGGTAAGAGACTTAAATATAAATGTTGATTTTGTGTTAGGTTTAAGTTTTATGTTACATAATAATGGTAGTTGTTTACTTAGTAGAGATGGAGTAATATTCTTTAAAAATATTACACAAACACCAGTACAAACAATAGAAGCCGCAACTAGGATAAGGACAAGATTAAATGAAAATCAGATAGACTTGCAAGAAAATGAGAAAGAATGTTGTAAAGAATGTAAAGATAATAAAACATGTTGTAGGACTAAAGAAGAAACAAAAAATCTAATATTAGAAGAAAATGAAGATAAAGATATAATAGAAAAAGATTATACACTAATAGATATTGAAACAGAATTATACAATTTTAAAACAGGATTACAAAGAATAGGAATAATAAAGAACGAAAAAGATCTAGATAATATAATAAAAATTTTAGATGAGATAGAAATAATAGGAGAAAAACCATTAAAACACTGGGAGAATAATAAAGTAATGTGTAAATTAGATATAATAAACCCAGAATATATAATTAAAACGGCTTCGATAGAAGCTACAAATGAAGACCTTAATGACTTTAAAACTCAAATTAAAGAACTTATGGATTTAGGTGTAATAAGGAGATCTATTTCTAAACATAGATCAGCAGTTTTTATGGTTAGAAATCACAGTGAAATGATAAGAGGAAAAGCGAGAATGGTAATAAATTATAAGAGACTTAATGATAACACTAGAACAGATGGATATAAACTACCTGATAAAACAGAATTGATAAATAGAATACAAGGTAAAAAGATATTTAGTAAATTTGATTGTAAATCAGGATATTGGCAAGTAAAAATGCATGAAGATAGTATAGAATGGACAGCATTTACTTGTCCAGAAGGGCATTTCGAATGGTTAGTCATGCCGTTTGGATTAAAAACAGCTCCACCAATTTTTCAGAGAAAAATGGATAATATATTTGGAGAATATAAAAGATTTGTCTTAGTATATGTAGATGATATATTAGTATTTAGTCAAGATATTAAAGAACATTTAGGACATTTACAAACAGTATTTAGAGAATATTGTTTTTATTACATTAGAAAGAGAAAATAAAATAATAGAGAAAAGATTTGTCTTTATTTTCTCTTTATGTAGATGATATATATATATATTATGGTACATATTAGTCGTTTGTATTTTTAATCTATTTTCTTTGCTATTACAATAATCTAATTGTTTGATTTTACATTCTAGTTTGATTGGTAGATTTCTTTTGTTAAATACAAGAATTTATTTTATGTTAATAATAGTCGATTTTTAATTGAGTACTAAAATTATTCATCACTATTTGATTCAATTATTATCAATATATCTTGTTAAATGATAGATTTTTCTCAAAGAACAATTAGTTTGACATTGTTGCGTTAAAAATGTAACCGCTGAAATATATGTTTGGTAGTGTATGTCTTATTTTTTTTTAAAATTCGATAAATTACCGAAAAACCGACAAAATCAAATTGATAAAAAATCGACTTAATCAATTTGATTTGATTCTAATAATTGAACGATCGACTTATTTAATTTAATTTTTTTCTAAAAAATCAATCAAATCGAACCATAAACACTCTTATAGACTAGCGACTACACTACTTGATGGGCGATTAGACAGACCTAACCTTTTGTACTTGCAACGAAACAAACAAAAGGACAAAGGTCGAAATCAAAATGAATATCAACCCGATATATCATCCAACTTTATATAACATAAAGTTGTCAAATCGGTTGAAAAAATTAAAAAGAATACAAAAAAATTAGAACATCTTCTAGGAAACATCCTAACTAATTAACTCAAATCAATTTCCACAACTTCATCTTCATTATTTAAAGTAAAAAAAGTGCCAAAACCTTAATTTAATTAACAACCAGTTCCTCTGTATAGCATGCCATGGCCTCATTATTCAAGATACACTCACATTAAATTATTTATATATAAGCTAGCACTCCTACTATGCTTCCTGTTCTTGTTATCATGTTATTCAACGCGGCTAAAACTGACTTATGTTAATTTAATACTCCTTCAGACCCATTTTACGTGAAGATTTTTCAAATTTCAACAGTCAAACAACGTGTTCATATTATAAATTTTTTATATGTTTTTTAAATATTTTAAATTATTAATTATTATAATTATATTACTTTTTATATAATTTTCATATATAAATTTATTTAAAAATTATAGCGATTCTATATTTAAATATATAATTAAAATGATAAAATTTGAATCTCGAAAAGTAAAAAATATCATGTAAATTAAGACAGAAAAAGTAACATACTTGAATTATCATTCATGCATGTTGGTTGGGACACGACAGTACCCAGCTATTATGCCTATTTTTAGCTTTATTTAAAGAACATTTAATAGGCATAAGAAGTATTATTGAAAGAATCAATTACTCTATTTAGTCGTGAAGAGCTTTTCTTACTAATTTAAAAAAATTACACTTAGGTATATAGCTCCCATTTAATTTGTTCTATTCTTTGTTAAAGGATAGACGCAAAGTTTGAGAGTTTATATCTGAGATACCAACTAATTAACGCTATCATTTCTCTAAGCATGCTAAGAAAGTGTTTAATATGATTATTTAACGATAACACTGTATTAACGTAGCTCCTCATATCTAGTGGCATATTCAAGATTTTAAAAGTATGGGTGCTTGCCGATAAAAACTTCAAAAATAGGAAAAATAAATTTACTTATGGGTGCTCGCTCAATATTTATGTAAATATTTGTATATTTGTCTATATAAATTTATTAATATGGTCAAAGCTAATGGGTGCTTAAGCACTCACAATTCCCCATGTACATCCGTCATTGCTCATACCTCAAACAAGTTCACAAAAAATATATGAAATGTGCCTAAAAGTTGAAATAATTATTGATTTAACAAGGGCGGATCGAGGATCTAAAGTTTATACGTTTCTACAACGATCTTAAATTTATATATACAACAAAAACGAAGTTCATAGTTTAACTTTTATAAATATTTAATAAAACTTTTAATATATATATATATATATATATATATATATATATATATATATATATATATATATATATATATATATATATAAAAGGTATGAGCAAAAGCTATTGATTTTCAAGTAAAGCTTTTGATCCGCCTATTAGGTTTAATGGTTGTTTAATAAACTAATTAAGGTTGATTTTGTAACAACATGACCGGTCGTTTTACTTTTTAGATCTCCGTTCTACTAAGTAAGACTCCCAGTATGTTCTTTTATTGTTATTTGACTTGCAAGGATGGTTAGTTTGTGATTTGGAAGGGTTCAGGTTGATCAAATCGGAACACTTGGTTCCTTGGATTTGCTTTAAAAGGCTAAGTTTGACTTTGATCAATATTTTGAATAAACGACCTCCGAATTGGAATTTGACGGTTCCAATAGGTTTGTATGATGATTTGGACTTGGACGTATATTCGGATCAAGTTTTGGATGATCCAGGAACGTTTCGACGCCTAACATTGAAAGCTGGCATTTTGGGTGAATTTTATAAGTTTGGGGTGAAGTGGACTTTTATTCTATCGACGTTCGTTTGGGATTCTGAACATGGGAATAGCCCCATATGGTCATTCTGGTCTTAGGAGCGCGTTCGTATGTCGAAATAGAGGTTCGTGAGTCGTTTCGGGGTCATTTAGCGAAAGTTGGAAATTTGAAAGTTTTTGAAAAGTTTGATCGGGAGTGGACCTTTTGATATCGGGTTCGGATTCTGATTCCAGAAATTGGAGTATGTCAATAATGTCATTTATAACTTGCACGTAAAATTTAGCATCATTACGAGTAGATTTGATAGGAATCAGACACTCATAAGTATTTTTAGAAGTTTTTGAGCTTCATGGTTCAATCCATGCATTTAGCGTCCGATTCATGATTTTAGATGTTATTTTGGTATTTCAATCGCACTAGCAAGTTCGTATGAATTTTTAGACTTAAGGTGGAGGCAAACAGGGAAGGACTTCATTTTTTTATGGGTTTTCTTGGCTGGTGTTGCATGTCGCATTTGCAAGGAACCATTCGTATTTGCGAAGTTGGGAAGGCAATAAGGATTTCTCATTTGCAAAGATCCTTCCGCTTTTGTGAATCGTCCCTCTTCGCATTTGTGACCATGGCAAAGATGGCCAACCTTCGCATTTGCGATGGTTTTGTCGCATTTGCGAATAAGGTTTCGAAAATGTGACACCTATGACATGTGCAACAACTTTTATTGTAGGACTTACCTTTATTTCTCACTTGGTCTTAGACGATTTTGAGAGTATGTTTGGAAGGGGTTCCATAAACATCAAGAGGTAAGTGATCCCTATCAATTCCCTTGGGTGTGGACTGGAAGTGAACTTGAAAATGAGGTAACTATCTTTTCTAAGTGAACTTGAAAATGAGGTTAGACTAGATACTTACTAGGTAAATGTTATTTATGTACTCACGCTATAGTTCTGCACTACCCCTACATGATCTAAGGTTGGCGCATGTGGTTATCATCTTAGCACGCACTCCTGATTACCTCGAGACTTTGCGATGAGCTGCCTCTGGAGCCCGTTCTGTAGTACCCGAAGTCTTTCTTTTGCTTTTACTCCATCTATTTCACTTCAGACAATAGTATAGTATTATATTGTATATTCTATTAGTAGCTTATACATTTGTGACATCAGGTCTTGGAGATTATTGTAACACCCCGGAAAATTTTGAAATACTTAAGGGCTATTAAGAAACTTGATGTGTGCAAATCATATTATTTTATATATAGACGAGGACTATGAATAATATGGATATTAATTTGGATAAGATAATAAGTGTACATGGCATATTATAAATTATGTGGGGTCTAAGAAAATTTCTAAGTCTAAGCCAAATTGAAAACTGCATGATAGACTAAAGTTTCAAATAAGAATGCATAAGATCAAACTTTGGACAAGAATATCTACATGTATATAAGGAGTTATATGATAGAAAACATATCAAATGAAAGATCTTCGAGTCTAATTTCCCACGCTTCATATCGTTTGTCATTTAGACATTCCTACAAGAAGTTATGACTAAACTACCAAAGGTCGGCGTAGGAGTCTGCGGATGCGAAGCATCGGAGGTCGCGTCTGAAAAAATGGCTGGCAGTGAAGTGCTGCCATAGCATCCAAGGCCGCGTCCAAAACTCAAAATCTGGGCCTAAAAATACCAAGTCGGGAAAGAGAGTATTTTGAGTATTGGGGGTTAGGGTTCTTGAGGTGAATGAGCGATTTTAAGCTCAAATCAAGTTCAATCAACCAAGGTAAGTTGTTAATGTTATTTTGGGTTGAGTCTTACTCAATATACATGAGTTCTGATATCATTCTTGCATCCAAATGCTAGATTTCATCATCAAATCCTCAAAAACACTAAAATTATCAAAGTTGTGATTTCTCAAGATTGAGCTACTACAGGTAATTTCAATGCTTCAAACTCATATATTATGAGTAGTTAGTATTGGGTTTTGTTATTATTTATTAATAACAAAAGAGGTGTGAATGGAAAATTGTGAGAAAAATGGAGGGAAGTGAAATTTTAAATGAGTTTATTTCATTAATGCACTTTTTCCCTCATTGGTAGATAGAAAAAATCTTTGTATGCTTAGAGAAGCTCATCTTTTAGCTCTTAAAAAGTTAAGAAGAAGGCAAGCATCGTGCCATTGTCGCTCGCTCGCTCGCCTCGGCTTTGGCTTCGGATTTGACTTCGGATTTGGTCAAAGATCGATTGATTAATCTATTTGGACAAAATTATTTTCAAATAATTAATTAATTAATTAATGAAAATTCAATCCGGAATAACCCATGACCCGCGACCAGGTCCGGTTTCTTCCGTTTTCTTGCCCGAATTATTTTAAATCCGTTTTACATTTCTCGCAATATTTTAATGCTATGGTTGTTCTGAAACAGTGTCACACATTATGGCTGTTCTGAAAGGTTGCAAATGTTTTCAGAAGTAATACCAAATTGGCTATAAATATACCTTCAAATCCCAGAATATTTACTTACAAAATTTTTTGATAATCATTTTCTTCTTTTGCACAAAAAGAATATTCCAGTTAGTTTTGCAGCCTTTGAGTTATTCACTGTTCATCGGCGTTTTTTGGTACCAACACTCCGATGAGTTAAATCGTTCAATCCTTGGAGGATTTATTCCAGAACCTCGGGTACTTGAGGGGAATAATTTCCGTAAGGATACAATGTGTATTCAATGGGTTCGATTTGTTCCTATAACGTTTCAAAATATATTTTGAAGTTCAAATACTGTTTTCAGATTTTATTTCTATTAACTTTCTATTTTTGTTTTTTCAGAAAGATTACTTTTTTATTTATTGATAGCAATATAGAATAATAACAATCTTAAGGAAATTATATTTACGGTAAAGGGTCAGAACTGCCCCTAACGTATTGACGCCAGTTTAAAAATCCCTCCGTTAACCTATTTTGAAAAAAATGTCCCTACCGTTAGAATTCTGGCATATTTGTGCCCCTAACGTATTGACTCCAGTTTAAATATGCCCTTACCGTTAACCTATTTTGAAAAAAATGCCCCTACTGTTTTAAATATAAGTACAGTCAGTTGTTAGACTTAGGGGCACAACTATGCCAAATTTTTAACGGTAGGGGCATATTTTTCAAAATAGGTTAACGGAGGGAATTTTTAAACTGGAGTCAATACGTTAGGGGCAGTTACGACCCTTTTCCCTTATATTTATTATATTCTGGTATGCAGAAATTCCCTAGTGAAGAGTTTCCAATACCTGCTATGGATATGGCAGACAATGAAAAGTTCATGATTGTTGAGGCATGAAAGCAGGCAGATTTTATTTACAAAGTCCATATCTTATGCACTTTAGAGGATGCCTTGTACAATGTATATAGTGCGATGAATACTTCGAAAGAATTATGGGAAGCACTTGAGAAGAAGTACAAGATAGAAGATGCATGCTTGAAAAAGTTCGTGGTTGCCAAGTTTCTAGACTATAAAATGATAGACAGAAAAATCATGGCAACCTACGTGCAGGAGCTTCAACTTATTTTTCACGACCTTATTGCTGAAGGTATGGTCGTGAATGAAGCATTTCAAGTAGCTTCTACGATTGAAAAATTGCCTCTTTCATGGAGAGATTTCAAGAACTATCTGAAGCACAAGCGAAAAGAAATGAAGTTGGAAGATCTTCTGATACGTCTAAAGATCGAGGAAGACAACAAAATAGTCGAGAAGAAGTCTCGTGGAAATTCAACGATCATGGGAGCTAATATCGTTGAGGAGTCTGCATTAAAAAGTAAGAAGAGGAAGAGGTCTTCTGGACAAACTAAGGAGAAAAATAAAAAGAAATTTAAGGACAACTATTATAATTGTGGAAAGGTTGGTCATAAAAGCCCTGATTTTCGTCTCCCGAAAAAGGATAATAAGAAGGGACAAGCCAACATTGTGGAGAAGAATGATGATATTGATGATCTTTGTGCAATGCTTTCAAAATACAACCTAGTTGGAAATTCAAAGGAGTAGTGGATTGATTCTGGAGCCACTCGACATGTTTTGCTGTCAAAGAAGTATTTGAGACTTACTCTAGTGCTGGTCCAGAAGAAGAAATTTCCATGGAAATAATACAACAGACAAGATTGAAGGTTATGGGAAGACATTCCTGAAGATGACTTCTGACAAGGTGTTAACACTCAACAACATTCTTCATGTTCCAACTATTAGGAAGAATTTAGTTTCTACTTCTTTACTTGCAAAGAATAGATTCAAATGTGTATTTGTTTATGATAAAGTTATTGTAAGCAAGAGCGAAATGTATGTTGGAAAAGGCTACTTAACGGAGGGCCTTTTCAAACTCAATATAATGGTTGTTGACAGTATGAATAAAATTTGAGTTTCTTTTTATTTATTGGTGTCAAATGGTTTATGGCATATTTGTTTAGGACATGTCAATTATAAAATCTTGTAGAAGTTAATTAATTTAGAAGTATTGCCTAAATTTGAGTGTAATAAATCGAAATGTCAAATATATGTTGAACCGAAGTTTGTAAAGCATCCTTATAAGTCTGTTGAAAGGAATTTAAATCATTTAGACTTAATTCAAACCGACATTTGTTATATGAAGTCGACGCCACATAAAGGTTGAAAAAAGTATTTTGTTACTTTTATTGACGATTGCAGTAGATATTGGTATGTTTATTTTCTTAATAGTAAGGATGAAGCAATTGAAGCATTTAAGCAATACAAGAATGAACTGGAGAATCAATTGGATAAAAAGATCAAAATGATTAGAAGTAATAGAGGTGGAAAATATAAATCTACGTTTGAGGAAATATGTCAGGAATATAGAATTATCCATCAAATTTCTGCACCTTACATACCTCAATCCAACGGAATTGCGGAAAGCAAAAATCGGACATTAAAGGAAATTGTGAATTTTTTATTAATAAGTTTTGGATTACCGCAAAGTTTTTTTTGGGGGGGGGGGGGGGGAAGCTCTTCTTACATCTAACTGAATACTCAACAGAGTACCTCACAAAAAACGCAATCTATTCCATATGAAAAATGGAAAGGAAGTAAACCCAACTTGAAATATTTCAAAGTGTGAGGGTGTCTAGCAAAGGTACAAGTTCCTTTACCTAAAAGGGTTAAAATTGGACCAAAAAAGTAGATTGTGTTCTCATTGGATATGCTACATGTTAGAAAATACGCTTATTGCTAGAGGGGGGTGAATAGCGTTATAATAAAAATTAGCGTAAACTTGTGGAATTTAAAAAATTGCAGGAAAGAAATAAGTGCGATAAGTAAATAAATAAGAACGAACGCACCGATGTATCCTGGTTCACCACAACCCGTGGCTAGTCCAGTCCACGAGAGACTCTCTCGAGATTTCCACTAACACTGTTAAGCTTACGGGTGCTCAACAAACCTTTACAAACTGAGGACACAAGCCTCAACAACCTTTGCTCGAAGATACAACACTCCAAGACTTCAACCAAAGGAAACACAAGTTCCTTCTTACAATACAAGGGACTATCACTTCCCTTCAAGTGTATAAAACACTTAGCACTCACTTAAACAAGACTCTCTTAATAGAGTAGATATGAGTAAACAGATACGCTCAAGAACGCAACAACTTTCGTCAAGAATTTTGGCTCTTAAAACTTATGTAATGAATAGAAAGTGATGAACAATAGAGTATGCAAGCTATAGCAATAATATGATTAGTTGTTGTTTTTAGAAGACTGATTTGAAGCTGTATTTATAGTTGCAAAACCATGTATTACCGTTGCCTAATTGCCAATTAAGAATTGCTGATTTTACTCAGTGACAATCGATTGTCAAAATGCCACAATCGATTGTTTGCCAATCGTTCCAAAAATCATTCCCAGATTTTACGCTTAACAATCGATTATCTAAGATCAATAATCGATTACTGGCAACGTTCAAAAAATTATTTCCAGATTTTACTTCAAACAATCGATTGTTAGAAATCTACAATCGATTACTTGGCAACGTTCAAAAAATCATTTCCAGATTTTACTTAAAACAATCGATTGTCAGAAATCTACAATCGATTACTTGGCAACGTTCAAAAAATCTTTTTCAGATTTTATTTAAAACAATCGATTATTAGAAATCTATAATCGATTACCTGACGGTTTTTGAAAATATTTTGGCAACGGTCAATTACACAATTGATTATGCTATGAGAACAATCGATTATATATCAGTCTTTGAAAAATCAATTAGACACTGCCTTAATGCACTCGATTGTTAAAGGTACACAATCGATTATTTTATGACTTTGGAAATGTCTGATAGACACTGCCTCAACACAATCGATTGTCATAAGTTCACAATCGATTATTTTGTAGCTTTGAAAAACTTTGATGTACACTGCCTCAACACAATCGATTGTCATGAGGTTCACAATCGATTGTCATGCAGATTTGAAAAATCTGAGCACACTGCCTTAACACAATCGATTGTCATAAGTTCACAATCGATTGTCATGCAGCTGACTTAACATAATCGATTATCATAAGTACATAATCGATTATCTTAGTCCAGATTTTAGAGGCATGTTTAAAAGTCATTTTGACTAAAGTAAATATGCATGATTTAAAATCATTTTGCTTTAAATTAAATATGCATGATTTGATAAAAATGTTTTTACGAGAGAAGCCAAGTCTTGATTCAAGTTATCGGATCAAGATCACAATTAAAGAACGACTCATGTATAACTTTATATCTTTGCTTGATCTTGTTCTTGTGCTTGAATCTCGTTATATATCAATTGCGCGCTTTTGCTTGGACCTCGTCATATGTCAATTGCGCATAGTTTGTCATTCATCAAAACCTACAAATATGAACACACGTTTAGTGTAGTGCCTTGAGAGCGTGTTTCAACAATTTTCCCCTTTTTGATAATGGCAAATCTTAAGCAGGATATGCATATTAGATAATTCATAATGACGATCCAAGACAAGTATAGATATGCAACAAGTATATAGATATGCAATTTGTTCCCCCTCAACATATGAATTCCCCCTCAATTTATGCCAATAAATATTAAGTGCATAGCCCCTTGTTCTTCCCCCTTTTGCCATTAGCAAAAATGACAAAAGTAAAAGACATAATAAAGCAAATAATATCAACATAATCGATTATTGATACTAGATAATCGATTATATACCAAATAGAAATCGATTATCCTTAGGAGAAATCGATTATTCTGCATCAATCTTTATAATTCCCCCTGCCTTTAGGGCGATACCTGCAAAAATTCGTTAGACGTCTCCGACGCTCAAGTTAGAAATCATGTGAAAGGGAGAATGCAATGCGTGACTTAGATCAACGTGGAGTCAAGAATCCCGAGTTCACTACGAATTCGGAAGAAGGACTCTTTCTCTAAGGGTTTTGTAAAGATGTCGGCCAATTGATCTTTGGTTTCAACAAATTCAATTTCGACATCCCCTTTGAGAACGTGATCTCTTATAAAGTGATGCCTAATTTCAATGTGTTTTGTTCTTGAATGAAGAACGGGGTTCTTCTTCAAGCATATAGCACTAGTATTATCACATCTAAGAGGGATATGATCAAGACTTAGGCCATAGTCCAAGAGTTGTTGTTTCATCCAAAGGATTTGAGCGCAACAACTCCCCGCGGCTACGTATTCAGCCTCGGTTGTGGACAACGCAACACTTACTTGTTTCTTGCTAAACCAAGAAACTAGAGAGCTACCGAGCAAATGGCAAGTGCCATTAGTGCTCTTGCGGTCCAATTTGCATCCAGCAAAATCGGAATCGGAATAGTCAACAAGTTGACATGAAGAACCTTTGGGGTACCATAGACCCACATTTACAGTACCAACAAGATACTTCAATATCCGTTTCACCGCAGTTAGGTGAGACTCCTTCGGACATGATTGATAACGAGCGCATAAGCACACGTTAAACATGATGTCCGGTCTACTAGCAGTAAGATATAGGAGAGATCCAATCATACCTCGATACTTCTTGGTGTCGACTTCCTTACCTTTCTCATCTTTGTCTAGATGGCCGGATGTGCTCATAGGGGTGGCCATTGCTTATGCATTGCTCATTTCAAATCGTTTTAGCAATTCTTTGCAATATTTAGCTTGACAAATGAAGGTTCCTTCTTTCATTTGCTTTACTTGCAGCCCCAAAAAGAAGGTCATCTCACCCATCATAGACATCTCAAATTCGCTTGTCATTAAATCAGAAAATTCCTTGCACAAAGCATTGTTAGTAGCACCAAAAATGATATCATCCACATAGATTTGAACTAATAGAATATCATTGTTTCTATGCTTAATAAAAAGAGTGGTGTCAAATTTCCCCCTAATGAAATTATTTTCCAAAAGAAATTTGCTCAATCTTTCATACCAAGCTTAGGGAGCTTGTTTAAGGCCATAAAGGGCTTTCTTGAGTTTGAAAACATGATCGGGAAATTTAAAATCTTCAAAACCCGGGGGTTGAGCAACATAAACTTCTTCTTGAATAAAACCATTTAAAAAAGCACTTTTTACATCCATTTGATATAAATTGAAATTCATAGAAGAGGCAAAAGCAAGCAATAAACGAATAGCTTCTAACCTTGCTACGGGGGCATATGTTTCTTCATAGTCAATACCCTCTTCTTGATTATAGCCTTTTGCTACAAGCCTAGCGTTGTTTCTAGTGATTACACCATTTTCATCTAATTTGTTTCGAAAAATCCATTTCGTACCAATTATGGTATGATTTTCGGGTCTTGGCACCAAATCCCAAACGTCATTCCGTTTGAATTGGTTAAGCTCCTCTTGCATTGCCAAGGTCCAAAATTCATCCCCAATTGCTTCGGAGATGGTTGTGGGTTCAATTTGAGAAACAAAAGCAGTATGTCCTAAGGTGTTCTTAAGAGAGTTTCGGGAACTTACCTGTTGTTCAATGTCGCCAATTACTTGTTCGAGAGGATGGTCTTTGATTGTCCTCCACGAGTTAGGCATTTTCGTTTCTTTTTCCAATTGTGGCGCTTCCTCCGATAATTGATCCAAGATTTCATCTTGAGTTTCCTTCGGAGTTTCCTCTTGTACTTTGTCTTGAGGGCTTAGTGAGTTTAAAATACCTGCAAGATCAAAACCAGAATCCTTTCTTGCCAAGCGAGCATTATTTTCGGAAAACACAATATGAGGGGATTCCTCCACAGTTCCGGTTCTATTATTGAATACTCTATATGCTTTGCTATGTGAAGAATAACCAATAAAAATTCCTTTATCGGATTTGGCATCAAATTTTCCCAATTGATCTTTTCCATTGTTATGAATAAAGCATTTGCAACCGAATACTCTAAATGGGAGATATTTGGTTTCCTTCCCTTATAGAGTTCATAGGGGGTTTTCATGAGTATTGGCCTTATGACTACTCTATTTAGAACGTAGCATGCGGTATTCACGGCATCCGCCCAAAAATGTTTGGGAATCTTAGCCTCATCAAGCATGGTTCTAGCCATCTCTTCGAGACACCTATTTTTCCTTTCCACAACCCCATTTTGTTGTAGTGTACGTGGAGCAGAGAAGGTGTGCTCGATACCGAGTTCGTCACAAAAGTCCGCAAAGAGATTGTGATCAAACTCTCCCCCATGATCACTTCTTATTGAAGTGACGGTTGTGTCCTTTTCGTTTTGAACACGTTTAAGAAAATATTTAAAATTATGAAAAGCTTCACTTTTATGAGCAAGAAATAGAGTCCATGTAAATCTAGAATAATCATCAACAATAACAAAAGCATAACGATTTCTACCAAGACTTTCAATGCGAGATGGTCCAAATAAGTCCATGTGAAGTAATTGCAAAGGTCTAGTAGTTGAAACAATATTTTTCGATTTAAAAGATGCTTTTGTTTGCTTCCCTTTTTGACAAGAATCACAAATAGAGTCTTTTTCAAATTTCAAGTTTGGAAGACCAATAACTAAATTTTGTGAAACCAATTTGTTCAAAAGATGCATGTTGATGTGAGCTACTCTACGGTGCGATAACCACATATCATCTTCTTTGCTCATAAGACAATCTACATATTCAGATGAAGAATTTTCGAGATCAACCATATAGATATTATCCATTCTAAATCCACGAAGAATAATTTTAAAATCGCTACGGCGAAAAACTAAGCATTCATTTGAATCAAATAAAACAAGATTTCCCTTGTCACATAATTGACTTATGCTCAAGAGATTATGTTTTAGACCCTTAACTAGCAATATATGCTTAATGGAAGAGGAGTCATCCTTACCGACCGATCCAATGCCGATAATTTTTCCTTTGTTGTTATCACCAAAAATAATGCTTCCTCCTTCCTTGTGTTCTAGTTGAAGGAACTTGGATTCGTCTCCAGTCATGTGCTTGGAGCATCCACTATCAAGGTACCAAAGTACACTTGACCCCTTCAAACACACCTACAAAACAGATTAATGAGTTTTAGGTACCCATGCCATTTTGGGTCCTTGGGGGTTAGGCAAATCATTGTGATGTGATTGAGTGTTATGTCTATGTCGTGTAAAACAAGCTGGAGCAATATGTCCAATTCGTCTACAATAATGACAAACAATATTAGGATTATGCATTCGTCTAGGTTGATAGTAATTGGACGGACGAAATTCATTTACTCTATTCTTGACAATATGACTATTGCGCAATTCATGAAAATCATTTCTCCTACTATTTGTTCTAGGATATACAACATTTCTAGGATAGTTGTTTCTAGGTTGAAAGCCATTTCTAGGTGTTCTACAAGGTTCAAAATTCCTTCTAGTGTTTGGCCTAGAGTATGCATTATTTCTAGAATGATTATTTCTAGGTTGCGATTGTTGAAAGCCATTTCTAGGTTTGTTATATCTAGGATGAGCGTTTGTTTTATTAATCCTAGGTTGAGCCTTAGGTTTTTGGGGTTGGCTTCAACCTTTTCTTTAGGCTCATTCTCAAAGCCTATGCCATGCTTGGTCGACTTCAAATTAACAAGAACTTCATTCAAATTTTTATGAGAAGAATTAAACTTATCTAGGGCGCCCTTAAGTCTTTCTACCTCATTTTTGAGATGCATGCAAGAAGTACAATTTTTACTAGAGCTCTCGGGTTTGTCGGCGCTTCTCTTGCCGAAAAATTTGTTTTCTTCTTTCAACTTCTCATTTTCCAAAATCAGTTTTTCCAAATCCTTTTCTTTCAAAGAGAGTTGTTTTTCAAAATCTTTTTCTTCTAAAGAAGCATTTTCTTTTATGCTTTTAACAGTTTTGGAAGCTTTAATAAATTCACTATACAACTCATCAAAAGCATTTTGCATTTCCTCAAGAGAATAGAAATTTTTGGAAGAAATTTGACATACCTCTTCTTGATTGTTTTCATGAGCCATGAGACAAAGATTTGCGGCTTCATCTTCTTCTTCCTCACTCGACTCGTCACCGGAGTCGCCTCCCCAAGATATGTATGCTCGTTGTTTCTTGAAGGGTTTCTTCTCCTTTTTGGCATTTGGGCAATTTGATTTAATGTGCCCGGTTTCTCCGCACTCATAGCACTTTATTTGATCTCCTTGCTTTTTGCCCTTTCGTTCATACTCTTTTTGCATGAACTTTTGAAATCTCTTAATAACGAGTCCGAACTCGTTGTCTCCGTCCTCATCATTTTGAGGTTGGCTTGTGCTTGCCTTAAGAGCGATCTTTTGTTTCCTTTGATCATCAACAAGAGGGTTAAGTATAGTAGATTCATAAGTTTTAAGATTACCTCTTAATCCGTCGATGGTGACATTTGAAACGCCAATAGATTCTTGAATCGCGTCGGCCTTGGATCGCCATGCCGGAGTGAGACTTCGGAGAATTTTTCGGACAAGTTCCTTATCCGTGAAGGTCTTCTTAAGAGCATGTAAATCATTAACGATTTTTGAAAATCGTTCGAACATCTCATCGACCTTTTCGCCTTCCTTCATGTGAAACAATTCATATGCATGGGTTAGGAAATCAATTTTAGCTTCCCTTACCTGGTCCGTACCTTCGTACGTAATTTCCAGTTTGTCCCACATTTGCTTCGCCGTTGTGCAACATGATATTTTCCTGTAATCATCAGCATTTACAGCACAATATAATAAATTAATGGCTTTAGCGTTGTTTTGCACCTTTCGGATATCATCCGCATCGTATTCATCTTCGGACTTTGGAACATCTTTATTTTCAACCTTTTTGGTTGGAATTTTTTCTCCCTTCATTATAACCTTCCAAAGATGAAAACTATTTGATTGAACAAATATTCTCATCCTCTCCTTCCGGTACGTATAGTTTGTACCGTCGAATAGTGGTGGTCGGGTGGAGCATTGTTCTTTACCTATTCCTGCAAAAGAATCACGAGTAGAAGCCATGGATTGTTTCTCTCAAACGGTTAAGTCTTCAGAGAGTTGGGCTCTGATACCAATTGTTAGAAAATACGCTTAACGCTAGAGAGGGGGTGAATAGCGTTATAATAAAAATTAGCGTAAACTTGCGGAATTTAAAAATTGCAGGAAAGAAATAAGTGCGATAAGTAAATAAATAAGAACGAACGCACCGATGTATCCTGGTTCACCACAACCCGTGGCTAGTCCAGTCCCCGAGAGACTCTCTCGAGATTTCCACTAACACTGTTAAGCTTACGGGTGCTCAACAAACCTTTACAAACTTAGGACACAAGCCTCAACAACCTTTGCTCGAAGATACAACACTCCAAAACTTCAACCAAAGGAAACACAAGTTCCTTCTTACAATACAAGGGACTAACACTTCCATTCAAGTGTATAAAACACTTAACACTCACTTAAACAAGACTCTCTTAACAGAGTAGATATGAGTATACAGATACGCTCAAGAACGCAACAACTATCGTCAAGAATTTTGGCTCTCAAAACTTATGTAATGAATAGAAAGTGATGAACAATAGAGTATGCAAGCTATAGCAATAATAAGATTAGTTGTTGTTTTTAGAAGACTAATTTGAAGCTGTATTTATAGTTGCAAAACCATGCATTACCGTTGCCTAATTGCCAATTAAGAATTGCTGATTTTACTCAGTGACAATCGATTGTCAAAATGCCACAATCGATTGTTTGCCAATCGTTCCAAAAATCATTCCCAGATTTTACGCTTAACAATCGATTATCTAAGATCAATAATCGATTACTGGCAACGTTCAAAAAATCATTTTCAGATTTTACTTCAAACAATCGATTGTCAGAAATCTACAATCGATTACTTGGCAACGTTCAAAAAATCATTTCCAGATTTTACTTAAAACAATCGATTGTCAGAAATCTACAATCGATTACTTGGCAACGTTCAAAAAATCTTTTTCAGATTTTATTTAAAACAATCGATTATCAGAAATCTATAATCGATTACCTGACGGTTTTTGAAAATATTTTGGCAACGGTCAATTACACAATTGATTATGCTATGAGAACAATCGATTATATATCAGTCTTTGAAAAATCAATTAGACACTGCCTTAATGCACTCGATTGTCAAAGGTACACAATCGATTATTTTATGACTTTGAAAATGTCTGATAGATACTTCCTCAACACAATCGATTGTCATAAGTTCACAATCGATTATTTTTTAGCTTTGAAAAACTTTGATGTACACTGCCTCAACACAATCGATTGTCATGAGGTTCACAATCGATTGTCATGCAGATTTGAAAAATCTGATGCACACTGCCTTAACACAATCGATTGTCATAAGTTCACAATCGATTGTCATGCAGCTGACTTAACATAATCGATTATCATAAGTACATAATCGATTATCTTAGTCCAGATTTTAAAGGCATGTTTAAAAGTCATTTTGACTAAAGTAAATATGCATGATTTAAAATCATTTTGCTTTAAATTAAATATGCATGATTTGATAAAAATATTTTTACGAGAGAAGCCAAGTCTTGAGTCAAGTTATCGGATCAAGATCACAATTAAAGAACGACTCATGTATAACTTTATATCTTTGCTTGATCTTGGTCTTGTGCTTGAATCTCGTTATATATCAATTGCGCGCTTTTGCTTGGACCTCGTCATATGTCAATTGCGCATAGTTTGTCATTCATCAAAACCTACAAATATGAACACACGTTTAGTGTAGTGCCTTGAGAGCGCGTTTCAACACTACAGACAGAAAATCATGTTGATTTTTGGTTCATAAATTGGATAATCCCGAGATTCATATTAATGGAATCAGATAATGCATAATTCTTTAAAAGCATCTATTTGTATAAAACTAAAAGTGAGTTGTTAAGTGAAAAACCTAAATGACCTCGGGAAGAACCAAAGGAAAATACTCCAAGTATAGAAGATCCAAGGCGTAGCAAACATCAATGAACATCTACTTCCTTGACCAGATTTTGTGATACTATTTGTTGAAAATGAGCCTTAAACTTTTAAAGCGGCTATGTCGTCTTTTGATTCAGCATTTTGGAAAGAGGCAGTCAATAGTGAGATTCAATCAATTTTGGGTAACCATACATGGGAATTGGTTTATCTTCCTCCAGGAAATAAGCCTTTAGGTTCGAAAAGAATCTTTAAATGAAAATTAAAGCTGATGGCACTATTGACAAATTTAAGGCAAGACTTGTTGTTAATGCCTATATACAAAAGGAAGGCCTTGATTTCCTTGACACTTACTCACCAGTAACAAGGATAAAATCTATTAGGGTGTTAGTGGCACTAGCGGTCGTGTATGGTCTTGAAATACATCAAATGGATGCTAAAACAGCTTTCTTAAATGGAGAAATGGAGAAAGAGATTTACATGGAAGAACCTAAGGGTTTTGTGGTTCGTGGTAAAGAAAGAAAGTGTGCAAATTTGATAAGTAGCTTTATGGACTTATACAAGCACCCAAACAATGGCATGCAAGATTTAACCAAACAATGTTGGCAAATGGATTTAAAACTAACGAGTGTGACAAATGTCTCTACATTAAAAGTACTCTAAGTCATGAAGTCATTATTTATTTATATGTTGATGACATATTGATAATAAGCAAAAGTATGACAGATATAAATGCTACAAAGCACATGTTGGCTAGAAAATTCGACATGAAAGACTTAGGAGTTGCTAATGTGATCTTAAGAATCATAATTCACAAAACTCCATTAGGTCTAGCATTATCACAGTCTCACTACATTGAAAAGGTACTTGACAAGTTCAAGTATTTGGATTTCAATATTGTCAAGACTCCAATTGAAGTGAGCTATGCACTTCAAAAGAATAAAGGTAATAGTGACTCACAACTGGACTATGCAAGAGTATTAGAAAGTTTTATGTATATCATGAATTGTACACGACCAGATATAGCATGTGCTATTAGCAAACTAAGTTGGTTTATAAGTAATCCCAATCAAATACATTGGATGGCAATGAAATGAGTTTTTGGGTATCTGAAACATACCCAAAATTATGCTTTGCGTTATAACAAATATTCATCTGTGATCGAGGGATATATTAATGCAAATTGGATCATCGGATCATCTCAAGTTAAATCCCCAAGTGGATATATTTTCACAATTGGGGGTGGAGCAGTGTCTTGAAAATCATCCAAACAAACGTGCATCGCCCGTTCTATAATTGAAACTGAATTCATTGCTTTAGATAAGGCCGATGAAGAAGCTGAATGGATCCAGAATTTCCCGGAAGATATTCCATTTTGGACCAAACCTTTGGCACCTATTTGTATACATTGTGATAGTCAAGCAACAATAGGTAGGGCATGGAGCGTTATGTATAACGAAAAATCTCGTCATGTTCGACGGAGACACAATACCGTTAGACAACTACTCTCTAGCGGTGTTATCACGATTGACTATGTAAGTCAAGAGATAACATTTACAAAAGGCCTATCTAGAGAGGCATTTGAAAGATCATCAAGGAGAATGGGGTTAAAGGCCTAGGACAAGTCATTATGGCGGTAACTCGACCTCGCAGACTGGAGATCCCAAGAGCTAGGTTCAAAGAGATCAAACAAAGTTATGAATAACGGTTCACTATTATCAAATAACTCAACCTATTCTCGTGATGAAAACGATGTTCAAAAAATGAGGTAACGTATTAAGGCTTTTTGATGAGTCAATAAAGCTTAAAGTTTTTTAATGATTTGATAAGTCTGGCAGGATATGACCAGATAGTGTGTCTTTAGGATTATACGTTTAGAAATCACCTATGTGAGTGTATAGTGTAAGCCGCTTCAAGGAGAATGAAAGTAAAAGCTCATTCTTTAAGCACTCGTGAAACCAGGCGGTATTCATGGCTGAAACGAACACTACCGTGAGAACGGTAGATGGTTAAGGATTGATTGTGTGACTTATGTTGTCTAGGTATACAACAAAGCTCGACGGTTCAAAGATATCAAATCTACCGACTAATCTCACTATGGAAAGTTCAAAAGGAAACCTACTTATCCAGATACAATTAATTCTTGCATGTGAAACACACACATGTCCGTGCATTCCTTTAAGTTTATAGCCATTCCACATTCATGTGGGGAATTTTTGGGTTTTGTTACTATTTATTAATAGTAAAAGAGACGTGAATGGAAGATGGTGGAAAAAGAAATGGAGGGAAGTAAACTTTTAAATGAGTTCATTTCACTAATGTACTTTGTACCTCATTGGTAGAAGGAAAGAAAATCTTCGTGTATATAAAGAGAAACTCATCTTTTATCTCTTAAAGAGCTAAGAAGAAGGCAAGCCTCGCGCCATTATCATCGTTTGCTCGGCTCGGCTTCGGCTTCGGCTTTGGATTTGAATTTAGATTTGGATTTGGTCAAAGATCGATTGATTGATTAATCTTTTTGACAAAATTCCTTTCAAATATTTAATTAAGTAATTAAATGAATTAAAGAGTACAGAATAACCCATGACCTGGTCCGGTTTGGCCCGTTTTTTTTCTCGAATTATTTTAAATCCATTTTATATTTCCGGCAATATGTTCAACAGATATGGTTGTTTGGAAAGGTTTTAAACCGTCTCAGAAATAATACCAAATTGGCTATTAATATACCTTCAAATCCAAAATATTTACTTATGAAACTTTTTGATAATCCTCTTCTTCTTCTGCACAAAAAAATATTCCACTGTGTTTTGCAGCTTTCGAGTGGTTCGCTGTTCATCGACGTTTTGGTACCAACACTCTGTTGAGTTAAATCGTTCTATTTTAGGAGGATAAATTCCAGAACCTCGAGTACTTGAGGAGAATAATTTACTTAAGGACACATTGTGTATTTAGTGCGCTTGATTTGTTCCTATAACATTTCAAAATATATTTTGAAGTTCAAATACTGTTTTCAGAATTTATTTCTACTAACTTTCTGTTTCTATTTTGTCAGAAAGATTGTTGTTTTATTTATTTACAGCAATATAGAGTAATAACACTTAGAAGTTTTTGAAGCATTTGTTACAAGTTTTAATGGTTGAAAGATTGGATAATAAAACTCTAGTTTATTGTATGAATAGTTCTTTTGAGAAAATAAGAGAGAAGATGAATAGCAATCTTGGCGATGAAGTTTATGAATACATTGAACCTATGAAATTATTTGTTAGCAAAAGATGGAAGTGATCAACTAAGCAATCACATGATATGTATATTTTGCAAGTGTTGATTATGGAAGATGATGAATAGTAACTTGGTGGCAATGGACAATTGATGTAGTAACATTCATGACTTCAAATGGGTATTAAAATATAAGCATGAAGTTAAATGGTATCTAAAACTATTTGGTGATTTGAGTTGTTTGAGGATTTTAGCCATATATGGATGTTGATGAATATCTTAGGTCATATTTTCATATAATTAGGATATCTGATTGTAGATATCAACTTGTTGGTGATGTTTAGCATTTTAATCAACATTAGGATGATGGAGGAATATTGAAAGCTTGTGAATATTAATAAAGCGAAAGCGATGTAAGTTGATTAAAACTTACTTTTCTTGAGATATTTTCTCTAAAAAGCTTGTTTTGAGTAGTACTTGAGTTGTTTGGCAAATGTGCTTCCGCGCTTGAGGGAACAAACAAGTATGGATGTCTCCAGGTATTAAAGTATTATGTTGCATATGTAGAGTTATTGTATAATATAAAATTTATTTTAAATCTTGTTGACAAATTGACACTCAAAGTAAATGTTATATGTTTTTATCAAAACCTACATATTGAGAAGAATATACATATTTGAGTGATAAAGATAAATTTTCATGAAAAGTATTTCTGTTGAAAATTGACTGACATAATAGCACTTGTGGCAGTTTTGATTGATGTTAAATTGTTAAAGGCTTTAGCATGTGAATGCTATTTATTGAATTTTTGTTCAAATGATTTGATTTTTCTATAGATGATATGAGTTTATAAAAATAGATCCTTTGAAGCAACTATGCTATGAATCTATGTTTAAAGTATCAAAGGTTTTGGGAGTCACATCTGTTCACTAAGATTAAGTTCGGATATATTGTATTCGTTGTCATGAAACTACACGTGCCGGTGAAGGCGTAGATGGTCATTTTGTGGTATAGACTACGACATAGTGCTCTCCCTCAAGAGAGTACTATTTTGTGCTATTATTAGTATGCTGAGTCGATTCATACTGCATTTGTGACAACCCGACCTGTCATTACGTGAGATACCACCCCGTTTCCCCCATCTTCTCTTTACGCCTCATTATAAGTGTTTTATGTGAACAAGTTGATATGGAATGAATTGAAAAGGAAATGAGACACTTAGTCTCTTTAAGGAAGGCTTGTTTTGGAAAAGTCAATCGAATGTTTACTTATGTTCTAGGAGGCTCGGATGTGAATTCCAATGATTCGATTAGCTTCGAGAGATGATTTGTCACTTAGGAGTGTGATCGGAAGTAATTTTGGAGATCCGGTGTAGAATTAGGCTTGAATTGCCAAAGTTAGCATTTTGGAGATTTCCAGTTGATAGGTGAGATTTTGATCCAAGGGACGAAACGGAATTCCGAGAGTTGCAGTAGCTTTGTTAGGTGATTTGGGAAGTGTGCGCAAAATTTCAAGTGATTCAGAGGAAATTTGGTTGGTTTTGATCGAATGCGTGTTTCGGAAGTTTTGGAAGAACTTAGGCTTGAATTCGACAAAAATTGATGATTTTAGTGTTGTGGGATGTGTTTTTACGATTGGAACAGGTTCGAATAACGTTGTAGGGTGCATTGGCATCTTTCATTGAGATCCCAGGGGCCTCAGGGTGGAGTCAGATGGCTAAACGGAGAGTTTGGGGTTTTTGCATGTTGCAGGTCTGCTGGTAACTGGCATTTTCGCACATGCGATCATGGGACCACAGGTGCGGTTACGCAGAAGCGAAAGGAGGATTGTAGAAGCGAGTTTTGGTCTGTGCGTTGTTTCCGCAGAAGCGGTTAGGAAGCCCGAGGGGCGACTTTGGATTTTGGGATTTCCGTAGAAGCGACATTTGGACAGCAGAAGCGGTTTCTGTTGGACAGAAATATTTGATTCATATTCGCAAAATTTTAAAGGGTTTCATCTTTTTCACGACGAACTTGGAGAATTTGGGCGAGTTGGGAGAGAGAAATCAAGGGACTACTTTGAGGTAAGGATATCGGAGTCTAAAACATAATTCTAAGGTGTTATTACACGAATTTAGACTGAAAAACTAAGGAACTTAAGGAGTTAGAATGGGATTATGGCTTGAACTTTAGAGAGTTAAGAATGGAGATTTGAGGGGTCATTTTGACTCTGATTTTGGTAATCTTTAAACGTATAGACTCGTGGCGAAAAAGGAATCCATTGATGTTAAATTTTTCTGGAATTCGAGAAGTGGGCCCGAGGCTTGGGTTTTTGCCAATTTGGGATTTTTGATGTTTTTCGATTATTTTCGATTGAGTATTGTTTCTTTTGTCTACCGTGGCGTATTCGTTGTGGTTTTGATCATATTCAACGTACAAGGAGGTTGATTCGAAAGGCAAGGGCATAGCGAGCTAGGATTTGGCCGGCTTGAGGTGAGTAATAGATGTAAATGCTGCCATGAGGATTTGAAACCCTGTAATTGCACATCGTAGTGCTATAATGAGGTGACTTGCACGCGGAGTAGCGAGCGTGGGATAGAGCACTGTTGGGGATTGTGACTTAGTTGTCCTAGTAGATGAATATATTACGTATTTAGCTGAAATTCCTTATTATTGTTATAATTTGAGCTGATTGCTATTACCGGTTTCTTACTGTTTTTACACATTAATGAACTCGGTCCTTATTTTAATGCTGTTTTATAAAATCTGCCACCTTTTCATTCACTTGAAATTTAATTAATGTTTTAAAAATAAGTTTGGGCTGAATATTTCTATATTATTGTGCCCGAGGGGCTTATATGATTTTTGACTGAGTATGGGATCGGGTTGCACGCTGCAGCGGTACTATTTTGATATTGATATGAGGCCAAAGGCCTAATGATGCCACAAGATGGCTTATTATTGCGCTTGGGCCGTAAGGGGCCCCTCCCGGAGTCTGTACACCCCCAGTGAGCGACGTCGACACTAAACAAATGGAGCGGGCTGCACGCCACAGCGGTACTAGAGAGTGCTGGACGATGTGTTTCATTTCATATATGCAAGTCAATTACATACTTATCTTTGGTAGCATTTCCATAAGTGTCGTTATTGGTTTATTGATTGAATACTATCTGGTTTAGGTTGTTGTATTTATAGAATTACTTGTGCCTATTCAGGATTTCAGATTCTCAGCCTTTATTTATGTTTATTACTCACTAGCTCAGAGTACTCACATTACTCGCTGCACTTTGCGTACAGATTCAGGTACACCTGAGGTTGTGTGAGAATTCATCTACCTAGCAGCTTATCCGGAAGTATCAAGGTAGTTGTACTTGACGTCCGCAATCCTGATCTTTCTTCTATCTTATTTGTCTTATTTCTGTGTTTCTAGAGACTATATGTGGTAGGTTGTTACCCATTTAATTTATATTTAGAGTTTCAGTATTATGACCTTGAAATTATTCCTCTTAATTGGATCATGAACTGTATAAAAAGGGGCTGAGGTTGTTGAATTGGTCAAGCTTGCCTAGCAGTGTGTTGGGTGCCATCACGTCCGGAGGTGGGGTCGTGACAAGTTGGTATCAGAGCCTAGGTTACTTAGTCTTGCGAGTCATGAGCCGATTTAGTAGAGTCTGCGGATCAGTACGGAGACATCTGTACTTATCCTCGGGAGGCTGCAGAACCTTTAGCAAAACTTCACATTCTTGAAATTTTTGTCGTGCGGCTTTGTTGAACTGAGAAATAAAATCCTAAGATTTTATTCTCTCACAGATGGTGAGAACACGAGCTACTGGATGTGGCGGACAACCACCAGTACCACCTACTGACGCCACCAAAGGCTGTGGACGCGGTCGTGGTCGTGGCAAAGGCAGAGCAGCGGGGCAATGCCTGCTGATCCACCAGTTGCCCCAGCTCAGGATCAAGTTCCAGTTGCAGACACACCAGCAGCACCAATTCAGGCACCAGCGGTGCCTATCGTGATTCTGGGTCTTTAGGAGACCTTGACACAGATATTATCAGTCTGTACCGGCCTGGATCAGTCAGTTTCAGTTACCACCGCAGCAACAGCTACTTCACAGGCCGGGGGAGGAAATCAGACCCCCGCTGCTCACACACCTAAGCAGGTGGTGTAGGGACTACAAACACCAGAGGCATCTTCGGCTCAGCAGGTTGCACCAGTTCAGGGCTTCATGGTTCCAGCTATGCAAGACGATGAACAACAAAATCTCAAGAGGTTCGGTAGGCTCCAGCCTCCGACATTTAGTGGTTCTGAGGGCGAGAATGCCTAGGGTTTTCTTGACATGTGTCAACGTATTCTCCAGACGGCAGGGATCCTTGAATTGACTGGTGTGGCATTTACTACCTTTCAGTTTACCGGGGCTGCTCTTACTTGGCGGGAGGACTTTGAGAGGCGTAGGCCTACCGGTGCAGCACCTCTGACTTGGTAGCAGTTCTCTGCTCTTTTACTAGAGAAGTGTATACTTCAGTCTTATTGAGAGGAGCTGCGTAAGAAGTTTGAGTGGTTAACGCAGGGGGATATGACAGTAACTCAGTACGAGATGAGGTTTTCACAGTTGGCCCATCATGCTATTTGGATGGTTCCGTCAGATCGTGAGAGGATTACGAGATTTCTGGATGGCCTCAATTACCACCTTCGTATTTTGATTACTAGAGAGAGTACTGGGTTCTACATTTGAGAAGGTGGTGGATATCGCTCGAGAGATTGAGTCAGTTCGCCATAGAGAGCAAGAGGAGAGGGAGGTCAAGAGGCCCCGTGGATCGGACAGTTACAATGGTGATCCTTCGAGGGGCGAGTTCCAGCGTGGAAGGGGTTGTTCTTTCAGGCCTGCTCATTCGTCCCATCCAGAGTATCTTAGGGGATCTTCAGGCCGTGGTCATCATGAGCCCAAGCAGGGTTAGTCTTCACTCAGCGCTCTTTCAGCTCAGAGTTAATCTCATGCCCATCAGCTCAGGGTTCTTCTGCACCGAGTGTGTCTGCTAGTCACTCCGGTGCGAGGGGTTCCCTTTTGTCCCCATATCCAGCACCGGGCAGTTGTTATAAGTGCGGAGAGTTTGGTCACTTGAGGAGGCAGTGTCATCAACTTCGTGGCAGATAACATCAGAGGGGTCAGTCCTCGACTTCTGCTCCAGTTACTTCACCACTCGCCCAGCCAGCTAGGAGTGGAGATCAGGCAGCCAGGGGTCATCCTAGAGGCGAGGGTCGATCAGGCGGGGGCCAAGCACGTTTCTATGCTATGCCGGGCAAGACAGATGTTATTGATTCGGACGCTGTTATCACATGTATTATTTTAGTCTACCATCAAGATGCCTCAGTAATATTTGATCCCGGTTCCACCTATTCATATGTGTCTTCATATTCTGCTCGTTATTTGGGTACACCCTGGGAGACCCTATCTTTACATGTTCATGTGTCTACCCCGATGGGTATTACTGTTGTTGTGGACCGTGTGCCGTCATGTGTTGTGATTATTGTGGACCCGAGTTGATTTATTGGTATTGAGCATGGTGGACTTCAACATTATCTTGGTCATGGATTGGTTATCTCAGTGTTATGCTATTCTAGACTGTCATGCTAAGACAGTCACTTTGGTTATGCCGGGTGTACCGCGGGTTGAGTGGCGTGGTGTGACTGATTATGTTCCCAGTAGAGTTATTTCTTTCCTTTAGGACCAGCGTATGGTTGGGAAGTGTTGCCTCTCCTATTTGGCGTTCGTGAGAGATGTGGGAGTTGAGACTCCTAGCATTGATTCTGTTCCAGTTGTGAGTGATTTTCCTGATGTATTTCATGCAGACCTGCCAGGTATGCCACCGAATAGGGATATTGATTTTGGTATTGACCTGGTGTCGGGAACTCAGCCCATTTTTATTCCTCCATATCGTATGGCACTAGCAGAGTTGAAGGAATTAAAGGAGCAACTTCATGAGCTCCTAGATAAGGGGTTCATTCGGCCTAGCGTATCGCCTTGGGGTGCGCCAGTCCTGTTTGTGAAGAAGAATAAAGATAGAACAATGAGGATGTGCATCGATTATAGGCAATTGAAAAAAGTAACAGTAAAGAACAAGTATCTCCTACCTCGCATTGATGATTTATTTGACCAGCTTCAGGGAGCAAGGGTGTTCTCCAAGATTGATCCCCGTTCGGGTTATCATCAGTGTAAGATCCGGTCTTCGGATATTCATAAATCTGCTTTCAGGACTAGATATGATCATTATGAGTTTCTTTGTCTTTTGGGCTAACCAATGCCCCAGCCACGTTCATGCATGTGATGAACATTGTATTTCGGCCTTATCAGGATTCATTTGTCATCGTGTTCATTGATGATATCTTAGTATACTCGCGTAATCAGGAGGAGCACGTGCAACATTTGCGAGTCATATTGCAGAGATTGAGGGAGGAGTAGTTTTATGCATAGTTCTCCAAGTGTGAGTTTTGGCTCAGTTCAGTGGCTTTCTTGGGACACGTGGTGTCCAGCGAGGGTATTTAGGTTGACTCGAAGAAGATGGAGGCGGTGCAGAGTTGTTCTAGACGGTCCTCAGCCACAGAGATTTGCAGCTTCCTTGGGCTGGCAGGCTATTATCGCCAGTTTGTTCAGGGTTTTTCCTCTATTGCATCGCCTTTGACCAAGTTGACTCAGAATGGTGTTTCATTTGTATGGTCGGACGAGTGTGAGGAGAGCTTTTAAAAGCTCAAGACAGCTTTAACCACTGCTCCAGTGTTGGTGTTGCCATCAGCTTCAGGTTCTTATACTATATATTGTAATGCTTCAAGAGTTATGATTGGATGTGTATTGATGCATGAGGGTAGAGTTATTGCTTATGCTTCTCGTCAGTTGAAGCCCCATGAGCAGAACTACCCTGTTCATGATTTGGAGTTAGCTGCTATAGTTCATGCCTTGAAGATTTCGAGGCACTACCTATATGGCATATATTGTGAGGTATTCACAGATCATTACAGTCTTCAGCATTTGTTCAAGCAAAAGGATCTTAATTTGAGGCAGCGGAGGTAGCTGGAGTTACTTAAAGATTATGATATCACTATTCTGTATCACCCAGGGAAGGCCAATATAGTGATCAATGCTTTGAGCCTAAAGGCGGTGAGTATGGGGATTTTGGCGTACATTCCAATTGAGGATAGGGCATTTGTAGTTGATGTTAAGGCCTTGGCCAATCGGTTTGTAAGACTAGAAGTTTCAGAGCCCAGTCGGGTGTTGGCTTGTGCGGTTTCTCATACTTCCTTGTATGACCGCATCAGAGAGTGTTCAGTATGAGGATCCGCATTTGCTTGTCCTTATGGACATGGTTCAACATGATGACGCCAGGGATGTGACCATTGGAGATGATGGCGTGTTGAGGATGCAGGGCCGGATTTGTGTGGCTAATGTGGATGGGCTTCGGGAGTTGATATTGGAGGAGGCCCATAGCTCGTGGTATTCCATGCATCCGGGTGCCGCGAAGATGTATCAGGATCTTATACAGCACTATTGGTGGTGGAGGATGAAGAAAGATGTTGTGGAGTATGTAGCCCGGTGTCTTAATTGTCAGCTGGTAAAGTACGAGCATCAGAGACCAGGTGGCTTGCACCAGCAGATGTTATTCATAAGTCAAAGTGGGAGAGGATCACCATGGATTTTGTTACCGGCCTCCCATGGACTATGAAGAAATTTGATGCTATTTGGGTGATTGTAGACGGGCTGACCAAGTCCGCGCACTTCATTTCGGTTTGTACTACTTATTCTTCAGAGCGAATGGCGGAGATTTATATTCGGATATTGTTCGGTTGCATGGTGTCCCAGTTTCCATCATATCATATTGGGGCACTTAGTTCACCTCTCAGTTTTGGCAGGCGGTTCAGCGAGAGTTGGGTATCCAGGTACAACTGAGCAAAACCTTTCACCCTTAGACGGATGGAGAGTCCGAGTGCACCATTCAGGTATTGGACGATATGCTACGCGCTTGTGTTATTGACTTTGGATAATCATGGGATTAGTTTCTACCGCTTGCAGAGTTTGCCTACAACAGCAGCTATAAGTCCAGCATTCAGATCGCACTGTATAAGGCCTTGTATGGGAGACAGTGTAGATCTCTAGTCGGTTGGTTCGAGCCTGGGGAAGCTAGATTGTTGGGGACAGATTTGGTTCAAGATGCATTGGAGAAGGTGAAGGTGATCCAGGAGAGACTCTGTACAGCGTAGTCAAGGTAGAAGAGTTATGCGGATAGGAAGGTCCGAGATGTATCCTATATGATTGGTGAGAAGGTCTTGCTGAAGGTTTCACCCACAAAAGGTGTTATGAGATTTGGAAAGAAAGGAAAATTGAGTTTGCGGTTCATTGGACCTTTTGAGGTACTCATGAGGATTGGGGAGGTGGCTTATGAGCTTGCCTTACCACCTAGCTTGTCGTGCGTGCATCAAGTTTTTCATGTTTCTATGCTCCAGAAGTATATTTGAGACCCATCCCAAGTCCTAGACTTCAGTACAGTTCAGCTGGAGGTTGACTTGACTTATGATGTAGAACCAACAACCATTTTAGATAGTCAAGTTTGAAAGTTGAGATCAAAGGATGTTACTTCAGTGAAGGTACAATGGAGAGGTCATCCCGTGGTGGAGGCTACTTGGGAGACCGAGCTGGAGATGTTGAGCAGATACCCTCACCTATTTGAGGTTTCAGGTATGTTTGTTGACTCGCTCGAGGACGAGCATTTATTTAAGTTGGGGAGGATGTGATGACCCTACCCATCGTCACGTGAGTTACCGCCCTGTTTCCCCTATTTTCTACTTCTTTATGCCTCATTATGAGTGTTTTGTGTGAACAAGTTGATTTGGATTGAATTGAGAAGGAAATGAGACACTTAGTCTCTTTAAGGAATGCTTGTTTTGGAAAAGTCAACCGGATGTTGACTTATGTGCTACGAGTCTCAGATGTGAATTCCGATTATTTGGTTAGGTTCGGGGGATGATTTGTGACTTACGAGTGTGATCGGAAGTGATTATGGAGATCCGATGTAGAATTAGGCTTGAATTGGCGAAGTTAGCATTTTGGCGATTTCCGGTTGATATGTGAGATTTTGATCCGAGGGTCGGAACAGAATTTCGAGAGATGCAATAGCTTCGTTAGATGATTTGGGATGTGTGTGAAAAATTTCATGTGATTCGGAGGAGATTTGGTTGGGATTTGATCGAATGCGTGTTTCAGAAGTTTTGGAAGAACTTAGGCTTGAATTCGACGAGAATTGATGATTTTAGTATTGTGGGATGTGTTTTATAATTGGAACAAGTTCGAATAATGTTGTAGGATGTATTGGCATCATTGGTTGAGGTCCCGGGGGCCTCAGGGTAGATTCGGATGGTTAAACGGAGAGTTTGGGTTTTTGCATGTGTCAGGCACGCTGGTATCTTGTATTTTTGCACCTGCGGTTATGGGACACAGGTGTGGTCACGCAGAAGCGAAGGGAGGATCGCAGAAGCGAGTTTTGGTCTGTGCGATGTTTCCACAGAAGTGGTTGGGAAGCCGCAGATGCGGGATTTAAGTCGCAAAAGTGGGACTTTGGATTTTGAGAATTTTCACAAAAGCGGAGGGAGACCGCATAAGCGAAAATCACAAAAATGACATTTGGAACGCAGAAGCGGTTTCTGATGGACAGAATATTTAATTCATCTTCGCGAAATTTTTAAGGGTTTTATATTTTTCAATACACACTTGGAGAATATGGGCGAGTTGGAAGAGAACAATCAAGGGACTTCTTTGAGGTAAGGATTTCTGAGTCTATAACACAATTCTAAGATGTTATTACATAAATTTAAACTAAAAAACTAAGGAATTTAAGGAGTTAGAATGGGAGTTAGGGCTTGAACCTAAGAGAGTTAAGAATGGGGATTTGAGGGGTCATTTAGACTCCGATTTTGAAAATCTTTATATATATAGACTCGTGGAGAGATAAGGAATTTGTTGATGTTAAATTTTCTGGAATTCGAGAAATGATCTCGGGGCTCGGGTTTTTGCCAATTTCGAGATTTTTGATGCTTTTCGATTATTTTTGATTGAGTATTGTTCCTTTAGCCTATTATGATGTATTCATTGAGTTTTGATAAGATTCAACGTATAAAGAGGTCGATTCGAAAGGTAAAGGCATAGAGAGCTAGGATTTTGGCTGGCTTGAGGTGAGTAATAGATGTAAAGGATGTCCTGAGAGTTTGAAACCTCGTAATTGCACATCGTAGTGCTATAATGAGGTGACTTGCAAGCCGGGTAGCGATCATGGGGTAGAGCACCGTTGGAGATTGTGACTTGCTCCGTCCCGGTAGATGAATATACTGCGTATTTAACTGAAATTTCATATTATTGTTATAATTTGAGCTGACTGCTATTATCGGTTTCTTGCCGTTTTTACATATTAATGAACTCAGTCCTGGTTTTAATGCTGTTTTGTAAATTCAGCCACCTTTTCTCTCACTTGAAATTTAATTAATGTTTTAAAAAGAAGTTTGGGCTGTATATTTCTATATTATTATGCCCGAGGAGCTTATATTATTTTTGACTGAGTATGGGATCGGGCTGCATGCCGCAGAGGTACTATAATATCGATATGAGGGAAAGGGCCTAGTTGATACCACGAAATGGCTTATTATTGCACTTGGGTAGTAAGGGGCCCATCCCGTAGTCTGTATACCGCAGTAAGCGCCGTCGACTATAAACAAATGGAGCAGGTTGCACGTCGCACCAGATACTAGAGAATATCGGACTATGTGTTGCATTTCATATATGCATGTCAATTACTTACTTATCTGTGGTTGCATTTCCATAATTGTCGCTATTGGTTTGCTGATTGAATATTGTCTGGTTCAGGTTGCTGTATTTTGTAGAATTACTTGTGCCTATTCAGGATTTCTTATTCTCAACCTTTATTTATGTTTATTACTCATTGGATCGGAGTACTCACATTACTCCCTGCACTTTGCCTGCAGATTCAGGTACACTTGAGGCTGTGTGGGGATTTCTCTGCCTAGCAGCTTATCCGGAAGTATCAAAGTAGCGGCACTTGACGTCCGCATTCCTGATCTTCCTTCTATCTTATTTGCTTATTTTTTGCATTTCTAAAGACTATATGCATTAGGTTGTTACTCATGCAATAAAGAGCAGACTTGTGACGCCAGATCCTTCAGGCTGAGCAGTTGTTTTATACTTGGGTTTTCTGCATGTTTATTTTATATTTCAGAGTTTCAGTATTATGTCTTGGTAATTATTCGTGTTAATTGAATCATGAAATGTATAAAAAGGGGATAAGGTTGTTGAATTGGTCGGGCTTGCTTAGAAGTGTGTTGGGCGCCATCACGACCGGGGTTGGGGTCGTGACAACATTACGCTGAGATGACCTGCAAGTAGGGTATATGATACTTGTCGCTAGGTACATAACCTAGTTGACCTTCTTATGTCGGTAAGGGTATAGTACTCACAGTGAAAGGTAAGGATGATTTTCTTATGTTCAGGCCTAATGAGCCGATAGTGATTTCAATGACTTAAATCAAATGGAATAAATTTTATATGATTTTATCCAAAATCTTAGATTGATGTAAATATTTTAAAAGTTTATATTATGGGTTATATTTCACTTGGTTGTTATTTATAATGACAAGGTCATGAATAGATAAAATTTCTTATCGTTTTATATCAAATATTGATGCATTATTTTTTTTAATAAAGTTTGTCCCAAAAACTTAAGTTAAAAAGAGTCTATGACACTTATTGAGTACTAATATGATATACTCAGCCCTTAGGGCCCCCTGCCAGGGTCCTGCTTACTTTACATATTTTAGGATGAGGTATGATACGTGGCATGCGGTCAAGGCTAGGATGACTCTCTTTATGCGGTATATGGTGAGTTACCACCCTAATTTTTGTGTTAGCTATCATATTGTTTTCTTAATTTATGCTAGTCGGGCATTAGTCCAAGTATTTAATTTTATTCTTTGGTATAGAGGCTCCATAAATAATTGTGAAAGGTTGTATTAGGGGTTATACACGACATATATGAAAATATATTTATTTCCTTAGTCTCGTTGTTATTATCATGAAACGCATCATGGGTGATTTTGAATTGAAAAATATTTTATCATTTAAATTGAAAATATATATATAATTTTCAAGGAGCTTCCGCTGTTCCGCAGTTAAATTAGTTTTCATGTGTATGGTTGGTTCTCTCGGGTCGGGTAGTATACCGAGTGCCGGTCACGTAGTTTTGGATCGTGCCACTTATGCTAGTGGTCACTTGGTGATTTTTGATTAATTACTTCATCGCATTTGCTTTTAAGATTATCTATTTCTCATGTCATTTAATTTTTCACTTCTTGTTTATCCAATAACTAAAAACCAACCATTATTATTAAAAGAAATACTCTCACGATTAGATCACAATTGGCTTGCATAGCGGTAATGTTAGACGTTTTCATGACCTATAAGAGAAATTGGATCATGACAGATTTAGAAAAAAAATTATTAAAATAAAGTTAAAATTCACTAATAAAATAAAAGAGTTTTTATAATATCAATAATTCAATGTAATCCACTTTACCCCAACCTTTTAAAAGTAAAAACATTATATTTCTGATATATCATCGGCTCAAGATAAGAATCTTATATTACAAATGCATATAATTTATATAATATTTTAAGCTAACGATACGTAATTACATATAACCAACAATGGCCCCCGTTTGACCATAAGTTTTATTATTTTTTTGGAATAGTGATTGTTCATGAAAGTTTTATATTTTCTTTGGAGTTGAATTTGGAAAATTTTCGAATATTTAAAAAACTCCAAAAAATTATTTTTTATTTTATCAAATCACTCGCAAAAATTTAAAAATAATTCAAATTATATTCATATTTAAACATAACTCTAACTTTAAAATATCATCTACCCTTTTTAAAAAGTTACTTTTTTCTAGAATCTAACCATTCTTATGTCCGAACGTCCACTATATATGAGTAGTAGTAAATTGGAAGGATGAAAGTAGTAAATTAGTAATATACTCCATCCGTTTATTTTTACTTGTTCAGTATTCAAAAAATAAATTTTTTACTTTTACTTATTATTTTTAGCATATCAAGAGAAGATAATTTCTTTTTCCTATTATACCCATAATATTAATTACCTATTTTAAATTATTTTTCAAATCTATTAAAAATATACATAAATTAATATAAATATAATGTTAAATTATACACTTCATATATTATTTACTAAAAGGTATACAAAATCTATTGTGGATAAGTAAAAGTGATCGAATAGAGAAATTACTTTGCAGTTCAATGATACTTTGAGCCCGTTTGGACATAAGAAATTTTTTTCTAAAAAATTTTATTTTATTTTCGAAATTATTATTTTTTTCATTAAATTTTCAACTTTCATTTGAAGATGCATTTTGAAAATTTGATAATTTTCAAAAAGCTATTTTTTAAAATTTTTACTCAAATTACTCATAAAATTTTAAAAATAATCTAAAACTATATTTATATTTAAACACAACTCTAAATTTCACATACTATTTTATTTGCAAAAAAAATCCCCTATGTTAACATTTTACAATTCTGATGTCCAAACGCCCACGTAATTTCTCATCAGTTTTTTTTTCCCGAGATATTCCCTCCCTCAAGAGAGAGTACTATTTTGTGCTATTATTTGTATGACTGAGTCAGTTCGTACTGCATTATGATGAGACGACTTGCAAGTAGGGTATTTAATATTTGCCGCAAGGTACGTAACCTAGTTGACCTTCTTATGTCTGTGAGAGTACAGTATTCACAATGAAAGGTAAGGATGATTTTCTTATGTTCAGGCTTAATGAGCCGAAGGTGATTTCAATAACTTAAATCAAATGGAATAAATTTTATATGATTTTATCCAAAACTTTAGATTGGTGCAAATGTTTTAAAAGTTTATATTATGGGTTATATTTCACTTGGTCGTTATTTAAAATGACAAGGTCATGAATTGATAAAATCTCTTATCGTTTTATATCAAATATTGATGCATTATTTTTTTATAAAGTTTATCCCAAGAACTTAAGTTAAAGAGAGTCTATGACACTTATTGAGTACCAATGTGGTATACTCAGCCCGTAGGCCCTCCCTCCGTGGTCCTGTCTACGTTACATGTTTTAGAATGAGGTATGATACGTGGCATGCGGTAAGGGCTAGGATGACTCTCTTCATGAGATATATGGTGAGTCACCATCTTATTTTTTGTGGTAGCTATCATATTATTTTCTTAATTTATGCTAGTCGGGTATTAGTCCAAATATTTAATTTTATTTTTTTTTGGTATTGAGGCTCCCCATACTGTTTTGAAAGGTTATATTCGGAGTTATACACGACATATATGAACATATATTTATTTTCTTAGTCTCGTTGTTATTATAAAAGGCATCATGAGTGATTTTGAATTGAAAAATATTTTATCATTTAAATTGAAAATATATATGATTTTCAAAGAGCTTCCGCAGTTAAATTAGTTTTCATGTGTATGATTTGATTCGCTCGGGTCGGGTAGGATACCGGATGCCGGACACGTAGTTTTGAATCGTGACAATTATGCACTTGATGATTTTTGATTAATTACTTCATCTCATTTGCTTTTAAAATTATCTATTTCTCATGTCATTTAATTTTTCACTTTTTGTTTATCCAATAACTAAAAATCAACCATTATTGTTAAAAGAAATACTCTCACCGTCTCACGATTAGTTCACTATTGGCTTGCTTAGCAATAACATTGGATGTTATCGCAGCCTATAGAAGAAATTGGATCATGTTAGATTTAAAAGAAAATTATTAAAATAAAGTTAAAATTCACTAATAAGAAAAAAAGAATTTTTACAATATCAATAACCTTGTGTAATTCATTTTATCCCTACCTTATAAAGGTGAAGACACTATATTTCTGATATATCATCAGCTCAAGAAAAGAATCTTATAGTATCAATGCATATAAGTTATATAATTTTAAGCTAACGATACATATAATCAAGGGAAAAGGGTCAGAACTGCCCCTAACGTATTGAGTCCAGGTTAAAAATGCCATCCATTAACTTATTTTGAAAAAAATGCCCCTACCGTTAAAATTTGGCATATTTGTGCCCCTAAGTCTAACAAGTGACTGTACTTATATTTAAAACGGTAGGGGCATTTTTTCAAAATAGGTTAACGGAGGGCATTTTTTAAACTGACTTGTTAGATTTAGGGGCACAAAATATGCCAGAATTTTAACTGTAGGGGCATTTTTTTCAAAATAGGTTAAAGGAGGGCATTTTTAAACTAGCGTCAATACTTAGGGGCAGTTCTGACCCTTTTCCGTGTAATCAACTATGGGCCCGTTTGACCATAAGATATTTTTTAATTTTTTTTTTCATTGTTCATGAAAATTTTATATTTTATTTGGATTTGAATTTCGAAATTTTTGAATATTTAAAAAACAACAAAAAATTATTTTTTATTTTATTTCAAATTACTCGCAAAAATAAAAAAACAATTCAAATTATATTCATATCTAAACATAACTCTAACTTTCAAATATCATCACCCTTTTTAATCACTTTTTTCTAGAATCTAACCATTCTTATGTCCAAACGTCCACTATATATGACTAGTAGTAAATTGGAAGGAAGAAAGTAGTAAATTAGTAATATATTCCATCCGTTTATTTTTACTTGTTTAGTATTCAAAAACTAAAAAAAAATTTACTTTTACTTATTATTTTTAGCATATCAAGAGAAAATAATTTCTTTTTTCTATTATACCCATAATATTAATTACCTATTTTAAATTATATTTTCAAATCTATTAAAAATATACATAAATTAATATAAATATAATGATAAATTATATACTTTATATATTATTTATTAAAAGGTATACAAAATCTATTGTGGATAAATAAAAGTGATCGAAGGGAGAACTTACTTTGCATTTGAACGATTCTTTGAACCCGTTTGGACATAAGAATTTTTCTTTTCTAAATGTTTTTACTTCCTTTAAAATTATTATTTGTTCATAAAATTTTTAACTTTCATTTGAAAATGCTTTTTGAAATTTTTCGAAAAAGAAACTTTGCATTTGAATGATTTTTTGAACCCGTTTAAACATAAAATTTTTTTTTCTAAAAATTTTTTCTTTTTTAAAAATTATTGTTTGTTAATAAAATTTTTAACTTTCATATGGAGATGCTTTTCGAAATTTTTCGAAAAAGAACTTACTTTGCATTTAATGATTCTTTGAACCCGTTTGGAAATAAGAATTTTTTTTTTCTAAATGAAATTATTGTTTATTCATACAAATTTTAACTTTCATTTCAAGATGCATGAAAATTTTTGAAAATTCAAAAATTTCAAAAAGCTATTTTTTAAAATTTTTGCTCAAATTAGTTATAATATTTTAAAAATAATCTAAAATTATATTTATATTGAAACGCAACTCTAAATTTAACATACTATTTTAATTTGCAAAAGAAAATTCCCCTGTTTTAACATTTTACAATTCTGATGTCCAAACGCCCACGTAATTTCTCACTAGTTTTCTTTTCCCGAGATCTTCTCTCCCTCCAAACAAGTTTTAAGAAATCTTAAAAATTCCAACACAAAGATCACGTGGTGGATTAAAGGATTAGTTGGTCCATCACAGCTCCACATGTTGGAAGAGCGTCACTTTCACGAGAAATCAATTGCCTACTTTTTTCCCAACAAACGTTCTAAGATGATGCCACGTGTAGGAGGATTAGCATGTGCAAAATTAACTTAATTCAAGTCGGCATTTCTTTTTAAAGTCGGCATTGGATTCACGCGGAATCAGCGTTTACTCTTTTGTTTCTTATTGGCAGACGCAACGTGAACTTGCCGTTTCTTGCATTTTATGTAAGAGGTATTTATGATGTTAACTTAAGGCTTCAAGTTTTTAAGATCATCAATCCAATTGACCTTTTTGTTTTGTTTCTCATTCGATATCCGACAATTAAACTTCATTAATTTATTACTTTAAAAATTGATTAACATAGATTAGTGTCAGAATATTTTACTCGGAAGATAAAATGCATATTACCAAAAAGAATTACATTCTTAACGTAGGAGTCTAAATTTATCAACTACGATCATTACCGAGTATCGTGGTGAAAAGCAAGGACCAAAGGCGGTCAATCGAGCGTGATATTTATTATAATGTAAACTTAGTAGAAGACATTACGAATATACTTTTCGTATATTTTTAATGTTATAATTTTTAAGATTTTTTGAGATATTGTTCCTTATAAATAGGAAGAGTGAGTAAAGAAAATGGGACACGAGAAGAAGAGGACAAAAGAATACTTTATAAAAGTATTATCTGATAGTGAATGCAAAAACAGTCTTGTTCATCTAAAGAAATTCTAAGATTCGCCAATCATCTTGCACTTATCCCCCTACATAGATTTCATCAATTAAGGTTTCATATTTATGAGAATTTAGTTGATTTTAATATATTTGTTATATCGTTCATCTTGCTAAACTCTTTCCATCAATTGATCTAGATTTTATTGTGCTTGACTAAGATTGACCACATCCTTATCCTTAATTGTTTTAATTAAAAGAGTTTTGACATCTTTTAGTCAAACATGTAAAGTGTTGAGCTAGGCAACCATGGCAGAAGCTTCATTCTCTGTATTAGAAATGAACTGTTCTAACTAATTATGAGAAGTTACTGTACAACTATAACTAACTTCTATTTATACTGCTAACTAATTAACCTACCATTTTATATACTTACTTTATCTAATTACAAAGTATTAAATTAACTACTAGACTTTACAACTGTTTCTTCTATACTCTCTCTCAAGTTGGGGAATGAAAACAGACTCTTCATTCCCAGCTTGAAGAGTAAGTAATCATGTTGTGGACTGCATAGATTCTTGGTGAAGACATTTTTCAGTTGCTCTCTTGTACCAATATCCTGAGTTTGAATCATTCCTTCTTGAATCTTTTCCCTTACAAAATGATAGTCTATGTCTACGTGTTTGGTTCTTTCGTGAAAAATAGGATAAGCTGCAATTTGAGTTGCAGCTTTGTTATCACAGTAAAGTTCAACTGGTAATAGTATTTACAGATTATTGATTGATGACATCCATATTCTCATATGATTGCTGCGAGTTTCCTCCATTCCTCATAATGTATTGACATTCTATTCTCTATCAATTTCTATCACCTTCCACTTGAGAGTTCCTGAAACACACATAAATCATGAAAGAGTACTGCACAACATTGTAATTCCCTTGTGATCTTTGACGCTGATAATAGATTGTATTTGAATTCAGGTATATATAATACTTCTTCAAGTGTCTTATCTTAAAATATATGAGATTCTCCTGTCTTAGTGATAGTCACTTTCTCTCCAATGGGTAGATGTACCTTATTTTTACCCATTTGAGACAGTTCTTTAAAATGTGAAGCAAGCCTAATTGATGTACATGTGATTTGTAGCCCTGTGACTATTATCTAGTTATGGTTTCCTATACTAGACATTAGATCGGTATAAATACCTTGTGTTCCCACTTGAGCTACATTAGTCACATGTTCTCACTTTTTTCCTTGGCTTAGCATTTGCAGAATTTGATAATATATGTTCTGAAGTGAAGAGTTGAACATGAGTTGGTGGTGTAGTATTAGAAGCAGGTGATGTTTGTTAAGATGATCATTGAGCTTCAAATCCCTAATTGCATACACCACACACATTATTAGTATAGGTGTATGGAGTGTCTCCCTTCCTCCTGTATTCGAAATTAGCTGGATATCACGTAGATTGTAGCAGTTGTCCCTCGTGTGACACTTAAACGTGCAGTAGTCACATTGAAGTGCAGGCCTTCCAGAACTGTAGTTTGTCTTAACTTTGTAATTGATGTTACCACCACCAGAATTATTGCCATTGTTATTTTCTTTGTTGCTTAATAGAGCAGTTGCATCATTGCTATCAAGACTAATGCTAGCATTAATTTCATCACTACCATTTTTCCTTTGACTTCTATATTTACTATTCCCTCCGGTTTAAAATAAGTGATTTTTTTGGATGTTTTCACACATATAAAGAAATTCACCTTTTAGCATTAATTAGCAATAGAATTGACCATATTAACCTTTACTATCTCACATAAACACTCCTAATACATATTCCAACACTATTTACTCCAAGGACACTGTAGGAAAAAATAATTAATTCACTCTTGAAACGTGAAAAAAACCACTTAATTTGGACCATAAGAAAAAAAAATCAAAAAATCACTTATTTTAGACTGGAGGGAGTATTATAGCATATGTTTGGTTTATGTTTGGCAAAGGTCTTTTCATAAGAATTTGATCCCTAACATTATCATAGGAATCATTTAGTCCGGTTAAGAATTTATATAGCTCTTACAATTGATAATGTTTCGCATGTTTAACAGACTCTGGACATCTACAGAAAGGAGGAGGAGCTAATGTCTCATACTCATCCCACAGTTCCTTAAGTTTCGAAAAATACACCAACATAGAAGATATGCCTTGGGTTAATGCAGCAATTTCTTTGTGCATATAACAGGTTCTAGAGGCATTCACTTTATCAAACCTCTCTTTGAGGTCTTCACTCACCTTATAAGCATCAGATGCATAATCACAGTATTAGTTAGGCTAGGAGATACTGTGTTCATTATACAGGCTAGAACAATGGCATTGCATCTGTTCTAGAGTTCATGCAACGTAGAATCATACATTTCTCTTCTACAAGTTCCGAAAAATAAAACCTAATTTGTTTTTACCATGCAACACAATCTTCATTGACCGACTCCAAATTAAGTAATTTTTAGAACCTTGAGTTGAATTGAGATAAGAACAGAACCTGGAGTATCTGAAGGATGAATGTACATGGGATGATTATGATGTACCAGATCTAGAGGAGGCAATGCTTGAGCCAGAGTTTCAGTCACCATAGGAGGAGTTAAAGTCGAGGTTCCATCATTAATTGCCATTGTAGATAGTATAGATTGTATTACACTTCACTAAATGAGATGATTTAGGTCGTAAATCAATAAATTTCAGTAAAAATTGACACTAATCAGACAAACCCTAATTTTAGGAAATTTGCTAGAAAATTGAAAAAAAACAGAGTAAAGGAAACTATTAACCAGCGATCTTCCTCTCCTGAAACTGTTTAGTTAATCGATGTAAGATTGAAGCTTTGATACCATGTTGAGCAAAACAGCCATGGCAGAAGAAGAAAAAAGTCGGTGAAGAAGTAGAAGCTTCATTCTCTGTATTAGAAATAAGCTATTCTAACTGATTCTTAGAAGCTATTCTACAGATATATTGAAAACATACAGAGAATCGGAGAAAATTTAGAGAGAGAAAGTAGAGAGAAGGAGGAGAGAATAGAAGAGTCTCGAAGAAGACTCGGTTATCAGAAACTGAACAAATGACCCCTCTGAAGGGTCAAGAGTTATGTGAGTGTATATATTAAATATACTTATTACAAAAGTAGCCTATTTACAAATACAGCCTATTTGCACATATAGCCTATTTTACAAAAGAATACAAAAGAATAAAGGAATTACAGAATTAGCCACAATTAAGGAAATGACCAATTATTAGGCTCAGAATTAGTGTATCATTATAGCCTATATCTCAACACCCCCCCTCAAGTTGAAGGGGGGAAACCACCATCAACTTGGACAAATATGTAGAAATAGTAGACCCGGGTAAAGCCTTAGTTAACAAATCTGCCAGCTGCCGAGAAGAAGGAACATGGGAGAGCCGGAGGAAGCCATCATTTAACATAGTGCGTACAAAGTGACAATCCACTTCAATATGCTTGGTACGCTCGTGAAAAACAGGGTTAGTAGCAATGTGAACAGCAGCCTGACTATCACAAAGAACAGAAATAGGAGAAGGAACAGATACCCCAAGATCAGTGAGTAAACGAGAAAGCCAGGTCAATTCAGCTGCAACCTTGCTTAAAGCCCTGTACTCAGCTTCAGCAGATGAAAGAGAAACAACTGGTTGTTTCTTTGATTTCCAACTAATCAAACTACCTCCTAACATCACACAGAAACCAGTAACAGACCTCCTACTGTCAGGACAGGCTGCCCAGTCACTATCAGAGTAGCCAAGCACAGAGAAATCAGCAACATCAGAATAAAAGAGACCCAAGGATGAAGTGCCTTTAAGATACCTCAAGACATGCATGGCAGCAGACATATGGGGAACTCTGGACATTTAAGGTATTGACTCAGATGTTGCACAGCAAAGCATATATCAGGTCTAGTATGGGTTAAGAATAGTAATTTGCCAACAAGACTCCTGAACTGGTCAGGAGCGGGCAAAATATCACCAGAATCAGCATGTAATTTGACAGAAATGTCCAGAGGAGAGGCAACAGGGGAAACAGAGACACAATCAAAGGTATGCAACAAATCAGTAACATACTTATGCTGATTCAAATGTACCCCACCAGGGACATGATTAACCTCAAGACCCAAGAAGTAATGCAATGACCCCAAGTCCTTGATTTTGAAAGTGTCATCCAAGAAGACTTTTAAGGCAGAAATCTCATCACAGTCATGCCCAGTTACAATTATATCATCAACATATACAGCTACCACAACAAGGGAATCAGGAGTACCTTTGAGAAATAAAGAATAATCATTCAAAGAGTGCATGTAACCTCTGGAATGAAGAGCAGAAGACAGTCTAGCATACCACTGTCTGGAGGCCTGCCTGAGCCCATACAAAGATTTCTTCAGTTTACAAACCAATGGAAGAGAAGAAGAAGAAGTAGAAGAAGAAGAGGGTGAAACAGGATCAGATACCACCAAACCTGGAGGAAGTTTCATATACACTTCCTCATCCAGATCACCATGAAGAAAAGCATTGTTAACATCAAGCTGATACAAAGGCCAATGATGCTTAACAGCCACTGCAAGAATACATTTCATAGAAGTCATCTTGACAACAGGAGAAAATGTGTCAGTAAAATCCACACCTTCAACCTGTGTATCACCTCTAATCACCGACCTTGCCTTATATCGTTCAACAGTACCATCAGATTTATATTTGATCTTGTAAACCCACTTACACCCAATGGGTTTCTTACCTGGAGGAAGAGGCACAAGGTCCCAAGTGTGATTAGCCTCCAATGCATCAAATTCTTTTCTCATTGCATCCTGCCAGACTGGTACAGATGCTGCTTGAGAGTAGTACAATGGTTCAGATTCCAAATGAGATGAAGAGGAGCCAAAGAAGGCAGGAAGCTGGCAAACATAATCCTTAAGGTAAGAAGGGGTAGTGTGAGGTCTGGTGGATTTTCTGGGCAGGGGAACAGGCTGGGAAGCAGGTAAGTCAGGAGAGGAAGGAAGAGGAATTGAGACAGGAGAGGAGCTAGTAGGAGAAGAAGGTGTAGGAGCATTAGAAGAGGGTAATGAAGGGGAATATTCAAAGATGTCATCAGAAAGAGGAGCAGGAGGAAGAGGGGAAGGAGATGGAGGAGGAGATTTAAAAGGAAAATGTGTTTCATGAAAGATAACATCTCTGGAAACAAAGCATTTTTTAGATTCTAAATCATACAATTTATAACCTTTCTTGCCAAAAGGATAACCAAGAAAAACACAAGTATGGGCTCTAGATTTCAGTTTGTCTCTTTGAGGGATAGGGACAGTAGCATAAGCCAAGCAACCAAAAACCCTTAGGTGAGAATAAGAAGGGGGAGAACCATGTAACAATTCATGGGGTGTTTTATGGTGAAGGACTCTGGATGGCAATCTATTAATGAGGTATGTAGCTGTTAACAAACAATCCCCCCAGAAGGATATTGGCAAACCAGATTGGAATAATAAAGCTCTACAAGTCTCAAGTAAAGATCTGTGCTTCCTTTCAACAACCCCATTTTGTTGAGGGGAATGGGGGCAAGTGGTTTGATGGACAATGCCAAGTTTGCTAAAAAAGGAAATACCTTCTGCACTGGAACCCAGTTCTAGTGCATTATCACTCCTGACAACCTGGACCATGGAATGAAACTGAGTCTGAACATATGAGATAAAGGATTTAAGCAGGGAGAAGGCATTGCTTTTAGAACCCATGAGATGTGTCCAGGTAGCCCTTGAAAAGTCATCAACAATGGTAAGAAAGTATTTACTGCCAAGGGAAGTGGGAGTGTGATAGGGTCCCCAAGTATCTATATGTATAAGTTGGAAGGGTTTGGTAGTACTAATGCTACTGTCAGGAAAGGGCAGTCTGGTTTGTTTTGCCATAGGACAAATGGTACATGGAAAAGGTTGTTTAGCAGCAAGTGAAAAAGACAAACCAGAAACATGTTTCATATTAGCAAATGAAGTGTGAGCCAATCTTAAATGCCAAATATAGTTCATGTCAGCATTAGCAACATTATTACAACTGGAAAATTGCACAGTTGAGCTAAAATGGTTGTTATCAGAAACAGTATCATCATTACAAACACTTGAAATAGTATGCTCAGAAGTGGAAGAGGGCTTGGAAGAGGCAGAAGAGGGAGACCAAGTGTACTTGTACAGACCATTCTCCTCTTTACCAAGATCCAGAAGCCTCTTCAGAAAAAGGTCCTGTAACAGGTAAAGAAGACATGAAGTTGGTGTGAACAGAACCAAACAATTTAATTGTTTCATCAGCTTGTGAACAGAAATCAAATTATGTTTGAAAGAAGGGACAAGGAGCACATTGTGTAGAGTAAGAGAAGAAGTCAATGCAAATGAGCCTGTACAAGTTACCTTTACTTTATAACCATTGGGAAGGGAAACAAGATAAGGAACAGTTAAGGGTATAATGTCAAAAAGTAAGTTTTTGTTATAGGTCATGTGATTAGAAGCCCCTGAGTCAATAATCCAGGTAACAGAATCAATATGTGTAAGCATGCACAGCTTGGAATCAGAAACAAGACTCTCAGACAACAAAGTACCAGCAAAATTAGCAGAACACAGGGGAGTAAGACTTTGATCACTGGAGTCCTTTGAAAGGGTCTGTTGAATCAGGGTTATGATTTGATCACACTGCTGTCTGCTCAACCCTGGTATCACAGGTTGACTTGCAACAGGATCCCCAAGAGGAACAGGCAAAGACTTCCCAGCATCATCAGACACACAATCAGGACCAGTGGAAAGATGAGCAGCTGCAGGTTTCCTTCCCTTCAAGTGATTGTTGTTTTGAGGAAAACCATGAAGTTTGTAACACTTATCAATTAAGTGCCCAGACTTCTTGCAATATCTGCAAAAAAGGGTACCTCTGCTTTGTTCAAAATTGACTCTAGTTTGAAAATTGGAATTAGGCAGCTTGCCTTGGTTGGAACCAGTAGCCTTGTCAACATTGGCATGAAAAGACATAGAGTCTGGACTAATATGAGAGACAGCCTTCACTTGTCTCTGCTTTTCATCATTAAGGACAATGTTATAAACACTGTCAAGGGAAGGAAACTGCTGCATCATTAATAAATTACTTCTCACCCCCAAATATGTTTCATTCAGCCCCATAAGAAACTGGTAGATCTTGTTTTCATCATCTTCCTCGATTATACCATTCTTGGCAGCACAAGTGCACCTCTGGCCATGATTGGGACACATTGTCCCCAATTCATCCCATAAACTTTTGAGTTTATTAAAATATGAGGCTATATCAAGAGAGCCTTGGGATGTTTGTGAAAGTTCCCTTTTAAGTTCAAAGATTTTAGTTTTATTAGGCACACCATATCTCTTTTCAAGCTGAGTCCACATACTTTGAGCAGTGTCTGAATATTGGATACTATCAGCAATTTGTGTAGATAGAGAAGAAATTATCCATGACATGACCAACATATTACACCTATCCCACAGCCTCTGTTGGGTCACATTAGTAACAGGTCGAGAAAATGAACCATCAATGAAACAGATTTTATTCTTTGCAAATAGAGCCATAATCATTTTACGCTTCCATCCCCCATAACCACTGCCAGAGAAGGGAGTAGGAACAAGGCATGCCCCCGGTATATCAGATGAATTTACAAATAATGGATTTGAGGGATCGACAGAACCAGTGGCACTACCAGAAGCAACATTAGGCACATTAGAAGTCATGGCTCAGATGGATCAATCGCTCACAAGTATAACAGTCCAGATAATCAATATCAACAATCACACCTCAAATGCACAGTATTCACATGAAGAATGAAAGAATCACACTTAGTCACAGAATCACAACCACAGAACATAAACGATATTACCGTCCTTCAAAAAAAACAGGAGGAGATCGCCCTTCGTCAACAGCGTAAACCCTAGAAAACAAACAGTCACAAATGTCAGCAAAACTTGTCAGTAATGTGAGAATAGCACCGATAATACTGAAAAGTATCAAGGATAGTGAATATCAAACCACCGGAATGGTAATCAAACGAGTTGTTTGACTGCCAGAAGCCCTAGAGGTTAAAAAAAATTCACAAAAAAATCTCCGAAAACTTTACAACAACTTCTCAGCAGGTTGAATCCATCAACTAGATGAAAGCGAACATAAATCGCCTGAATATAGGCTCAGAAAAACCCTAGCTTGGGGGTAAAACACATCACAGCCTTTCTAGTCTCAGAAAATTGATAAAAACCTCAGATTTTCATCATAGACTCAACGAAACAAGCCACCGACTTATCATGGTATCAGAGCCAGGCCCATCCCATTTATTGTTACCGATGTTGGGCCCCCATTTATGTTGTCCACGCTCCAGAGATCTGGGCGTGATGGGGGGTGTTGAGTTGTCCCACATCGGAGGGATTTGAGGTCCTTGGTCTCCTTATATGGCTTGGACAATCCTCACCTCATAAGCTAGCTTTTGGGGTTGAGTTAGGCCCAAGGTCCATTCTTTTACTTATACTACTAACTAATTAACCTACCATTTTTATCTATTAACTTTATCTAATTATAAAGTATTAAATTAACTACTAGACTCTACAGTTGTTTCTTCTACATAAGGTTTCAACTTAAAATATTTCATTAATAATAAAGGAGCTCTTACCATTTCAATGCAAAATCATAAATTGTAAAAATTTGTGGTATACTAATTTTTAACTTTATAAAATCAAATTGACCCATTCTTCGTATATGTCGAAAGTAACTTAAAAATAAACTACTAATCTATTACTCTTTATTTCTTTTAATGTATATGAATTACGTGGCAGTTATAATCGAACAGATCCCAGCCGGAAGTAGTTTTGATTTCTCTTTATATTCACGTTCTTAAAAGAGAGTGTATTATGGTCTTTGTTATATAATGTCCAGGAAAGTTGATGATAATAAATATTTAAGTCTAATAGGTAATTAAAACAACATAAAGTTTATACGTGTACGAAATAAAACGTTTAAGTTTACGAAGTTTTAATTATTCTACCTAATTTAAATATTGTTACAAGCATTTATTAAGAAATTGGGGTCATTGTCTAATTTATATGGTTCCTCTTTGTCTGAGGTTTGGATAGACATAAAATTTGAGAAAATATCTCATTAAAAATAAAAAATAATTTTAAACTGTTATTTTTTAATATAAATAAATATTATTCTTTTAATGTAAATTAAAAAATAATAAGTGTCATATAAATTGAGACAAGAATTACAGAAATTGATGGCTTAATCCAAGTTCTTAAAATTTTAATACTTCAGCATTAACTTCAAACTCACGAATTTAAAATTTCAAAATTTAAAGTTGGCCTTACAGTCCTCACACGTATATTGAAATTGAAGTACCAATTTCTAAAGTTTCATACAAATTTATATGTTCGAAATCGAGAGAAATTTATATAACGGTAAATATAAAGGGAAATAAAGGCAAAAGAAAAAGGGTAAAAGAGGAAGAGAAAGTTAACAGCAAAATAAACAGGGGAAAACGGCGTAAATAAGTAGAGAACAAGGGTCAATATTGGTGGGTTTCAAACAACAGGCGAATGCTACACCGCTTTCCTTAGAAGTAACAACACGTGTTTGACATGCGCCTTCCTTTATTTCCTTTTTTTTTGTTTAATCTATTTAATTTGAATTTCTGTTCAAAAGAAAGTTTCTCTCTGAAACAAAACAAACAAACAAATAAATAAAATAGCATAAACTTTAAAAAGAGAAAAAGAAAGAGCAAGTGGGGATTTTTTTTGTTTTTTATTTGATATCTGGTATTTACTTCTACCGTTTACTTTTATTTATTCATTATATTAATAATATATTTTCACTTTAACTTATCCATTAAATCAAAACAAAAATAATTTTTTTATTTTACTTTTTCTCTTCTTTATTTTACCTTTACCACTAATTACTTATTCCTCAAATTATTTTTAAAACTTTTAAAAATATTATTCTTATTATATGAATGTAATTGCAAAATATATATTTTACTTATTTTTTAAAAGAAAGTACAAAGTCAAAAATGAATAATTAAAAGTTAACAGTGAATCTATTATAACTAACATAACAACAATAAACACATTATAGCCTCACAATAAGGAAAGAGAGATACAATACAATGTATATTATCTCGTCTAAATATGCTTAACTTCGAGTTCTGGTAAAATTCAATTATCAAAATCTATAATAATAAAGATAAAAAATTAATTAAAAATAGAAAAATATTAAAAACTTTGTTGGTAGCAAGTGGAGAATAATTAACCTTTGGGAAGAGCAAAGAGCACGCCTTTAAATAAATAAATACTAAAGTAGTCCTAATTAAATATAGCATAACTCCTCCATATATTCCTCGTGCTTAACCAATCAACTACCCGACCCTACCACGTCTTGTTCCGTGTTTGATTTAAACAGTCATATATATACATGTGCTCTTAACCCATATATTCATTCAACTTTACTTTCAACATTTGCTACCTTCGAAGAAAGAAGAAGAATATTTAGTCTTTTCTGACAGAAAAAGTACAACATTTACTAATGGCATCATCGGAGATTGTGGATTCCGGTAGGTTCGCGGCCTCCGCCGGTGGTCAGAAATCACATTTCTCACAGACATGTAATTTGTTGAGCCAATACTTGAAAGAGAAGAAAGGTTCATTTGGAGATCTCAGCCTTGGTATTCACCGCGCCGGTAAGCTTTTTTTCTTATTTTGCCTTTTGATTATACATATTTTTGTAGTTATTTGAATGGAACTGGCATATCTGCTTACTCAACAGGTACTACTACTACTATGGATTTATTCCCAATGATTGAGAAATCTGGTGAGTCAAATCCTCAGAAACCAATGAATCTGTTTCCTCAAACTGAAGCAAAATCTGAACCGGAGAAAGCACAGATGACGATATTCTATGGCGGTCAAGTTATTGTGTTTAACGATTTTCCGGCAGATAAAGCTAAGGAAATCATGCTTATGGCTACTTGTACCAAAGGAAACAACAACAGTACTACTCAGATTCAAAAAACAGCTGAATCTGCTTCAGATTTGGTACCTCAGCCTATTATTTCTGGAGATTTACCAATTGCGAGACGAGCTTCACTTACTAGGTTTTTGGAGAAAAGAAAAGATAGGCTAACTGCAAAAGCACCGTATCAATTAAGCAACGCAAATAAACAAGCAGCAGTTTCTGAAAACAAGGCGTGGCTTGGATTGGGTGCTCAATTTCCAGTGAAAGCTGAGCAATTCTAGTACTCTACTTAATTGTTTTGGTTTTCATTACTTGTTATTAGGCCTAAATATAATACTACTACTACTTAATCCTTTATCTAAACCAAAAACTTATTAGATCTGACTACTCTGGATTCATTACTAGTAGTAGATTTTTGTATTGAAACCAGAGATGGTTATTCAGTGCCCTTTTGTGTAGGTATTCAATTCGTCTAAGGCTTAAGTTTTTACTTCCTATTTGTACTGCAAATGGAATGTTTATCACTAAGAGCAATTTCTATGTTTATATTGTATTATACCATCTACTTTTTCTCTATTTCCTCCTAATGTATTACTTAATTCTTTTGTTATGGTTTTGTTGATTGGAGTTTCAATTTTATTTAATTAAAAAAAAATATTTACACAATCATGTTATTTATAGGTAAAATAATGGCAAATATTTCTATAAGAATTACTAATTGATAGTTTGGTAAAAATGTTAACTAATCTGCTATAATCTTGCAACTTTGATGCCATGGCTTTGCCTTGATTGATGATAATAATAGTAGGACGAGCAAAATGAACAGAGAAAATGAAAAAAATAAGAACCAAATCGGCAATAGAAATTCTTTCATGTTTTGCCTTGACTTCTCTGCTAAATGCCCTTTATTTTTCACTACTTATCTATTTTGAGAAGAAGATATTTTTTTTTTTTTTTTTTTTTTAATAACAAGCAGTAATCTAAAAGGAGATTAGTGAAGTACTTGATTAAGTCATGTGACAAGTTAAAATAAAGCCATTTAGTAATTTTAAGATAATATTAAAAATTTGAATTATAGATAAAAATATTTTTAATAGAAGTGGTAGTCCAAAATTTTCCGTAATTGAATTTTATTCTTGAATACCTAAAAATATTTGTGTATAATTCAGTTATACAAATGAAAAGACGTAATCTATATTAAGACATAAGCAAATGGAAGGGCGCAATCTATTCAAATGAAAGACCTAAGCTATTAAGTGAATTTCATTCTTTAATGGGTGAACGCAATCTACATTAATCAAACTAATATATTATAGTTATATATATCTTTAATTAATTTTGTGTATAACTCAGTTATGATTGGAATCAGTTAAATTATATTTTTGTATTTTTATTAATTTTAAGTTGAAATAATAATTTTATTTTTAGTACAAATTTTATATATGATTTTATTTGCTAACAATATACATTAGTAGAGCTTTCATATGCATTACTATTATAATTAAATTTGTGTATAATTTAATTATGATAGATATTTTTTTAAAAAAATTGATTAAATTAATATTTTGTATCTTACATATGTATTATATTAAAGGAAAACACAAACAATTTTAATAAAGAATTAATAATTAAACTAAAAATATTCTCTTTTTAATGACCGGAGTAGAATTTTTTGGATGTTCACAAAAAAGAACGTAATTTTCATTAAGCAAACCAATATACTATAATTATAGGTATTTTTAATTAAATTTGTATATAATTTATCTTTTTTTGAACAAGAATAAATTAAAATTTCATTGAAAGTTTTACACATTAATTTTAAGTTGAAATAATAATTCTTTATTTAGTACAAGTCTTGTATCTAACATTATTTGTGAACAATATAAGTTATTATAGATATCTTTAATTAAATTATATATATAATTCAGTTATGATAGATATTTTTTTAAAATAATTAAATAAATATTTAATATTTTATATCTATATTATATTAAAGAAAATAGAATTAGAAAATAATAGGAGGACAACGGAAAAAGACAAGATAAAATTAATGCTTAGTAGTTAATAGATTTTAATTAATCACAAAAAATATGTTCAAAATAAAAAAAAGTCAAAAGCTAAAAAATGAATATTTGTATCATTTCTTGTGCATTCACTCATACAAATTGATTTAACATGTCCTTTTTAAATATTAGGATTTTAGATATTTAAAAATTAATTTACTATGATAGTTTTTCCTTAAAATTTTTTATTTAAATAACTTTTGCTTAGGTTTGGCTTCTTTATATTTCTTAAGGTTTAGCTTTCACACAAATTTCTGTAAAGTGTGGCTCCAAACTATAACTATATCAGGAAAATATCAATGTTCAAAATGGGTTAAAATTTAAAGGTTTGTATTGTTAGATTGTGGCACATTCCAGACCGCGAGAAACCAAAAAATTCTAATTTAACTGAATTAACTATTCAAAATTAAAAGATGCATACTCCTTTACATGTTATTTTTTCGAGTTGTGATATATTTTCTTCAATTTATACGCCTAACTAACTTAAATTTCTTTTCAAAATTTTGTTTTAGGGAGATCGAATTCATGCAACTATTAAAAGAGTTGTTATGTGTATTTTCACAACAAAAAAACATAAAATAGAATTGCATGTTATGAAAAACTTTGTGGTTTGACCAAACAATATGAAAATTAAGACCAACAAGCATAAATTAAAACTGACATTTTCTTATAGGACAAGTGGATGAAATTAGTGATTCACAGTTTAGTTGGAATATCTTCAACTTTAAGTCATATGAGCATCTCACAAATCAACTTGAGGTTGATGAGAATAAACTATTTGGTAATTGTTTTACCTTTTGTTATTTTTGTTGAATATTTTATCACTTTATTTATAACTATTTATTTAAACGTGACATATGTTATAAGAGAAGTTATTGGGCATGATATCATAGAATTGTACAATCAAGGTGGTAAAATAAATACCTTTATGAACTTGGAGCTTGGAGATAATGGGTACGCTTGAAACCATGAATTGAATTAGTAATAGATTCAATTACTATTATTTTCTTATTATTAAATTGTATATTTTACATATAGAAGGAACAATATTTCAGTAACATTATGGAGAGAATTTGTAAATGAAATCTTGCCTCACTTGGAAGGGTCACCCAATCAACCTGTCACAGTGATTATGCAGCTCATAAAAGCTCACATAAAGCTCATATCAAACAAAATGTATAATATTATTATTTTTTACGAAACATTTATTAGAAGATGGAACGGAAGTTTTACTGGAGTTTTAAAATATTTTTAATGTTTGGTTATAAAGATGATATTAATACTAATATATTAAACTTTACAACATAAATTACTTTTTAAATTATTTGTATATAGCACATGTATTAATACTAGTTAATAATTAAGTAACAATTTTTATGTCAGCCAACATAGATGTACAGTTAAATCTTTATTATAAATGACGTTGTTTATAATATAAATAACATGAAATACGATATTTTTAAATTGTTAAACATAAGATAGCGTGAAATACCTACAATAAACGTGAGCATCATAAAAAAAATGTTAGTACTATTATTTAAAGAATGACTATTATAAAGATAGTTAACTTTAATAATTGAAAATCTTGCAACCTTAAATCTAACCCACTAACGTGACAAATCTTCTTTAAATGGCCCCCCCCCCCCCCCCCCCCCCCGACGTCTCCCAAACACGTTTTACCTTAGGAAAATTAAAGTAAATCGATAAAGGAAATACAAAAGTAATAAAATAAAATGAGAAATAAATAAAGTGTATCTTCACCGTCTCACAATTTCACTACCATCAATCAATGGCATTGTCAATAAAATAATAATCGATACATATCAATAAATTTTTAAAAATAAATATAAAATTTTAATTAAAACTACTAAATTTGATCTAACCGTATTAAATGTACTAGGGCACGCGGTTTCGAAAATTACAACGCGGAAAAGGAGTCCCATAAATAAATGCCGAAAAGCAAAGACAAATAAAAAAGGACAACGTATAAATAAAGTTGTTTTCTGTAGTACTACACTAAGGTCCTTTTTTCTTTCTTTCTCGCTTTAGCAAACTAAAGCTAGTTCAAAATATTTATTATTTTATAAAAATAAGAAAGCATAATTATTGTTGTTAATGACCTATTCAAATTCATGATTCAATATCTGCATCAAAACAATGAATATAAAGAAAGAGGATTCTAAAAACGAAAAGTCAAGAAAACGAAATTGTTAGACTCGGAGGTAGCATATGTTTTACATGCACTTATTTATCACTTAATCATATTAATACGGTAAAATTGCTTGATATGATGTAAATATTCATATAGTTAAGTGTTTATCATTACTTTTTTCCATTTCACACTTAAGAATCTAAGAAGCCATATCTTTGCTTATTCATTCAAAGAAGAAATAACAATAATCTAGTAAAGAATCTTTTATTATTAATATTGTCAAATTATTTTCTTAATAGGTTTGTCAAAACTTAACATATAGGAAGAATAAATTTAAGAACTTGTTAAAGGATCACCTCATTTTAAAGTTTAAGTTCTTAGAAAAAATATATACAATTTTAGTTTTTTATACGCCCTTCGCGTTCGGGCCTAATTCTTTTTCATGTGGCAAGCACATGAAAATTCAGTTTTTGATAGGTAATTATGGAATAATTTACCTTAGGGTTTGACGTGATTTAGTGACTTAAATATTGTTTATGAATTTGGGTACTGTTTAATTGCTTGACTTCATTAGAGGAGCTTTTGTATAGTTGTGATTTTATTTTGTTATAGTATTTAATCGAAAGAGGATCATTTTATTGAATATTATTGAGTGTATGCCTTAGTTTATTTTGGTGATTCTTTGAAGCAATCGAGGGAGTGTTAGAGTTACCGTTTAAATTAGGATTGAAAAATATTCGCGAGAAGTTTCTCTTAGATCAGTCCTACGAATATATACTTGCAAGTTTCACCGCACCTCACGTTAATTTATTTGAAAGATTTAGATTTAATCAAGAGAGGAGTCTGAATCAAAAGTATAAGCTAATCACCTATTGAATTCATGAGAATCAGTAGAACCTCAAGAGTGAAATATACCAGTATCATATCTAGAATAATAATTTTGCACCTATCATGTCAAAACCCTTATTTCTCCAAATGATAAGAAACTAACTATGCTAATCTCTAATTTTTCGCAGGTAATTGTGTAACGACTTGACCGATCGTTTTGAGCTTTTGCGCTTCGCTTGCCAGTTCTCGAGCATGACTTGCCCCGTATGATGTATCATGACTTATGTAATCGTTGGTTTTGGGTTTCAGGGTAATCAGAATGAATTTGGAAGAACATTTCTCAATTTGAATCTTGAAATTGAGAGGTTTGACCAAATTTTGACTTATTGATAAACGACCTCGGAATGCGGATTTTATGGCTCGGATAACTTCGTTAGTAACTTGGGACTTAGGAGTGTATCCAAAATATTTTTGTGATGTCCCGTGTAAAATTGTGCTTGAATTGGCAAAAGTTAGTTTTTGACGATTTCTGGTCGGCAATGGAAAATAGGCTATCGGGATTAGAATGGAATTCCGACAATTGGAACAAGTTCGTAATGTCATTTTGGATATATTTGCAAAGTTTCAGGTCAATCGCAGTTGTTTTTGATATTTTCAACTTTGTTGGTAGAATTTAGGAATTTCAAAGATCATAGGCTTGAATTTGATGTGATTTTTGTATTTGATGTTATTTTTGGTATTTTGAAGGCTCGAATAAGTTAGAATGATATTATGGGACGTGTTGGTATATTTGTGAAGATCTCTGACGCCCTTGGGTGGATCTCGAAAGGTTAATAGATCAATTTAGACTAGAAGAAAAGCTGTTGCATTCTTTCACAACAGTATGAACAGTTATCTAGGTAAACAGCAAGTCAAATGAATAGTAATTCAGGTGAACAGTAAAATGCATCAGCAGTATTTAAATAAACCCTCCGTGACTATTAGACCATTTTACACCATTTTTGAACGGGAAAAGAGCTTTGAGGCAATTTTAAAGATAAGAAATCATTGTTCTTTATTGAGGTAAGAATTTTGGATCCTAAAACTTGATTATTTGTGATTAAAAAATAAAATATCAGTGTTTAATTCATAAAAATCAGTAGAAAAGGATGGAGTTAGGGCTTGAGATTATGAGCCTTCTAGGGATGATTTGAGGGGTCAAACGAACTCCGATTTTTGAGTTCTTTATATGTACATACTCGTGATATGATGAAGAATATTTTGCTATAAAGTTTGTCCTGTTGCAGGATGCGGGCCCGGGGGTCGGGTTTTGACTGATTTCAAATTTTATGCTTAAAATCGATATTTTTCAATTGGAATTCATTCGTTTAGCATAATTTGATTATAAAAATCTGAACTTAGTAGATTTGGAGCACTCGAAAGTTGGTTCGAGAGGCAAGCGTATTGTAGAGTAGCTTTTCAGACTAGTTCGAGGTGAGTAATGATTTAAAATGTTGTTCTGAGGGTATGAGACCCCGGATTACACAACGTTCAGCTGTGTTGAGGTGACGCACACGCTAGAGGATGAGCGTAGGATCGTGCATCGTTGGGGATTGTGACTTAGTCCATCCCGAATGGCTATTTTTCTGTATATTGATATTATTATCCTTTGGGCTAAATGCCATATTTGGGTTTCGTGCCAACTGTTTGAACCTTAGGGGATCGTTAATAATACTTTTTTCACTATTTGATATCATACTTGTACTCAGTCGTGCCAGATCTTTCACTGCTTTCAAAATTCAGCTATGTTAATTTGTTTTAGAAACCTTAAATGATGTTTTAAAGATATTTTGAGATGAGCTGCATATTTTTACTATTGCCCGATGGGCTTTTGAAATTCTAACTGAGTAAGGCCAAATGCATGCATTAGGAGGATACTTTTAGATCGGGATGCATGCCGCAATAGTGAACATTGATTATGATAATGAGGCCGAGGGCTTTAGATTGTACGCCACGAGGTGGCTTGATATTAATATGGAGCCGAGATTATGATGCCACGAGATGGCTTGATATTGAGCTTGGGCCATATGGGGTACCATTGTGATATGAGATATAGCCCGAGGGGCTGGTATTATCTTGTGATATTGCTCGAGGGGCTGATTTTGATATTATTGTGGCCGAGGGGCAATTTTTGTGTGTTTACTTTTCTAGTTATTTTTCCTATATACTGTTGACTACTTAAAGGTGTTTATGAGATTTCCATGCTTAGTTATATTTAATGATTGTTGTTGTGTCTATAGCTTAATGTTGTGTTTAACGTGATTTATATCGCCCAGTCTCAATATATTTTTATTACTCACTAAGTTGGAAGTACTCACTTTACTCCCAGCACCTTGTGTGCAGATTCAGGTATTTCTGAACCCGATAGCAGGTATTGGTTGCTTAGAGGCAGAGTAATCAGAATTTAGCAAGATAGCTGCCTGTCGTTCGTAACACTGCTTTTCTCTCTCTCAATTTTATTAGACCGTATCTAGTACATTTTAGACTCTTGTTCTATTCGGACCTTAGTAGATGCTCATGACTGGTGACACCTCGATGTCGGACTGTGTTGGCTTTTCTTTTCGAAAATTTACGGGGTTTTTATTTTTTATTAAAGACTTATTAGTTATTATTTTAATTTCTTAAAGTGAATTGGAAGCGAGTCGGCTGGCCTTATCTTCAGGAGAGGCACTATCACGACCGGGTTGAATTTAGGATCGTAATAAATTATCAATTATTTTACTTTAGTGGTTAATCATAGATCCTAATCATTCCAAATCAAGTTTGATCATCCTGAATTGCAGTTAAATTAGAAATTAATAAAGCATTATTTAAATCAAATCTCCACGAAGACATTAATTTAATTATTCTATCTTAGACTAGCGGACATCAATGTCTTATTGTGTTTTGCGTTCAAGATAAGACTCGAACCTAAAATTTTTGTTCATTTTGACACTATACTAAAATATATAATTATTTTATTTAAAAGCTTAAATGGGTAAAAGATATATTTTTATTTATTAGACATGGTTGTTTGGTTTGGGGAGGGGGTGGGTGGGGTTCGGGGGGGGGGGGTCTATGCACCACAACAAAGAGAAGGGTTGAACAGTGATACTCCAAACATTAGGTCGGCGTGGACATGCATCTTTGCCTAGAAATAATAGTAAGCATTAATGTAGATCTAGAAATAAAGTTTGAAAATACAGCCAAAGATGACTTTATAATTGTCACGTTGTTCACACTTCCACCAAAAAGTCTTCTACCACTAAACAAAAAGAGTTGGCAATTACAAGAAGACACAAGAAAAAAGGCATGTTTTTATTTATATAAGAGGTAATAATGTATTGGTGGGAAAGTTTTGACCACTTCTTAGTACTTTTTATTTCAGTGGGATCACATGGTATGTTACGAAGATAGTGGTTGGGAGATAAAAGAAGAAAAATATTAGCGGTTAAACCAATAACATCTCAAAAAATTCAAAAATAGTTAAATTTATAAATAGTTATTTAAAAATAGTTTAATTTCAAATATAATCAAATTTAATCACTTTTTGTGTAAAGATATATTTAAACGAAAATACTGTTTGAAATTCGAAAAAATATTTCAGCATAATATATTGGAGTTCCAATATAATATATCTGTCTAGTATAATATACTGAAGTTTGGAGCACTGGTGCTTCAGTCTCCAGTATATTATACTGGAACCAGTAAAGTATACTGGTCCAGCATAGTATGCTGCAATTTTATACACATATATACCGAGTTTTAGTATATTATATTAGAACAGTCTCTGTTACAGTAAAATAGTGACTATTTTTTATTGACTTGATAAATACTGACTATTTTTAAATGAATAGTCTAAAAACACTATTTTTACAATAAGGTCTTGCGTTTAATTTCCAAATAATATGTGATCCTTCACATGTATAAAGTCATAATTAATAGAATTATTTGTTACGAAAGATAGCAAATATCTCATAAAATTGATCATGATATATGCAAGCAGAACCAAACAGCGCAATTATTATATATACTAAAAAAGGAAGAATATAGTATATAAGGTGCATTGGTTAGGCATCAAGTTTTTATCATTAGAGTCAATTTTAATTGTTTGTTGACCCATTCTTTTATCTCTTTATCTATTTTGTTGTTTTAGTTGTCTTTATCTTTTCCATGCCTCACCCATGTTAAATGTCACACATCGTTTAGTGTATGTATTCACATGGATTGGGGTTGCCTTTCGATTGAAGGCATCTTACTCTTTGTAACGTACGTACACGTATGTATAAGCTTGAAATTATTATATACACTTAACACTAAATTTACAATTTAATCAAGTATATATGGTATACTTTATTTACTAAGTTATTATATTAATTTGATAAAAAAAAATCAACTATTATTATTGTTGGGTTTTAAGCTATAAATATTTAAAATGGGGTTGAATGAGAAATCGAGAGAAATGAAATCTTTAAGTGAAATTTCAAGTTTCTCCTCCTTGGCAAAAGGACATTGTCTCATATTGAAAAAGGAAAAGGTTTTTATGGGTATATAAGTAATTGCTCTTCGTCTAGCTCTTAAAGAGTTGAGAAGAAGGCAAGCCTCGTGCTGTCGTCTTTGCTCGCTCGGCTTCGGCTTCGGTCAAATGATCGATTGATTAATTAAATATTTATTTTAATAATAAAATGTTAATATTACAATAAATATTAATATTAAATCCAATCCGTCTTTCAGTTGCGTAACTGAAATTTAAACTATCCTCTTCAATTTTTCCTCTTTATTATTGAGTAAATAGCCATTTATGTTATGGCATTTATGCTGTGACCCTTTTGCATAAACATCCATTATGAAGAATTGCAATTCTTCCGATTTCAGCCCAATTTTGACTATAAATACAAAGACCATTCTGCTTAGAATTTCAATACGATTTTCTGAGTTTCTCCTCCTTCTTCTCCACACTTTTTGCCACACCTCTTTTTTTACACACCACCCGAAGGTATTGCAAGGGAATTTTTTTCACTTTAAGTGACATTATTCGAAATGAGATTATTTGTTTATTTTTATTCAGTCGCCACTTGGGATGGTTTATTTTCTAGTGTCTCAAATCACCGGTTTATTTTAAAATCCCAAATCGAGGAAAATTCGACTTGTGAAGTTTGCGAACCAGAAATTGTGAATAAGGAATTTTGTTAACCCGAGGAAAGGTGTTAGATACTCCCGGATTTTGTGGTTCTAGCACGGTCACTTAAACTATCATAATTAGCCTATTATCTGATTTTAAATACATGTTTTAGTTTATGGTATATTTTAACTTATTTAAACCGCTTTTAATTAATTTTAGGAAGATTCAACATTATCTAAAACACGTCTTTAGACCACGTCACATGAAATGCACCCGCAGTCCGAGCCATCTTTATTTAACGTTGTGAGATTTGGAGTTAGTTCACATGAAATGCGCACCCGAGTTTAGGAAAGTAAGATTATTAAAATAACGCGTCTAAAGCAATTACGCGTTTTTAACTTTGCAAGGGCCACAAAAAATTCACTAAATGGCACGTCTGGAATTCTAAGGTTTGAACAAGATTAATTAAGTGAGGGCCATGTAATTATTATTTTTGTTTGGCACAGCGCACCTCTATTTATTTAATCAAAAAATTTCTAAATTAAATTACGAGGGCCATACTTTATTCAATTGGTGATTATAGCGCACCTCCAATCTATTTTGAAAAGAAAAACCAATTAGCTAAAGAATAATTTAGGAATGTCTACTTATTCAAAAGAAATTTCAATATTATTAAATGGTTAAATGTACCATGTTAAGAAGGTCAGCTAGTTCAAAACAAATCGCTTTACAAAATAACCAAAGATCAAACTCATTCAAATTGCCTTCAAGCTTGGGCTCCAATGAGCCCGGTTCTTAAAGAATGAGAAGAAAGACAAGTACCAAATGTGGTAATACTAAAATTAACAACCATTCGCTTGTTATTGGGCCAGCTTTAAGCCCAAAATTTCTGAACCGAGGATCGAGTTAGATCGACCGCCAATCAGCTAATGCTATGTGAACATAAAAACAAATTTCTTTTTTTTTTTAATTTCTGAATTTAACTAATCTAGCACAAATCGACTAACTAAACTTCTAATTTTATCCTTTATGCCTTCTTATGACTAACCTGCCATAGGATGAGTCCATTAATAATTAAACGAGATACCGGGCTCGCAAACTAAGCCCAAGTAGTTAGGGCATTACCCCTCTCTCGTTACTGGCGTTAAAGCCCAGGCTCCAGAGATCCAAAACTTTGCCAAAGTCAAAAATGAAGGTCAGGTCTCAGTATTGAATCCTTACCAGTATTAAAAAAGGGATTTTTACCTAAATATGCCATATAGCAAACCTTATTATCATTATTGTGCTTTGTTTGGTTATTACCCGCATATTACATGTTTTCGTTACCAAATATGTACCAAACCATATGTGGCTAATTTTATAGCCTAAAATTGCGCCACATTTTAAGGCTCCCAATTAATATTTGAGTATGTCCCAATTAAAGCATCAATCAAAAACGGTAAAAAATCTTAGCCAGCGTAAATCTCTCCAGATTTCAGTTTCGAAAATCACTCATTCTTCTACAGTAAATACCGAAAATCATATACAATTTTCAGCGTGAGAAATTGTATTTCTCTCCAGATTTCTGTTTCGAAAATCTCTCATTCGTCTACATCAAATACCGAAAATCAGAATTTACAGCGTGATAGTCAATAAAATTGTAGTTCTTCCAGATTTCAGTTTCGAAAATCACTCATTCTTCTACTTCAAATACCGAAAATCAGAATTGACAGCGTGATAGTCAATCAGTGCGGAGGTTCTACAATGTCAAAAATCCCGATAATGCTGAAATCTAATGGTTATTGGGATAACTATGGCAGATTCCGAGATTTTGAAGTTGATGCCATTTTGGTTGATGATAATGCAAGCTATGGAATTCTCCAGTCTATAATTGCAGAACAATTATCGATTGATACATTGGATAAAATTGTAGAAATAAAATACTTGTAGTAAGGATGTAGTTAATTGTAGTCAGTTTGTAGTTGCTTGTAGTCAGTTTGTAGTTAATTGTAGTGAGTTTGTAGTTACTTGTAGTCAGTTTGTAGTTAATTGTAGTTAGTTTGTAGTTAATTGTAGTCAGTTTGTAGTTAATTGTTTCAATTTATAATTAATTGTAGTCAGTTGTAGTTAATTGTAGTCAGTTTGTAGTTAATTATAGTGTTTAATAAATATGTCTGAAAATTAGATTTTTTTGTAGCTACTGGCTTGTATGTGTAGCTGAGAACTGCAAATGGCATTTCAAGGCAACGTCTATTCATGATTCTTCATTGTTCAAGATAAGAAGTTTTAGCGGACAACATACATGCTGCCGAATGGACGATACATTCATAAAGCGCAAATGTACTGCAACAGTAGTTGGTAGCATTGTCGTTCCAAAGTATTGTGATCCTAAGACTGTTTACACGCCAAAGGACATACAAACTGACATGTTATCCGAACATGGAGTGAACCTAAGCTACATACAAGCACGGAGAGTAAAGGAAAAAGCATTACAGCTTTTGAGAGGGAATCTATTGTGTAACTGTACTACGTTTTGACTATAATAAAGAAGTTTACTCATATATTTGAGTAATGTAAACTGTTGGCAGATTGTAGTTATAATGTACTGTAAGTGTGTTCTAAATGTGTTACCTTGAATCACCTAATGTGAATTTGTAGTAAAACTGTATTTCAATTTATTTATATGCAAATGTAGTTATATTGAATTTTACTTAGCAGTAGTTCAATTTTTGTAGTTATATGAACTTTGTAGTTAATTGTAATCAGTTGTAGTTAAGTGTAGTATTTAATAAATATATCTGACTAATGTATTTTTTTGTATCTACTCGCTTGTATGTGTAGCTGAAAACTGCAAATGGCATTTATAGGCAACGTCAATTCATTATTCTTCATTGTTCAAGATAAGAAGTTTTAGCCGAAAACACAACAGCTGCCGAATGGACGAAACATTCATACAGCGCAAATGTACTGCAACAGTAGTTTGTAGCATTGTCATTCCAATTTGTAGCTATATGCATTTGTAGTTATATATTGTTCAATTATAGTTAATTGTAGTCATTGTGAATAATTTATTCCCACAATTATATAAGAACTGACAGTTATATAAAATGGCAACTGAAGGTATTATATAAAAATAACTCCAACATTAATGTATAAGATAATAAAAATTGTATATGCTATTAGATATTAGATAGCTAGAATACTCGAGTAGAAGACAAAGCTGTTACGACAAATATGCTATTAGATAGCTCGAATACTCGTGTATAATGTATATTCATGAAAAATTGTTCATTACAACCAAAATGACCTAATGTTTACATTGTTTTCCAATCCAACTACCAAATATGAACAGTATAATCTACTTCTTCTTTTCAGAATCAACAACAGCATATGCCAAGATAGAGAGAAAATGGTTTTGTAGAGGGTTTCGGACTTTGTTACAACAGTAGGACTGAAAATATGGCGGATGAAATTCTCGATATGAAACAGTGCAACCTTCGACAATGGCGAATGAAATTAGAGGAGAGAGAGAAATCTGTTTTGGTAAACAAATGTGGGGGAAGAGTAATTAGAAAAGGGGAGAAAATCATGGGTTTTGTTTGTAAGAGAGAGAAAAACGTGTAGAATAAAATCTGAAAAGATTTTCAGTTCCACAAATCAAGGCTATAATTAATAAGTTGATATTTTAACCTTAAATATAATTTTGGTACATAAATTGAAAGGTGGTATACTTAAATGTAATAAACACAAACCTTAAACATGGATGGTAATAAGGTTTGCTATATAGTATATATATGTAAAAATCCCATTAAAAAATAGTTGCACCCAACCAACTCACAATGAACTACAACATTTCATAGTAAACGAATTGTAAGGAAATTTCAAAAAGCTAACAGATGCAATGTTTAAATTTAACTACATTACTAATGGAAATCAACAAGCATTCAGGCTTGCATTCGAACCTAAGCTAAACTTACAAACAACAGCCCCCAAGCTTCCACCAATCTATTTTTCCTTTAAACAGTAATAACATATAGAGGATTAGCATAGTTTTGCTTGAATTCAGAAAACCTTACTTGGTACACATTTAGCAATCCAAAAGATCTTGAATCAGCAATATTCAACAAAGTTCAAATCCAAACCTTAAAGCAAAACAGGCAACACAAATGGACACTAATCCAAACTATCATGTAGCATACAATATTCAAAATCTTAATCCCGGGCCACACATTCAGGGGGTAGAGGAACAATAAACAGATCTCCCTAAATGAACTAATAATAAACATGAAACTAAACTATGAACACAACTACTATTCAAAGCTCCATATTTTCATTTTTGATTCCAAATCAAGCTTTACATTAGATTGAAGGTGGAAGTGTGTACCTGGAAATTAAAATAGGAAAAGGAAAAGTGATGGGTCAGCAAAATAGCAGCAGAAATCGACCCAGATTCAGCAAAATCTGATGGAACAGTAACCCTCAACAAAGCTTTAACCCAAACTTTTCAAAACATAATATCAATCCATTTCAAATGTTAGAATGAGAAGCTATTGTTTAGCAATTGAAAAGACTTAGTAATCGTTGAGAAGTTCAATAAAATAATAAAAATTCTGCCATTTGTACTTTTTCTGGATTTTTTCTATTCAAGTCTCTCTAGGTCTGCTTTGAAATGCAAGGAAGTGTGTCTTTATAGAGAAGGAAGTAGGGCAACCTAATGAGTAAACAGCTTTGCACTTATACCCTTTTAAATTACTGACTTGTTGGCCAAGTAAGTCCATTTTTAGCTTCCAAGAAGCTTCCTAAGGTAGTTATTGAAAGATTCTTTACCTAGACTACCCAAATTACCCTTAGTTAACCCCTGAAATTTATCTTGACGGACCAACCTGGGTCAAATTGACCCAAGGCATCAGACCTGGGCCTGCCAATTGGGATAACCCTTCTTCTTTGGGCCTTTTAGCTTTCAAAACCCAATCAAATTAAAGATAAGCAAACAAAGGAAATATTTGCGTGATTTTAAACTCAGAACTGAACTAACAAATGATTATTTTTCGTTAAGCTAAAATACCAAATTGAAAGTAACACTAATTTACCAGTTTATTAACAATCTAATTCCAACTATTTATCAAAAAAAAATTTAACATAAAATCAAGAAGAAAACAAAGGACATTGGCTAAGATTGAAAAGAAGAACCGGAGAAATGGGAACAAATATGCAAACACACCTGGAACAAACTGTCCCCAAAGGGGAAACTAAACTCAACATTGATTTCACTCAAGGCGTGCTAGAGCAAGAAGAAAAGCAAAGGCGAGGCAGAAAGACAAACAAAAAGCGAAGAAGAAAAGAATAGACTTACCAATTTAAACTTGAAAACACCGGGCAATTCTGGTTTAGTTTCGAAATGGTATAAATCGTCTGTTCTTTGTCAAGAACACATGAAGAACATCATTCTGAGACGAACCAGGCTTGGAACACTTGGGGGACCTGGAGGGATGACCTTGCATAGATGAACCTGACTTTGACCTTGAGAACCCGAACCTTAGATATAAGATTCGAAAAATTTTGGGGGTTATTTGAAAGAAACTGAATGGGATTTAAGATGAGGGACGTGAGGTATTGATTTGGCAGGGTTTGGAGCCGACATCTCCACGGGAGAAAACAGAGACATCACTAGGGTTTGACCCTTTTGATCGGATATTCGAGGAGCTACAAGGGTATTCGAGGTGTAAGGAGTAGAAATTTGGGAAGAGGGGGTCGAGGGGAGTTTGTGGTGTGATTTTTGGTGTATTTGGCCGCCGGCCGCCGCCATGGGCGATTTTCTGGCGGGGGCCCAAGGGTGGAATTACACTAGGGGTTCTGAGGGTTTGAGAGATAATCAAAAGGGGCCCAATGGTGGCGTCCCCAGTGTGTAATTAGTTCTATCCTGGGAGAAAATAATTCACAAACTTGGGTAGTAGGAGGGGATTAAATCCTTAAGGAAGCATAGTGATTTCAGTGGGTTCGGATTACAATTCCGTTTCCGTTTTTCATTTCTGTTTATGTTCATTTATATTTTCCAGAATTATTTTACAAATACAGTTTACTAACAGTTATAAGGGTGTATCAATGGTTCGGTTCGGACGGTTATTTTGTAAATTTTATACCATACTAATTCTTTGGCTATTTTATTATGTATAACCAAAATTAGACTTTTCGAAACCATCCCAATCATATCGGCTTCTCTTCAGTATTGGTACGGTTCGGTTAATTCTCGATATTTTTTCTATATGTCATGTAAAAGTCACTAGTAGAAGTAGAATGCAATAACATAAGTACTTTTATAGGACTTAGCAAAACTCTCTAGATATTTTACATTTTAAAGGGTGATGAATTAAGAAAATATGAAAAATAGCTAGAGTATCGATCCATCAACTACTCTATAACAACGTAAAAGAAATTAAACAAATCAATATAAAGAAAATGTAAATTACTCGAGTGGAATGATATTAACCAAGTTAGGACTAAGACTTATGAATAAAGTCTATAGAAGATTAAATATTCAAATAGATAAATCTAAATCATACGAAAGAAAATATAATCAATATATTGTAGTTTGCTACTCATAATTGCTACAGTACCTTGCATCTTGCTAGTGATATGCTGGAAACGATTTAGTTTCAATGGAGTAGCATAATAGGTTTGAGAATTATAATTTTGAGTTTATTACTTTTTGACTTGTAATTGTTTTCATAATTCCAAGACACAAAAAAATTAATGTTTTATTATTTTTTAACTTAATATATAAATATATTTTTTACATATAAATTTATTCTGTACTGTTTGATAATTTTTCGATTTATTTTCATTAAATAAAAACTTACCATAATTATCGACACGATTATAGATTTATATAAAAATTTACGATTTTATTAAAAGAAATTTAAAATTTTGTTTGATATGTTACGGTTTGACCAATTTAATAATATTCATTAACACCCCAAGTTATAAGTAAACTCAATTTTGATATCATAACAATTCTTTACGTTGTAAATGCACAACCAGCAACAAGGCATGTAAACAATAGATTCGGTCGAACTTAACCTATTCGAAATATATGTATGTGTGAGAGAAGAGAGAATAAATATTCAAATTTCAAAGATTATTATATTTTCAATCATTATATCGAATTCCTATGCGTCTAATGATCAAAACCTAAATATTGAGCAAGTTAGATTCAAATTTTGGATCTACGTCCATGCACAACGTACAAACTTTATATGTGTATATCGTATTAATCAAGATTTAAGTACTTCAAATAGTAAAACTTTTTATGCAGCTTTTCTAATCGATCGATATATGAAAACTTTAGTATATTCAGAAAGGGCTTTCTTTATTTTGGGCTAGAGAACATTTCTATTTTCTTGTTTGTAGGATTAAACAATTTAACCAAAGTGGCAAATCATTTTCCCACTTAATTAACTTTGGGAGCTTGGGATCTCAATGGTGTTTTATTTATTCTTTTGTTTTTCCAGTTTTATAAATCGACAAATATATGTTAGTTAAAGTTACAAAAGAACCAAATTATAAACCTCTTGCCCTCGCCATTTATTTTTCGAATACATTGGGAGAATTACATTGTATAACCTTTCTTAAATAATAACCAAAAAATATATTTATTGATATATATATATATATTCTAATACTATTCACAAAATCATAAGACGGAAAAGAAAGAAGAAAGAAGAACTGCACTACAAAAGTGTGTAATTTTAGCGATGATCAAGACACAAACAACAAAAGCAAGAATTGTTTAAATTGCAGCAAGTGAAGGAAAGGAGGAACATTGAAATTTTGTTGTCACTTTTTTAGCATAATAAGTAACTCTAGTTTTAGGATAAACCTAATTTTTTGAATTTAAATTTCGGTTAGTTTTTTAAGGTTAATTGAGATATTTTGGATTTTTTAAATTTTTCTTATACAATTTTTTTGCATATTATATTCTCAAATTAACTATTTAAAGCCTTCTATATTTAATAAAAACACAAAGACATTTTTTAATCAATATATTTATATTTTTGCCGTCCCATCTTCTAAAAGATAAACAAAGAAAAAAGAAATGTGTGTGTGTCTTGGGATGTAACGTTTACTATAACTATTAGTCCACATAACAGCCTTTTTTTATATTTAAATATTTAATGGACGTTTTTGATCGCTTTCTTATATTGTTGATCTTCCACGTTTAAAAGAGACGATTTATCAATTTCATACGTCTTTATAAGTCTAAGATTAGGTTTAATTGATACAAACTTATTTGGCCACCCCAACTATCCAACTCAAATTTAACAATCCCAAACCAAGTGGTGATAGTAATTATGCGTCCATTTCTTTTAAAGGAAATAATATTTTATGACCGATTACAGTTTGAATAGATAAAAATGTCTCTACAAGAATCTTCTGTTTGTTGTATCCTGTGATATTTTTTATCGATCTATGGTGAAAAAAGCCATATAACTTACAAAACATTTGTCGCCATAAAACTAATCTCTCATACACAATTTGGAAAACACATTATTAGGGTTTAAAATTCGTTTATTTATATACCTAACATCTTTTTCGCATTTTATCAATATGGGATTTGCCTATGGTGTCATTAGGGCCTAAAACCTGTTTATTTATAGGAATTTTTACCTATAATAGCAAAACTTAACACTTTATTTATTTTAAATAAATACTATTTAAAAAATTATATCCATAGAAACCTTTTAAGGTTTATAGCAAAATATTTAATTTTGGTTACCTCCTAATCTTAAGCCACTAAATACGCTAATTCTCCCCCTCCCCCATCCCATTTCATTAAAAATTTTGATCTCCTCCTTCATTCACCGAATTTGTGCAAAGCGCACTTCAAAAATGCTATTTTCGATCATGAAATTTCAAAGAATCTCGGGCTTTCCTTGAGTTTTTATATATAAAGATTGCCCTCTGCCCGATTTGCCGAACGAAGAAGCGATGCAATTTGGAGTCTCGAGGGATTTATCAGATTTCGAAATTTACAATCTTAACAGGGGAGTTCAACCCTTTCTCCTTAAGAAGCCTGACAATATTGCTCACAGGGAATGAGAGGATGGGAAAGAGGAAATCAATGCAGTCCTTTTCAGCCTCCGCAAATACAATTTTCTATTATCGACGGCGAATTCATCGGAAATTAGAGTTTGTTCTTGAACAAAGATAACGGAGTTTGGGACTGAGCAACTTAATTTTCTGTTAATATATATCAATGTATTTTCATGTATTTCATTATATTCATTGTCTTTTTTTTTATTGTAATTCAATGTATCTCGTTATATTCCATGTATTTTATTATACTCAATATCTTTTTTTTAATTGTATTTTAATATACTCTATTGTATTCTATGTATTTTATTGTATTCACAGTCTCGCTATATGCTATATATATATATATATATATATATATATATATATATATATATATATATATAACTATAATTTATGTATTCAGATGTATTATATAATTTCTTTGAAGATTGCTATATTTTGGGAGTATTTTTCGGTTGAGAATCTTTTTTATAATAAAAAATACAATTTGTGTGTTATAATTAAGTTTGTTAATGTTATAAATACACTTCTATTTAAGGTGAATGTCTTTAATTAGAGAGATTCTAGAGTTCTATTCTTGGTAGATAAATCATCCTCCTCCCTATAAATAGAGGTGCCCTCTACCATTGTAAATCACTCCTAACATTCTCTAAGTATCAATAAGAAGAACTCTCTCTACTCTTCTCTCTATTTGCTCTTGTTCTTGAGTTATTGTTCTTGTCTTTTATATTATTTCATAACACGTTATCAGCACGAGACTCTACCGTATCAAGAACCATTCTCGAAAAATCTAAGGTATTTTCCTCTTCCTAATTTAATTTTCGATTATGTCTGACATTACGAAAAGAAAGTTCGTTGCCCTTGAAATTTCGGGCAAGAACTATATGACATGGGTGTTGGATGCTGAAATCCACTTAGATGCTATGGGTCTCGGAGACACCATCAAAGATAGAGAAAAAGCATCCACCCAAGAATGTGCGAAGACCTTGATTTTCTTGCGCCATCACCTTGATGAAGGTTTGAAGATTGAATATCTCACCGTCAAGGATCCACTCATCTTGTGGAACGGCTTAAAGGAGAGATATGACAACCTGAAGTTGGTCACTCTGCCACAAGCACGATATGATTGGGCTCATCTGAGGCTCCAGGACTTTAAGTCCGTTTCTGAATATAATTCTGCAATGTTCAGAATTACTTCTAAATTGAAGCTATGCGGGGATAATATCTCCGATTATGATATGCTTGAGAAAACGTTTACAACGTTTCATGCCTCCAATATAGTACTGCAACAACAGTACAGAGAGAAAGGCTTTACAAAGTACTCTGAACTGATTTCTCTTCTACTAGTGGTTGAGCGAAATAATGACCTGCTCATGAGAAATCACGAAAATCGACCCACTGGGTCTACACCACTGCCTGAAGCAGATAAGGTGCACTCTCATTATGCCAAACATGAAAAGGGCCATGGTCATGGTCGTAAACGGGGTCATAGCCAGGGACGTAGACAAGGAAGAAATTCCAATGAAGTCCGTCAACCCCCAAGGAGAGATAACCGCCGAAAGCAGAAACGGGGTCATGAAGATCCTAAGGCAAATGGTTCAGAAAATATATGTTATCGTTGCGGTGGGAAAGGGCACTGGTAAAAGACTTGCCGTATACCAAGACACTTGGTTGACCTTTATCAAGCATCTCGAAAGAGAAAAGGCCCTGAAACAAATTTTGTCTATGACGACAATGAGGACATCACCCACCTGGATGTGGCAGACTTCTTTGAGCAACCCGAGGGGAAAATAGACCACCTAATCGGCGATGGGTCCGTGATGAAAGAAGATGGAGTTATTTGATTTTGTTCTAATTATTTGTATTAGTTAGTGAATAAACTAATAGTCATTAGTATTAGCTCGTATTAGTTAGTTCATGATGCAATGTTAGCAGTAGTTCTTTAGAATATCTTCAATATGCTCAAATATCAATAATATTTTTATTTTCCAGTAGGGGTAATCGACTAGCCTAAAAAACTAGTCGATTATCTACTTTTTTTCGCATTAAAGCTGAAAAATAATTGATCAACAATCGATTGTCTTTGTCTAACAATCGATTGTCGTTGAGACAGTGTAATCTGGAATTTTTCAAAAATCATCCACAATCGATTGTCTTTGTCTAACAATCGATTGTCGTTAAGACAGTGTAATCTGGAATTTTTCAAAATAGCCAACAATCGATTGTCTATGCATAACAATCGATTGTCTTAAAACAGTGTGTTCTGGAATTTTTCAAAATAGCCAACAATCGATTGTCTATACTTAACAATCGATTGTCTTAAAACAGTGTGTTCTGAAATTTTTCAAAATAGCCAACAATCAATTGTCTATACTTAACAATCGATTGTCTTAAAACAGTGTGCTCTGGAATTTTTCAAAATAGCCAACAATCGATTGTCTGTGCATAACAATCGATTGTCTTAAGACAGTGTGATCTGAAGTTTTTCAAAATAGCAAATAATCGATTGTGTGTGTTTAACAATCGATTGTCAATGTTCAACAATTGATTGTTTGTGTTTAACAATCGATTGTTTGAAGAAAATGTTTAAACTGAAATTTTCAAACTGCAAAGTAATGGATAACATATCTGATTTTGTTAGTCAACTGTTAGCAGCAGATTTTGAAAATATTATGTGACACAAACGAATTGAACTTGTTTATTCTTATGTTCATGTATCTCTTTTGTATGTCAAACTATGGGATAGCAAATATGGATATCTCACAAAGCGAACTTGGATCAACGTCCAACTGTAAAAGTATTTGCCTAGTTGATTCATGTACTACACATACAATACTCAAAGAAAGGAAGTATTTCTCTCAACTGAATATGTGTAAGGCAAACGTTACTACAATCTCTGGAAGTAGTAAATTGATTGAAGGCTCCGGAAGAGCAATTGTAACTCTGCCCAAAGGCACGACGTTAATCATAGAGAATGCAATGTTCTCCTCCAAGTCTATGAGAAACTTGTTGAGTTTTAAAGATGTACGCCGGAATGGCTATCATATTGAGACAATGGATGAAGATAATCTTGAATATCTCGTCATCACAAAGAATGTCTCCGGCCAAAAGAGGGTTATTGAGAAATTCCCGTCTTTATCTTGTGGCCTGTATTGGACAAGAATTAGTGCAATTGAGGCAACAGTAAACCAAAGGGTTACTGATTCCAATACCTTTGTACTTTGGCATGATCGATTGGGACACCCACGATCGGTCATGATGAGACGGATTATAGAAAGCTCATATGGGCATCCGTTAAAGAATTTCAAAATTCTTTCGAATAATGAATATCCTTGCACTTCGTGTTATCAAGGCAAGTTGATTATCAGGCCATCACCAACAAAGGTTGGGACTGAGTCACCCACGTTTCTGGAACGTATACAAGGGGACATTTGTGGACCTATTCACCCACCTAGTGGGTCGTTTAGGTATTTCATGGTCTTGATAGACGCATCCTGTAGATGGTCTCATGTATGCCTATTGTCATCACGCAACCTTGCGTTTGCGAAATTAATGGCACAAATAATTCGACTACGAGCACAATTTCCAGATAATCCAATCAAGTCCATTAGACTGGATAATGCTGCTGAGTTTACATCCCAAGCATTTAATGATTATTGCTTATCAATTGGGATAAAAGTTGAACATTCTGTAGCTCATGTTCACACTCAAAACGGTCTTGCAGAATCGTTAATTAAACGCCTGCGGTTGATTGCAAGGCCATTACTTAAGAGAACGAGGCTGCCCACTTCGGTATGGGGTCACGCCATCTTACATGCAGCAATGCTAATTCGTCTCAGACCGACGAATTACCACAAGTATTCCCCGTTGCAATTGGTTTTGGGTCATGAACCCAATATATCCCATTTAAGAATTTTTGGATGCGCAGTATATGTGCCTATAGCACCGCCATCCCGCACCAAAATGGGTCCGCAAAGAAGGTTAGGAATATATGTTGGGTTTGAATCGCCCTCCATCATTCGCTACCTCGAAACATTGACAGGCGACTTGTTTACTGCACGATTTGCAGACTGTCGATTTGATGAGACACTTTTCCCAAAATTAGGGGGAGAAGTTGGTGAAACCAAACGGGAAATTTTGTGGAAAAATGCATCATTATCTCATCTTGATCCACATACCTCTATTTGTGAAAGAGAGGTACAAAAGATTATCCATTTGCAAAGAATAGCAAATCAAATGCCTGACGCATTTACGGACTTGAAAAGGATAACGAAATCCCACATTCCCGCGGAAAATGTTCCAATCCGTATTGATGTCCCTGTTGGACAATCATCTAGTGTCATTACCAATGAGTCGAATGCACGCCTGAAGCGTGGCAGACCATTAGGTTCCAAAGATCGAAATCCTAGAAAGAGGAAAAAGAACGATCAAAACGACACCACGAAAGAATCTCATGATTTAACAAATTCTGAGATTCATGAAGAATCCATTGAGCCCGAGACTCTGAAAAATACGGAACTATCCCTAAATCCAATTAATATTGAGGCAAATATTAATCGAGTGGATATTGTGGTGGATAATGCCTTTGCTTATAATGTAGCATCTAGCATTATACAAGAATGTGAGGATCTCGAACCTCAATCTGTTGAAGAATGTCGAAAAAGACAGGATTGGCCAAAGTGGCAAGAAGCAATTCAATCAGAATTGAATTCGCTGGCAAAACGTGAAGTTTTTGGCCCTATAGTGAAACACCTAATGGTGTTAAGCCTGTCGGCTATAAATGGGTCTTTGTACGCAAAAGAAACGAGAAAAACGAGGTACAAAGATATAAGGCACGCCTTGTTGCACAAGGTTTTTCTCAAAGGCCTGGTGTCGATTATGAAGAGACATATTCGCCTGTAATGGATGCGATAACCTTTCGTTATCTCATAAGTTTTGCTGTCCATGAAAAACTTGACATGCACTTAATGGATGTGGTTACTGCCTATCTTTATGGCTCACTTGATAATGAGATATACATGAAAATTCCCGATGGACTCAAGATGCCAAACGCGCATAATTCAAAATCTCGGGAAATGTTCTCAATTAAATTGCAAAGATCCTTGTATGGTCTAAAGCAATCTGGACGAATGTGGTATAATCGTCTTAGTGAGTATTTGTTAAAAGAAAGCTATATAAATGACGCCATTTGCCCGTGTGTTTTTATAAAGAAAATAACATCGGAATTTGTTGTACTTGCCGTATATGTCGATGACATAAACCTTATTGGAACCCCTATAGAACTCCAAAAGGCAATTGATTATCTAAAGGATGAATTCGAGATGAAAGATCTCGGAAAGACTAAACTATGTCTTGGTTTGCAAATTGAATATTTGGCAAACGGAATTTTCGTTCATCAATCTACCTATACAGAAAAGGTACTGAAACGGTTTTACATGGATGAAGGACATCCTTTAAGTACACCGATGGTTGTTCGATCACTTGATGTGAACAAAGATCCATTCCGACCACAAGAAAGGAATGAAGAGCTACTTGGTCCTGAAGTACCATATCTTAGCGCAATTGGCGCACTAATGTATCTTGCAAATACTATAAGACCTGACATATCCTTTTCAGTTAATGTCTTAGCAAGATTTAGCTCGGCTCCTACGAGGAGACATTGGAATGGGATCAAACACATATTGCGGTACCTAAAGGGAACTACCGATATGGGCTTATTTTATGGCAAGAATTGCATCCCGGATCTTGTTGGTTATGCTGATGCTGGATATTTGTCCGACCCACACAAGGCTCGATCTCAAACGGGTTATGTGTTTACCTGTGGAGAAACCGCCATATCTTGGCGATCGACTAAGCAATCAATTGTGGCTACTTCATCTAATCATGCCGAGATAATTGCTATTCATGAAGCAAGTCGAGAGTGTGTGTGGTTAAGGTCGATAATACATCATATCCAAGACAAATGTGGTTTGAAGTGTGATAAACTACCCACAACTTTGTATGAAGACAATGCAGCATGTATAGCTCAATTGAAGGGAGGATTCATAAAAGGAGATAGAACGAAGCATATTTCACCAAAGTTATTCTTCACACATGATCTTCAAAAGAATGGTGATATCAATGTTCAACAGATTCGTTCAAGCGACAATATGGCTGATTTGTTCACAAAATCTCTACCAAAGTCAACCTTCAAGAAGCTAGTTCACAAGATCGGGATGCGAAGACTTAAGGACATAAATTGATGTTCTTATCAAGGGGAGTTTAATGCGCGTTGCACTCTTTTTCCCTTACAAGGTTTTGTCCCACCGGGTTTTCCTTGCGAGGTTTTTAACGAGGCAACCAATAGGCGCATATTCAAACATGTGTACTCTTTTTCCTTACTTTAATTTTTCCCATTGGGTTTTGTTTTAAGGTTTTAACGAGGCACATCATTGAATAGACATTCAAGGGGGAGTGTTATAAATACACTTCTATTTAAGGTGAATGTCTTTAATTAGAGAGATTCTAGAGTTCTATTCTTGGTAGATAAATCATCCTCCTCCCTATAAATAGAGGTGCCCTCTACCATTGTAAATCACTCCTAACATTCTCTAAGTATCAATAAGAAGAACTCTCTCTACTCTTCTCTCTATTTGCTCTTGTTCTTGAGTTATTGTTCTTATCTTTTATATTATTTCATAACAGTTAAGTTATATTAGGAGTCTATTTAATTCATTCACTTTTAAAAACAATGTAATCTCCTATTTCACGCCGTGAATAAAATCGAATACAATAATCTGTTCAGCTGTGATTAGCTGGACTTCTCTGATTCACGCCTATTTTTGTTATTGTATTCATGAATATAGTAGCTTAAGTACATCAAATACATCTTATAACCACAAAAAAAAAGTATTTATAATCAGTAATATAGCAAATAGTATTTATAAATGACTATTTACAACTAAAAGATAGTACTTTATGAAAATTTCCCAAATATACCCGGCATCTCTCCTAACATTTTGTCCATGTAGAATTTGCCTGAGGGTGAAAAGCGCCATATAACTAAAAAAAAACATTTATAATATTCCATAAAACAATCTCTCATTTGATTTCTATAGCGAACAACTCCTCATCTCGGAATTCGGACATGATTGGGGCAGATAAAATATGCAAGATTCAGGTTGATTTCACAATAACATTTAGCAAATAAAGGGAAAAAGCAATATATATATATGTTCAACATGATTCACGGGGCTCATAACACCTCCTAGATCTCCTTCGGAAAAGGGAAAAAAGAAAAAGTTGCTAATCCAGTAAACTGCCATTGAATTAGCTAACTCGGTTTGCTATTCCCAGACCAAAAACGAGTTACATATTCATACATGCTTCGGACACAACAAACTAACGACGAAACAAAAACCATCATATTAAACAAAAACCAGCAGAACACCAGCTAGTGTTTTAGCAATTGCAATCATCGAATTCACTAGTAGTACATTGGTGGTTGAGTTGTAGCAATGCTTGCATAACCACCATCGTAAATTGCTTGACTAACAGCACCAATTTGCTGACCTTGAGAATGCATAAGAGCCTGGGAATGCATGAGAGCTTGTGAACCGCCCATTCTAGCCAAGGCAAGCTGACGCTCATAGGCAACAAGATCGGTTGCTGAAAAACCAGGGACATGTGCCATAGCTGGAGGAGGAAGAGGGGTAGAACTTGTTCCTGGTGGAGTAGGCTTACTTCCCCACGAGCACTGTAAAGGGAAACAGAAAATTGCCAAACTCAACACAAGATTCAGTTTCACTAGATTTAAATTTCACAAAACACTTATCGACTAATGATATTTGAGGACAACTGCTTTAAAAACCATTCAAAAAACAAGGGCCAATTGTGTCACAGTAAGCTATCATCTCTTTCACGTTGTCTTTTGTATTGACAAAGTTACTAATGACCAAGTCAAATCCTTGTCCCATAGTTTCAACTTTCGTCTTCGACATAATCTCACCAGTACTAACATAGGCAGTTTCCCCTGTACAGCAATTACTATATCCTCTTTAAGACCTCTCTCTTCCTCTTTCTATTAAAAATGTTTGTACATACACTAGGCCTTTAGCTGCTGATAGAAGAGTTCGCACATCAAACCACCATCTTCCAGATCAGGTAGTGGGAATATCTACTAGTTATAGAATACAACTAACTTTGGCCAAGCCCATCCGACCCTAAGAAAAGGATATTACACACCCAGGCCCCAGCTACTCCCAAATGCCAAACCTTAAAGTCATTTTTCCTTTTAAAGAACGCCACCACCTGAAGAATCATTGAAACTCACTTTCTACAACTGATAGAATTTGAATATTCTTCTACGGAATAGGATCACAAAGGTGCTCAAGAAATTTATACCTACCCTTGCTTTGGTGCATAAAAACTGTAAGAAATGTGGCATCCTTCTTTTTATTTTATTTTTTTAACTTGCAAAAGAGATAAAGAAGTGCTTTAAGTACTTGCTATACATATTGGCCTCCTATCAGGCCTAACGACTGGATAAGCCAGAGGAAAGAGAGAACTGAAACTGGTTCTGGTCCAATAACTTCCATTTGATTATTTGGTCTATATCTTTTGTCATCAGGAAGTCTAGGGATACCTATACAGCCAAAACAACCAAAATTCTCGTTTTCTGACAGTACCTTAATAGGTTTACCAAAAAGGAATTGAGCATTTCCCAACTGAATTGCTCGAGCAGCTTCAGCATGGGTACTGTATCTTATAAAACCAAAACCTTTGTCTCGTTGAATACGGACATCTTCAATAACACCAGCTCCAAGTGCATGAAAATGACGATGGAGGTCAACTGAAGTAACCTGAAACACACATGGATATCAGAACTTCATACACAACTCCATTATCTAAATGCAATTATAATAAATTGCAAATAACCTCCTCCTTACTCCCACTGTATGTTTATTCCTCTACTTTATTCAAGCAGGGAAGGTTAATCTCTTACATCCCTGATAGCAAATTCATAAGTAACGAAGAAAGGAGTAATGAGGTTTTACTTATACTCACTTCAGGAGAAAGGTTGCCTACATAAACAGTAGTATACTGGGGATTATTTTCTGGAGCGTCTTCATTGGCCTTTTCATGACCATCATCTAGACAAAAATATTAAACGGCATCAAGATTCTTCATCGTGTAAATTAATTCGGTAAAAGCAAGGCAACTAAAAGCTCTCGTAAGCACTTCATGCCAGTTAAAAAATCCACACAGTTGGTTAAAAGAACCTAAGACGATAGCCACTGAATTTGATTGTGCTTGGATTATGCAAGAATTACACACGACCGTTGAAGCTTATTTGATATACTACAGCTGAAAGTACATTACTGTTTCAACAATCAGAAAATAGAAGCAACCATAAAAATTCAACAAAATAAACCTGATGTTCCACTTGTCAATTCAACGACATTTTTGGCTTCTGAACTCTGCTGGTCATCAATTCCTCCAGCACCTTTTGCTGCCCAGTTGCAGCGGATTTGTCTGCTTCCAAGCCACTTCCCTTTTGTTTTGAACCAAAAGATGAAATAGAAAACCAAGGTCATCAACTCATCTTCGATAGAACCTACTAATCTAGGAGAAAAACCCAACAAATGATGCAGCAACATGGCATGAAACCAACTTATCATCCATATGAATGATATCTAGGAGAAAAAGTGCCAAATCTTGTTTTTCTAAAACATTAAGGTTGTATAATTGGCTGGCACACACCATTCTGTTAAGTGTATTGAGTGCGAAAATAATAAAAAATTGTCCGACAGAAAGCAAGAGAACCTAATGAAACCAGATTGGATGAAGACTAGAGGAGGTACAAAGATCTGTTGTGAAAGACCAACATAGAGTAGTGAAAGAACATGTAGTAATGAGCTATCCATAAAAGAAAAAACAAAAATAATATTAATTTGTCCTATGTTATAGAATCCCAAGTAGAACAAGAAGGCGAACAGGTAAGCAACCAGAACTTTCCCCAATAGTAGACTGGTGGGTAAAGAGCTCTATCCAAAACGAACTTCTCAATTTGCAATTTTAGAGACAGTATACAAAACCATGGAAAATGAGAGAATGATAAAAAAGTAGAGAGCTTGCTCTTACCATTCAAGTCATTTATTGCACTTTGGGCTTCCTGCCAAAGCATTCCAAAAAAAAAAAAAGATTGGCATGATCACAAAAATGCACAGGGCATCCACCTTTTTTTTTAGTTTGTGGGGGGGTTGGAAATGCACAAGATAAGAAGAAAAATATCAGAGGATTGAGCAAAGTCATCTTCGTACCTGCTGATTACGAAAGGAAACAAATCCAAACCCCCTTGAACGACCTGTTTTTTGATCCCACATAACTCTTGCATCACTGCAAGAAAAAACTTGAGTTCATATCTGAGCATACAATTATTTTTGAAAATCAATGTCAGTGTTTACATGACTACAATGATAGAACTTACGAGCAGTTAGGGAAGACTGAAAAGCATGCATACAGTGTGGCATCTGTAACCTCTGGACTGAGATCACCCACAAAAATGTTAAAGTGATCTGTAAGCCAGACAAGACAGTACTGAGTTTTCAACTAAGTAATGGTAAACTAACAAGAAGATAGAAACCATAGATATCCAATATACATACTTGAGGTGTCCTCTCTCTGAGCACTAGTGTATGCCCAATTAACTTTTATAGCCTGCCCAAACCTGCAGTCTACCAGTAAGGCCTACCACAGAGCAAAGAGTGAACTCTTAAAGCAGAACAACGCAAAAAATCTACTTACAAGTGCCTTCCATTAAGAGTCACAATAGCAAGGGCTGCTGATCGGCGATCAAAGTAATCCACAAAACCATAGGATGACTGCATTGCATAAGAATCACCATCTATCAGTGTCATATCAAGAAACCTCAAACAATATATGTGACTTGAGATGAACTACAAAGTCACACATACATCATAGAAAGTATCCAAAAATTCAGGACTGTATCTGTGAAGAAAATATTTTATAGACCTAATTTTCAATATTGCAGTATACAAGACAATGGAGAATTCAAACATTTGGTCGGTCACCAACCCTTCCATTTCCTGACTTCCTTTCTCAGGCTCTACCAGTGTAGTCCACAACAACAACAACAACCCATTATAATCCCACATAGAGGGGTCTGGGGAGGGTAGTATGTACGCAGACCTTACCTCTACCCTGGGGTAGAGAGGCTGTTTCCAAATAGACCCCCGGTATCCTTCCCTCCAAGAACTTCCCACCTTGCTCTTGGGAAGACTCGAACTCACAACCTCTCGGTTGGAAGTGGGGGTTGCTTACCATCTGAGCAACCCCTCACGGAGTGACAGAATGTTTAAGACTATCTTAGTGCAAGGCTACATTCAGTGTGAAATGCTTCGTTTACAAAGTTCAAGAGGGATTCATAAATTCTAGATCCTCAACACATTGTAAAATTGCTCCAATGTCACAATCACAATAAACTCCGAGGTCAGGAAGGCCTTAACAAGTTAATGAGCTAAGAACATGCGTGGGAATCACTATGCATTTACCACATTGATATATAAAGCTCAACAACATCAATTTTGAAGATTCACAGTTTTGACTCGTTCCAACGTTATAAATAGTGCAGAAAAAACAGATCATGCCTACACTCCGAATTCATGAAGGCTTTATCAAGTTTTATTAGTTAAAGGGAACAAGGCCCGTGTTTTTAAAGGCTAAAGGCAAAGTCGAGGTGTTCCGAGGTTAGATCGAGGCATCGAGATGTAAAGCGAATGTCTATCAAGGAGGCTCCCATTATTCATTTAAAACAACAAATATATGCATAAAGTTGAAGAAAAGAATAAAGGAAGAAACAACAAAAATAACGCAATGACAGAAGAGCCAAGAAATTGGAAATAGATGATTGCAACTCTTTTTTTGTTTCTTTTCAACAAATTTTTTTTGGGTGAAAGAAAAAAAGATCACAATGTTTCTTTTCAACAGTTAATGGCTGTTTTTTTTTTTGGGGGGGGGGGGGGGGGGGGGTATATGAAAAGTTACAAAAACAAACCATGAACACCACCTATATGAAAAACCATAAAGAGAAACCACTTCAACCACCACTATCCATCTCCCTCCCACCCTCCCTAGAAGCACAAACAAGCCCAGTGAGGTGAACTCCCTGGTGAAATGCAACCAAAGTCGTGTCTCAACAACTAGGGCGTCAACCTCATCAGATTAACACCTTCCTCCATTGAGCAATAGGCAATATGTATAAGCCTCGCCGTCGAGATGTGCCTATGCCCTAAGTCCTAACAAACACATGTGAAAGCACTGAACACGGAATCGTTAGGCATAACCACCTCCACCTCAAACAATTCCCCCAAAAGAAAACTCAACAGAAAAATTCCCATTCCAATTTACATTTTCATTTGCTCCAGGGTGACTACACTCCAAATTCATTAAAGCACATGTTACCGCATTCAGAACTAGGACAGCAATCAAACATCGTAAAATAAGCATGTTTTTTTTTGCACAGAAAAAAATTGTTACCATCGTCAGATAAGCATGTTCCAGCTAACTTTCAAGACTTGTCTCGTAAGAAAATGTTAAACACGAACTACACTAATGAGATCAGACCTTCTCCTTTTTTATGAGCTTGCATCCCTCAAGGGGGCCAGTGCTTGAGAAGACCTCTTGAAGAAGTGGTTCCGTGACTTGAGGGTGGATGTTTCCAACGTACCTATTTTGGAAAACATTAAAAACCAAAAGGGTTATCGATGATTATTGAGAATATTATGTCCTCTTTAAGCATATAGACCCGTGCTTGATCAAGCACAGTTTCATGCAGCTAAACGTGCAGCAAACAAGTAATACAAAAGCACATAAAAGTAAAGTATATAACCGCATGAGCATTTATACCAAGATAAAATTACAGAAAAGGGTATATATTGAAAAGGCATTTTATATTTTCTCAAAAAGCAGATACATTTTATTCCAACTTGACTAAACATATACCGGAAACAGCTGACCACTGCCCCCAAACAGCTTTAGAACTCCATACTCGAGCCTTAAATTGCTAGTTCTATGTTGCAAATCTCCACTGATAAGTTTATGAAATGTAAGTCCAGAATGATCTCACACAAACTTCTACGTGCAAAAACTCAATGCAGAAATGATACTCCTCCCCTAGACCCCTACACACTGGATATCCTCATATCACTTTTCAAGCAAAAGACGACAATTTAAAAAGAAAATTATTTGTCAAATCAAAAGAAAAATGTGCATGAGGCACTCACACACTGCGGCAAGTATTTGAATCAAATCCAGGAGGCAGATTTCCAGTCAAGATAGGCTCTATCTGTAAAGAAATACTACAAAAAGTTAATAAAATAGAAAAGAAAAGAAAAGGATACCTAAGTTTTCCTTAGTCCTCATTTAAAATTATATCGACACTAGTTGAAGTGTTGAACTCAACATAGAAGGAGTGAGTCATGCATTGTGAAAATCCACAAAACCTTTTTATCCCTAGAAGCTACAAAGGTGGATGAATGGAGGATATGTGACGGCCATGCCCCCCAAGTGCACATCCCCTTCACCTGTTCCTTCCCCACTGTTGTGAAATTTTGTTTCAATAACTGGGAATCTTAATCATATCACCATCGGTCATACCTTGTGCTCGAATTTCAATCTATATCGAAACTATAAAATGACCACATATATTTCGAAAAGCAAAACATCACTAATGGGAAATGAATATTAGTATAAGCCAAAGGCCTAGAGATTAAGTTACATACCAACTCCTTATTGAAATTTCTAATACTAACTGAACTCAATTCCAGTAATTTCAACCAATCGCCTTTCAATAGAAATACTATCTGGCCAACACGATGCACTGCAACCTCAACCACAGTGATAGAAAAACTGACATAAAGGCTTAAACATTCTACATGGGTATCTAAAATAGAAAGAAACAAACAAGCAAAAACGACAAAATACATAAAATAAAATAAAAAATCGAACAAAACCATAATCAAGAAATACAACAAGTACAAAAAAAATCCAGTTTTACTAAAATTTGGAGCTTGTGTGAAACCCAATTAGCACGTTCAAGTCAATACCTAATAAAGACACAAACTTGTTGAAAGGAACAAAAGAGTTAAATAAAAATTAAGAAAAATGAAATTAAAAAAAGACCTGAGGAGGAGCAAGAAGACCGGGATGATAAAGGGATTGCTGCTGCATCAATGCTTGTTGCTGCTGCTGCTTCAGTCTCTGCTGCATCATCTTCTTTGCGAAGAAACAGCGATATATAATAGAGATTTTATTTAGGGGAAGGAAAAAAAAGGAAATGGAAAAAACAAAAAGAAAAAGAAAAAAAGAAAAGAAAAGAAACCCTCGAAGGAAGAGGGAGAGCGATGCCACAGATGAAGAGTGAAAGAGAAAGATGATGTTTATAGTTAGCTCATCAGCGTAATCTGCTACAACCGATTCATTTTCACTCTTCCTACACCCGTTTCATTTTCCTTTTTTTCTTTTTTCTTTTTGTGTTTTCTTTTGGAACCAAACTAGCACATTAAAATTTAGGGATTTATTCGTTCTATTGAAAATTTTATTATTCCAAATATTCATTTTTAGTAAATTATCTTACTTACGCAAGTTTTAATTATAAAATATATACATTTTACTTTAAAAGGTTTTAAATTCTTTATTAATAATTTCAATTAAGAAATTTAATTATATTCTTTTTTTTTCTCCTCTTCTCTTTTCATATTTTTCCTCCGCCTTAAAATATTTTGACTACTTTTTCTTTACCATTATAATTTTAGAAAGCTTAACGCAGCTTAACTCTTTGTAAATTCGTTTGCATCAAGCAATATCGCAAAAAAAAAAAAATACCAACAAATTAAAGAAATAATCAAAGGAAGAAAATAAGAAGCTAGCGAAAAAATGTTCCTTGTTATGAAATCTCCTATTTAAGGTGAATGTCTATAATTAGAGAGATTCTAGAGTTCTATTCTTGATAGATAAATCATCCCCCTCCCTATAAATAAAGGGGTCTTCTACCATTGTAAACCACTCCTAACATTCTCTAAGTATCAATAAGAAGAACTCTCTCTACTCTTCTCTCTATTGCTCTTGTTCTTGTATTATTGTTCTTGTCTTTATATTATTTCATAACACGTTATCAGCACGAGTCTCTACTATCTCAAGAATCTCTTTGAGAAAATTAAGTCGGCGGTAGTGAAAGTTAGGCAAGGGGCGAGAAACCAATTACCGATTAACGCTTCCGCTTAAAAGATAATGGCTCACGACTCAGGCTCCGGAAGAGCAACTGTAACTCTGCCCAAAGGCACGACGTTTATCTTAGAGAATGCAATGTTCTCCTCCAAGTCTAAGAAGAACTTGTTGAGTTTTAATGATATCAATCAAAATGTTCTCCTCCAAGTTTAAAAGGAACTTGTTGAGTTTTGAGAATCCATTTTAGAGAATGCATTGTTCTCCTCCAAGTCTAAAAGGAACTTGTTGAGTTTTAAAGATATCATTCAAAATGGATATCATATTGAGACAATAGATGAGAATAATCTTGAATTCTTCATAAAAACGAGGCTGCCCATTTCGGTTTGGGTTCACGCCATTTTGCATGCAGCAATACTAGTTCGTCGGCTGCCCACTTCGGTTTGGGGTCACGCCATTTTGCATGCAGCAATACTAGTTCGTCGGCTGCCCACTTCGGTTTGGGGTCACGCCATTTTGCATGTAGCAATGCTAGTTCATCGGCTACCCACTTCGGTTTGGGGTCACGCCTTTTTGCATACAGCAATGCTAGTTCATCTGACTGACGAATTGACACAAATATTCCCCGTTGCAATTGGTTTTGGGTCATGGACCCAATATATCCCATTTAAGAATCTTTGGATGCGCAGTATATGTGCCTGTAGCACCGCCATCCCGCACCAAAATGGGTCTGCAAAGAAGGTTAGGAATATATGTTGAGGTTGAATCGCCCTCCATTATTCGCTACCTCGAAACATTGACAGGAGACTTGTTCACTGCACGATTTGCAGACTGTCAATTTGATGAGACACTTTTCCCAAAATTAGGGGGAGAAGTTGGTGAAACCAAACGGGAAATTTTGTGGGAAAATGCATCATTATCTCATCTTGATCCACATACCTCTATTTGTGAAAGAGGCATAAAAGATTATCCATTTGCAAAGAATAGCAAATCAAATGCCTGACGCATTTATAGATTTGAAAAGGATAACAAAATCACATATCCCCGAAGTGAATGTGACAACATCTGATTCACGAATACATATTCATTATTGGAAGAATATGAACATGAAATTGGTATTAAATATACCACACTCACCCCTAGAAGGAGGTTTGAGATGATACCACACTCACCCCTAGAAGGAGGTTTGAGATGATATATGGCATGAATGATCGTTGGTCACGTACCTATTGTACGCCAAAGTATTTTGGAAATATGACTATTAAAGGACAACGATAATGCAAGAAACATATCTTGCATATAAGTTTGACATGACCATAATGGTATAACTTTCTCTTTAAGAAAGATATTCACCACATGGATGTTGATGAATCTGTGGTAGTACAAAATTAATTGAGAGCTCTAGAAGAGCCAATTATTACTATGTTGGAGAAACACAATTGAGTATTGTGCTGTAGTAAGTCTCAAAGAAACTTATTCAGTTTCCAAAGTACACGCGAAAGCGATTGATTATATTGAGACTATAAATAAAGGAAGGCTTTGATATCTCCTATTACTATAACTTGTAGCGGGGTAATTTGCATATGAAAAGCTACCCGCTTTGTTCTTCAGTTTGTACTACACAAAAGAAAGAATGCCACAATAAAGTGGATATCTATTGGTATAAAAACCCATGTCATAATAAACCTAAAGTTTATTGATAAGTGCACGTGTCATGGTGTAAATTTGAAGTTTACCAATATTGATAATTTATTCAGTTGGCATTCGTGTTAGCCATCTCATTTTAAGTATGATATGCAAATTCACATAGGTGAATATCAAAGAACTAGAAAGTTCTTTACGAATTCTCTTGTATCACTTGTTCTCATTAATGAACTGACCAACTAAAGAGTTCGGGTTGAAGCCCATAAATTCTGGAAATATCAAAGGTGAATATGGGCCCATTCACCTGCCATGTATACCACATATGATGCATCTATGAAATGGTTACATGCGCAATTGTTATTAACCCGCAGCTTGGCCGGTGCTTGCGAGGTAAATTGCTCAGTAATCTAACTTCGAGCATAATTTCCAGATTTTCTACTCAAGATAGTTCATCTTGATAAGTTGGTTTATATCAAAGTTGGTTTAGCAAGATAATTATTGAGTGCTTCCACTTAATAGCTAAACTGTTTCTATGAGAACAAAGTTATATATATCAGTTTGATATACGTTGTATACGAGAGTATATTATATTCTCCCCTCACAAGTGGTTCAGGGTCAGGAACCAAATAATTTCATCTTATTATTAATGTGCCGTGTATATTGACATGATAATGCACAAAGATGATTTCCCAAAGTTGAGGAAACAAGTTTGCTTTTCTAACATGAGGGGGAGACATGATAAACACTTGAGAAAAGGTTACATGGGATGAATTATCATTTGTATATGTATATCCCCGAATATCATGATATGAACCTGAAGTTCATAAAAGGGATAATTCAATTGCAACATATTGCAAAGCATGCTATACGCATTTGCTGACCCAAAGAAAGTAACTAAATGGAAGAGATACAATTCAAGAAGAATTGATTCCATGTGAAAGACATGTAGATTTGGACATGTAGTTCAAATACTTGAGAGTATAAAAGTCAAAGGTATGTATAGTCAGTTTTCAATATCTTATTTGTTTAGCATGACGTGAAAACTTGATATGCATCTAAAGTCTATTATATGGCTTATATGACTTAACTTGAAAGATTTAAGTTGCTTGAAGCATATGCAATTCTTGGTCCTGAAGTACCACATCCTTAGTACAATTTGTGTACATATGAATCTTGCTATAACTATAAGCATGATGGCATTGAGAATGCATCTATGGAGATATTGAAGAGTTATTCCACGACATTATATGAAGATGTTCATATCTATCAAGAATGATGATTTCAAGGTGCGGAATATTTATTCAAGTCAATATGGTTGATTTATTTATCAAATCTCTATCAAAGATCGTTTTGAAGATGATGCACAAGATTGGAATGCAAATGCTCAAGGATATAAATTGATGTACTCATTAGGGGGAGTTGATGCGCGTTGCACTCTTTTTCCCTTACAAGGTTTTGTCCCACTGGGTTTTCTTTGCGAGGTTTTTAATGAGGCAACCAATAGGCGCATATTCAAACATGTGTACTCTTTTTCCTTTCTTTAATTTTTCCCATTGGGTTTTGGTTTTAAGGTTTTAACGAGGCACATTGTTGAATAGACATTCAAGGAGGAGTGTTATGAAATCTCCTATTTAAGGTGAATGTCTATAATTAGAGAGATTCTAGAGTTCTATTCTTGGTAGATAAATCATCCCCCTCCCTATAAATAAAGGGGTCTTCTACCATTGTAAACCACTCCTAACATTCTCTAAGTATCAATAAGAAGAACTCTCTCTACTCTTCTCTCTATTGCTCTTGTTCTTGTATTATTGTTCTTGTCTTTATATTATTTCATAACATTCCTTTCGTTATAAGATTTTTCTTACTTTCTTTTTTACAATGTCGCTGACCACTGTATTGTTGGGTCCAGCCCACTTATTAAGGAAGAAAATTCTTTCTTGCTTCTTCATTCAATGTAGGCAGCAGCCCACATTTGTTATACATTTCTTAGGTGTGCTGCAGTATATCAACTTTGGCATGCTGCAGATATAAAAATGTCAACAAAGGCAGAATGTATTCTGCCTATAAAATGAGAGCTTCGGCTCTCATTTTTTACACCAACAGAAAGAGAGAAAAAGAGTAAGGTTTCACAGATAGGGTATAAGAAAATAGTCTGTGAAGAAAATAAAGAGTGAGCGATATTGTAGTGAGGTGGAAATATCAAAAGAGGGTTATTTTCTTTTGAGTGTTGTAGTGGTCTTTGGAGTATTTTACTCGGACCTACAAAGTGTAAAATTCCTTACTATAGTGATATCAGTTGCTCCTCTCAAGGCCGTGGTTTTTTCCCTTATTCAGAAGGGTTTTTCACGTAAAAATCTTGGTGTCATTGTTACTCTTTTTATTCTTGTTAATTTCCGTATCTCGGTGCTACATTATTATTCCGCTTTTATTACCGTGAATATTATTTTGTTAGGGGAATTTATTCCCAACAATTGGTATCAGAGCACAGGTTCTGCTCGATCACTAAAATACTATTCACTGTCGGTAGTACTATACTCGGTGAAAAATAAAAATGTCCGGAGTAAAGTACGAGGTAGCTAAATTCAACGGAGATAACGGCTTTTTAACATGGCAAAGAAGGATGAGGGATCTGCTCATCCAACAAGGATTACACAAGGTACTAGTTGCTGATGCCAAAAAGCCTGATACCATGAAAGCTGAAGATTGGGCTAACTTGGATGAAAGAGTTGCTAGTGCAATCAGGTTGCATTTATCGGATGATGTGGTAAATAACATCATTGATGAAGACACTGCACATAGAATTTGAACAAGGTTGGAAAGCCTATACATGTCCAAAACACTGACAAATAAATTGTACCCGAAGAAGCAGTTATACGCCCTACACATGGGTGAAGGTATGAATTTTTTGTCGCATTTAAATGTGTTTAACGGACTAATCACACAGCTTGCCAACCTCAGAGTAAAAATCGAGGAAGAAGATAAAGCCATCTTGCTATTGAACTCGTTGCCATCTTCGTACGATAATTTGGCAACACCCATCCTGCACGGTAAGACTACTTTTGAGTTGAAAGATGTCACATCGGCTCTTTTACTCAATGAGAAGATGAGAAAGAAGCCTGAAAATCAAGGGCAAGCTCTTATCACAGAAGGTAGAGGCAGGAGTTATCAAAGGAGTTCGAGCAACTATGGTAGATCCGGATCTCGTGAAAAGTCAAAGAATCGATCCAAATCAAAAGCCAGAAATTGCTACAACTGTGATCAACCAGGTCACTTCAAAAGAGATTGCCCAAATCCAAGGAAGGTCAAAGGTGAAACTAGTGGCCAGAAGAATGACGACAACACAGCTGCCATGGTGCAAAACAATGACAATGTTGTCCTTTTTATAAATGATGAAGAGGAATGCATGCACCTGTCAGGTGCAGAGTCGGAATGGGTGGTTGATACAGCGGCATCTTACCATGTCACACCGGTAAGAGATCTTTTTGTAGATATGTAGCAGGTGATTTCGGCACCGTGAGAATGGGTAATACGAGTTACTCAAAGATTGCGGGGATTGGTGACATTTGTATCAAGACAAATGTTGGATGCACGTTGGTTCTAAAGGATGTGCGACATGTACCTGATTTGCGGATGAACTTGATCTCGGGAATTGCTTTGGACCGAGATGGATACGAGAACTATTTTGCAAATCAAAAGTGGAGACTCACCAGGGGATCATTGGTGATTGCAAAGGGAGTTGCTCGTGGCACGTTGTACATGACAAATGCAGAAATATGCCAAGGTGAATTGAATGCGGCACAAGATGAGATTTCTGCAGATTTTTGGCATAAAAGAATGGGCCATATGAGCGAGAAGGGATTGCAGATTCTTGCCAAGAAATCACTCATTTCTTATGCCAAAGGTACAACGATAAAATCTTGTGACTATTGTTTATTTGGTAAACAACATAGGGTGTCATTTCAGACATCATCTGAAAGAAAGTTGAATATACTTGATTTAGTATATTCTGATGTTTGTGCCCAATGGAAATTGAATCAATGGGCGGTAAAAAATATTTTGTTACTTTTATTGATGATGCTTCACGAAAATTGTGGGTTTATATTTTGAAAATAAAGATCAGGTGTTTCAAGTTTTCTAGAAGTTTCATGCTCTAGTAGAAAGGGAGACAGGTCAAAAGCTAAAACGTCTCCGAAGTGACAATGGAGGTGAGTACACTTCAAGGGAATTTGAAGAGTACTGTTCAAGTCATGGGATCAGACATGAAAAGACAGTTCCTGGAACCCCACAAGACATTGGTGTAGCAGAGAGGATGAACCGCGCTATTGTGGAGAAGGTGAGAAGCATGCTCAGAATGGCTAAACTACCTAAGTCATTTTGGGGTGAAGCAGTTCAAACAACATGTTACCTGATCAATAGGAGTCCATCAGTTCCATTGGCGTTTGACATCCCAGAAAGAGTTTGGACCAATAAGAAGGTGTCCTACTCGCATCTAAAGGTGTTCGGTTGCAGAGCTTTTGCACATGTACCGAAAGAGTAGAGAACAAAGCTGGATGATAAATCTGTTCCCTGCATATTTATTGGATACGGAGATGAAGAGTTCGGGTACTGATTGTGGGATCCTGTAAAGAAGAAGGTCATCAGAAGCAGAGATGTAGTCTTCCGAGAAAGTGAAGTTGGAACTGCTGCTGATATGTTAGACAAGGCGAAGAATGGTATAATTCCTAACCTTGTTACTATTCCTTCTATTTCTAACAATCCCACAAGTACAGAAAGTACGGCCGATGAGGTTGTCGAGCATGGGGAGCAACCTGGTGAGGTTATTGAGCATGGGGAGCAACTTGATGAAGGTGTCGAGGAAGTGGAGCACCCCACTCAGGAAGAAGAACAACCTCAACCTCTGAGGAGATCGGAGAGGCCAAGGGTAGAGTCATGCAGGTACCCTTCCACAGAGTATGTCCTCATCAGTGATGAGGGGGAGCCAGAAAGTCTTAAGGAGGTGTTGTCCCATCCAGAAAAGAACCAGTGGATGAAAGCCATGCAAGAAGAGATGGAATCTCTACAGAAAATTGGCACGTACAAGCTGGTTGAACTTCCAAAGGGTAAAAGACCACTCAAATGCAAATGGGTCTTTAAACTCAAGAAAGATGGAAATGACAAGCTGGTCAGATACAAAGCTTGATTGGTGGTTAAAGGCTTCGAACAGAAGAAAGGTATTGATTTTGACGAAATTTTCTCACCTGTTGTCAAAATGACTTCTATTCGAACAATTTTGAGCTTAGCAGCTAGCCTAGATCTTGAAGTGGAGCATCTGGATGTGAAAACTGCATTTTTTCATGAAGATTTGAAAGAAGAGATTCATATGGAGCAGCCAGAAGGATTTGAAGTAGCTGGAAAGAAACACATGGTGTGCAAATTGAATAAGAGTCTTTATGGATTAAAGCAGGCACCAAGACAGTGGTATATGAAGTTTGAATCATTCATGAAAAGTCAAACATACATAAAGACCTATTCTGATCCATGTGTATACTTCAAATGATTTTCTGAAAATAATTTTATTATATTGTTGTTGTATGTGGATGACATGTTAATTGTAGGAAAAGACAAGGGGTTGATAGCAAAGTTGAAGGGAGATCTGTCCAAGTCATTTGATATGAAGGACTTGGGCCCAGCACAACAAATTCTAGGGATGAGGATAGTTCGAGAGAGAACAAGTAGAAAGTTGTGGCTATCTCAGGAGAAGTACATTGAACGTGTACTAGAACGCTTCAACATGAAAATGCTAAGCTAGTCAGCACACATCTTGCTAGTCATCTAAAATTGAGCAAAAAGATGTGTCCTACAATAGAGGAGGAGAAAGGGAACATGGCTAGAGTTCCTTATTCTTCAGCAGTTAGAAGCTTGATGTATGCAATGGTATGTACTAGACCTGATATTGCTCACAAAGCTGGTGTTGTCAGCAGGTTTCCTGAAAATCCTGGAAAGGAACATTGGGAAACAGTCAAGTGGATACTCAGGTACCTGAGAGGTACCACGGGAGATTGTTTATGCTTTGGAGTATCAGATCCAATCTTGAAGGGCTATACTGGATATTTGTTTACATTTTCAGGGGGAGCTATATCATGGCAGTCGAGGTTGCAGAAGTGTGTCGCACTCTCTACAACTGAAGCAGAGTACATTGCCGCTACAAAAACTGGCAAGGAGATGATATGACTCAAACGGTTCCTTCAAGATCTTGGATTGCATCAGAAGGAGTATGTCGTCTATTGTGACAGTCAAAGTGCAATAGACCTTAGCAGGAACTCTATGTACCATGCAAGGACCAAACACATAGATGTGAGATATCACTGGATTCGTGAGAAAGTGACAGACGAATCTTTACAGGTCAAAAGGATTCACACAAGCGAAATGCGGATATGCTGACCAAGGTGGTACCAAGGGACAAGTTTGAGTTATGCAAAGAACTTGTCTGCATACACTCAAACTAGAAACTGCAGTGTTATTCCCTCTAGATAAATGAGACTGGAGGGGGAGATTTGTGAGGTCCAGCCCACTTATTAAGGAAGAAAATATTTCTTGCTTCTTCATTCAATGTAGGCAGCAGCCCACATTTATTTTACATTTCTTAGGTGTGCTGCAGTATGTCAACTTTGGCATGCTGCAAATATAAAAATGTCAACAAAGGCAGGATGTATTCTGCCTATAAAATGAGAGCTTCGGCTCTCATTTTTTACACCAACAAAAAGAGAGAAAAAGAGTAAGGTTTCACAGACAGGGTATAAAAAAATAGTCTGTGAAGAAAATAGAGAGTGAGCGATATTGTAGTGAGGTGGAAATATCAAAAGAGGGTTATTTTCTTTTGAGTGTTGTAGTGGTCTTTGGAGTATTTTACTCGGACCTACAAAATATAAAATTCCTTATTATAGTGATATCAGTTGCTCCTCTCAGGGCCGTGGTTTTTTCCCTTATTCAGAAGGGTTTTCCACGTAAAAATCTTGATGTCATTGTTACTCTTTTTATTCTTGTTAATTACCGTATCTCGGTGCTACATTATTATTCCGCTTTTATTACCGTGAATATTATTTTAATAGGGGAATTTATTTCCAATATGTATTTATCAAAAGGAAGCTACCATAAATATGCAATCCTTTAAAATCAAGCTGAGCATTTAAAAAGACAAGGGGGAGATTAAAAAAAATTGACCATAGGTTTCAATCATACTATGGGAGATTATGTGGGGAGGGATAAATGGAGGTTGGGACCGAAAATTTATCGGTATAAAAATTACTAAAAGGTATAAAAAGCTAAGTATGTTTAGTAGTGATCGATTTTCTCTTTGTGATTTTAATTTATTCAATTTGACAACTTCGATTGTTCGACTTGATGAAAAAATATAACTTTCTTTTTACCTTTGAGAGTCAGAAGATGGTAGGAATAAAAAAACATAAGACCTTCCATTATTTGAGAATGTAAAACTAAAAATATAATAGAAAATTATTTATACAAAGTGTATATTGCGAATTATGAACGTAACTCCAAAACATACAAATCAACGTAATTTTACATTTCTCAAATTTTTTGTGGAGTGAACACTTCAGGAGCAGTATACCAAATTATCAACTAGGATAAAAAAGAAAAGAAGAAAAACAGTAGAAATGAAATCGAGTAATCACTCTAAAAGGTTACTATTTAGAAATTAGTTAGTGCATCATGAATTTCAGTTCTTTAGGGAATAAAATTTCAAAATTATCTTGAAATTAAAATTTTTAGTATAAAATTTCAAAACAAAATAAATACTAAATAATCTCTAAATAGCATTCATGAGAATGGTTATCTGTGCACTTGCATAACTAAGATGTCCCGGCCCAGACATAAATTCTGGATCGAAGGGCCCAACCTAAAGTTGCTTCCTTGAGTATTTCGGGGGTGGAGGGGTTGGAGTTTGGGATTCTTACACATATAACCTGCAGTATTCTTTATTTTAATCATATACATTCAAATTAATAAGTCACACCATGAAGGTTTGGGCGGGTGATCGAGGCGAGGGTGAGGGAGATGACATCTATATCTGGGAACCAGTTCGGTTTCATGCCGGGTCGCTCCACTACAGAAGCTATCCACCTTGTCAGGCGGCTGGTGGAGCAGTTCAGGGATAAGAAGAAGGACCTGCACATGGTGCTTATCGACTTGGAGAAGGTGTATGAAAAGGTCCCAAGAGAGGTGCTATGGAGGTGTTTGGAGGCGAAGAGCGTGCCGGAAGCCTACATCAAAGTAATCAAGGACATGTACGATGGAGCTAAGACTAGGGTTAGGACGGTGGGTGGCGACTCAGACCATTTTCCAGTGGTTATGGGGCTCCATCAGGATCGGCGCTTAGCCCTCTCTTGTTTGCCTTGGTGATGGATGCTCTTACCCGACATATTCAAGGGAATGTGCCTTGGTGTATGCTATTTGCTGATGACATAGTCTTGATAGATGAGACGATAATCGTTTTTTTGAGAGGTTAGAGGTATGGAGACAGACTCTCGAGTCTAAAGGTTTCAAAATAAGCAGATCTAAGACAGAATACCTGGAATGCAAGTTTAACGCCGAGCCGAGCGAAGTAGGCAGGGACGTGATGATTGGATCTCAGGTCATCGCCAAGAGGGACAGTGTCAGATATCTTGGGTCGGTGATTCAGGGGGACGGAGATTGATGGGGACGTCACTCATCGTATAGGAGCGGGGTGGTCAAAGTGGAGGCTTGCATCAGGAGTCCTGTGTGACAAGAAAGTTCCACATAAACTCAAGGGAAAATTTTATAGAGTTGTGGTTAGACCTGCAATGTTGTATGGGGCGGAGTGCTGGCCAGTGAAAAACTCTCATGTTTAGAGAATGAAGGTTGCGGAGATGAGGATGCTCAGGTGGATGTGCGGGCTCACCAGGTTAGATAAGATTAAGAATGAAGTTATTCGAGAGAAGGTGGGTGTGGCCCCCGGTGGATGAGAAGATGCGAGAAGCGAGGCTGAGGTGGTTCGGGCATGTGCGGAGGAGAACTGATGCCCCGGTGAGGAGTTGTGAGCGGCTGGCGATTGTCGGCGTTCGGCGAGGCAGAGGGAGGCCTAAGAAGTATTGGGGAGAGGTGATTAGGCATGATATGGCTAGAATGCGGGTTTCCGATGACATGACCCTTGATAGGAAAGTCTGGAGGTCTAGTATCAGGGTTGTAGGATAGGGGATCTTAGAGTTTTTCGTACTCCTCACCCGGGATTGGGTGAGGCTTGCCAGGCTATGTTTTGGCTTGTGTCTCCCTTATGGTAGTTATTTATGGTAGTTACTGTATGATATTATTGCATGCTATTTTATTTATGTTTCTTATGTTTAGATAATTATTTACGCTATTTCTGTTGGAGTTACTAATGCTCTTTTGTTTTTGTTTTTGTTTTTGTTTTTGTCTTTGTTTTTCATTTCCTTCACTGAGCCGAGGGTCGATTGGAAATAGCCTCCCTGCCCTTTCGGGTAGGGATAAGGCTCGTCTACATATTATCCTCCCCAGACCCCACTTTATGGGACTATATTGGATAGTTATTGTTGTTTAATCATATTCATAAATTATATATTAATTATATATAATATATGTATAAAATATATAACTATATAGTATATATTCATCGACTATTTTTAGTTTAGGTAGGAGGCTATTGAGTTAATTCTTCAAAACTTTATTTCCTAGTTTGCGTCATTGTTGGAAATAGCCCCAAAAAATGGGCTTTCCATTGGGCTGCGATATGACACTACTCTCATGTCTAAGTGGACTGCACAATAGTAATAAGTTAGAACATTGTTCTTTGGGATTTCTTTTCTATACAATATTTAAAATTTATTTACTAAAATGATCTTAATTTTATATACTATTTACTCCGAATAAGGATTACTTAAATATTTTATCTTAAAGGACTCCTAATTCATTTTAATGCCTTAAATTGGGGAATTCCTTATTTGGAAAAAGGCATAACTGAAGGGAACAATGATGCTATCCACGTTTAAGTATCTGATGGTGATAACAACAACTCCGATTATTGAAAAAGTGTATGCCCGAAGTATACAATCCTAGATCGTGCCGAGTTATTTGAATAACTTGAGTGATTGACAAGATTGGCTTGAACATCAAGTGGCTTATGAGCCTCGAAAGGATAAACTTTGGCTACAAAATGCTTGAACCAGTTACAAATTAAATTTGGTATTGAACTCTTTGAAGGTGATTGGCTTTTCCATTTAGTGACTCCGTTGAAGCATTGTATCACTGTCCAAAGTTGGATGAAAATCCTCCTTGATGATGAGCTGTAAACACTTTTTAGTATTCAGGTGTTTGACTCTTCATCACTGACAGGCATTAAAAAACTTTGAATTTGAATTTGAATTTTTAAAAACTATTATTTACTTAGATTGAGTGTTGTTACAAATAATTGAGAATATCATTTGGAGTTTATATCTCAATTTTGAGGGTGTTTGGTGAATATTAGAATTGATTTTGGTTGAATTTTAAATTGAAACTCGAAAAAGAAGAAGAGTACATGACATATCATATACTTACGAAAATGTAGTAAAGTTATAGTATAATTGTATGTAAATCGTATTCTGTTGTAATTATATATATTTTATTCGAATGTTGCATGAAAGTTGAAAAATAGTTGTATAATGTCTGAGTCACTGTATAAAATTTGTATATAAGTTATCAATACTATCTTTTTACATAAAGTTATTGATATGTATAATATATTACGAGGTTAATAACTAAATTTTGGGGCTATTAAGGTATTGTGCTTCACTTAGTTAACTTACCCAATAAACTAATCTATCACAAATTAACGTAACCTATTTAAATCAGCACTAGGATAGATACATCGTACTTATAATTAATATTATACAATTTGATGGTACAACAACATACGATTTAAAAATAATTTTTGTATAAATTGAATATAAATTGATATATCTACAATAACATACAACTAATTATATAGTATATATTTACAACTTATCTACAACTTTTATACATTATTTTTACCCGGTTAAAATACATCTATAATGTCGTACAACTTAAATATAATTTTCATATAAATTTATACATATATCTTTTTGTATATTTGTATCTAATTTTTATATATGTTGTATGTGGCGTGTGGTTCTTACTCTCTAAAATTCCAATTAAAACTTCCTCTCTTAATGCTATTTTGATACATATCAATAACTTTATGTAAAAAGATTGTATTGATAACATAAATATAAATTTTATAAAGTGATTCATACATTATACAATTATTTTTAAACTTTCATACAACATTCAAATAAAATATATATATATATATATATATATATATAACTACAACAAAAAAATACAGTTTACATATAATTATACTATGACTTTACTATAATTTCGTAAGTATATTGTATGTCATGTCTTGTTGTTGTTGTTGTTGTTGTTGTTGTTCTTCTTCTTCTTCTTCTTCTTCTTCTTCTTCTTCTTCTTCTTCTTCTTCTTCTTCTTCTTCTTCTTCTTCTTCTTCTTTCAATATGAAATTCAGCCAAAATCAAGTCTAATCTTCACCAAACACCCTCAAAATTGAGATACAAACTCCAAAAAATATTCTTAATTATTTGCAACAACACCCAACACAAATAAATAATGATTTTTGAAAACCCAAATTCGAATTTAAAGCTTCAAAGCTTTTTAATAGCTACCAATGGTGGAGAGCCAAACACCTTCAAAATTTATTGATTGACAATTTCAATTGAACACCAATCGTGCAACATGAAAGGGAAATGTTACGTTAAAACTCTATAGTAAAACGATTAAAATCCATTGATGAATTCCATTGAAAATATATACAACATAAAATAATAAAAAATAGAGGACATCTGAGGAAGAAAAATTGGGGAAAGAACAGAGAGAAAGAGAGATAGATAGATAGGTAAATAGAGAGAGAGAGAGAGAGAGAGAGAGAGAGAGAGAGAGAAAGAGAGAGAGAGAGAGTATAAGGATATGAAATTATTGATTCCTTATTTAATTTCTAATAAAAATGGATACTCATTTAATTCCTTAAGTATGTACAATTGGTAAATTATATATACATATGTAATTAAATAGAAATTTGAGCAGGGAGGATAATAAAGTTCAAATAATATACATGGAGATAAAAATCCCTTGTTCGTTTGAGTATACAGCCTTTAAGAAATATGGGTGAAGTGCAATAGTAATCACTTTTAAGCTTGTTATTTATAATGTATTTACAGTTAGCCAATTCGTCCAAACTTCAAGGCTAAGCATCATGAAATTTTTAGATGCTAATTTAGAATTTAGGACTTAGTATCCTAATTTTTTTGAGCTATTAATTTGAAATTCAGGACTACATGTCCTAAATTTTTGAACTGCTAATTTGAGATTGAAGACTAAGTATTCTGAATTTTTGAACTGCTAATTTAAAATTCTAGACATAAAATTCTAATTTTTGGACACAATATTCGAACTTTAAGACACGATTTCTTTGAACGAAGGCTAATCTTTAAATGAGTTATAAACTGTGGATATATTTTAAATTGCATATATAAAGGTGGCTACGGACCAGCTCCAATCATATACCACAATAAAATGATAAGAATGGTCGATGTAGCTTTTACCCGAGAGGTCGGGATCACTTTTTACAGAGAGCTAAGATAGGCTTGAAATTGGGTTCCTACCTAATATAGCAATGGGCAATGTTCTTGATTGCACTTCCAATCTGCTTTATTTTGATTACTATTCTACTTTTATCAATAATGAAAAATAAAAAGAAGCTAAGCATGATATTTTTGTAAGGGGGTTTCTCAATTTATAAAAAGGCGCTAAAGAAGTGACTTACATCAAGGTGATTAGTATCTAACGGGGCCTAAAACTTTGGGCAAATTTGATATAATTTAGATCATGATATATCCATGGCATATAACTACTCACTCTATGCCTCTCGGTAATTTGAGTGACTTTTTCTTAATTGGCTTTCTCAAGCCCAATTGGGTGTTCAAACAATGCCTGCAAAATTGGCTCAAGTTGGGTATTATTATCTACAGGTTTAATCCTTTAATTGGGGCTATGAATCTCTTAAATGCATCCCAATTCCTTGTTAGCCTGAATTTCTTAGACTTAGTCTCTCTTTTTCAAAAAGAGACTATGCCAAAAAAGCACAAAATCAGTGTTTGCAACCATCAATTCAGCATTTAAAGCACAAATCAAGCCAAACATCACTTACCCTTAAATTTTTAAGCCCTAAAATTGAAGGCCCAGTCAATACCCATACTAGGGTTGAGCCACAATCCTAGCTAATGGGTTTAGCTTCTCATAATCAAAGAAGAAATCAAAGATTTAGATGGAATGTAACCCATAAAAGATAATTACAAGAGAAGAATGTAAGATTAATGGTTAACCAAGCTCTAAAATTACTCAAAAGAGCAAAAAGCTGATGTTCAAGTTGTTCCTCTCACATCAGATACCCTAAAAATCTGAAAAGGAACTACGTATAGACAACTAAAATTTTCAAATAAAATTGCCCTACAAGGATTCCACTGACAACGGAAAATGGGTCGTCTCAGCACTTGGGCTTCCGCGGCCACGCAAAAGCGAGCGTGGACCACGGTTCTTTTCTTCTAAACTTTGTTTGAACTTTTAGTCTGTTGAGAGCGGAAAATATACCGCCTCAGCGCTCCTCCAAAATTTTTAATTTGACCTCCAAAATTAGTTCTCTGATTATTAATTACGTTGAGGGCGAGAATTGGACCACGACCGCGTTAGATGACATTGCTGCCCGTGATATACCGTGCAATTTTATCGCAGGCAGCGGTAACTTATTAGACTTCAAGAACAACTCTTTAAATCTTTAATCCACTGAGAGCGGCATTAGGATCGCCTCAGCGGTAGATCCTTCGCATCCGCTGCTATTTCTCACTTTTAGCCCCCATTGATTTCAACTTTGAACTTGTGTAGATTTCACTCTTTTTTGAGATGGTTATGACTTCCTTGTCTCTTTTTGACCAAACACCGCAAACAAGTATAATAAATAGACTAGTATAATACTTGTACGTAGTTTATCCAAAACCTAAGCAAAAAGGGGCATAAATAAACTAGAATCCCTAGTTATCAACTCCCCTAAACTTAAGTTTTTGCTTGTCCTCAAGCAAATAAAGTAATTCTCACCTCCCCAAGATAAAAGAAAGAAAAATTTTAGTTGTCCTAAATTAGCCTCATCAATTATCAATTGGGACTAACACTTACCCTAAACTCAAATACATCATTAACCATACACAACCTTTTTAGCACCATGAATTTAGTACAAAACAAAAGCATCGAGTGTTGAATCAATTTATCAAGGAAACTCTTTCTACTACATTGGTAACTGTGAAACCCAAGCTCATACTCCTCGACTCTTCATATGCAAACCTCACTTTTAGACTGTAGCACTCAGAACGAGGATTGTGGAAAGTACACTCATCTCTCTCAAAGGAAGGTCACAAGTTTGACTGTAAGTAACATAAGCTTGTTCCTTATGCGAGTCAACACTAATGTAAGCTCACTCAACTCAAGATCATATAGGGCTTGCGGGAATGTAATGAAGGCTTTTGGTTTAAGGTAGGATATATTGGTCTATGAAGGTTTCATCTTTCCTTAAGCACTTCATTTACTTCTTTTTTGCTTACATTTTCTTGACTCTTTGAGCCATTTATTTCTTCCCTAGTGGACTAGAGAGACACAATGTCATTCTTTCTTGTTCATGTCAATCCTTTTTCTCCTTTCTTGTCTTTCCAACCCTTTCATCTTTGCTTTTATTGAATGCCTTCATTTCTTCGATATTGTTCATTATCTTTTGTCTTTTTGGCTTTTTTCTTTCTTTTTCTTTTTCCTTCCATTTTCTTCTTTTTTGTACCTTTTATCACTTTTGCGTACGTCGTCTCATCTACCAACCTTATACTTTTTCCAATTTGTGCTAAGACGTGATCGGGTATCAAGAGAGGCGCATTTTAGGAGGAATAAAGGCTTGTATCATGATTTTTGAAAGAATAAGGGTTATGGCTCAATAGGGTTAACTAAGGATAACATTTTTGGTGGGCTATGGATTTTTTATGTATCAATTAGGATAAAGGGGAGCCTATAATCACTTCTCAAGCCGAGCAACTTAAGATGTCGCCTAGACGACATTCGTGGCAAGTTATAGACTTATTAGCACAGGAATTGGACTTGCATATCAATACCTCACCACACAAGCTATAAGATTTCTAAAGGGATAGAGTCGAGGGCTCACAACAACCTTAGCTAAGATTTGAGAAACGTAAATGGTTCCGAGAAACCACTTAATGATTGTTTAGCCAACACAAGAGTATCAAGGTCACAACTATCACCATCCTTTACACATCAATTTGTTTTTAACCATAAGGTCAACGGTAAATGTGTTAGTCCCAAGTGAAGCTTTGCTTGAGGCACTATTGCTCACTAGCTACTATAAAACGAAAAGAAAACAGACTCAAACCCTTAAGAAGGTTGTTATGCCATCTATCATTGGGAAGAGCCACCCGGTTCACACAAACTCCACATTTGGAAAGATCTGTGACATTAAGAAAACCAAAGGCTTATTGATCACAACAACTTGTAAAATAAGAAGCTAATAACTGAAAAGAAGCTACTAAATGAAATAAGAATACGAAAAGTAAACTAAATAAATACAATAGGGGATTGAGACGAATATACATAAGAGGGAATGAATATATACATGGAAAAATAACTTTATATACATATCGAAATTTGAAAAATAATGAAAGTAAAAAAAAATAAATGGTAAAGTTATATACATACCAAAAGTGCAAAATAAGCATAAAGAAAAATAGTATCATCATTACAACCCAACTATCAAATCCACAAAATAGAACCACCTCCTCAAATGAAAACTGGCATTGCCCTCAATGCTAAATAGCAAAAAGAAGATCAAACAGGGGTTAGAGAGTAAAGAAAACTCCCTATGGATCCTCTGTCTGCATGGGGTCCTGTGGCTAGGTCCCTAGATCACCTAGCTCGGGGTCCTGTGGCTGGCCTTAGGCACCTCCTTTAGGGTTCTCCAGCTCAATCTACAATTTATCAACCTGGGGAATCAGTCTCCTCCTCCTAGGCTATCACTCAACCTCTTACTCCTGTACCTGCTCTGCCTGAGCTGCTGGCACTGGATCCTCTCAACAGCTTAACTAACTCCTTTGAGGCCCAAGTCTTTTATAGCTTGTTTGTCTACTTTCTCAGCTCCTTAATTGTTTTTCCTTGAACTGCAAGAGCATCCATGATAAGCTTTTGGTTGTCCAGGAGCTTCTTCTGGTTGTCTAGAAGCTCCTTGAGACACTCCTCCACTAAAGCTAGCACCTAAGGATATGCGGGAACTTATTGGGCTACCACTGAACTAGATAGTACAGACATTAGAAATTTTTGCCTGCACCCAGTTGTTGATGCTGGAGAGCGTTTGGTTCAACCTTTGAGCAGTCAACGGCTATGCTGACGAGGATGGCACTAAGGTAGGTGTAGAAGTAAATGGTCCCGAAGGAGGCTGTGGTATGGCAGTAGGAGGTTGATAAGTAGTGACTACCACTATTGGCTCTTCAGACTAGCCAGTAGAAGTAGTAGCTTTGCCCTTAGATTTAGGGTTGTCTCGTCCTTGAAAGGTATACCATGAGAAAGGCTTCTTGGGTTTTACCTTGGTATCAAAATCCCTTTTCTCAACCTCCTGATCTTCCAAGTACATGGTGAGGAAGTTCAGAAAGGGGTAGGATCTCTCACCCTTGTTTACCACTCTGGTGATCAACCTAGACATGATATTCTTGACATTGATCGGGTACTCCGCCATGATAGCCGCCACTATAATTGCCCGGGAAATCGGCATGTCACTGTGATGAGTAGTGGGGTCTGTTCTGCTACACACAAATATCTCCCAACCCTTTGCTTTGAAGTTCAGGGTGTTCCTGTAGATAGGGGCCCCCGCTTCCAACCAAGCTGGAGTAGTATCCAGGAAATCAAGTAATGATGCCAACTATGGGTGGGCCGCCTCATCTATTGCCACCTTCTCTAAGTATAACGACTTATCTTTATCATTGAATCTAATGTAGTCATTCTGAGTCTTTCCATATAACTTGATCTTTAGGTTTTGCACATTAATTACAAATATGCCCTTTTTAATGTGGGCGACATTGGCATAAAATTCCTTGACTAGGTGCTCATTAGCATCCGACACCCCGCTTGTGAAGTATTTCCGCCCCACTCTTTCATCAACGCGCCACTTCGCATTGTGGTTGTGGGGAAGAAGATCATTTCTCAACAAATCATGCATGAGTGACATGCTAGGCCACCACTCCCTAAATTCGTGGTAGACCTGCTGATAACAAACCTTTGCTTCCATACCATCAGGTTTTTTATCCTGTCTAAACCTCCAGGCTGGGTATCACCCCATCTCCCGTCATCCGGTGCTTCAACATCTACATCTATAGGATCGTATCCATGTGATGAAGCTGTAGGTGAGGCTGAAGTTGAGGACTCACTACTCTCAGCTAAGCTATCAGATGACTCAAAAGAAGCAGGAGAGTAGGAGAGGCTGGGGGTAAAGGCTTGTGTGTCAAATAAAATCTCCTGACGTCTAGTACATGTATGGGCACCAACTCACCTCTGAGGCCTCCCGGGAAGGAATATACTCACTTCCTTCAGAGTGGGATACAGCTCTGTCTGCAACTCTAATATTTCTCCGCATTTTCCAATTGCTTGTCGTACTGCTGGGGGTAACTTGATTTTCCAATTGAATAAGAATTATGAATTGAAATTACCAGTTGAGTAATGAGTGATGGCAGTGAACTTCTAATTCGTTGTGTATGCGAACTAGTGCTTGGATGAACAGTAACATTTTAGCTTGAGAGTGAAGAGATAGAAAAGGGTCAAAGATCTCATGACCTTCTATTTACAGAAAACACCCCGGGACCCACAAAGCTCACGTGGCGCGGCCGCAGAAAATCACCGAGGTCCTCGCTTTTGAAATATAAAAGGGATGAACATCTGGAACTGCCACTGAGAGCGGAAAATGGTACGCGACTACAGAATGGCATCGGTGACCGCAAAATAAAACTTCATAGAAAGCTCATTTTGGACTTTTCAATCTCGCGTCTGCTACCAAATTACGCCTTCGTGAACTGGTCACCACTGACCGCAAAAAATGGAGTGCTGGAAGCGGTCCAACTTCAGACTATGCCAATTTTTCCTGTTTGTCCTACACTGCATCAGATATTCATACACACATATCACAACCAGTTAGTCAAAAACAAATCCTACACAAAGAAGTAAATCAAAAAGAAGAAAAAACACATAGATTGCCTCCCAAGAAGCGCCTGATTTAACGTCACAGCACAACGCAGGTTACCATTAATCATTTGAGATTGATCATTGCCACCATGTGGTTGTCATCAAACTTTCCAAGATAATGCTTCACTCTGTGCTCATTAACTCTGAAGATTTTTTATTTACAAGTCAAGAGTACCAAACAGAGTTACAAGCACCACCTCAAAAGGATCACTCCATTTTGACTTGAGCTTTCCCAGAAATAGTCGTAATCGGGAATTGAATAAGAGAACCAAGTCACCTTTTTTGAATTCCACAGGCATACTTGTCATGTAAGTACTTCATCTTGTCATTATATAAGAACGAGTTGGAATAAGCATGAAACCGGAACTCATCAAGCTCAATGAGTTGCTCCACTCGGAGATTTGCTACAACATCTCATTCAAGGTTTAACTTTCTCAAAGCCCATATGGCCTTTCTCTAACTCAACTGGGAAATAAAAAGCTTTCCTAAATACCAACCGGTATAGAGAAATACTAATTGGAGTCTTGTAAGTAGTCCTATAATCCCACAAAGCATCATCCAGTTTTTCGACCAGTCAGTCTTATTTGCATGAACCGTCTTTGACAATATGCTCTTTATCTCCCTGTTGGAGGCTTCAACTTGCCCACTAGCCTAAGGATGTTAAGGGGTTGAAATTTTGTGATTGAAACCATACTTTGAAAACAAAGTGTCAAATGCCTTATTTCATAAATGAGATCCCCCATTACTAATGATTGCTCTAGGATTGCCACACCGAGTAAAGATATTCTTCTTGAGAAAAGCTACCACACTCAGAGCCTCGTTATTAGGTAAAGCCACAACCTCAACCCATATGTAAACATAATCAACGATTACCAGAATGTACGTGTTCCCACATGAACTCACAAAAAGTCCCATGAAGCCAATGCCTCACACATCGAATATATCTACCTCAAGAATAGCGGTGAGAGGCATTTCATCCTTCTTCAAAATTTCACCAGCTCTTTGACATTCATCACATCTATTTACAAGCTCACTCGCATCCTTGCACAAGGTAGGCCAATTAAACCCACAGCTAAACGCCTTTGAAGTTGTCCTTGCTCCACCATAGTGACCAATATAGGGAGAGGAATGACAAGCATAAAAAATACTCATTTGCTCCTCTTCCGAGACACATCTCCAGATCACACCGTCATTACAGATTTTGATCAAGTGAGGCTCATCCTAGTAGTAGTCCAAACTATGTCATTTAAGCTTCTTCCTTTGGTTAGAAGAAAGCTCACACATGACAATGCCGGTCATAAGAAAATTGGCAACATCCACAAACCAAGGAATGCTATTTATGGAGACAGAGAGGATTTTATCATCATGGAATGAATCATTAATTTTGAGGCCATCACGAGGTATCCCCTCTTTTTCCAAGTGGACAAATGATCCGCCACTTGGTTTTCACACCCTTTTCGATCAGTAATCTCAAGGTCAAACTCTTGAAGCAATAAAACCCACTTCATCAACCGAGCTTTAGAATCCTTCTTTGTCATCAAGTAGCGGAGTTTTGCATGGTTAGTATGAACTATCACCTTGGCCCCCATGAGATAGGGCCTAAATTTTTCCATTGCAAACACAATTGCTAGATACTCTTTTTTAGACACCGTATAATTCACTTGAGCACCATTAATTGTTTTTCTTGCATAATACACAGGGTGAAACATCTTATTTACTCTTTGACCTAAGACCGTCCTACCGAAACATCACTTGTATCACACATGAGCTTAAAAGGTAAGCTCCAATTGGGTACAGTAATAATAAGAGTGATTGTCAATTTGTACTTGATAAGTTCAAAGGCTTTCATGCACTCCTCATTATACACGAACTTTGCATCCTTTTCCAATAATTTTCACAAAGGATTCACTACCTTAGAAAAGTCCTTGATGAACCTTTGGTAGAACCCCGTATGCACAAGAAAACTCCTAACCCCTCTAACTGAAGTAGGAGAAGGAAGCTTTGAAATCACTTCAATCTTTTCCTTGTCCACCTCTCTACCGTTATTTGAGATCTTATGGCCGAGGAAAATGCCCTCCTTGACCATAAAGTGACATATTTCCCAGTTAAGCACAAGATTTATCTCTTCACACCGGGCTAGCACTTTGTCAAAATTCTTCAAACAATCATCAAAGGAGTCACCCATAATACTAAAATCATCCATGAATACTTCTAAGAAGTCCTCTACCATGTCCATAAATATAGCCATCATACACCGTTGGAAGGTGGCCAACACATTACATAAACTGAATGACGTCCGTGAAAATGCAAAGGTCCCGTACGGGCATGTGAAGATAGTTTTGTCCTGATCTTCCAGAGCAAAAAAAATCTGGTTGTAACCTGAGTACCCATCTAGAAAGAAGTAGAAGGCACGCCCAACAAGTATATCTAGTATTTTGTCAAGAATGGGCAATGGAAAATGATGATTGCGAGTCACTTTATTCAAGTTTTGATAGTCCATACACACCCTCCATCTGGTGACAGTTCTGGTGGGAATCAACAAGTTTCGCTTATTGGTGACCACAATAACACCTCCCTTCTTCGACACATATTGCACCAGTGAAGTCTAAGAACTATCCGAGATGGGGTACACGACCCCTGCATCAAGCCACTTGATCACCTCCTTTTTGACGACCTCTTGCATAGCCTCATTTAACCTCCTTTGATGTTCCATAGAAGGCTTGGCATCATCTTCAAGTATAATCTTGTGCATGCAAAAAGGCGAGGCTTATCCCTCGAATATAATCTAGAGTCCATCCAATTTCCTTCTTCCGTCTTTGGGGCACCGTTAATGCGGTATCTACCTGCATGTTAGTAAGATAAGATGAAATAATAACATGCAAAGTTGAACTAGGGCCGAAGAATTCATACTTGAGGTGTGAGGGCAAAGGCTTCAACTCCAATACGGGAGGTCAATTGAGGGATTTGTTGGCGGAGTCTTTCTGTTGTCAAGATCCAAAGAGAGCTTACGAGGCTCATAAGAATAAGAGCCTATTCCGTGCAAAGCATTGACACACTCCACCCTGCCTTGATCCTCATTTACATCAAGGTTTTACAATACCGCTTCTAAAGGATCCTCCACATCGATCTTGGCACTAGTATCATCAACTATCACCGCCGTGACAAGATCCACAAAGAACAAACTTCAGTACTATTCGACTACCTCATTGATTTGCACACAGGAAAGACAACTTTTTCATTACCCACCCAGAAGGTGATCTCCCCTTCTTCCACATCAAATAATGCCTTCTCAGTTGCTAGAAAAGGTCTTCACAAAATAATAGGCACCTTATGGTTGACTTCGCAGTCACGAATCACAAAATCAGTGGGCAAGATAAATTTATCCACCCAGACTAGAACATCATCAATAATACCAAACGGCTTCTTCATTGTTATATCCACCTTTGTAGTATCATTGAAGTAGATCTCGGTTGACAAATACCCAACGTTTTGAATAGGGAGTAATGCATCAAATTTATGCTATCCCCAAATCACACAATGCCTTTGCAAAATCCGCACTCCTAATGGTACATGAAATGGTGAAAGCGCCGGGATTTTCAAGCTTTAGATCTATCAAGTGAAAAAAAACTTATTTGATGAGTCATTTTGATGGTCTCACAATCCATAGATCTCTTTTTAGTCACCAAGTTCTTCATAAAGTTGGCGTAACCCGGCATTTGCTCAAGAGCCACCACTAAAGTAACATTGATCGACAAGCTTTCATCATCTCAATAAACTTCTTAAATTAGTTTTCATTCTTTTGCTTCACAAGTCTTTGAGTGTAATATGGAGGAGGGCTTGTCAAGGGAGCCTTAGCCTTGGGCTCTACCGTTTCCCGAATGTCTATTACGTGTTCTCTAGATGGGTTCACGTCATTTTGAGTCTCCACCTCATTATCATGAATATCAATTCTCACTTTATCATTCAAATTCTCTTCACTCACTTGCTCATAAACTATAGAAACATCATTATCTTGCACTTCAATGTCATCACTCATAAATTTCTTTTGCTTGGAGGTATTCACTTCACCACCACGATCGCTTCTTGTGATTACTGCCATTTCATGTCCAGTATTGTTCCTACACTTTGGGTTTACTACCGTATCACTAGGTAGAGCCCCCTTAGGGTGAGTGTTCAAAGAATGTGAAATTTGGCCAAGTTAAACTTCCAAATTTCAGATTGAAGTATTGTAGGATGCCAACTGAGTATCAGATTCGGTGTTCTTTTTCATCATTTCTTCGAACATCATCTCTATCCTCCCTATCTCATAGTTTGATGAGCTAGGACCTTGGGATGGAAATAGAGGTGGGTTTTTTGGTTATTGATACATCGGAGGCCTTTAAAAGCCTTTCCCCCGATTCCTTTGGTTGCCATTATTCCAACCTTCTTGATTGTTGTTTCCTCCCCAGTTGTTGTTGTTGCCACTCTAGTTGCCCTAGTTATTCTGATTGCCCCAATTTTGATTGTTTTTCCCTAGTTGCCATTTACTTGTTGGCTTTGATTTACCCAATTTCCTTAGGATTGCCACTGTTTTTGGTTGTTAGGAGCATTGCTCTTTGTCCTTGATAATTATTCACGTATTGCACTTCTTCACTTTTTTCAGCATACTCATCATTTTGGTTGAAACCACCACTGCCATACTCATATTGATCCAAAATTTCTTGACTTTGTTGACTTTTTTGTCGCTTCTTGTTGACCAACATTTTTACACCTTCCATAGCATTTACCCTTCTCAACGCTTGAACTTGTTGCAATTGAGCTTTTGTTAATTGTTTCATTGTTGTAGTTAACTCTGATATTGCCTGGCCATGGTCGCAGAACTCTTTGTGTAGGTGAATGATAGTGGGATCACCCTGTGGCACATTAGATCGACTATGCCAAGCTGAGGAAGTATCTGCCATCTCATCCAAGATCTCACACGCCTCATCATAAGGTGTGTTCATAAAATTCCCCCTTACTAGCTGGTTTATTACACACTGATTGGTTGTGTTAATGCCACGGTGGAATGTTTGATGGATCATTGCTTCAGTCATGTTATTGTTCGAATATTATTTCACCGTTGCCCAATACCTCTCCCATATCTCATGAAGTGGTTCATTAGGTTCTTGTTTGAAGGCCAAGATCTCATCTCTTAAAGTCGCCATATGCCCCAATGAGAAAAACATAGCTACAAACTTATCTGCCAACTCATCCTACGTAGTGATGGAATGGTTGGGAAGTATTTCAAGCCAGTCAAAGCTTTCCCTATAAGTGAGAAAGGGAACAATCTCAATCTTAATGCATCATCTGACACATTTATTTGTTTGCTTCCCCAATAGGTATCCATAAAGCCTTTAAGATGTTTATATGCATTCTGATGGGGGGAACCTGTGAAGTACCCTCGTTACTCCAATAAAGTCAATATCACGTTTGTAATTTGGAAATTGCCTGCCCGGATACGAGATGGCACAATTGCACTTATGTAGCCCTCATTTGGAAGCACCCGAGGAACAACTCTTGGAAGAGGTTGAGGAGGTTCTGGAATGTTGTCATTGGCCTGGCGGCCTCTTCTTTGACCTTTAGGTACTAAAGGCGCTTCATATTCATCATTGTCATCTACCTCCTCTCCCGGAAAACATTTCCAAGAGGATCATTGTTTGCCTTTTTATACCTGAATTGATTACTCACACAAGCTAGTAAAATATAAGAAAAGAAAAACAAGACACAAAACTAGTAAGATAGATAGCCAAAACCATTTATCTCCCCGACAACGGTGCCAAAAAGTGACCAGCTCCAACCCTATACCACTATAGAATGACAAGAATGGTCGATGCAACTTTTATCCGAGTGGTCGGGATCGATTTTCACAGAGAGCTAAGATAGGGTTGGAATTGGGTTCCTACCTAATCTAGCAATGTGCGATGTTCTTGATTGCACTTCCAATCATGCTTTGTTTTTGATTACTGTTCTACTTTTAACAATAATAAAGAATGAAAATAAGCTAAGTATGATACTTTTTGTAAGGGCTTTTCTCAATTTATAAAAAAGCACTAGGAAAGTGACTTACACCTACGGGGTCTTAAACTTAGGGCAAATTTATTATAATTGGGATTATGATATAGCCATTGCACATAACTATTCACTTTATACCTCTCGGTAGTTTGAGTGATTTTGCCCTAATTGACTTTCTCAAGCCCTATTGGGTGTTCAAATAATGCAAGAAAAATTAGCTCAAGTCGGGTATTACTATCTATTGGTTTAACCCTTTAATTGAGGCTATCAATCTCTTGAATGCACCCATTCCTTACTAGTCTGAATTTCCTAGACTTAGTCTCTCTTTCTCAAGAAGAGCCTAAGTCAAAAAGGTACAAATCAGCATTTGCAACCACTAATTCAACATTTAAACCATAAATCAAGCGAAAGATTATTCACCCATAAATATTTAAACCCTAAAATTGAAGACTCATTAAATACCCACACTAGGGTTGAGCCACAACCCTAGCTAATGGGTTTAACTACTAATAATCAAAGAATATAACCCATAAAAGGTAATTACAAGAGATAATGTAAGATTAATAATTAATCAAGCTCTAAAATTACTCAAAAGAGCAAAAAGCTATTGTTCACGTGTTCCTCTCACAGCATATACCCCAAAATCTGAAAAAAACCTATTTATACACAACTAAATTTTTCGGACAAAATTGCCCCTACGGGGATTTCGCTGACAGTAAAAAATGGGTTTGCTCAGCGCTTGGACTTCAGCAGCCGCGCAAAAGCAAGCGCGGGTCGCGGTTCTTCTCTTTTGAACTTGGTTTGAATTGTGAGTCCGCTGAGAGCGAAAAATCTACCGCTTTAGCGCTCCTCCAACTGCGTTCGCGAACTATGTGCGCGGACCGCAGTTTTCAATTTAAGCTCCAAACTTAGTTCTCTGATTCTCAATGTCGCTGAGGGAGAGAATTGGATCGCGATCGCGTTAGATGAAGCCTTTGCCGCGCAATTCATCGCGGACAATGGTAACTTGTTAAGCCTCAAGAAAAACTCTCCGAATCTTTAATCCGCTGAGAGCGGCATTAGGTTCGCCTCAGCGGTAGACCTCTGCGTCTGCTGCTATTTCTTGCTGTCAGCGCCCATTGGTTTCAACTTTGAACTTGTACATGTTTCTCTCCTTTTTGAGCTGGTTATGACTTCCTTGTTTCTTTTTTACCAAACACGGCAAAAAAGCACAATAAATAAACTTTCGAAAATATTTGTACAAACTTTTAATCCAAAACCTAAAAAAAAGTATAAAATAAGCTAGAATCCCTAATTATGTGCTACCTGATGTCATTTTCACAAGAAATTATCTCCCTCTAATGAACCCAAAGGATCGAGGATTTTTAAGTTAAAATATTTAAAGTACCATTGCACTTGGGATTGTTTGTCTTTAAATAAGCAATTCCATTATTTGTTCTTCCATTGAACTGGGTGGGGGGGGGGGGGATGCTAATGTTAATAAAATGATTCACTCTTTTGTTCAGGTAGCTTTATGGGGTGCAATTCTTATAACTTGAGATTCATATCCTTCATGTTTGGCTTCTACTTATCCTACTTATTTAAAGAATATAGATATTTTCCTAATGTAACTCTGTTTTGCCTTAATTATTTCATTAAAATTCTTTGTTTTCAACAAAAAAAAGTACCAAGTTAGTATATTTGTACAGAATGCGTTTGAACTTAGAGCCCATTTGGACATAAGAAATTTTTCTTTTTTCAAATTTATTTTTTTGAAAATAGTATTTGGTTATCAAAATCTTACACTTTTTTCAATCTCACTTGACCTGTATATTCAAATTTGAAAAACTGGCGAGAACCAATTTTTTAATTAAAAATGGAAAGGTTGCTAGTTTTTAGTTGTAAAATATGTTAAAAATGTTATGAAATCTCCTATTTAATGCGAATGTCTATAATTAGAGAGATTCTAGAGTTCTATTCTTGGTAGATAAATCATCCCACTCCCTATAAATAAAGGGGTCTTCTACCATTGTAAATCCATCCCTAACATTCTCTAAGTATCAATAAGAAGAACTCTCTCTACTCTTCTCTCTATTGCTCTTGTTCTTGTATTATTGTTCTTGTCTTTATATTATTTCATAACACGTTATCAGCACGAGTCTCTAACCAATTGAAATTTTCGATTGTCTTAACTTTTGTTTGTGTAGGGTTTTGCTTCAAAGAAAGAATGAAGAAAGAAAGAAAAAAAAAAAGGAGGAACGAAACAGAAAGCAAAAGAAGGAAAGCAAAAGAGAAAAGGAAGAAAACATTGAAAATATAATTGGTATACCTTAAAGGTAAGTAATTTACTTTTCCCTTTCAAATTCTTGGAATTCTATAATTTGATTTTATATAAAGCATAGACAACAAAGTTTGATTATAACTCTAATGGAGTTTGTAAGAAATTATAACCACATGAAGTGGTGAAATCTCTATGTCCTGCCATGATTAAATTCATGTATGATTGTGGGCAAATAATTGAAAATCCGTCCCATTGAATTTGCTCCATTCCCTTTAGAGAATGTGGAAGCAGTATATGATAAGTCTGAAAGAAGACTAAAATATTACCATGAAGGTATCAATGAATGTGGACGTGGCAAAGAATTCCGTCCAATTGAATTTGCTCCATTCCCTTTAGAGAATGTGGTAGCAGTATGTGATAAGTCTGAAAGAAGACTAATTACCGTAAAGGTATCAATGGATGTGGACATGGCAATAGACGAAGTTATAATCGTCATTATTGTGGTAATGAGAACAATAAGGATTCTCAAAATAATCTTTCACTTTATGAAAGTAATATTTGACATGAGATTGTGTAAAGCACATGATTTTGATCCATTCCCTGAAGTGAATGTGATAATTGTAATAGAGCCCGTAAGTATGAACACGCTCTTGATGTAATTTTGGTTTATGTCTGACATTATGAAAAGAAAGTTCGTTGCCCTTGAAATTTCGGGCAAGAACTATATGATATGGGTGTTGGATACTTAAATCCATTTTGGATGCTATGGGTCTTGGAGACGCCATTAAAGACAGAAATAATGCATCCACCCAAAACTATGCTAAGGCCTTGATTTTCTTGCGCCATCACCTTGATGAAGGTTTGAAACTATGCTAAGGCCTTGATTTTCTTGCGCCATCACCTTGATGAAGGTTTGAAGATTGAATATCTCACCGTCAAAGATCCACCTATCTTGTGGAATGGCTTAAAGAAGAGATATGACAACCTGAAGTTGGTTACTCTGCCACAAGCACGATACGATAAGAACCCAAAAAGCAAATAGTTTATAAACTATATATTATCGTTGCGGTGAAAACGGGCACTGGTCAAAGGCTTGCCGTATACCATGACTTTCGGTTGACCTTTATCAAGCATCTCGAAAGAGTAACGCCCTGAAACGAATTTTGTCTCTGACGACAACTTTGACATCACCCACTTGGATGTGGCAGACTTCTTTGAGCAACCCGAGGGGAAGATAGACCACCTAATCGGTGATGGATCCGTGATGAAAGAAGATGGAGCTAATTGATTTTATTTTACTTGTTTGTATTAGTGAATGAATAAACTAATAGCCATTAGTATTAGCTCGTATTAGTTAGTTCATGATATAATGTTAGTATTAGTTCTTTAGAATGTATCAATATGCTCAAATATCAATAATATTTTTACTTTCCAGTAGAGGTAATCGACTAACCTGAAAAACTAGTCGGTTATCTCATATTTCGCATAAAAACTGCAAAACAATCGATTGTCAATGATCAACAATCGATTGTCTTTAAAACAGTGATCTGGAATTTTTCAAAAACAGTCAACAATCGATTGTCAATGTTTAACAATCGATTGTCGTTAGACAGTGTAATCTGGAATTTTTCAAAAATCATCCACAATCGATTGTCTATGTCTAACAATCGATTGTCATTAGACAGTATTCTGGAATTTCAAAAACAATCAACAATCGATTGTCAATGTTTAACAATCGATTGTCGTTAGACAGTGTAATCTGGAATTTTTTCAAAAATCATCCACAATCGATTGTCTATGCATAACAATCGATTGTCTTAAGACTGCTCTGGAATTTTTCAAAATAGCCAACAATCGATTGTCTATGCATAACAATCGATTGTTTTAAGACACTGCTCGAATTTTTCAAAATAAGCCAACAATCGATTGTCTATATTTAACAATCGTTTGTCTTAAGACAGTGATCTGAAGTTTTTCAAAATAGCAAATAATCGATTGTGTGTGTTTAACAATCGATTGTCAATGTTCAACAATCGATTGTTTGTGTTTAACAATCGATTGTTTGAAGAAAATGTTTAAACTGAAATTTTCAAACTGCAAAGTAATCAATTATGGATAACATATCTGATTTTGTTACTCAACTGTTAGCAGCAGATTTTGAAAATATTATGTGACACAAACGAATTGAACTTATTTATTCTTATGTTCGTGTATTTCTTTTGTATATCAAACCATGGGAATTAAATTGATTGAAGGCTCCGGAAGAGCAACTGTAACTCTGCCCAAAGGCATGACGTTTATCTTAGAGAATGCAATATTCTCCTCCAAGTCTAAGAAGAACTTGTTGAGTTTTAATGATATCAATCAAAATGTTCTCCTCCAAGTCTAAGAAGAACTTGTTGAGTTTTAAAGATATCATTCAAAATGGATATCATATTGAGACAATAGATGAGAATAATCTTGAATTCTTCATGAAAACGAGGCTGCCCATTTCAGTTTGGGTTCAAGCCATTTTGCATGCAGCATTTTAGTTTGTCGGCTGCCCACTTCGGTTTGGGGACATGCCATTTTACATACAGCAATGCTAGTTCGTCTCTGACTGACGAATTGACACAAATATTCCCCGTTGCAATTGGTTTTGGGTCATGGACCCAATATATCCCATTTACGAATTTTTGGATGCGCAGTATATGTGCCTTTAGCACCGCCATCCCGCACCAAAATGGGTCTGCAAAGAAGGTTAGGAATATATGTTGAGGTTGAATCGCCCTCCATTATTCGCTACCTCGAAACATTGACAGGAGATTTGTTCACTGCACGATTTGCAGACTGTCAATTTGATGAGACACTTTTCCCAAAATTAGGGGGAGAAGTTGGTGAAACCAAACGGGAAATTTTGTGGAAAAATGCATCATTATCTCATCTTGATCCACACACCTCTATTTGTGAGAAAGAGGCACAAAAGATTATCCATTTGCAAAGAATAGCAAATCAAATGCCTGACGCATTTATAGATTTGAAAAGGATAACAAAATCACATATCCTCGAAGTGAATGTGACAACATTTGATTCACGAATACATATTCATTATTGGAAGAATATGAACATGAAATTGGTATTAAATATACCACACTCACCCCTAGAAGGAGGTTTGAGATGATATATAGCATGAATGATCGTTGGTCACGTACCTATTGTACGCCAAAGTATTTTGGAAATATGACTATTAAAGGACAACGATAATGCAAGAAACATATCTTGCATATAAGTTTGACATGACCATAATGGTATAACTTTCTCTTTAAGAAAGATATTCACCACATGGATGTTGATGAATCTGTGGTAGTACAAAATTAATTGAGAGCTTTAGAAGAGCCAATTATTACTATGTTGGAGAAACACAATTGAGTATCGTGTTGTAGTAAGTCTCAAAGAAACTTATTCAGTTTCCAAAGTACACGCGAAAGCGATTGATTATATTGAGACTATAAATAAAGGAAGGATTTGATATCTCCTATTACTACAACTTGTAGCGGGGTAATTTGTATATGAAAAGCTACCCGCTTTGTTCTCCAGTTTGTACTACACAAACGAAAGAATGCCACAATAAAGTGGATATCTATTAGTATAAAACCCATGTCATAATAAACCTGAAGTTTATTGATAAGTGCACATGTCATGGTGTAAATTTGAAGTTTACCAATATCGATAATTTATTCAATTGGCATTCGTGTTAGCCATCTCATTTTAAAGTATGATGTGCAAATTCACACAGGTGAATATCAAAGAACTAGAAAGTTCTTTACGAATTCTCTTGTATCACTTGTTCTCATTAATGAACTGACCAACTAAAGAGTTCGGGTTGAAGCCCATAAATTCTGAAAATATCAAAGGTGAATATGGGCCCATTCACCTGCCATGTATACCACATATGATGCATCTATGATATGGTTACATGCGCAATTGTTATTAACCCGCAGCCTGGCCGGTGCTTGCGAGGTAAATTGCTCAGTAATCTAACTTCGAGCATAATTTCCAGATTTTCTACTCAAGATAGTTCATCTTGATAAGTTGGTTTATATCAAAGTTGGTTTAGCAAGATAATTATTGAGTGCTTCCACTTAATAGCTAAACTGTTTCTTATGAGAACAAAGTTATATATATCAGTTTGATATACGTTGTATACGAGAGTATATTATATTCTCCCCTCACAAGTGGTTCAGGGTCAGGAACCAAATAATTTCATCTTAGTATTAATGTGCCGTGTATATTGACATGATAATGCACAAAGATGATTTCCCAAAGTTGAGGAAACAAGTTAGCTTTACTAACATGAGGGGGAGACATGATAAACACTTGAGAAAAGGTTACATGGGATGAATTATCATTTGTATATGTATATCCCCGAATATCATGATATGAACCTGAAGTTCATAAAAGGGATAATTCAATTGCAACATATTGCAAAGCATGCTATACGCATTTGCTGACCCAAAGAAAGTAACTAAATGGAAGAGATACAATTCAAGAAGAATTGATTCCATATGAAAGACATGTAGTTTTGAACCTATAGTTCAAATGCTTGAAAGTATAAAGTCAAAGGTATGTATAATCAGTTTTCGATATCTTATTTGTTTAGCATGATGTGAAAACTTGATATGCATCTAAAGTCTATTATGTGACTTATATGACTTAACTTGAAAGATTTAAGTTGCTTGAAGCATATGCAATTCTTGGTCCTGAAGTACCACATCCTTAGTACAATTTGTGTACATATGTATCTTGCTATAACTATAAGCATGATGGCATTGAGAATGCATCTATGGAGATATTGAAGAGTTATTCCACGACATTATATGAAGATGTTCATATCTATCAAGAATGATGATTTCAAGGTACGGAATATTTATTTAAGTCAATATGGTTGATTTGTCAAACGTCTACCAAAGATCGTTTTGAAGATGATGCACAAGATTAGAATGCAAATGCTCAAGGATATAAATTGATGTACTCATTAGGGGGAGTTAATGCGCGTTGCACTCTTTTTCCCTTACAAGGTTTTGTCCCACCGGGTTTTCCTTGCAAGGTTTTTAACGAGGCAACTAATAGGCGCATATTCAAACATGTGTACTCTTTTTCCTTTCTTTAATTTTTCCCATTGGGTTTTGGTTTTAAGGTTTTAACGAGGCACATTGTTGAATAGACATTCAAGGGGGAGTGTTATGAAATCTCCTATTTAAGGTGAATGTCTATAATTAGAGAGATTCTAGAGTTCTATTCTTGGTAGATAAATCATCCCACTCCTATAAATAAAGGGGTCTTCTACCATTGTAAATCCATCCCTAACATTCTCTAAGTATCAATAAGAAGAACTCTCTCTACTCTTCTCTCTATTGCTCTTGTTCTTGTATTATTGTTCTTGTCTTTATATTATTTCATAACAAAAAAAAGAAATATCCAAATATGTTAGAAAAATTTATAACTAAACACAACTTTATCGGCAATTCAACTTTGGTTCTTCCCTGGAATTCATGTCCAAAACGCCTACTTAATAATGTACTACTTTTTGGCGTAAGTTAAATCTAAAAGGTACAATGGACGAATAGCCGAATACACACCTAATATCTGCACAACTACATCAACCATTGTCTCTCAACTTCCAACTTCAAATATTATAGCCTCCGATACACGTTATTTTTATTATTCGATGCATTTTTATTTGGTTCTATAAATAATATATGCATGCATCGGATATCTGAATAACTGATTCTATATCAAAAGTTTCAATGAACAAATTCAATGATTCTGACTTCTTTTATATTTATTTTTGTAATGAGCTGAATAACTGAACCTCATTAGTTAACTTTGTCCAATATGTTATTTATCTTATCTTTTTTCTTTGTTGGTAGAAATCCACTGATTGTCCAGTTCATTAGGGAGTGTTTTTTGGAGTGACAATAGGGGTATCCTTCTTTTTATCATTTTCCAAAAAGTTGTAGAATAGAGTTGTAATTCACTAGTTATTCCAGATGCTCGCCAAATCTGAAAAAAACCAGAGGTTATTTGTATTCCTCGGAAACCCCCGCCTACGCAGGAATAGCAACATGAACTAAATGCCCTGTCCAAGCCAAGGAACTTACGCCATATCTATTTACACAAATACCTCGATGATTTCCGCTCGTTAATACATAGAGTCCAATAAGCATATCTTGCGTTGGTACGGAAATGACGTTTTTACAAAAAAAAAAAAAAAAAAAATAGGAGTAAGCTTGTGACACGTTCACCAGGACCTACGGGCCAAGGGACAGTCTCAGGTAGACAGTTTCTATGTTAGTTATAGTGAAACCTTGATTTTATTTGGCGAGAAAATGTTTTGCCCAAAGATCAAAGTTAAAAGTTTTAAGCATTTTTTTGAGTAAGTTTGTATTGGTAGAAAAAAAGATATGATACGTGGGACATCAGTAAGCTGAAAGGGCATGATGCGTGGAGCGTCGTTATAGTGACAAGTGACACTATTAATTAACTGAATTAAGAAAATGAGGAAGCCATGGGAGAAACACCCACAAGACAATGTAGAGAAAAGGATCGGGTCTGACCGTTGTCAAAAGAGAAACAGAAATGAAATGAATAAAGATTGTAAAGAAGGGAAGATACACGAATTAGAAATATATATGGAAGAGGAATCATAGTAGTTACAGGAAATCTTTAGTCATAAATATGTCAATTATGGATACGTATGGAAACAAACTATCAATATGATTAATACCATTAGTAAACCCAAATAAAGTGTAGAAACCGTTACGATTGTAAATTCCTATATAAGGACGGAAATTTCATTTGTAGAGGCATGTTATGATTATTACTGAAATACATATTATTTTCTTCGCTTACTCTGCAAGTTTCGAGTCTTAATTTCGAATTGTGATTGCTAGTTTATTTCCTTAATTTTTCTTTGTCAATCAATTCCATTTTTCAATCTATTCTTTCTAAAGTTATATGGGAAGTGAAGTATATCTTGGTTATTAGTAATCAATTTTTTTTAAATATTAATTTTGACTGAGAAATTTTTATGGTTAAATAAATTTGGTTATGTTACTGAAAATCCGATAGTTTTTTTACTTTTCAAATTCCACTTTTTAACAACCAGCTATGACAACTATTAACGAGAATAACAAACTGAACCAATAAGGTGAAACTCCACCACACGACTCACCAATGGGGTCCCCTCGGTAATCTCGTGAAGGTACACTTGAAAGGTCTACATCACGTGCTAATGAACAACAATGGGACGAACAAACTATAGAGAAAGATGCTCCAAAGTAGCTGATTTCAAAACATGTGAACAGTGCACTACAAGCTTTTGTAAAAACCTGTCTAACAGGCCGGTACGGTCCGGGCAAATTTTTTTTTTGACCCGTCCGTGTTCTGGGGCGGGGCGAGTTGCACAGTAACGGGTTCGTAGCGGGCTGGGTTAGTTCGGGTAAAAATTAAACCATACAGGTTACGGGTTGAGGGGGCCGGGCCGGGCCGGGCCGGGCCGGGTTTAGTATATTTTCACTTTTTTTGAAAATTATATATAGTATAACTATTAAGTTATATTAATACTTTGTAATAATTGCATGAATACAAGTAAGATGGGAAAAAATTGCACTTATTGCAAGTGCTACTTTATTTCTTAATTTCAAATTGAAAAAGTAGAAAATGAAATGCTTACATTTTTTCTAACAAGTAAACTAGTAAAGTAGTAATTTTAAATGTTTTGCATCGCCCTAGCAAGCTCATCATAATCAATATGAACCGATTGACCTTCTTTGGCGTGTTAAATTTGGATGGGTTTCCATGTGTTAATATATCTCTAAGTTCCTCGTCTTCCGGGCTATCAACATCTTCATTTCCTTGATTTCTTCGTTCCGATCTAATCCAATCTCTGAAACATACTAAAACTTCCAAAGCATTTCTTCCCAATGAGTGGCGGGTGTCTCCAAGTTGTTGTCTTGCTTGGCTAAATGCACTCTCCGATGCAACAGTAGAAATTGGCACATTCAGCACGTCCCGAGCCATAGCAGAAAGAACAGGAAATTGCTTTTCATTTTCATGCCACCATCCCAACGGTGAAAATTCCTTTTTGCGAGGCCCCTTTTACTTCTGCAAGTAGAATTGAAGTCTTTCAATATTCATACTACTGGTTTGAGTGTTAGAAAATGTAGAAAAAATATTAAAACTATCAAGGCCTTCTTCATCATCCACAGTAGCAGAACTGCTACATTGCATAGCGGGATTAACATTGCCAGAAGCACGAGCAACATTATCACATTCATATGCATAATAATTATATAGTTGTTGTAAATATTCATTTAGCTTGTTCATAGAAACATATAAATTTGGGATTTCAGTTTCTCCAATCTCCATATAAGTATATAAAGCATTCATTAATTGGTGACAATCACACATTTTAATAGAAGGATTTAAAACTGCACCAACTAAGTAAATCATAGAAATTGGAAAGATATATTTTTTGAATTTTGCTTGCATTTTTTCAACAACATCCTTATATTTTTCTTTCTTCATAAATTCAGATAGTAGAAAAGAAATTTTAGCTATATATACTAAAGCTATAGTAACAGTGGCGTAATATGCACCAGAAAATACAACAGTAGCAGTATAAAATTTATGTAAAAATTTATCAATATCATTAATGACCTCCCAAGTATCACTTGTTAACATACACCTAGGATCAGTACAATGTGCATTAGCAACTTCAGTTATTGGAAATCTATATTTGTAGCAACGTTTTAAAAATATATATGTATAATTTCATATAGTAACAATTTCGTCTGGCATGAATCTAGGTATAAGGTTATACTGGATACACTTAGTCTTAAATTCTTTTATTCTAGATTGACTATTATTTCCTTGAATAACACCAACTGCTCTTCTAACATGAGTAATCTCAACTGAAAATAAATCAATGCCACTTTTAGCAGTTAAATTATAAACATGACATGCACACCTAACATGAAAAATATCATCAAGAGGTGGTTGCAAATGCAATTTTAAAATTGAAATTGCGGCATTATTGTTTGAAGCATTATCAAAAGACATACACTAATCTTTTTGGTTTAGATTATAAAATTCAACAACGTCAACAATAGTACTACTTATAAACGTAGCAGTATGACTCTGATCTTCATCATATTTAAAAGCGATAACACGTTTTTGCATACAAGAATTATCATCTATCAAATGGTATGTAATTGTCAAATAATAATTTTCATTAACAACATGACCAATATCAGAAGTTAGAGATACTCTAGAAGGAAGGTGGCTAAACAAATAACGTATGTATGTTTGATATTGTCCACGAAGTCTAAAGATATCTTCTCTACAAGTACTTCTAGGGATACCTTTAAATAAAGAATTGTAAATCCTTTGAATATACATAATAAGATACGATGAAGAAGCAAAAGAAAAAGGTAGACAACCCAAAACAATCATTTTTGCTAATTCCTCATGATCCCTCATTTTATCATATTTTACTAGACCTCCAGTTAAACCTGTCTAACGGGCCGACCGGTCTGGTCCAGGCCAATTTTTTTGACCCGTCCGGGTTCCGGGTCGGGACGGGTTGCACACTAACGAGTTCGTAGCGGGCTTGGTTATTTCGGGTAAAAATTGAACCATACGGGTTACGAGTTGAGGGGGCCGGGCCGGGCCGGGCCGGATTTAGTATATTTTCACTTTTTTTTGGAATTATGTATAGTATAACTACTAAGTTATATTAATACTTTGTAATAATTGAATGAATACAAGTAAGATGAGAAAAAATTGCACTTATTGCAAGTGCTACTTTATTTCTTAATTTCCAATTTAAAAAGTAGAAAATGAAATGTTTACATTTTTTCAAACAAGTAAACTAGTAAAGTCGAAATTTCAAATGTTTTGCATCGCCCTAGCAAGTTCATCATAATCATTATGAACCGATTGACCTTCTTCTGGCGTGTTAAATTCGGATGGGTTTTCATGTGTTAATATATCTCCAAGTTCCTCGCCTTCTGGGGTATCAACATCTTCCTTTCCTTGATTTCTTAGTTCCGATCTAATCCAATCTCTGAAACATACTAAAACTTCCAAAGCATTGCTTCCCAATGAGTGGCGGGAATCTCCAAGTTATTGTCTTGCTTGGCTAAATGCACTCTCCGATGCAACGGTAGAAATTGGAACATTCAGCACGTCCCGAGCCATAGCGAAAAGAACAGGAAATTGCTTTTCATTTTCATGCCACCATCCCAACGGTGAAAATTCCTTTGCGCGAGGCTTTTTTTGCTTCTGCAAGTAGAATTGAAGTTCATCAATATTCTTGCTACTGGTTTGAGTGTTAGAAAGTGTAGAAAAAATAACTATCAAGGCCTTCTTCATCATCCAATAGCAGAACTGCTACATTGCATATCGGGATTAACATTGCCAGAAGCACGAGCATCATTATCACATTCATACGCATAATAATTATATAGTTGTTGTAAATATTCATTTAGCTTGTTTATAGAAATTTATACATTTGGGGTTTCAGTTTCTCCAATCTCCATATAAGTATATAAAACATTCATTAATTGGTGACAATCAGACATTTTAATAGAAGGATTTAAAACTGCACCAATTAAGTAAATCAGAGGAATTGGAAAGAAATATTTTTTGAATTTTGCTTGCATTTTTTCAACAACATCCTTATATTTTTCTTTCTTCTTAAAATCAGATAGTAGAAAAGAAATTTTAGCTATATGTACTAAAGCCATAGTAACAGTGGGGTAATATGCGTCAGAAAACACAACAGTAGCAGTATAAAATTTATGTAAAAATTTAACAACATCATTAATAACCTCCCAAGTATCACTTGTTAACATACGCCTAGGATCAGTACAATGTGCACTAGACACTTCAGTTATTCGAAATCTATATTTTTAGCAACATTTTAAAAATATATATGTATAATTTCATCTAGTAACAATTCAGTCTGGCATGAATCTAGGTGTAAGGTTATACTGGATACACTTAGTCTTAAATTCTTTTATTCTAGATTGTCTATTATTTCCTTAAATAACACCAACTGCTCTTCTAACATGAGTAATTTCAACCGAAAATAAATCAAGGCCACTTTTAACAATTAAATTATAAACATGACATGCACACCTAACATGAAAAATATCATCAAGAGGTGGTTGCAAATGTAATTTTAAAATTGAAATTGCGGCATTATTGTTTGAAGCATTATCAAAAGACATACACTAAGCTTTTTGGATTAGATTATAAAATTCAACAACGTCAACAATAGTACTACTTATAAACGTAGCAGTATGACTCTGATCTTCATCATATTTAAAAGCGATAATACGTTTTTGTATACAAGAATTATCATCTATCCAATGGCATGTAGTTGTTAAATAATCATTTCCATTAACAACATGGCTAATATCAGAATTTAGACATACTCTAGAAGGAAGGTGGCTAAACAAATAACGTATGTATGTTTAATATTGTCCATGAAGTCTAAAGATATCTGCTCTACAAGTACTTCTAGGGATACCTTTAAATAAAGGATTGTAAATCCTTTGAATATACATAATAAGATACAATGAAGAAGCAAAAGAAAAAGGTAGACAACCCAAAGCAATCATTTTTGCTAATTACTCACGATGCCTCATTTTATCATATTTTACTAGACCTTCAGTAGTAGGGTTAATATTTTTTTGACTTCCATCCCCATTATTACCCATTCTAGGGGATGGTCAGATCTCATATGTCTACTAAGTGTCCCAGTCCCCCCTAAATTTTCTCCAGTCAAATGTTTAAAAGTTACGTTGCAAAGTTTGCACTTAACTCTATTAGTACCTTCTATCAAAACATTTCCATACTGGACTTCTTCTTTTACGATTAGAAGTCGGAGCCACTGGTGGTCTACCCCTTGTAGCACTAACGACTCCAACTCTAACACTACCAACATTTCCACTAGTAGGTGTAGGTGGTATCTCATCTTATATTCCAATTTCATTATCTTCTATTCCAAAATCTTCTTGTAACTGTTCATAATCTATCTCTACATTATCATTAGGCGATGATTCAGAAACATGTGTTATTGGGTCATTACTATTATTACCAGAAGCTACAAGACTACCACTTTTTTTATTTTCACTCCTACCGGTAACTTTTCTACACGCTCTTTTAGCAGCACTAAACATATTGTAAAAATTAAAGTATAAGCTAAAATTAAATATGCCATTAAAATACTAAATAAGAGAAAGAGTTGGAGGGAGTGCACCGAATTCGACAATAAATTGAGCACTTGATTACGCAATTTCCGTGTTACCACGAACAAACATCAAGCAAGTATATTAACTTTGAACTTCAAACTTCAAATTTCAATTTTCAAATGACAATTTTTGGTATATTAGACTCAAGAATAGAGAGCCAAATAAAAATTATAAAATTAGAATATGAAATCTTGCAAATTGAAGGGAAGAGAGAAATTGAGAAATTGAGAATTGAGATTGAGATAAGAATTTTGAGTGAAGAAATGAAGAAGAGGGGGAGGGTATTTATAGATTTTAAGAAGGGTTAATATTATAAATTAATAAATACAAGAAAATAAATAAAAAATGGCCAATTTTGCAAAGAAATCGGTTGGCCAACGGATCTGAAGCATTTCTGACCGTTGCCAACGGTCTTATAGGCCACACGAAGTCAGAAATTTTTAAAAAAAATCTGTAGTACTGGGCCGGTACTGGCCGGTTTAACCGGTACAGGCCACTGTTCATCCAGACCGGTCCGGTCCGGTTACACGTTAAAGAAAACCAAACGGACCAAACCCATCCCCCCACGAACCCAGCCCACCCGGCCCCTTGGTAACCGGACTGGTCCACTCCCGATTTACACCGGTCTGGAACGGTCTGGAACCGGTCCGACCCAGCCCGTTAGACATGTTTACTTTTGTATGAGGATTGCCCGCTGCACCACAATATCTTCCCCCGCTCAATACAACAATCCTAGAAAACCCGCTCAGGGCTTGACAATTCTAGAAATGGATAATTTTAATTGACAAAGTTTAGTACCCCCTTCATTCCAATTTATGTGAACCTGTTTGACTAGGTATTAAGTTTAAGAAAAATTGAAGGCCTTTGGAATTTGTAGTCCTAAACGAGTCAAAAAAGGGTCCAGAATATTTATATGATTATAAACGCTTCTCGTTAAGGGTAGAATTGAAAGTTTAAGCTAAATTGTTTCCAAATTTAGAAAGGAGTCATTCTTTTTGGAATTGACTAAAAACGAAATAGGTTCACATAAGCTGGAATAGATGGAGTAATAACTTTGCAGAAACAATTGAAGGAGCATAATCGCATAGAACAAATACCTGGTGTACCAATTGTGATCAAAGGAGTGGATATTGACAAATATTCACAACAACGCTGGAAGCTAAGTGCAACACCTTTACCAATCTCTAAAAACTTTAAGATGTGTGATATTCCAAAATATGATAGAAACACTGACCCTCGAAACCACGTGATTGCATTCACTATTGGCGCGTGAAAGGCAACAATCTAACTAAGGAAAATATCGAATCCTTTATGGTCAAAAAGTTTGGTGAAACACTCACTAAGGAGCATTAACATGGTAATCTCATTCACCCGAACATTCTATTGATCCTTTTGTTGAGCTTGCAGATTCATTTATAAAAGCACATTCAGGAGCCCAAAAGGTTGAAAAATGGATGGAAGACATCTATAAGGTTAAGCAGGGTGGTAAGGAACTACTCAGAGAATTCGTGGATAGATTCCAGCGGGAGAGGGTGATGTTATCTCGAGTACGTGATAATCGGGCAGCTATGGCATCCACGAGCAATTTTAATGAGAAAAGTTTCGAAGCCACGAGAACACTGAAGGAAAGTTTGCGAGAATTTCCATCAACAACTTGGAATAATGTGTACAACAGGTACAATGCGAAGTTGCAGATAGGAGAGGATACAGTAGCACAACCAAGGGCAGATGAAAGATCACGATTGAGATGGTCAGAATCAAAGAAAAGGTCCAGAAAGACAGGAATGGGCCATACACGGGATTGGCAGGGCGATACTATCGATCAAAACAGGAAAACCTACTATTCGACTCAAAACCGAAGCAAAAGGGTACAAGTTCTTCATCTAGGTTCAGAAAGGAACGAGATGCCTGAAGTGATGATTCTAATACGAAAGCAAGGATATGGGATTATAGTTTTAATATCAGCATATCTGAGTTAGCAGTTGTTTTAAAAGGAATGTGGGATATGGTACGGTGGCCTTAGAAATGAGATCAAATCTAAGCAAACAAAATCCAGATTTCTGGTGCAAGTTCATAATGATCATCCCCATAAAATAACAGATTATAGACTTCTACAGGGGAAGTCAAGCATTTGTTGAAGCAAGGTTACCTTACTGACTTGTTAAGTGAGAAAGGAAGACAATCATATACGAGGAACAAACAAAAACATCCGAAACCTCCATTACCTAAGAGAACAGTCAACTTAATAAATAAGGTAGATAAGGTAAATGGTGTAATATATACAGCTGCAAAAAAGACGTCAAAAGTCACGGTCACACACGAGAAGAGAATTCGCCAGGTTTTGGATGGTGATAGTAAAACATTCGATGATGAAGGTACGAACGACTTGATGATTTCTCATAATGATGCATGGGTAATATCTTCACTTGTACATAATATTAATGTAAAATGAGTTTTAATTGATCCAGGTAGTTAAGTGAATATCATTTTACTTAGGATGGTGCTAATGACAAGGCGATACCAAAGGCGCGGTCATTGTCCAGATTTGATTATTCCAACGATATAACAAAAGAGAAAGTTGTACTTATCACTTTTGCAGAAGTAGTTATCAAGAGTACAAAGTTCCAAGTGATAGACTTGGACGTGCCTTATAATATAATTCTTGGAAGACCATGGATTCATGATATAGATGTTGTCCCGTCTACCTTGCATCCAGTTATTAAATTTTCTTCACTGTAGGGAATCTATCAATTCCATGGAGATCCAGAAGCTTCAAGAAATATAAATTCAATGGTAATTGCAAGCGCAGTAACCGATGATGCAGAGGTGAAATAACAACTACATAATTCGATTGAGGACGTTGTTACAAAAACCTCAAATGAAGATGCACCAGGACAGAATGCTGCTGATTCAATACTCGATGTTATTCAAAACACACAACAAAATGAAAATATTAAGACAACTACTGAAGAACTTGAAGCTATAGTGCTATTTGCACACTGGCCAGAGAAAAAAAAGTTTACATCAAAGCGAATTTTATCCTAGAAATAAAAGGCATGTTGATTGAATTATTACAAACTAACTTGGATTGATTTTCTTGGTTGCATACAAATATGACAGGCATACCAACAGAGGTAATGAGTCACAAACTAAATGAGGGCTCATCATACCCGCTTGTCAAGTAGAAAAAAGAGGAAGCAATGATCTTTCAAAAATCAAGTAATCCGTGATGAGGTACAAAAGCTATTAAAAATTGGGTTGATACGAGAGGTAAAATACCATAAATGGTTAGTTAATACCGTGGTTGTTCCTAAAAACAATGGAAAATGGCGAGTTTGTGTAGATTATATTGATCTACATGAGGCTTGTCCTAAAGATTCATATTTGTGCCACATATAAATTAACTAATTGACTCTACCACATGACATGAGCTTTTGAATTTTTTAGATGCATATTTAGGATATAACCAAATAAAAATCAATCATTTGGATGAAAAAAAAAACTTCGTTTATCACAGATAGAGGGACTTACTATTATAAAGTCATGCCATTTGGTTTAAAGAATGCAAGAGCCATGTATCAAAGGTTGGTGACTAAAGTGTTTCAAGAACATCCGGGGAAAACTGTGAAAGTTTACATTTGAAGATATGTTGGTCAAGTCATCACATGCGAGAGATCATTTTCAACACTTATCAAACACTTTTGAGATTTTACGAAAATATAATATGAAGCTAAATCCAGAAAAATACACTTTTGGAGTGGCCTCAAATAAGTTTTTAGGCTTCTCGTTTCTAATAGCGGTATTGAGGTAAACCTTACGCATATCAAGGCTATCAAGGAAATACAATATATATATACCCACGAGCAAAAAAGAAGTGCAGAGATTAACATGAAGAATAACAGCTTTGGGAAGGTTTATATCAAAATCGTCAGAAAAGAGTTTTAAATTCTTTTCAGTACTAAAAAAAGTAGAAATCATACATGTTAATCCTCCCTTTCTAGCCAAACTAAAAGATGCTAAAAGGATTCTAATTTATCTTGATGTGTCAGAAGCGGCAGTAGGTGCGGTGTTGGTTCGAGATAAAGGTAAACAGTCACCAATTTATTATGTTAGTAAGTCTTTGCAAGATGTTGAGACACGATACCCTCATTTTGGAAAAACTTGCTTTAGCAATAACTATAGAATCTAGGAAGTCAAGACATTATTTCCAATCCCATCCTATTTCTGTAATAACATCTTTCACCTTAAGGAATATACTGCATAAGCATAAGCTATCAGGAAGATTAGCTAAATGGGGAAAAGAACTCAGTGAGAATAATTTCATATATCAGCATAGAACTGCAATAAAATCGTAGGTTTTAGCATATTTCAATACAAATTTTGTTCTTGACGCATAAATGGAACTACATGTATTTACCGCAGCTAATCTGGGGATGTGGACTATATTTACTGATGGTTCTTCAAATGTTGAAGTATCGGGTTTAGAAATTGTTCTAATTTCGCCTTTAGGGGAAAGTCATCAGACAAGCAATAAAATATTATCCAATTACTAACAATGTGGCAGAATACGAAGCTATAATTGCAGGTTTAGAACTGGTGCGGGAACTTGGTATAGAGCAGATCGTGATCAAAAGTGACTCACAATTAGTGGTTAACTATATGTAGGGGACTTACGTGGCAAGAGAAACACAAATGTAGGAATACCTGGAAAAGGTACAAGAGTTGCTGAGATAATTTCAGTCGTGGAAGGCCGTGCAAATACCCAGGGAAGAAAATGTAAAAGCAGATGCGTTGGAAAATATCTCAATTTCACGAAAGTAAAAAATGCAAAAGATGCTATCATGATACCTTAGTATCATTCAGCACTTGAGCAAGATAAAAGTGAGGCAAATTTTAGTAATCTAACTTAGTGAGACTCGGTGCATGATAACCGTTGCTCTCGGCTCATGATAGCAAGGATTGCAATTGTGGCCGGAAACAATAGCTCGTCGCTAGAAAAACGTGCCTTCTGCTGATGCTCAGATCATTACTCCAGCTCATGGTGTTACGAAGGAATTACAACCAATGACTTTTGGAAGCTTTCTCCCACATAAGTACCAATCGATTGAGGAGGTTCATGAAGATGGCAACTCTGAGGATGAAGTACTAATTCAATTGATTAAAATGGGAGAAACAACTAACCTAGCTGTGGGACGCTTAGAGTTTTCAGAAGCAAGTGGATCAGAGAAACCAACTCCTACTGCTGCTGAGATTGTTCGAGGGAATCGTAGCTCATAAATGGGTAAACCACTTTCATTTTTTCATCCAACTGACAGAGATGGTAAGAAGATTGTCAAATTAAGTGATGATGACTTGAAATCACAGGTTGATTATTGGAAAACTTCTCTAATTGGTTACATAATTGGAGAGAATCCTTATGAGAAAGCTATGGAAATTTTTTTGATGAATATGTGGAATTTTGTTACTAAGCCTCAGATTCTGATTAATTCTGAGAGCTACTGCATTTTCAGATTCAACACTATAGAGGATAGAGATCAAGTTATCCAATCAGGGCCTTATACTTACAGGAACAAACCGATGGTATTGAAACCATGGGAAATTGATTTTTCTTTTCGTAAGGATATGCTAATTACAGGTCCTGTGTGGGTTAGGTTTCCTGGGCTACCTGTAAGTTATTGGTCAACTGAAGCTTTGAGCAAAATGGCTAGTGCAGTGGGGAAACCCTTGTATACGGATAAATTTACAGCTCATTATGAGAAAATCTCCTATGCTAGAGTGCTAGTGGAGGTAGCATATCCTCTACCTGACCAAATAGAGATAGAATCTCCTTTTGGGCCTAAGATTTAGTTGATTAATTATGACTGGAAGCCTGTTTTCTGCAATGAGTGTCTGAAGTTTGGGCATGATTCTATTGATTGATGGTATAATACAAATTGTGAAGAAGAACAGGAGATGAAAGAAGGGGAAAGACCAAAGAGACACAGGATAAGAGCAAAGAAACATGCAAAAATGTAAAGCAAGAGTGGCTTGTTAAGAAGACTCAAGAAAGAACAGGAATAAATCCACAGGAGTGTTTACCAGTACAAACAGAACATAGCAGGAAGAATGAGGAATTGGAAAAGTCCACAAATAGAATGGTGAGTACTCAGCAGGATGCAAAGCAGGGTGCTGAGATTCAGGAAAGGAAGGAAACAGATAATAGTGAACCTAATTGCAGCATTGAGGAAATGGAAGGTAATTGCAATAAGGGTAAGGCAATTGCTGATGTGATAGATGCTGGAAGAAGGGGAAAGCAGATTGATCCAGGGCCTTCACAGCCCCTAAATTCCAAGTTGATATGATTATTTCACTTGGAATATTAGGGGGCTAAACCTAGCCCATAAGCAAAAAGAGTTGAAGACCTTTCTTGCTATAAATAATGTAGATGTTATGGGCTGTATAGAGACTAGAGTAAAGGAGCATAAAGCAAAGAAAATCCAAGGAAAGATTGCAAAAGGATGGAATGTCTTTTGCAACTATTCAAAAGCTGTGAATGAGAGGATTTGGCTTATTTAGAAAGCTCATATCCTGGTTCAAATCACCCATACGACTGACCAGTTTATTCAGTGTTGTATTGAAGACACTAACAGTCAATTCAAAACAAACCTAAGTATCATTTATGCTCAAAATGATGGAAACCAAAGAGAACAGTTGTGGAGAGATCTAAGACAAATGTATATACCCAATCAGAAAACTTGGTTGCTTAGTGGTGATTTTAATAATGTTCTAAATTCTGAAGATAGAATTTGCTCACCTGTAACTGATGCTGAAGTAAAAGGGTTTAAAGATGTCATTGATGATTTACAGCTTACTCTTCTCAGATCTAAAGGTTGGCACTTCACTTGGACAAACAAGCAAGGTTCTGCAACAAGGGTGTATAGCAAGATTAAATGGGCATTGGGTAATTACCAGTGGATTCAACAGTATGTGTATAGAAGCTGATTTTATGAATCCATCAGTATCTGACCATTCTCCCATCCTTATCAAATGTGGTAGGCAGAAGTTGTTGCATCATAAACCTTTCAGATTGTATACAAATATTATGGAGAATCCTCAGTTCCAAAAAACTATACAACAAGTCTGGAAACAAGGCTATGTGGGAGCACCTATGCAGCAGATATGGAGTAAATTAATGAATATGAAAGAACAACTAAAGGAGATAAATGCTTATATGGCTTCATATAGACAAAGACTTGAGCAGGCTAGAGAGAAACTGGGTATTATACAAAGCCAGTTGCAGCAATATCCATTATCACAGGCACTATTTAATGAAGAGAAAGCAACATTAGAAGAAATTGAGAAATGAAGTAATGTGGAAGAACAAATAATGAGATAGAAATCTAAGGCTTGCTGGATTTAATGTGGTGATGCTAACACAAAGTAATTCCATGCCCAATGGAAAATCAGAACCATCCAAAACAACATAACTTCCATATATACTAATACATGTATGAAGCTAACATATCCCAAGTTAGTTGAACAGAAGTTTATAAGTGTCTTCCAATCATTGATGGGAGAATGTGATGAGGATTTACCATGTGCTAACACATCTATTATAAAAGAAGGAACTTGCGTAACTATATCACAACAAAGACAGATGATACAAGAGATTACAATGGAGGACATCACAGAAGCAATAAGGGAGATGCCAAGGATAAAACACCAGGAGTGGATGGATTCCCAGTGGAATTATTACCAGGAACTGGGAGATAGTCAAGAATGATATACTTTCTGCTGCAAAGGATTTCTACTCCACAAATAGATTGCCTTAAATGATAAATACAATAGCTATTGCACTTGTTCCCAAAGTAAAAACTCCAGCAACATTTAAAGACTACATGCCTATAGCTTGTTGCACTACTTTGTATAAGATCATCTCTAAAGTCATTACAAGAAGAATGAAAAGTGTGATTGGAGGTTTGATTGGGCAGGCTCAGTCAACTTTCATTGAAGGAAGAAGTATAGTTGATAATATACTACTCAGCCATGAGATTTTCAAAGGCTATTCTAGGAAAGAAGTATCTCCTTATTAAAGGTGGATCTGAGGAAGGCGTATGATACTCTAGGGTGGAGCTTTCTTAAACAGGTTCTCATTGATCTGGGATTCCCTGCTAAGTTTGTTCAATGGATAATGACCTGTGTCACTACTGTCTCATACCCTCTAATTCTGAATGGTGGCTTAACAAAACCTTTCAAAGCTAAGAGAGGTATTAGAAAAGGTGACCCTATGTCACCTTATCTATTTGTGATTGCAATGGAATATTTGAATAGAGAACTGGGACAGCCGCATAAGAATGGGGATTTCAATTTTCATCATAAATGCAGGAAGCTAAACAGTACTCATGTATGCTTTGCTGATGACTTACTAATGTACTGTAGAGCTGATTATGGATCAATTAAGATTTTAAAGGTACTTTTAACAGATTCTCAGAAGCATCTGGGCTGCAAGCTAATGTAAACAAGAGTGCAATATATATGGCAGGGGTAAAGCAGAATACTAGAGAGGACATACGGGAAACATTGGGATTTACTGAAGGCAAGCTTCCATTTAAGTATCTGGGGATCCCTTTAGATTCCAAGAAACTTGATGTTTGTCATTATTTGCCTTTGATTGAGAAGATAACAGTAAAGATAACATGTTGGCCTGCAAAATTACTATCTTATGCTGGTAGATGTCAACTGATCAAAGCTATCATCTTTGGGATCCAAACTTATTGGGCTCAAGTATTCATTATGCCAAAGAAAGTAATGAAAACCATTGAAACCATCTGCAGAACATTTCTTTGGACTGGGAATGCTAGCTTCTAAAAAAAGGCATTAGTTGCATGGGAGAGGGAATGCATGCCAATAGCACCTGGTGGACTAAATATTTTAGACATAAAGGTATGGAACAAAGCAGCAGTTTGTAAACAACTTTAGGATTTAACCAGAAAGAGGGATTGCATGTGGATAAGATGGGTACATAGTTATTACATTAAGAAGAGAGATATTGAAACAATGAACACTCCTAAGTCAGAATCTTGGGTAGTGAGGAAAATACTGGATAATAGGGATGTGATCATGGAGAATCAGCAGCTTCAGGGGAGTTTACACAACAGACTGCAAATAATGTGCAAGCAAGATAAATTCCATATCAAGCAGATGTACTTAACACTGATACTTGAATTCAGCAAAGTTGAATGGAAAAGTTTAATGTTGCTTGCCAATATTCATCCTAGACACAGATTCACAGTTTGGCTAGCTGCACAATAGAGACTACCAACAGTGGACAGGTTACAGAAGATTGGCATTCAAGTGCCTGCAGGATGTGCTTTCTGTGGACAAAGTCTAGAATCTTTTAACCACTTATTTTTTGAATGTCCAATCACAAAAAGTTTGTGGTCTAGACTTTGTTTATGGCTGGGGCATAAGAGGAATGTTGGGGATTGGGAAAATGAAATGAAGTGGATCTGTAGGAAAACAAAAAGCAGAGTAGGGATTAATGCAATAACTGCCTGTGTATTTGCCAGTATCATTGCACTAATATTGAGGGAGAGGAACAACATCATATTTGACAAAAAGAAGTATGAAGAGAACCAGTTATGCTGAGAGATTGTTCTACACATTCAGATTCGAGGCAGGAACTGTAGCAGGTGGAAAGATGCTTTACGACAACTTAACAGATTTCCATAGTTGTAGATTGTAATAGAGTGCTAATATACTAAGTTTGTAATTAGTGAAAGAATAGGTAGGTACTTAGTGGAGGCCAATTGTGATGTAAAGGAGTTGTAGCAAGTCAAAGCTACTACTAGAGCTTAATCTTGTAAAGTTTTCTGAGTATCAATAGAAAATTTATTACTGAAAAAGAAAATCTATCTTGGTATTAGAGAAAAAAAATTGTGAACTTTTTGTAGTATGATATCTTACCCGAGGAAAAGAAGAAGTCGCAGTTGCTTCATCAAAAAGTTGCCTGGTATTTCTTAATTCGTGAAGATTTATATCGAAAGATGTTTGGCGAACCATTAGCACGGTGCCTCGGTCAATCGCAAACGGAGTTGTTCATGAGGGACACTACGGAAATCATGCTGATGGAAGATCATTTGTAAGAAGATTAATAAGAGTGGGATATTATTGGCTAAAGATGAAAGAAGAAGGAGAAAACTTTGTAGCAAGGTGCGATAAATGTCAACGATGTGGCAGTAACATGCACCACCCAATAGAGTTGTTGCATTCTGTTACTTCACCATGGCCCTTCGTGAAATGGGGCATGGACATTGTAGGGTCGTTGCCTCAAGCTAAAGGAAAAGTACTATTTATATTAGTCTTAACAGATTACTTTTCAAAATGGGTAGAAACAAGTGCTTTCAAACAGTTGTGGGAAAGAATTTAGGGACTTTAATTGCCGTAACATTATATGTCAATTTGGGGTTCCAAAGGAAATTATGTGTAACATTGGCCCACAATTTATAGGCACAAATATCACAAAATTATTTCAAAGTTGACAGATTAAACAGATTACATACACATGTTACCACCCTCTGGCCAACAGACAAGCTAAATCAAGGAACAAAGTTATTGTAAATAACTTGAAGAAGAGATTATAAAAATAGAGGCAAATGGCTAGAACTGTTACTAGGGGTGTTATGTGCTTATCGAATAATAGCAAAAACAAGTACGGGTGAGACTCCTTTTCACTTGTATATGATACAGAGGCTTTGATACAGTATAAATAGGTGAACTAAGTATGAAATACACATATGCTACTAAGGAAACAAATAAGGAGAAGATGCGAGTAAACTTGGATCTATTATAAGAAAGGAGAGAAGCATCAGTAGTTCGAATGGCGGCTCAAAATTAGATGATTGAACGGTATTACAACATGAAAGCTAATTTGATATACTTCAAGATTGGGGACCTCGTCTTCAAAAAGGTGTTCCGATCTACAAAAGCATCCAATACATGAAAGTTGAGTCGAAATTGGGAAGGTCCTTATAGGATTCAAAGCATCGGGGAAAAAAAAGCATACGAGTTAGAAACCATGGATTGCATGGTGCTACTATCAAACTTGAATGCAGTCCAAATGAAGAAGTATTACTTCTAGGCAAGGGAAATACCTCGGTCAGGTATCACACAGGTTCAATTTTATTTTATTTTTAAAATTTTACTAACCATTTTAGATGCCTGGAAAAACACTAGCCCGTACCAAGTGATAATATTAAACCCAAAAGGAACACAGAATGCTGGATTATTCCAGGTCAATGTTGCAACATTTTTTATGGAAAAAGGGTTATGCAGCCATTATCTAAGTTATTATCTCTGAGTCTCGTTTGTATTTTCCTTTTCAGGGAATGGATCAAAAGGAAGGATTAATCCAGTATTCGAGAATTCATGCTTTAAACCTCTAATAGTAGGGGGACTATGTGCATAGAAGGAAGCAAAAGAGCCAAAAATGGCATAGTTTAGATCAGCCAAAATAAAAAATCCTTGACTTTTTCAAAGGACTATGAATTCGTGTAAAGGGTGCAAGATATACAAGATGTTCCATATTCCTATGAGTTTTAGGTTAAAGCCAAAATTTTGTCACGGGATAATAGATCCAATTTTGTATTCTAAAATCTACTACAATAAAAGCAGTTATGAAAGTGTTGTATGAACAATTATGAAAATATTGTCCGAAATTTATTTGAAATTTCAAACATAAAACTTCCTAAAATTATTTTTTTTCATGCCTACTTTATGTTTCATATATTTGCACCAATATGAAGATGATAGATCATATTCATCAATGTTGTTAACATAAAAGACCCCCTCTTATAAAAGAAAAAATTCGTATTTTATCAAAGTCACGAGTTGTAAAGGCATTTTTAAGTGCAAGAAAAAGCTAGAATAGAAAAACATAATATGAGGTAAAGCCAATCAGAACATTTATATAAAACCTTAAAAAATAAGAGTGTTAATTTGTCAATAAACCCCAAAAATTAAATGGGATATCCAAAAATAAACTTCCCAAAAAAGTTGTTAAAACTAAGGGAAAAATAACATAAGCTAACAAAAAGTAAGAGAAAATCTAAGAAGCATCATCAACGGTAGAATCATTAGCAGAAACATCATCAATGGGAGCAGAAGGATTAAACTAAGAAGAAGAGGCTTATACATCAACCCTACCAGGAAGAAGTCCATCTCCATCACCCTTGGAACATTCATCTTTGGGTGAGGAAAAACTTTGACGTTAGTGAGTTTTATCAGTTGCTTCTTTAGCTCTAGCAATATCAGCATTGAGGTCAAAACTCTCCTAGTTGACTTCAATTAGAATCTCGAGGTGAGTGTTCAAGAAAGGAGACTAACACCCAGTGATAAATTATCCTCGGGGGCCTTATAATCCTTCTCTCATTGATCAATCTCAGCTCCGAATTCTTCTATTTCTGCTTTTGAGGTTTGATAGGCTGTCTTCAAAGGAGCGAGAAGAACATCCAAGAACTGCATTTTATCAGTAGAGGTGCAAAGTTCTTTTCAAGCTTGAGTAAGTGTCTAATCCAAATCACCCGCGTAAACCTCTTTCTGATTAAGGAATTCTTTCAAACCCCTTATTTCTTCTGTAGCTTTAGAAAGTTGTTCAACAAATGAGGATTCTAGCATATTTGTATCCTTCTCGACCTGAATAGGAAGAACTTCTATCGAATCTTAACTCAATGGAAGTCATTCTCATTTGTTCCCCAAAGTACTTTTCTCTTCTGCAAGAACATCCTTCTCTAATTGAAGACCTTCAAATTGCTCTCTCATGTTGTCAGCCTCGGTGCACAGGTCAATAATTTGCTGGTCGGTTTGAGAAACTCTTTTCATGAGCTTTGTGCCAACCAAATTAATCTGCAAAAGAGGAAGTAAGAGTTATGAATATAAAAGAGAAGAAAGTTTAATTAAACTTGTACCTTCAACGAAGAATGAACAAAGTCATTCATTAAAGTTAGCAAGCTGTGGCTTTCTAGCTTCATTTTCTCCACGGGGCCAAATAATGGCTTCAACTACAGGTCAGCTTGACCATATTTTCTTAATAAGTTCCTACCCTCAGGGACCTCAATCACAACTCTTCTCATTCTCTTGTGCTCCCAAGAGGTTTGGCTTCTATAAGAGGAGCAACCACGGGAGTAACGAAAGGAGTAATATCAGGTAAATGCATGGGTTGGCTGATGGCAGATATGACTAGAAGGGACGCAAAAGGCAATTCATCAGCAACATGTCCGAAACATTCTTTGCTTTCGAGCAGTGGGCAAACAACCTATCAACATGGCTAAATAGAGAAATAGTAGTATCTTCATCAGAAATCACTAAAATAGCACTTTCTGGCTCATTTATGAGTCTAAAAGGAACAGAACTTGATGGAAGGGCATGAGAAGCATGAGTTTCATCATCAGAAACCACGCATCTTCTAACGCGTGTCTTTCTCACCAAAGAATCTTCGTCTATCTCCCCCTCATCTTTAGAGCCACAAGCATCATCAGTTTTCCTCTTGGAGGAAGAAGCACTCCAAATCCTTTTCTGGGCAAGACTCACAAAAAGCCTGGTTGATAAATAGACGTGGGACTAACACCACGAATATCAAACCCTAACCGGGGCGGGGGGAGGAAATTTTTTTGTATAAACAAGTAAGAGAAGGAGGAGAAGTATGGAATTAAAAAGTACCATGCATTTTCACTTTCCAACCAAAATTTTTGAAAAAGGAATTTCCAAACTTTTTTGTTCCAGATGGGCAGCCGTTAACATCTTTTCTACCAAAGCATGAAAGTCGGGAATGTCATCAAAGACTTCCATGGTTTCTGGAAAAATGTATGTGATCACATGAAATTATTCAAGATATATAAAAAAACAAGAAAAAAAAAAGAAAAAAAAACTTACATGCAAAATTTCATTTTTTAAAGGAAAGTCATGTTTTCTTCACCCACTAATCTGCTAGTCGGAGCACAATAAAACGAGCGTACCAACGAGGGTCTCGATCAACCTCGGGGATAACCAATATTCTCTTACTCCTAGTCACGAGAGAGAAAACTCCTTCACGAAATAATTTAGGAAAGTAAAGATGAAGCAAGTGTCGAAAGGTGAAAGGAAACAAAACCAAATTCGATAGATAATGGAGGTATGCAATAATCCTTCAAATGATGGAGCCGAAATACTTACTATTTTCTTTACTTACTATACAAATTTCAAGTCATGACTTCGAATTGTGATTGTCAGTTCATCTCCTTAATTTTTCTTTGTTAATCAATTCCATTTTTCGATCCATTCTTTCTAAAGTTTAGTCAAAGCTATAATTTTTGAAGAGCTCAAGTTACTGATAATCAAGAGAATGTATAGAATGAATTAAATTATATAGTAGAAGAATATTTCAAGAATAAAGTAAGTAAACAAAGATATATTTCAATGATTTTTCGCGTCCTCAACTGATCAAATGTTTCTCCTTTTATAGGTGTCCTAGAGATATGCATTTTGCCCAAATAACAATGAGGCTATTATGAGTAACTAAAGACATTGAATGCTACCTTACATAATCATTACATTTAATACGAATTCCCTAATGTATTTCGTATTTAATATCTGTTATATGTTGTATCTGCGCTCTTTTTACTGTCAGATTCATTCTTCTATGCTCTTGAATATAAATGACTTCAACAGGTACGAGCGCTGAATTATTTGAATATCTACTCGTGCCTTCTCTTCTGTTATTAGCTCGTGCCTGTTGTAATCCATCCATGGTGTTGCTCGTGCCTCTTAACCAGCTGTTATTCTTTGACCGCTTAATCAGTCTACGTTTCATGACACATTTGCTTAAATACAATTTTTTCCAATACAGATAGTTCCCCTACTTTCCATTTATTTTCCCCCCACTTTTCATTTATTCATCCGTTGAATATTTGGGAAGTGGATTTTTTAAAAGAAAATTTTTGTCTCCATAAATTCTATGATACAACTGACGCTTCAATTGTCTCTTCCATTTAATGCTATGTATACGTGTTGTTCTCTCATTGGTTTTGCAGCTTTGCAGCCCTTTTCAAGGCTTTTCCTATGGCTCCACTATTCTTGAAGTGTCAGTTATCATTATTATGATTCTTCTATCATCGTACTTTTTTCCTTTTGCCGGTTGTTCCCCAATATAAATATAACTTCTTTATTTGTCTTCTATTACATAAAACTTATTGAACACTTCTTTTCTTTGAATCTCTATTTACTTCTTCCCAACTTCGATCTTGATCTTCTTCACCATGACTTCACCAAATCCTAATCCTAGAAGAACCCCCATTTTTAGATAGCTTTCCCAATGCTCCTATTAGGCATAAAAGAGGGGGGTAGACTATGTAGCTTGGGGTCTACTCGTGGTGGTAGCATATCCGCACCTTCTCCTAGTTCTGGTCCCTCTTCCAAAACTAGAGGTTCTCTTTCTCAGAAGGCTTCTTCTAGGAATAAAGAACCCACTGAACCCTTGTGTGAGCCTCTAGTTGATGAAATAGTCCCTACTGAACTATCTTTTCATCATGATAGGGAATCTTTAAGGAACCAAGTAAATGTTTTATATCGTGCCGATATTTTCCCTACTTAGATTATAGAAATCCTAGCTCCTATAGTTTGTAAGGACTGTCACTGGAGTGTGATTTTACAATTATTATTCCTAATCCAAGTCAGAGGATCACTTCTTACATGATTGTATTTTCTTTTGTCTACGCATACCCTTTCACTCTAGGGTTTAAATCAGCCATTGACCCAGTTATTCTAGATTTCTGCCGTTTTTTCAATGTTTGTTTAGGTCAAATTGGTCCAATTGTTTGGAGGGTTGTCACCTGTTTGAGACACCTTGCTGACCTCAACTGCCTTCTGTGGTTGCTATTTGCTAGCATCTCTCGTGCTTGTATCTACAACAGAATTGATTGCCCTGTATGTTGATCTCCATGAATTTGACAGATTCCCCATGGTGATGGAAATTTAACAAGTTGATGCAAGGTTGAAGGTACTGCATCCATTTCATGGATCCATGGCCTCCCAAGAATTATGTTATAAGCCATCTCTATATCTACTACCTGGAACTTTTTTTCTTTGATGACACCTTCGATGAATGTGGTGAGTGTTACCTCTTCTTTAGTGACTTCACTAGAATTGTCGAATCCAGATAAAGTGTGGGATTTTGGTATTACTTTGTTGTTGGCTTGCATTTCATGCAATACTTTTAGCAAAACAATGTTTTTCGAGCTACTTGGATCAATCAAAATCGTTTTATATTAGTATCACATACAATTAAATATATTAACAGCGCATCGTTGTGGGGTGTTAACACTCCATCCAAGGTGTGTCTCACCAGTTTCCCTTGAGTGATTGTTATTGTTGAAATTTTGTTAGCAGTTGTGTATGATATACCATTAATATATTCACCTCCACTTATAACATTGACAGTCCTTTTTGGGGATGGCGATTTTGGAGGCTCCTGCCTATTTTTCATGTAAGTTTGCTTGCCTTTCTCACTGAATAGTTTGGTGAGATACCCTTGCTTCAACAGATGATCAATTTCACTTTGTAGAAATCTGCAATTGGCTGTTTTATGACCGCAGTCATTATGAAACTCACACCAATAGTCAGGGTTGCACCTGTTTAGATTTGATCTCATTTATTTTGGCCATCAAACCTTATCTCCCATGCCTTTCAAAACAGCTACGAGCTCTCGAGGGGCTGGCATTAAAGTTATAACCACCAAATCTTGCCTTTAAATTTGAATCATCATCTCGTGGCTCATGAATGTTTCGATCGTTCCTAAATCTTGAGCCTGATTCTCTATTTCTTAAATATGTGATCGTACCTCTGATTGTCTTGATTTGATCGTGAGTCTCTTCCCGCAGGTCCCATGTAAGGCTCGTATCTATTTTTTCTGGACTGTTTTTCAGGCTCCATACATCTCGAACTTGTCTTTTCTTCTATTTGAAATCGTGGAACAGTATCTTCCTCAATTCTTAGCCTCGTGCTATATCTGTTATAAACGTCATTCCAAGTTGTAGCGGGGAATTCTTGAAGGTTTTCTTTGAGCCTCATCGTGGCTTCTGAACTTTTTTAATTCAAATTGCTTGCAAAGGCTATAGCCGCCCAGTTGTCAGGTACACGCAACAATGTCATTCTTTCACGCTGAAATCTATCTACAAATTCTTTAAGAAACTCTGAGTCTCCTTGTTTAATTTTAAAAATATCTTTCATTCTTTTTCCACCTTTTGAGCTCCCGAGTGTGCTTTGATGAATAAATCTGCAAGCTCAGCAAAAGAATTTCTAAAATTTTCAGGTAGAAGAGAGTACCATGTGAGCGCTTTTTTAGTGAGTGTTTCATCAAATTTCTTAACTAATACAGATTCAATTTCCTGCTTAGTTGAGTCGTTGCCTTTTACTCCTATTGTAAGTGCAATCACGTGGTCTCGTGGGTCTGATATTCCGTCATATTTTGGAATGTCGGGCATTTTGAACTTTTTTAGAATTGGAAGAGCAGCAACACTTGGCTTCCAGGGTTGTTGTGAATATCGATCCATATCTACTCCCTTGACCACGGGTGGTACCCCAGGTATTTGCTCTATGCGCTCAATTTGCTCCTTGAGTTGTTTCTGCAAGGTTAGTACTAAGTTTTGTAAATCATAATTAACCACATTACCTGGTTCCCTCTCTTGTGATTCACTGGGAGTCCCTCCGCTGCCTGAGTTGACAAGTCCAGATCGAGGGTTTTCCAAAGTGTTGTTATTGGGTGTTGGTGTGGGGATTGCAACAGGTAACCGATTGGCAAGTGTTTCCACAGCTTTGTTGACCTGAGCAACAATTAATTTTTGCAAGGCATTATCAACGGTTTCAACATTTACAAGTTGAGCATGTTCATTCATTTGAGACCCATCAGGGGTTCCCTCTCGAGATTGACGGGGAGAGCCTTGCGGAGTTGGAATCAGAGTGTTAATATCTTGTGGATCTCCCTGAGTTTTTTGGTTTTCTTGGTTTCCTCAAATGTTAGCATTGTTGTTCGACATGATTGATCAACAAGAAAAGTTAATCGAGAAGAAATAGATTATCAGGTTCCCGGTAACGGAACCAATTTGTTTAACCAAAAAATAGAATTTTAGTCAAAGATAGAATTTTAGAAGAACTCGGGTTACTGATAATCAAAAGAATGTATAAAATGAATTAAATTATGTAGCAGAAGAATATTTCAAGAATAAAGCGAATAAACAAAGATATATTTCAATGAATTTTCGTTTCCTTAATTGATCAGATGTTTCTCCTTTTATAGGTGTCCTAGAGATATGCATTTTGCCCAAATCATAATGAGGCTATTATGAGTAATTAAAGACATTGACTGCTACTTACATTAACATTACATTTAATATGAATTCTCTAACGTATTTCATATTTAATGTCTGTTATATGATGTATCTGCGCTCATTTTACTATCAGATTCATTCTTTTGGGCTCTTGAATATAAATGACTTCAACATGTACATGCGCTGAATTATTTGAATATCTACTCGTGCCTTCTCTTCTGTTATTAGCTCGTGCCTGTTGTAATTTGTCCCTGCTGTTGCTCGTGCCTCTTAACCAGTTGTCATCCTTTACCACTTAATCAGTCTATGTGTCATGACACGTTTTCTTAAATATAAAATTTCCCAATACAATATGGAAAGTGAAGTAAATCTTGGTTATCAGTAATCTGTTTTCTTTTAAATATTGACTTTAATTGAGAAAACTATTTTTGATGAAACAATATTCAGCTTCCGAAATTCATGTTCTTCCAAAAATAAAAAAGATTGATCCTACTAGATTTTTAATTTTTTTTGATGAAAAATTACATGTTATTTGGTGTTTACACCAAATTAACGTACTTTATCATGATCAAATAAAAATCTGAGGTGAAAATATGTGACGACCCAAAGGGTCATCACCTGTTTCTTTACTCATTATGTGTCTCCAAGGCCTTGATAACCTCATGGAGGGTTGCCTCAATCTGCGTGCACAGTCCGGGTGCGTAACCAGAAAGCTTAATTATTAATTCTGTGTGAAAAATGATGAAATTTGATATTAATATGATTAAAGTTGACTCCGGTCAATTTTTTGGTAAACGGACCCAGACCCGTGATGTAACGGTCCCGGAGGATCCGTAGAAAAATATGGAACTTGGGCGTATGCCTGGAATGGAATTCTGCGGCAACAAGTCCGAGAAATGAATTTTTATAAGAAATTGTTTCCTAAAAATAACTAAAGAAATTGGAAAACAAAATTGATTAAAAGACTATGGTATCGGGCTCGTATTTTGGTTTTGACACCTGGTACAAGTCTTGTATGTGATCTAAGCACTTTCTGTAAAGTTTGGTTGAAAACAGACGTCATTTGACGTATTTCGGACTCAAGATGGAAAATTTGGGTTTCATGAAAGAATTGAAATAAATCTTAATCCTTGGGGCTTGATTTTGTGTATATGATGTTATTTTGGCGATTTGATCGCACGAGTTAGTCCGTATGATGTTTTTGAAGTGGTGTATATGTTTGGTTGGGAGCCTCGAGGGCTCGGGTGAGTTTCGAGTAGGTTCAAGGAGATTGTAGACTTAAAAACACAAGATATTTCAGGACAGGGAAAAAGCTGCAGGCTCCAGCACGGCTGCGGCTGCCTAAGCGCGGCCTGCAGTGGAAGCCGCGTGGCTGCATTTGTCCTCGCACGGCCCGCGCAACAATCTTCAGAGAACCAGCGACCTTCATTCCACCAGCGCGGCCGCGACCGCCTAAGCACGGTCTATGGTGGAAGCGGCACGACCGCTGTCGTCTTTGTGCGGCCCATGTGGCAAGCTTCAGAGAGCCAGCAAGTCTTCATTCCACCAGCGCGACCGCGAGACTTTTCAGTTATTTCTCACTTTTCAAAAACTCAAAACATAAGAGGCGATTTTCTAAGCAGTTCTTCTTCTTCAAAACGATTGGTAAGTGGTTTATAAACTATTTTCTTCACTTCTTGATATATTTTAACATGATTTCAACTTCAATCAAAGGTTTTTAATGGGGAAAATTTGGGATTTTTTGGTAGAACCGAGGTTTTCTAAAATTGGGGGGTTTTGGACCTCAATTCGATGTCCGATTTCAAAATAAATCATATATTTATGGGGGAATGGTTAGACGAATTTTGGTTCGAACCTCGAGTTTTGACCACGCGGGCTTAGGGGCATTTTTGGAATTTTTGGGCAAAACTTTTTGAAACCCATTTTTATGCATTCAAATTATTTCACTTAGCAATTATTGATGCATTTAAGTAAATTATGATTAGATTCGAGCAGATTGGTGGAGGAATCGAGGGGTAACACTGTAATTGAGGCTTGAGTGAGTTCAAGACATTGAGGTAAGTGTTCGGTTTAACCCTAGCTTGAGGGATTAGGAGTTGAGTCGTATTTGTTGCGTGTTTGTGTTGTGTACGATGTATGGGTATGGTGACGAGTATCCATATGTTGGTGTCGAGCATGACCGTGGGTCTTAAATTGATAGTTGTGAATTCTCAGTTGATCCTATAAAAGCCTCGATAGATGATCCTTGATACTGAGTATTGGTTTTTAACTGTGCCGAGTAGAAATTAAATATAATTGGTTATAGCTGACTCTCCCTTGTCGGGATATTTGAATTGTTGTTGTTGCATGCCCTTACTGGGAAGTTATTACATTGTCTTATTCCGTTGTCGGGATTATTTTGTGTATTGTGTTGGAAGTAATGGGATCGGGTGGTATGCCTACCACAAGATATTAAAATGAGAGCGGGTAGTACGCCTACCACAAGATATTGAAATGGGAGCAAGTGGTACGCCTACAACAAATGATATTGAAATGGGGGCGGGTGGTACGCCTTGAACATGAAAGTTGTCATATTGCCTTTGATTTGTGGTAGAAGCTAGATTGTAGGTGTTTACTATTTTATCCCTGATATTTAATTTTTATTTGTTATCCCCAGAGTATGTTTTCCCTTCCCAGTTTTGACTATTGTTTCCTGTTATTTCTTTGTCGTATATTATATGACTGCACAGGTTTACCTCGAGTCTGGTCCTAGCCTCGTCACTACATCGCCGGGGTTAGTCCAGACACTTACCAGCATATGAGTCGGTTATGCTGATGCCACACTTCTGTGCTCGTTTGCATAGATCATGGTGCTGGAGCAGCTTTCGGAAGGCAGTAGTAGATTGGGAGTAGACCTTCAGTCTACAGACACCGAGGTATCCTTGCTGGCGTCCGCGAGCCCGGAGACTCCTCTATCTTTATTTCAGTTTATTATCCTTGTACCAAGACAAACAGATTATGACTTCTTTCAGTCTATTGTATGTAGTATTCTTAGAAGTCGTGAGTATTGTGACACCAAATCTTGGGTACAGTTTTGTATTGGGATTCCACATTTCCTTTCAGTTATTTCCATTCGAGACTTTCGTTTTTATCATTAAATGCTTCATTTTTATAAAATTTATTGATATTTTCCAAAAGAGGTAATTAATAAATGGCTTGCCTAGCTCCTAATAGTAGGCGCCATCACGACTCCCGAGGGTGGGAAATCCGGGTCGTGACAAGTTGATATTAGACCACTAGGTTACATAGGTCTCACAACTCACGGACAAACTTAGTAGAGTCTAAGGGATCGGTATGGAGACGTCTGTATTTATCCCCCAGAGGCTACCAAGTTTGGAAAATTTCACATTTGTTCTTTCTTGTCGTGCGGTTCTGTTACTCAAATACCGATTGTCTTTCCATTTTGTTCTTTGTAGATGACGAGAACACGCGCTTCCTCATCCTCCGATCAGCAGTCCGAGCCCCAGGCAGCTCCCCTAGGGGCAGAGGGCGAGGCTTAGGCCGTGCCAGAGGCTGAGGTAGGGGCAGAGCTCAGCCCCGAGCAGCAGCACTAGTGGCGGAGCCTGAGTTTGATTTTGATGAGAAGGTTACAGTCCCAGCTCCAGCAGTTTCGGAGAGCCCAACTCAGGTCCCAGAGGGGTTCATAACAACCCTAGTTCTTCAGGACGCTTTGGTCAGGTTGGTAGGCCTTATGGAGAGCGTCACTCGAGCCGGTTTGCTTACGGCATCTCCAACCACCTCTCAGGCTGGGGGAGGAGTTCATACTCCTACTACATGTACTCTGGAGCAGGTAGCTCCCCAGGTTTAGATTCCAATGGTTCAGCCAACTGTGGCAGGCCAGCCGATTATAGTGGCTCAGGCCGAGAGTGAGATCACCTTCCAGGAGGCGGCCAATGTGGCCCGTAGAGTTGAGATGGTCCTGTCGTAAGGAGGTGGTCATGGGTCAGTTAAGAGGCCCCGTCATTCATTCCCCCAGGGCCAGCCTCAGTTTCCTCAGCTACAACATTCGCGTGGATGTTATGAGTGTGGTGAGTATGGTCACTTCAAGAGGGCTTGCCCGAGGTTAAGGGGTGCTCAGCCGCATCAGTCGAGGTCTTACCACGCTTGTGGTGACCCGAGGCACATTGTTAGATTTTTCCCTCGAGCTTTGAGCAGCTCTCAACATTAGAGTTATCGTACTAGGATTCAGGAACCAGAGGTTCCACAGCCCGCCCATCCAGCTAGAGGTGGTGGCAGAGGTGTTAGAGGTGGAGGTAGAGGTCATAAAGGTAGAGCTCGGACTGCAAGAGGTAGAGCTCGGACTGCAAGAGGTAGAGACCAGTCAACAGCCGATCGTCCCAAAGATGTGGTTCAGGGAGGAGGGGCCCAACCCCGATGTTATGCTCTTCCAATCAGGCTAGAGGCTGAATCTTCAGATGCAGTTATTACAGGTAATATTCCGGTCTGTGATAGGGATGCTTCAGTGGTATTTGACCCTGGGTCTACGTATTCGTATGTGTTGTCCTATTTTGTACCATACTTGGTCATGCCTAGTTATCTTTGAGTATTCCTGTTTATATATCTACACCGGTAGGCGATTCTATAGTGGTCAACCGAGTTCATGGTTCTTCTGTGGTAGTGATTGGGGGCCTTTAGACCCGTGCAGACTTGTTTCTCTTAGATATGGTTGACTTTGATATAATTTTTTGGTATGGACGGGTTATCACCCTATCACGCTATTTTGGACTGCCATGCCAAGACCGCGACCTTGGCTTTACTGGATTTGCCCCGTTTGGAGTGGAGAGGGACCCCACGTCATGCCACCCGCAATGTTATATCATATGTGAAGGCTCGCGCATGGTAGAGAAAGGGTATTTAGCTTATTTGGCGTATGTTAGCGACTCCAGCGTAGAGGTCCCTTATATTGATTCGATACCTGTGATTCGGGAGTTTTCCGAGGTTTTGCCTTCAGACCTGACGAGTATGCCGCTCAACAGGGATATCGACTTTTGTGTCAATCTGGCTCCGGGCACTCAGCCCATTTCTATTCTGCCGTATCACATGGCCCCACCAGAGCTGAAGGAGTTAAAGGAACAGTTGCAGGATATGTTGGAAAAAGGTTTCATTAGACCCAGTGTTTCACCGCGGGGCGCGCCAGAGTTATTCGTCAAGAAGAAGGACGAATCGATGAGGATATGCATAGATTACCGGCAATTGAACAAGGTAACGATTAATAATAAGTATCCACTACCGAGGATTGATGATTTTTTCGACTAGCTTCAGGGTGCCTGGGTGTTTTCCAAGATTGACTTGAGATCTGGCTACCATCAGTTGAAGATTAGGGCATCCGATGTCTCTAAGACAGCTTTCCGCACTTGGTATGGGCATTATGAGTTCTTGGTCATGTCATTTGGGCTGACCAATGACCCAGCAGCATTCATGGAGTTGATGAACCGAGTGTTCAGGCCATATTTAGACATGTTCGTGATAGTCTTTATGGATGATATTTTGGTGTACTCCTGCAGCCATGAGAAGCACGAGCATCACCTCAGAGTGGTTCTTAAGACTCTGAAAGATAGCCAGTTATATGCTAAGTTCTTGAAGTGTGAGTTCTGGTTGAGTTCGGTTGCATTTCTGGGTCACTTTGTTTTAGCAGAGGGTATTCAGGTGGATCCAAAGAAGATTGAGGCAGTAGAGAACTGGCCTCGACCAGCTTCAGCTACAGAGATTCAGAGCTTCTTGGGGTTAGCAGGCTACTATCATTGGCTCGTGGAGGGGTTTTCATCTATTGTAGCCCCGATGACCAGGTTGACCCAGAAGGGTTCCCAATTTAGATGGTTAAACGAGTGTGAGGCGAGCTTTCAGAAGCTCAAGATAGCTCTAACTACGGCACCAGTATTAGTTTTGGCCACAGACTCAGAGCCTTATGCAGTCTATTGTGATTCTTCCCATATTAGACTTGGTGCAGTATTGATGTAGGATGTAAGGTCATTTCCTATGCTTCGAGGCAGTTGAAGATCCACGAGAAGAATTATTTGGTTCATGAATTAGAGTTGGCAGCCGTTGTTAATGATTTGAAGATTTTGAGACATTATCAATATGGTGTGACGTGTAAGGTGTACACTGATCACAAGAGTCTTCAGTATCTATTCAAGTAGAAGGAGTTGAATCTGAGGCAAAGAAGGTGAGTGGAGTTGTTGAAAGATTATGATGTTACTATCCTGTATCACCCGGGGAAGGCCAACGTAGTGGCCGACGCGTTGAGTAGGAAGTCAGCTAGCATGGGTAGTCTTGCTTATATTCCGGTCAACCAGAGATCGTTTTCTTTGGATGTTCGCGCCTTGGCCAATCGATTCATGAGATTGGATATTTCTGAGCCTAGCCGAGTGCTAGCTTTCACAGTCGCTCGTTCTTCATTGTTGAAGTGCATCCGTGAGCGGCAGTTTGATGACCCCCATTTGTGTGTCCTGAGAGACATGGTACAACGTGGAGGTGCCAAGGAGGTGACCTTAGGTGACGATGGTGTCTTGAGATTTCAGGGGCGAGTTTGTGTGCCCGATGTTGATGGCATTCGAGAGTTGATCTTAGCGGAGGCCTACAATTCTCGATATTCTATTCACCCGGGCACCGCGAAGATGTATCAAGATCTGAGACAACATTATTGGTGGCGCAGTATGAAGAAATATGTTGTTGCGTATGTGGCTCGATGTTTGAACTGTCAGCAGGTTAAGTGTGAGCATTAGAGACCTGGTGGGTTGTTGCAGAGGATTGAGCTTCTTGAGTGGAAGTGGGAGAGGATTACTATGGATTTTGTTACTGGACTCCCATTAACCTGGAAGAAGTTTGATGCCATTTGGGTGATTGTTGATAGATTGACCAAGTCAGCACATTTTGTTCCTGTGGCAGCCACTTATTCATCTGAGAGGTTAGCTGAAGTCTATATCAGAGAGATTGTCCGCCTTCATGTGGTGCCGGTATCTATCATCTCGGAACAGGGTACGCAGTTTACCTAGCGCTTATGGAGAGCCGTTCAGTGAGAGTTGGGCACCCTGGTTGAGTTGAGCACAACATTTCATCCTCAGACGGACGGGCAGTTCGAGCGGACCATTCAGATATTGGAAGATATGCTTCAAGCCTGTATCATTGATTTTGGAGGCTCGTGGGATAAGATTTTTCCGTTAGCGGAGTTCGCCTACAATAACAGCTATCAGTCCAGCATTCGGATGCCTCCTTATGAGGCGTGGTATGGTAGGCATTGTCCATCTCCAGTTGAATTGTTTGAGCCGAAAGAGACTCGGTTACTGGGTACAGATTTGGTTTAGGAGGCCTTGGATAAGGTCAAGACCATTCAGGATAGGCTTCAGACGGCTCAGTCCAGGCAGAAGGGTTATACAGATCGCAAGGTTCGAGATGTGGCTTTTATGGTTGGCAAACGAGTATTGCTCCGAGTGCCGCCTATGAAGGGCGTGTTGAGATTTAGGAAGGAGGGAAATCTTAGTCCTAGGTTCATTGGCCCATTTGAGATTCTCGATCGTGTGGGAAAGGTGGCTTATAGACTTGCCTTGTTGCCTAGCTTGTCAGCCGTACATCCGGTGTTTCACGTATCCATGCTTCAGATGTATCACGGCGATCCATCCCCCGTGTTAGATTTCAGCTTTGTCCAGTTGGACAAAGACCTGTCGTATGAGGAGGAGCCGGTGGCTATTTTAGACCGGCAGGTTCGACAGTTGAGGTCGAAAAGTTTTACTTCTGTGCGTATTTAGTAGAGAGGCCAACCTCATAAGGCATACAATTGGGAGTCCGAGTTTGATATGCAAGGCCGATATCCTCATCTATTTCCTGACTCAGGTACTTCTTTCTTTTGTCCGTTCGAGGATGAACGGTTGTTTTAGAGGTGGAGAATGTGACGACCCAAAGGGTTATCACCTTTTTCTTTATTCATTCCGTGTCTACGAGGCCTTGAGAACCTAATTGAGCGTCGCCTTGACCTGCGTGCGCAGTCTGAGCGCGTAACGGGAAAGCTTAAATATAAATTCTATGTGAAAAATAATGAGTTTTGATGTTAATATGATTAAAGTTGACTCCGGTCAATATTTTTAGGTAAACGGATCCGGACCCGTGATGTGACGGTCCTGGAGGATTCGTAGAAAAATTGGGACTTAGGTGTATACCCGGAATCGAATTTCGAGGCTCCAACTCCAAGAAATGAATTTTTATGAGAAATTGTTTCCTGAAAATAACTAAAGAAATTGGAAAATAAAATTGATTAAAAGATTGTGGTATCAGGCTTGTATTTTGGCTCCAACGGCTGGTACAAGTCTCATATGTGATCTATGCACTTTTTGTAAAGTTTGGTTGAAAATGGACGTCATTTGACGTATTTCAGACTTAAGATGGAAAATTTGTGTTTCATGAAAGAATTGAAAGCAATCATAAGCCTTGGGGCTTGATTCTATGTATATGATGTTATTTTGGTGATTTGATCGCACGAGTTAGTGCGTAAGATGTTTTTGAAGTGGTATATATGTTTGGTTTGGAGCCCCGAGGGCTCGGGTGAGTTTCGAGTAGGTTCCAGGAGGTCGTAGACTTAAGAACACCAGATATTTCAGGACAGGGAAAAAGCTGTAGGCTCCAGCACGGCCATGTTTGCCTTAGCACGGCCCATGATGGAAGCCACGACGCCATGGTCGTCCTCGTGCAGCCCGCGATGCAATCTTTAGAGAACCGGCGACCTTCATTCCACCAGCGTGGTCGCGACCGACTAAGCGCGGTCACCGGTGGAAGCTGCATTGTCGTCTCTGTACGGCCCACGTGGCAAGCTTCAGAGAGCCAGCAAGTCTTCATCCCAACAGCGCGGTCGCGGTCCTTTTTGTGCGGTCTGCGATGGGCGCATCTGAGAGTATAAATACACGAGATTTTTCAGTTATTTCTCACTTTTCAAAAACCCAAAACATAAGAGGCAATTTTCTAAGCAATGCTTTTTCTTCAAAACGATTGGTAAGTGGTTTCTAAACTATTTTCTTCACTCCATGATATCTTTTAACATGATTTTGACTTCAATCAAAGGTTTTTAATGGGGAAAATTTGGGAATTTCAGGTAGAATCTAAGTTTTCTAAAATTGGGGGGGGGTTTTGGACCTTAATTTGAGGTTTGATTTCAAAATAAATCATATATTTGAGTTTATGAAAGAATGGATAAATGAATTTTGGTCAGAACCTCAGGTTTTGACCACGCGGGTCCGTGGGCATTTTTGGGCAAAACTTTTGAAAATCCATTTTTATGCATTCAAATTGTTTCACTTAGAAATTATTGATGTATATAAGTAAATTGTGACTAGATTCGAGCGGATTGGTGGAGAAATCAAGGGGTAAAGCTGTAATTGAGGCTTGAGTGAGTTCAAGACATCGAGGTAAGTGTTCGGTTTAACCCTAGATTGAGGGATTAGGAGTTGTGTCGTATTTGCTACGTGTTTTTGTTGTGTTGTGTATGACGTATGGGTATGGTGACGGGTATCTATATGTTGGTGTCAAGTATGACTGTGGGTCTTAAATTGATAGTTGTGAATTGTCAATTTATCCTATAAAAGCCTCGATTGATGATCCTTGATACTGAGTATAAGTTTTTAACTGTGTCGAGTAGAAATTGAATAGAATTGGTTATAGCTGACTCTCCCTTGTTGGGATATTTGAATTGTTGTTGTTGCATGCCCTTACTGGGAAGTTATTACATTGTCTTATTCCCTTGCCGGGATTATTTTGTGTATTGTGTTGGAAGTAATGGGATCATGTGGTACGCCTACCACAAGATATTGACATGGGAGCAGGTGGTACGCCTACCACAAGATATTGAAATGGGAGCGAGTGGTACGCCTACCACAAATGATATTGAAATGGAGGCAAGTGGTACACCTACCACAAGATATTGAAATGGGAGCGAGTGATACGCCTACCATAAATGATATTGAAATGGAAGCGAGTGGTACGCCTACCACAAATGATATTAAAATGGGAGCGAGTGGTACACCTACCACAACTGATATTGAAATGGGAGCGAGTGGTACGCCTACCACAAATCATATTGAAATGGGAGCGAGTGGTACGGTTACCACAAATGATACTGAAATGGGAGCGAGTGGTACGCCTACCATAAATAATATTGAAATGGGAGAGAGTGATACGCCTACCAAAAATGATATTGAAATGGGAACGGGAGGTACGCCTACCACGAGTCATGATGAAATGGGATCGGATTGCACGCCTGCGACAAGATGAATTGAACATGAAAATTGTCATATTGCCTTTGTTCTGTGGTAGAAACTAGATTGTAGGTGTTTACTCTTTTATCCCTGATATTTTATTTTTATTTGCTATCCCCAGAGCATGTTTTTCCTTCTCAGTTTTACTGTTGTTTCATGTTATTTCTTTCCGTATATTATATGACTGCACAGGTTTACCTGGAGTCTGGTCCTAGTCTCGTCACTACTTTGCGGGGGTTAGGTCAGACACTTACCATCACATGGGGCCGGTTGTGCTGATGTTACACTTCTGTGCTCTTTTGCACAGATCACGGTGTTGGAGTAGCTTTCGGACAGCAATAGTAAATTGGGAGTACACCTTCAGTCTAGAGACACCGAGGTAGCCTAGCTGGTGTCCGCGAGCCCGGAGTCTCCTCTATCTTTATTTCAGTTTATTATCCTTGTACCGAGACAAACAGATTATGACTTCTTTCAGTCTATTGTATGTAGTAATCTTACAAGTTCGTGAGTATTGTGACCCCAAATATTGGGTAGAGTTTTGTATTGGGATTTCACATTTTCTTTCAGTTATTTTCATTCGAAACTTCCGTTTTTATCATTAAATGCTTCATTTTTATAAAATTTATAGATATTTGCCAAAAGAGGTAATTAATTAATTGCTTGCGTAGCTCCTAATAATAGGCGCCACCATGACTTCCGAGGGTGGAAAATCCGGGTCGTGACAAAATACATATTAGCCATAGTTAAATAAAAAAAGAGATTTGTACATGTTTGATCCTTTTTTAAAAATTATTATCATAAATGATAGTAGACTTTGTTTATTGCAAAAACATCACTTTTTTAAAAAAACTTTTTTAGCACTTTCATTTTGGTAACTCCATTAACTAAGGGACCCCTCTACATTAATACACTTTTTACTACATTTTCTTTTTCCCTCATTCTTCTATAACTTCTTTTTTTTTTTCTCTTCCATAAATAACACTTACCCAAATATATCAAAGATTCTGAAAAAAGAATATCTTAAAAATAATTCTCTCTACACAATGAAAATTTCAATATTTCTTTCTTTTTTGAGTTTTAAACTTTCTCTGTACAATTTTATTTTAACTAAAAATATACATTTAACACATTTCAAGTATATTATATTGTGATAATTTGCAATGTAAATATTCCATCAATATATATATATATATATATATATATATATATATATATATATATATATATATATATATATATATATATATCATACTACATTATTATATTAATATTATTCAAAGTATATTGCTAGTATATACCTTATATAAAATTTAATCGAAAATATTAATATGTCACTAATATGTATATAGAAGAAAAAAAAAATCACATATACTATTTATATACGGATAATTTGTATAAACATGCATGTAATACTAGTGCAAAATATAAATAACATATTTATAATATTTCTTTAAATACAAACAAGTGTATAAATAACATGTACATATATACATAACTTTTCCTAAAAAAAAATACACGATTTATAATATAACGTAAACATACATTATATTTTTTTCACGAAATATATGTATTTTGTTCCATTGGAATATACAAATATATAATTTTGCTAGGATTAAGTTGAATAAAAAGGTCCATGCATAAAAAAAATCATTATAAAATGGATCGATTATATATAATTAAATATAAAGACACACACACACATATATATACGTATATATATATATATATATATATATATATATATATATATATATATATATATATATATATATATATATATATATATATATATATATATATATATATATATATTGATATATATATATGAATTTTCCTAAAAACATATATGATTTATAATGTAACACACCACAAATATACATTATAATTTTTTCGTAAATATATGTATTTTATTTTATTAGAATATAAAGATGTATAATTTCCTATATTACATTATATAAAAAGGTCCATGTATGGAAAGGAAAAATCTATTATGGAATGGATTGGTTTCTAAAAAAAATATATAATATGGTATAGAATGAAAAGAAAAAAAATAGGAAAATATATTAAATATTGGGACTACCTTTTTAAATAGCTTGATTCTTGCTGATTTGGATTTAATTAAATCTGCTATATGTATAAATATTTTACTGTCATATTTATTAATCATTAATTAATGTTTATCTTTTGTATTGTATATTTAGTAGTGTGCTATTAATAAAAGTAGCTCATAAAAAAAATGCAGAAGATACCTATCACGTTATTAGTGATTTGGTGTACACAAATTGTTATCATTTTACTTTGGTGAGGTTTACAACAAATAGGACCAAAGGGCTTTTTAATTCTCCACACAAACTTATAGCAAATATTGTGGAACTATTTTTTTTTTCTTTTTGGATCACCATATCTTGTCGAGTTTATTGGAGTCAGTTCATTTATTTAAATTTTTGATGAGCATGGATTCATACCACTCCATAATACCCTAAGGTTCGATGGAAAATATTATTGATGGTGATCGGCATACTTTCAAAACAAAAATACATCATATGAATGGCAATGCATATGCTTTGACAATAGTTGACAGATTAACTAAATAGGGAATTCAAATTAATCAGTCTTGTATATAAAGTGGGAGGGATATTGAAGAAACACATGACCACTTATACTTTGAATGCTTATACTCTCAAGCTCTGTGGCAAGGTATATTATAATGGTTGAAGTATCAAAGAACAACATGCAAATGGGACTCAGAAGTGCAATGGTTAACTGCTAATAGCAGGAATCCCAGAAAAGCCATACTAGGTATGGTGTTTGCAGCAGTAATCTACAACATCTCGATGGAAAGGAACAACAGAAGGTTTCAACAGTCGATCAGAAACGCCCAAGATCGAGCAAAGGAGATTACACTTCAAGTGCACTTTACTGGCTAAAGCATCCGAAATGCTTACCCATTTTGCAGATTATTAATAGCTACCCTTCCTGTGACACTTGATAACCGTGACAAGAATCATCTTCTTCTGTGTTAGAATTCTAGCTAAACAACAATAGTTGTAGAGTATCTAACTGATTGTACTTATGAGATTTGTTCTATAAGAAGAAACAAATAGATATAAAAATTGCCAAATTGTTGAATAAAAAAATATTTTATTTTCCCAAAAAACAAAAGATGAGCACTGTCCCATAAAGCTAATTTCAATCAAAATAAACTTTTCATCTTTTCGCTTTAGTGGAGAATCATTATGAATTTGTCCCATGCACTACACACAAAAAAATGTTTCTGTTTCTTTATACTCTTTACATCAAACTTTTAGACAGAGAATTATACACAGAGATAAGGAGAACAAAAAAGTGCTATATTTCAAAACTTTTCATTGCTGCATTTTAGTTTTTCTCTTCTACATCCAAATCAAAATTGGAGAAAATACCAAAATTTTTTTTAAAAAAAAGGCTGCTCCTAATAGAGCTGTTTCTCATATGTATAAGTATTCCCGAGTATATATAGATTTTATGTACTTATGATCTATATGTATTATTATTAATTAATTAATTCAATTTAATTAAATGGCCAGAATTCCAGTTGCAATGATTTGGCCCATAAGGTGAGCTTGCAACATCAACAGATCTTGCAATTTCTGAACTACACTTCTCTTTGTGTTCATCAATTGCTATTTGTCTATACCGACACTCTGTGCTACAAAATGCTTTCTCTCCCCTGAAAAATTATTAACAAATAAACATTAGTATACTTTACGTTAAAAGAGTTTAACTTTTATACACTAACCAGTAAATTAATTATAAGTAACTGTATAAGATAAGTGAAATTCGGTAATTTTAAAAAATAACACAAGTAACTTATTAGTTAAAGACAGATCAATGAATTTAATTTTGTAGGTATTTCTAATGCTCTTAAATTAAACTCATTATATTTTTAAAATTATTATTTCATATCTATTATTTGTTTGCAATTTAACGAATTTTTACATATAAATTTATACTGACTTCATATGAACTTAATACTATATCTATAGATCCACCTCTACTATTAGTACGTGTGTAATTATACTAATAGTGTAATTATTTGTTAAGAGTGTGTATAAGTTAAATTACTATTAAATATGATATAAAGGAAAATTAAACCAAAAATAAAAAATAAAAAATTGGAACTTGAGGACGTACCTATACATGTATATGTCTTTTCCGTGTAGCTTTTTTTGACACAAATTACATGAACTGAGAAAATCAGAATCTGGACACGCCGGGAAATCACCTAATCTCGCCGGAGATATGTCAAAAACGCTCGGACGATTACATTTTCTGGCCTGAACCGCCGTTCCACCGCCGTAAACCTTAGTATAAGACTTGTTACCTGGTGCACGACAAGTAACAATTGTATATTCTTCAAAACTATCCATTCCTGTTTCGTCAAATTCCGCTTTACATAAAGCTGAATTTTTGGTTGAGTTCACTGGAATTGGAAGTGTCCTATTTGAATTCCGGTTGTAAACAACGGCTTTGTTCGCTGGAGTTTCGCCGTATTTACCGCCGGATTTTTCTAGTACAGCCACAATAGCTAATCCAACTCCACCAAAATCAAAGCTTTTTAAGCCTCTTGGTGATTGAATTTTGAAATCTAGTGGACTTCTTGGGCTAGTGGCACCTTCCATTATCCCCTTCCGGCTACCGGAAAATACTGCTCCAGTGAGTTTTCCGATCACCGGCGTTGATCTTTTGCCTATCATGATTTATAACTCAAAAGTTTTTCTAGGTTGTATTTGTAAGAAATGAAGCTGTTTTTGCCTAAAGACTTAAGGCTTGAGTCTTTGCAAAGCTCTTTATAGAAAGGCTCTTTATACAAATGGTTTAGTTTTGCAATATGATGGAGTTGTTAGATATAGCCCATGGTTTAGTTTGGTAGGGTATTGTAGAGAGATGATTGACATAATAAAAAAATGAAAAATCAAGAGAGATAATTGAGTCACTTTATTCTATTTATTCAGTCTACTTTAATTAATTTTTTGGTTGATTTTGCACATGTTACCCCTTCTTATTCTTTTTTCTTCTTTTAGAGTCGAATGTCTATTAAAAATAATTCTTTATATCATCGGAGTAGGATAAGATGTGAGAACACACTATTCTTCCTAAATATCACTAGATTATATTATCCGTAATTTGTTCGTTGCAAATACAACAAATGCTCATAGATTCTTTACCACAAGGATAATTTTGAAAAAGGAAGAGTTAATTCTTTTTTAATATTTTTAAAAAATAAATATTACACTAAAAGAAGGCAAAAAAAAATTAGTAAACTAAACCGAAATAAATAATATAGTACGATTATTAAATTGGATTCTAAAGCAATTTTCTAAAATGTCACTTGTCAATGACCAATTTTTCAAGAAACGTCTATGTCCAATAATTGGGACCCAATCTCTAGGTAGGACCAACATTGCCGATCAAAAGATTCCGGCAAGTTTGATTGCCGGCGATTTGAGTACGTGTCGATGGAAGAGAAGAACGTGTCAAGATTGTAATTATTGGCGGGACCACTAAATGGGGTTTGGAGCCCATTGATTTATTTTTGTGTTTTTTGTTTTTAGTGTGGTGGGACCCTGGCCTAAGGCTATTGGAATATGTGGGGCCCATTTCTTTTGGAATGAAAAGCGATAGTTAGCTGAATTCTTCTGTGTTCACAGGGTGGTTGTACATGTTAAAATTACAGAAGTACCCTTTCAAACCCCGCAATGTACTTCCCTTTTTCAAAACAAAAAACTCTTTAAAAGATTTTTTTCTTTTTGGAAAAGGAAGAAATCGAATTTTTATTTTTTAAAGTGTTAAAGTCCTTTTAAACTGAAGGATTCTCCGTTATGAAAGAAAAAGTAAAAAAGCAAGAAGAACTAAACAATTTGAATTTGGCTAATTTTTCCTTAAAACATCGATTTTTTCTCTTCTTTATTTTTTTCTAAAAAGTAATCATTATGATTAATTAAAATTTAGAGTTAAGCATACAATAACAACAACATCCCAGTATATCCCCACAAGTGAGGTTTGGGAATAATAATATGTACGCAGTCCTATCTCTACCCCGAGGGGCAGAGAGGTTATTTCCAGGAGAGCCTCGGCTCAAGAAAGCAACAAAAGACGATATGGCAGTACTATCAATAGACTCATAATAAAAGAACATAAAATAACATAAAATACATAACATAAAATAAAATAACAAAATGACAGCAATATAAGAAATATAAAAAATACGAAAAAGATAGAAGGTATACTAATATCTTAAAGATAAAGTCATGCATCGATAGCTGATTAGTAATATCTTGAGACTAACTCCTAACTAGCTAATCTCATTTTACTGATATGATGATAAAGTAAACATTACTCAATAAAAAACGTAAAAATTCATATAGCCGATCGAAATTAAATAAATGTGATTACTTTAAAATTTAAAAAGCTTCTTAAGCAAGAACAAGATATCAAGCAATTGAAAGAAGATACTATGGTATGTTGTGTCTTACTAGACATATCAGATAAGATAAGTGATATTTTTATAATTAACATAAACAGTTGGAATCGATTCTAAATATCCGGAAAGTTAAACTTCAAGGATTTTTGCGAGGAAGAAATTTTGATAAGTTTCATTCATATTACTGAATTAATATGTATTTGTTATGAAATAATATAAAAGACAAGAACAAGAGCAATAGAGAGAATAGAGAGAGAGAAGTATTCTTATTGATACTTAGAGAATGTTAGGAGTGATTTACAATGGTAGAGGGCACCTCTATTTATAGGGAGGAGGATGATTTAGCTACCATTAATAGGACTTTAGAATCTCTCTAATTAAAGACATTCACCTTAAATAGAAGTGTATTTATAACACTCCCCCTTGAATGTCTATTCAATGATGTGCCTCGTTAAAACCTTAAAACAAAACCCAATGGGAAAAATTAAAGTAAGGAAAAAGAGTATACATGTTTGAATATGCGCCTATTGGTTGCCTCGTTAAAAACCTCGCAAGGAAAACCCGGTGGGACAAAACCTTGTAAGGGAAAAAGAGTGCAACGCGCATTAACTCCCCCTGATAAGAACATCAATTTATGTCCTTAAGTCTTCGCATCCCGATCTTGTGAACTAGCTTCTTGAAGGTTGACTTTGGTAGAGATTTTGTGAACAAATCAGCCATATTGTCGCTTGAACGAATCTGTTGAACATTGATATCACTATTCTTTTGAAGATCATGTGTGAAGAATAACTTTGGTGAAATATGCTTCGTTCTATCTCCTTTTATGAATCCTCCCTTCAATTGAGCTATACATGCTGCATTGTCTTCATACAAAGTTGTGGGTAGTTTATCACACTTCAAACCACATTTGTCTTGGATATGATGTATTATCGACCTTAACCACACACACTCCCGACTTGCTTCATGAATAGCAATTATCTCGGCATGATTAGATGAAGTAGCCACAATTGATTGCTTAGTCGATCGCCAAGATATGGCGGTTTCTCCACAGGTAAACACATAACCCGTTTGAGATCGAGCCTTGTGTAGGTCGGACAAATATCCAGCATCAGCATAACCAACAAGATCCGGGCTGCAATTCTTGCCATAAAATAAGCCCATATCGGTAGTTCCCTTTAGGTACCGCAATATGTGTTTGATCCCATTCCAATGTCTCCTCGTAGGAGCCGAGCTAAATCTTGCTAAGACATTAACTGAAAAAGATATGTCGGGCCTTGTAGTATTTGCAAGATACATTAGTGCGCCAATTGCGCTAAGATATGGTACTTCAGGACCAAGTAGCTCTTCATTCCTTTCTTGTGGTCGGAATGGATCTTTGTTCACATCAAGTGATCGAACAACCATCGGTGTACTTAAAGGATGTGCTTCATCCATGTAAAACCGTTTCAGTACCTTTTCTGTATAGGTAGATTGATGAACAAAAATTCCGTTTGCCAAATATTCAATTTGCAAACCAAGACATAGTTTAGTCTTTCCGAGATTTTTCATCTCGAATTCATCCTTTAGATAATCAATTGCCTTTTGGAGTTCTTTAGGGGTTCCAATAAGGTTTATGTCATCAACATATACGGCAAGTACAACAAATTCCGATGTTGTTTTCTTTATAAAAACACACGGGCAAATGGCGTCATTTATATAGCCTTCTTTTAACAAGTACTCACTAAGACGATTATACCACATTCGTCCAGATTGCTTTAGACCATACAAGGATCTTTGCAATTTAATTGAGAACATTTCCCGAGATTTCGAATTGCGCGCGTTTGGCACCTTGAGTCCATCGGGAATTTTCATGTATATCTCATTATCAAGTGAGCCATAAAGATAGGCAGTAACCACATCCATTAAGTGCATGTCGAGCTTTTCGTGGACAGCAAAACTTATGAGATAACGAAAGGTTATCGCATCCATTACAGGCGAATATGTCTCTTCATAATCGACACCAGGCCTTTGAGAAAAACCTTGTGCAACAAGGCGTGCCTTATATCTTTGTACCTCGTTTTTCTCGTTTCTTTTGCGTACAAAGACCCATTTATAGCCGACAGGCTTAACACCATTAGGTGTTTCAACTATAGGGCCAAAAACTTCACGTTTTGCCAGCGAATTCAATTCTGATTGAATTGCTTCTTGCCACTTTGGCCAATCCTGTCTTTTTCGACATTCTTCAACAGATTGAGGTTCGAGATCCTCACATTCTTGCATAATGCTAGATGCTACATTATAAGCAAAGGCATTATCCACCACAATATCCACTCGATTAATATTTGCCTCAATATTAATTGGATTTAGGGATAGTTCCGTATTTTCCAGAGTCTCGGGCTCAATGGATTCTTTATGAATCTCAGAATTTGTTAAATCATGAGATTCTTTCGTGGTGTCATTTTGATCGTTCTTTTTCCTCTTTCTAGGATTTCGATCTTTGGAACCTAATGGTCTGCCACGCTTCAGGCGTGCATTTGACTCATTGGATATGACACTAGATGATTGTCCAACAGGGACATCAATACGGATTGGAACATTTTCCGCGGGAATGTGGGATTTCGTTATCCTTTTCAAGTCCGTAAATGCGTCAGGCATTTGATTTGTTATTCTTTGCAAATGGATAATCTTTTGTACCTCTCTTTCACAAATAGAGGTATGTGGATCAAGATGAGATAATGATGCATTTTTCCACAAAATTTCCCGTTTGGTTTCACCAACTTCTCCCCCTAATTTTGGGAAAAGTGTCTCATCAAATCGACAGTCTGCAAATCGTGCAGTAAACAAGTCGCCTGTCAATGTTTCGAGGTAGCGAATGATGGAGGGCGATTCAAACCCAACATATATTCCTAACCTTCTTTGCGGACCCATTTTGGTGCGGGATGGCGGTGCTATAGGCACATATACTGCGCATCCAAAAATTCTTAAATGGGATATATTGGGTTCATGACCCAAAACCAATTGCAACGGGGAATACTTGTGGTAATTCGTCGGTCTGAGACGAATTAGCATTGCTGCATGTAAGATGGCGTGACCCCATACCGAAGTGGGCAGCCTCGTTCTCATAAGTAATGGCCTTGCAATCAACTGCAGGCGTTTAATTAACGATTCTGCAAGACCGTTTTGAGTGTGAACATGAGCTACAGAATGTTCAACTTTTATCCCGATTGATAAGCAATAATCATTAAATGCTTGGGATGTAAACTCAGCAGCATTATCCAGTCTAATGGACTTGATTGGATTATCTGGAAATTGTGCTCGTAGTCGAATTATTTGTGCCATTAATTTCGCAAACGCAAGGTTGCGTGATGACAACAGGCACACATGAGACCATCTACAGGATGCGTCTATCAAGACCATGAAATACCTAAACGACCCACTAGGTGGGTGAATAGGTCCACAAATGTCCCCTTGTATACGTTCCAGAAACGTGGGTGACTCAGTCCCAACCTTCGTTGGTGATGGCCTGATAATCAACTTGCCTTGATAACATGAAGTGCAAGGATATTCATTATTCGAAAGAATTTTGAAATTCTTTAACGGATGCCCATATGAGCTTTCTATAATCCGTCTCATCATGACCGATCCTGGGTGTCCCAATCGATCATGCCAAAGTACAAAGGTATTGGAATCAGTAACCCTTTGGTTTACTGTTGAATGTGCCTCAATTGCACTAATTCTTGTCCAATACAGGCCACAAGATAAAGACGGGAATTTCTCAATAACCCTCTTTTAGCCGGAGACATTCTTTGTGATGACGAGATATTCAAGATTATCTTCATCCATTGTCTCAATATGATAGCCATTCCGGCGTACATCTTTAAAACTCAACAAGTTTCTCTTAGACTTGGAGGAGAACATTGCATTCTCTATGATTAACGTCGTGCCTTTGGGCAGAGTTACAATTGCTCTTCCGGAGCCTTCAATCAATTTACTACTTCCAGAGATTGTAGTAACGTTTGCCTTACACATATTTAGTTGAGAGAAATATTTCCTTTCTTTGAGTATTGTATGTGTAGTACATGAATCAACTAGGCAAATACTTTTACAGTTGGACTTTGATCCAAGTTCGCTTTGTGAGATATCCATATTTGCTATCCCATAGTTTGACATACAAAAGAGATACACGAATATAAGAATAAACAAGTTCAATTCGTTTGTGTCACATCATATTTTCAAAATCTGCTGCTAACAGTTGACTAACAAAATCAGATATGTTATCCATTACTTTGCAGTTTGAAAATTTCAGTTTAAGCGTTTTCTTCAAACAATCGATTGTTACTTACAAACAATCGATTGTTGAACATTGACAATCGATTGTTAAACACACACAATCGATTATTTGCTATTTTGAAAAACTTCAGATCACAGTCTTAAGACAATCGATTGTTATGCATAGACAATCGATTGTTGGCTATTTTAAAAAATTCGACCTCACTGTTTCAAGACAATCGATTGTTATGCATAGACAATCGATTGTTGGCTATTTTGAAAAATTCCAGCACTGTTTCAAGACAATCGATTGTTATGCATAGACAATCGATTGTTGGCTATTTTGAAAAATTCTAGAACACACTGTTTCAAGACAATCGATTGTTATGCATAGACAATCGATTGTGGATGATTTTTGAAAAATTCTAGATTACACTGTCTTAACGACAATCGATTGTTAGACAAAGACAATCGATTGTGGATGATTTTTGAAAAATTCCAGATTACAGTCTCAACGACAATCGATTGTTAGACAAAGACAATCGATTGTTGATCAATTATTTTTCAGCTTTAATGCGAAAATAGTAGATAATCGACTAGTTTTTCAGGCTAGTCGATTACCCCTTCTGAAAATAAAAATATTATTGATATTTGAGCATATTGAAGATATTCTAAAGAACTACTGCTAACATTGCATCATGAACTAACTAATACGAGCTAATACTAATGACTATTAGTTTATTCACTAACTAATACAAATAAGTAGAATAAAATCAAATAACTCCTTCTTCTTTCATCACGGACCCATAGCCGATTAGGTGGTCTATTTTTCCCTCGGGTTGCTCAAAGAAGTCTGCCACATCTAGGTGGGTGATGTCCTCATCGTCGTCATAGACAAAATTTGTTTCAGGGCCTTTTCTCTTTCGAGATGCTTGATAAAGGTCAACCAAGTGTCTTGGTATACGGCAAGCCTTTGACCAGTGCCCTTTCCCACCGCAACGATAACATATAGTTTCTGAACCATTTGCCTTAGGATCTTCATGACCCCGTTTCTGCTTTCGGCGGTTATCTCTCCTTGGGGGTTGACGGACTTCATTGGAATTTCTTCCTTGTCTACGTCCCTGGCTATGACCCCGTTTACGACCATGACCATGGTCCTTTTCATGTTTGGCATAATTAGAGTGCACCTTATCTGCTTCAGGCAGTGGTGTAGACCCAGTGGGTCGATTTTCGTGATTTCTCATGAGCAGGTCATTATTTCGCTCAGCCACTAATAGAAGAGAAATCAGTTCAGAGTACTTTGTAAAGCCTTTCTCTCTGTACTGTTGTTGCAGTACTATATTGGAGGCATGAAACGTTGTAAACGTTTTCTCAAGCATATCATAATCGGAGATATTATCCCCGCATAGCTTCAATTTAGAAGTAATTCTGAACATAGCAGAATTATATTCAGAAACGGACTTAAAGTCCTGGAGCCTCAGATGAGCCCAATCATATCGTGCTTGTGGCAGAGTGACCAACTTCAGGTTGTCATATCTCTCCTTTAAGCCGTTCCACAAGACGAGTGGATCCTTGACGGTGAGATATTCAATCTTCAAACCTTCATCAAGGTGATGGCGCAAGAAAATCAAGGCCTTCGCACATTCTTGGGTGGATGCTTTTTCTCTATCTTTGATGGTGTCTCCGAGACCCATAGCATATAAGTGGATTTCAGCATCCAACACCCATGTCATATAGTTCTTGCCCGAAATTTCAAGGGCAACGAACTTTCTTTTTGTAATGTCAGACATAATCGAAAATTAAATTAGGAAGAGGGAAATACCTTAGATTTCTCGAGAATGGTTCTTGAGACGGTAGAGTCTCGTGCTGATAACGTGTTATGAAATAATATAAAAGACAAGAACAATAACTCAAGAACAAGAGCAATAGAGAGAATAGAGAGAGAGAAGTATTCTTATTGATACTTAGAGAATGTTAGGAGTGATTTACAATGGTAGAGGGCACCTCTATTTATAGGGAGGAGGATGATTTAGCTACCATTAATAGGACTCTAGAATCTCTCTAATTAAAGACATTCACCTTAAATAGAAGTGTATTTATAACAGTATTCACTTTTTAAACAAGTTCCATTTTTTCTTCTTCTTCTTCTTCTTTTTTTTTCTGTTGCTGTTGATGTTGTTCATGGGATGATTGCCATAAATATGTTTATTAGATTATTTAAAAATAAATTAAATAATTATGTAAGTTAGTAGACAATAATTTATGAATATTTTCACGTACGTAAATTAGTAGATAATGATAATTCTTTTCTTTTCACGTTTATTATTTCCAAAATTTATGATTTAGATATTGTTGTCAATTTGATTATTTATCTTGTATGTTAGAAAGATTATTCAAAACTTTTAACTTATATAGTGCTAAAGTTTTACAAATAGCTAAATAACTTCAGCATCTTCTGCTGAAATTTTTGAAAAAGCTATGCTAATGAATCTAGAACAAAAAAACTTCAGCTTTTAGTGCTGAAGTTTTTACGAATGAACTAAATAACTTCAACATCTTCTGCTGAAGTTTTTGAAAAATCTTATCCAGGAAAAAAAACTTCAGCTTATTTAGTGCTGAAATTTTTATAAATTAATTAAATAACTTCAGCATCTTCTGTTGGAGTTTTTGAAAAATCTTAATGACAAAACTAATGAATCCAGGACAAAAAAACTTCAGCTTTTAGTGCTGAAGTTTTTTCAAATGAACTAAATAACTTCAGCATCTTCTGCTGAAGTTTTTGAAAAAGCTTATCCAGGACAAATAAACTTTAGCTTATTTAGTGCTGAATTTTTATAAAATGAATTAAATAATTTCAGCATTTTCTGCTGAAGTTTTTGAAAAAGCTTAGTGACAAAACTAATAAATTCAGGACAAAAAAACTTCAGCTTATTTAGTGCAATTACAAATAAAAGATTCAGCAAATAGAGAATAAAACATCAGCCACTATGCCTAAGTTCAACAATTACAAACAAAAACTTCATCAAATAGAGAACAAAACTTCAGCTACTATACTTAAGTTCAACAATTATAATAAAAACTTCAGCAAATAGAGAACAAAACTTCAGCTACTATGCTTAAGTTCAGCAATTACAATCAAAAACTTCAGCACAGGTTCAACACACTTGCTACTTCAAGTCCGTCTATTAGAATGCTCAAGTTTTGCGTGATTGCCTTTGCTACTTCAACCCCGTATGCTGAAGTTACGCAAAAAAGTGAACATGCTTGTAATTGTTTTTACAAAGCAAACATAAGTTAATACATGATCCGAAAAGCAAGTATAGATGCAAATCTCCCGATATCCATGAAGTATAATACACAAGATGCCCATTGAACTTTGATCGAATTTCTCACGTATGTACATTTAAACTTTGGGGGAGAGATGTATAGCTCCTCTAAGTTAGTTTAAAGTGAGATTGTAGCCCATTAATTAATTCATATTATCGTCGGAAAGCACTGCAAAATTAATAAATTGATTTGACTATGCTAATGTGAAAAAAGAGGCAGACCATTGTACACAGCTTCATTCGATGCCCGCCTAGTTCAACCTCTTTGAAAAAAATTAGGAATCAAAAATCTACCCTCAATCTTCACACGCCACTAGCTCTTTCACATTAAAAATGTTAGGCCAAAATTTGAATCACCCTACGTCGACTGGCCAGGTCTCTTTCCATTTCTGATATGGAGAATATGGATCAACAGGAATAACATCAAAACAACAACACTAATCTATGTCATTCCTTCTACATAATATTACACCAAATGCAAATGGATACAAGTATTTCAAAAATATTGTAATGGTCTATTTCCTATACATGTTGAACTGGAGGCTCTCCAACAGGGGCTATAACTGGTGGCAAGGTTTGATCTATTTCCGTGAGAAGCAGAAACAGACTCGATGGAAATGATAAACGCTATTAACAATGAATATGTGGTACTAGCTAATCTGATTTACTCTTTCTACTACGCCATAATTTCATTAAGACAAGGAAGTGCAGTAGCTGATGCACTAACTAAAGAAGCAAAAAAAATCAAGAAAACAAATAATATAATCCCGGAATGTTAGATTATGGGTCATGGGTTGCTCTATGTGGGTTGACCCGACCCAGTTAGGAGAGATAAGGGAGAGAGGTTAAGGGAAATTACCATTAGACTACAACCTCTCTACTAGCCTGAATGCGAGTGAGTGGAGGGTTATCTTCCTTAACCGCCTGAACGTGAGTGAGTGGGGAGTTATCTTGCTTAACCGCTATTACTCTCCCTATTTATATGAAGGAGAGAACATAGAACAAAAGGGGGCATATGTTCTTTCTCTACCTTGAGAATTATCTGACTCTCTTCTTCTCCCAACGAAAAACATATACAAGTAAGGACATCTAATTGGTGAAAAATTAACTTTGTTTCCTAGTGATTCAAAGTTCGATTTGGGGCAATCGTTTCGGTGGTGAGTTCAACAATTCTTTCGCTGCGTTAACAGGTATGCTAATGTTTTTCTCGCCCCACGATTATTATAAAATTAGTATTTGTCAAGATGAACACACATTGATTTTGTATTTTTTTTTTGAATTTATGTGTCATTCGCTAATACAGTAAAGTCGTTCATGTTTTGAATTACATGATAATCAAACTGGAAAAAGTTACAAAATAAGCACAGTTATAACGAAATATCATCAGCCCTTCTCCCAATTTATGCATGGAAAGTAATGATTATTAATAATTATTTAAATCTAGTAATAATTATTAATGAATTGGTCTTTAAATCTTTTAATTGTTTAGTCATATCCCAAACATTGAAATACTTCTACGAGTTATTGTGACATATGTTGTCATATTGAGTGGTTGTCGCCATTCTTATTGTTTCCTTGGTCCTATTTCAGATATGGCTGAACATGGACAAGTTCAAATTACTCCAAGTGGAAGTTCTCGAAGTCAAGGAAGGGGACAACGTAGAATGGTACATCGTCGCAGGACTTATTTCTATAATGATTCAGACTCAGAGCCTAAAGTCATCAGGATTGTCCCAAGGGCGAGACAAAATCAGTTAAGGGATCGAAGGGCTGAACGAAGGGAAAGAGAAAAGAAATTTAGAGAGCTTAGGGCTTTACTGGCTGAACATATTGGAAATTATCAGTTTACCGGAGATGCCTAATTGATGCTATTGAAGAAATTAAACTATCTGATTGGGAAGCCTTAGCAATTTTAGTAGATTCACTTGGAGAACCTTTAGGTAGTATTTTAACTGAAGTTTATCACGAGGTTTGGCCAAGTGAATCTTTTTGGGGTTATGTTCTTAAATTTGAAGCTGAGTGGGAGAACCGTCTCTACAACTACTTGTATTTTTTTTAATTAATGAAACTTTGTTATTTGTTTGCAAGATTACATGTCATTTTATTTATTTATATTTTATGCGTGGCAATTAAAACAAGTATGACATGATATTGAAAATCTTAATAAGATACACACTATGAGAAGTGATTTTATAAAATATTGGTTGAATATTTAGTTGTAGATGATGAATGAAAACATAGTAACCTTTTGATTCTATACTAAGTGTAAAATTAATATTTTACTTAATTGATTTGCCTAAGTGTGTATATCACATGCGATAATGATAAGTAATAAATACATTTGCATTATTGTTTCATTTAACAGACTATGACATCAAAAACTATCATTGTTGACTTAAACAAGGGTGACAAACTGAACAGTGAAAATTATGGTATTTGGAGCCGTAAGATGTGGTATGGGCTGGAAGAGTAAGATACTCTTGAAGCCATTAACCATGTCATGGTTTGCCTAGATGAGGGTAACACTGCCCAACATAGGAGAGATCTTAAGGCTTACAATTCTTAGCACAAGAAAGATGTCACTACTCATGGAATCATTGTAAGCTCAGGCGTGGATGATTCATGAATGTGAACAATTCCCTACTACTAATGCCATGTGGGCGCATTTGAGAGAAACATATCGGGGTACTACTGTAACCCGCCTTAGACAGCTGACTATCAAATTTGACACTTATAAAAACGTCATGATCACAGTGTCAAACAACATCTAAATGTGATGTCGAATATGATGGCTCAACTCAAAGGTGTTGGCCATGTTCTCTCTGATGAGCAACAAGTTCAGGCAGTGATTCTGTCTCTTCCCAATAATTGGGAACATTTGAAGGTTAACTTGACCCATAATGATAACATCAAAACTTTTGCTGATGTTGCCCGTCATGTGGAGCTTAAAGACGAGCGGCTTGGTACTCCTAAAGCTATATCCAATGCCTTTGTGGCAGAATCAAGTGGTACGAAGAGATCAAGCTTCAAGCGCAAGAGAAATTGAAAAAATGACGGAAAGACCGGAGAAGGACCCTCCAAGAAAAGTAACAAGCCGGATTCCAAGAAAGGAAAAAGGTTCTACAAGAAGAAAGACAAGAGCAAGATGAAGTGTTATAATTGCTAAGTTCCAGGGCATTTTGCTCGTGAGTGCACTAAGCCGAAAAAGGTAGCATTTCAAAATGCATCACTAAGTGCTATATATATTTCTATCACTGTTTTACTAACTGAATCTTATCCTGTGTGGATTTTAGACTCAGAGTCCACAGACCATGTGAGCCGCGATAGAGAAGCGCTTATAGAGTTTCGTCGAGTTCCACCTGGATCAAAGCATGTATATGTGGGAAATAATGCAAAGCTTGAAGTCAAAGGGATATGCACTTGCAAAATGGACATTCGTGGTGGCCTATCTTTGATGTTGCATGGCGTCTTGTATGTTCCAGAGATTCGACAAAACTTAGTATCTGTGTTTATTCTTCTAGATTTAGATTTCAATTTGAACTTTAGTCGCAGTGGTCTTAGAATTACTCAAGAAAATGTTTTTTTTATGGTTTTGGACATCATTATGATGGTTTTATTGTGTTAGATTGTAATCCTTCTACGTACAACTATTATGTTGACTGTTGTGTTATGACATGTTATTCTGGAAACAATGATGTTGATATTATTACATGGCATGCAAGATTAGGTCACATAGGGCAAGATCGAATAAATAGATTGGCTAAGGAAGGACATTTGGGTTCTTTTTCTAAAATTGAGATGCCAACTTGTGAAAATTGTCTTGCCAGAAAGATTACACGTAAACCATTTGGAAAGGCTAAGAGAGATGATTTGCCATTGCAATTAATCCATTCTGATATCTGTGGTCCAATGAATGTGAGGGCTAGGTCTAGTGCTTTATATTTCATTACGTTCATTGAGATTTCACACGCTTTGGTTATGTCTATCTGATCTCTCATAAATCTGAAGCACTTGAATTTTTTAAGAAATATGTAAATGAAGTTGAGAATCAATTAGACAAAAGGATTAAGACCTTAAGAACCGATAGAGGGCGTGAATATCTTTCAAAAGAATTTGAAGGATTGTTCAATGAAAGGGAATAACCAGACAGTTAACTATTTCTTACACACCTCAACAAAATGGTGTAGCAGAAAGGAGGAATAAAACACTGCTGGACATGATTAGGTCCATGATATCGCAAGAAAATTTACCTATCTACTTTTGGGGAGATGCGTTATTGACTGTAACTTATATATTGAACAAGGTGTCTCCTAAATCAGTTTTTTTCACTCCTTATGAGCTATGGACTGGTCATGAACCAAACTTAAAGGATTTACGACCTTGGGGGTTGTGCTGCATATGTAAAAGATTCTTTTAGCAAGTTTGGTAAATTAGGTCCAAAAAGCAAGATATGTATCTTTATAAAATATTAAGAACACTCCAAAGGGTATGTGTTCATTGGCGAATTAGAGGATGGAAGTGTTACTGAGATGAATAGCGAGATGTCACATTTTTGGAAAATGATTTTCCAAAGAAGGGCGAGGTAAAGAATGGAGAGCCTCTTTATGAAATGTTGAACTCAGATAGTCAGCAAGAGTCTTCTGACACAGTTGATAATCAAATTGATCAAGATATTATTCTTGATCCGAGTGGGAGTGGGAGTGAAAACTCTCAATCCCGAAATCCTTCTGATGAACTTGAATTTCAACTACGAAAGAATGCCAGGAAAAATATACCCAAACATACTTATGAAATTGAAGATTATATTTTCTTGGTATCTCCCACAGAAATGGATGAGCCAAAGTCTGTGACTGAGGCTTTATCGAGTCCTGGAAAAGATGAGTGGATGAAAGAAATAAAGAAGAATTAGAGTCCATGAAAACCAACAAAGTCTCGGATCTAGTTGATCTTCCGCTTGGGCGTAGAGCCATTGGGAAAAATGGGTTCTCAAAGTTAAACACAATGCGGATAGGTCAATAGAAATATACAAGGTACGATTGGTGGAAAAAGGCTTTACTCAAGACGCTGGAAAAGATTATGAGGAAACATTTTCAGGAATTGTGACGTTTACATCAATTTGTTTACTTTTGCCTATTGTTGCATGTTTGGATTTGGAATTACATCAAATGGACGTGAAGACAGCTTTTCTCAATTGAGAACTAAATGAAGAAATCTACATGGAACAACATGTAGTCTTCATCGTTAAAGGCCAAGAAAAGAAAGTCTGTAAATATGGCCTGAAGCAATCTTCAAGGCAACGGTATTTGAGATTTCACAAGGCGGTGATCTCATATGATTTCACCATGATCGATGAAGATCATTGCATTTATGTAAAGAAGTCCAATGGGATATTTGTAATTCTTTCTCTTTATGTGAACGATATTTTATTGGCCGAAAATAATTTTGAGTATTTGAAAACTGTCAAGTCATGGCTTTCAAAGTCATTGGACATGACAGATTTGGGCGAGGCAGACTATATCCTTGGAGTTAAGATCCAAAGAGACCATTCCAAAAAGTTATTCAGTTTATCTCAAGAAACTTATATAAAGAAAATTTTGGAGCGTTTTCGCATGAATAATTGCAAATCCATGGATACTGCTATAGTGAGAGGTGAAACTTTAAGCCTTGAAATATGTCCCAAGACTTAAAATGAAAAGGAAGACATGTCTTGAGTTCCATATTCAAGTGATGTCGGGAGCTTGATGTACGCTATGATGTGTACTCTCCCAGACATTTGTTATGTTGTAGGTTTGGTTAGCATGTATCAATCCAATCCTGGAAGAGATCATTGAAAAGCTGTGAAGAGAATTTTCAAATACCTGAAGGGAACTGCAGATTATTCACTATATTATAGTGGAAATGATTTATACATGAGAGGATATACAGATGCTGATTGGGCTGGTGATCGGAATGATAGAAAATCAACATCCGGTTATGCCTTCTTTTTTAATGGTGGTGCTATATCATGGAAAAGTAAGAAACAATCCTGTACTACATTTTCAACAATGGAAGCTGAGTTCGTAGCTTGTGCATCTGCAGTACAAGAAGTTGTTTGGTTGAAGAGATTCTTTAAGCATTTGAATATTACAAAGAACTCTCAGGGTCACATGACTCTATATTGTGATAGTCAAGCGGCTATTGCATATACAAAAGTTCCTAAGCATCACAGCAAGACCAAATACATTGACATCAAGTATAACTTTGTAAGAGACATAGTATCAAGTGGGGAGATAAATTTACAGTACATTTCTACGCAAAGCATGATAGCTGATCCTTTTACAAAGGCGATATCTAGAGACCAATTTGAGAAACATGTTATGGCTCTAGGTTTACGAAGGATATGAACAGATTTATACATGGTAATATGACTTTAGTATTATAATATGCTCATCAATATTTAACTCTTGAATTTGTGCTTATATCTCATATGCATGTGATTAATGTTTTGTTGATAAAGTGTGTCAAACAAGTCGCGATATTGGCTCTCTCACACGAGCAATTGCCTCTTACGTTAAGAATCGTGAAGAGAGGAGACCTAATATAACCTTGGATAATGTAAGGTTATATTTACTTGTAGAGGTCGCTCTTGATTGCTTACGAATTTCACTATTCGATCATGACTTGTTTTGTAAGACAGATACGAGTTTCTCTAAGAAGATGGTTTGAGGATTATTGAAGTGGGAAACTCAGGTTAGACACTTGAAGGTGTCTAGGCCAAGGTCTGTACGGTGTTCGATGATTAAAATAATAAAACACACGCGCAAATATAAGGTGAGAACACCGTAACATGTATTTCGTACCAGGTGTGCTATTGACCAATGAGATAATGAAGAATGAATCCATGCTTCTTCATTGTGTGAGATCCCAAAGAAGTTATATTAACTTTCATTGGAATACCCTTTAACCTTTTATTGTTTCTTGAAGTGCCAATAAGTGTTGTTACATTAGCATGTTACTAATAGCCATGAGTGATTCGGCAATGCAATGCATGTCTAGGAAAGTAGTTGATTTGGAATGGAAAGATTCGAGTAGAAAGGAAAGACAACTAAAAAATTAGTAATTCACTTGTATTCATAGGTTGACCATTACATTTACCATGAGGTTATTGGGTGTAATTGTGGATACAATATTATATGAGAACTCGGGTTTGCCTCTCTTGAGGATGAGGGATCGACTAAGTAGCTACACTGCAATAGCGAATGATGTCTGGGGTATTGCGAGTAATAATATCCTCATGCTAGTAGTGAATCCTTTCCATATGTGATTGGATCTCTACATAGAGCTTTAGTACAACCTTTAATTGGTTTTGGAATATTGTAGCTCTTTGTGCTCGCAGGCCGCACCAACTATTTGCCGGTATGAGAAGTGTGTCAAAGACATCAGTCTAGCCCACTATGAGCAAAGTGGGAGACATTGGATTATGGGTCATGTGTCACTCCATGTGGGCTGACCCGACCCGGTTAGGAGAGATAAGGGAGAGAGGTTAAGGGAAGTTACCACTAGATCACAACCTCTCCACTAGCCTGAACGTCGGTTAGTGGGGGATTATCTTTCCTGAACCGCCTGAATGTGAGTGAGTGCGGAGTTATCTTCCTTAACTGCTATTACTCTCCCTATTTATGTGAAAGAGAGAACATAGAACAAAAAGGGGCGTAAGTTCTTTCTCTACTGTGAGAATCTCTGACTCTCTTCTTCTCCCACCGAAAAGCACCACAAGTAAGGACATCTAATTGGTGAAAGATTAACTTTGTTTCCTAGTGATTCAAAGTTTGATTTGGGCCAGTCGTTTCGGCGGTGAGTTCAACAATTCTTCCGCTACATTGACAGATATGCTAATATTATTCTCGCCCTACAATTATTAGTATAACACCGAAGAACAAAACTGTTCGTTGAACCGCCTCTTTGTACGAAGCACCAAATTATCAAGGACACGAGCAGGAAATACAAATCTTCAAAACAATTACCTATCTCAGATTGTAATAGGCTTAAAACACTAGGAAATTAAAATATTATAAGTGACAATAACTATTTTGTCTAGGGGGATATATACTCCCAATGTCACATCTAGTGACACTATGGCTTGTAATATATCAAACTCTTTTCAGTAAGTAATATAAAAAATCCTATTAGTACTACAAAAAATGAACGAATAAAATAGTATTACTCTGTCTACATTTTCGAATAAGCCCTCTTAGATAGAAAGAAAGGTTATCTTAGATACAGCAAATATCACAATTATAAAAATACATTGAAAAAAGAGAGAAAGGGAGTTTAGCTGCGTTGCAGACCCGGCACCTATGGATTGCGACCTTCACTTTATAATTGAAGGGAGTTTAGCTGTTGACAAAATTTTGTTTTATAAATTTTCACTATTTTTTTAATTTTTAAATCTGGTCCATTTTCTATAACATGTTGATACATTCAATATATATTTTGTAATTCTATTGAAACAGAAAGAGTATTTTTTTTATAAAATCCATTAAAAGGAGATAAGGGAAGGGAAAGAGGAGAAGAGGATATATAATGGAGATAGAATTCGCGTTTTGAGAGGTTCTCACTGATAAGTTGGTTACACGAAGGGTGTACCAATTATAATATCACCTAATTATCCAAGAAATAAAATAGAAAAAGAAAATTAAATTTTAATTTAAAAAATAGTAGTATGATGCACAAAGTATCTTGTATTCACGTAAGGTCCGATTAAATACGGCACTTCAAAGAGTGTGATATAGACAGTCTACTATAATGCAAGCATCAATAGATATTTCCATGACTCGAACTCGTGACCTATAGATTACTCGGGGATAACTTTACTGTTGCTCCAAAACTCCTCTTAAAAAGATTAATATTGAAAGAAATCAAAAGGTCAAGGTGGAATGATGTTTTTGTTTTATAAATTACTTTTCACTATTTTTTATTTTAATTTTGGTCCATTATTTAAATAGGTTGATACATTCAAAATATATTTTGTATCTTAAATCCCTATATTTCTTTTGAAGTAGACATAGTATTTTTTTTTATAAATCCATTAAAAAAGAGATAAGGGAAGCAAAAGGGCGAAAAGGGTAATGGAAATAGAATTCACTTTTTTAGGTACTCACTGATAAGTTGGTTATACAAAAGGAGTATCAATTATAATATTACCTGATTATCCAAGAAACAAGATATGAAAAGAAAAAAGAATTTTAATTAAAAAAAGGGCAGTTAAATATATAAAATATCACGTAGGTATGTATAATTTAGAAAAAAATCGCATCCAAAAAGTATGATATATTCAATTTATTCTAATGTAAGTATTAGTAGAATTTTTTATTGCTCAAATTTATAATTTATAGACCACACAAAAACTAACTTTATCATCGCTCTAAAGTTTTTCTAAAAAAAATAAATTAGAAGAAATTAAATGGTCAAGGTGGAATGATGTTGACACACACCAATTTCTTCAATTATGAAAGAGATGTGCCATTTTAAAATATATACTCTCAGTTCACAGTCTTTATTGACCAAATTTTAATATCTCCTAACAATTATATTAGGAATTTTAAGAATTGTTTTCAATTAGTATACATAAATTTTATAATATAATTAGCAACTCGAGTTTTAGATACCAAAGATAGGTGTCATCTCTTCTAAGATTTCACCATCGAAAATATTTTGATCCCAATCATATTGGCCATATTTTTAATTCAATTTTATAAACATCATTTTAGCTGGGTGAAAACCATCATAGTGAGTTTCTATTAAGAAATATTAAACAATAATATTTGTCATTTCGACATTTCATTGTTGAATAGAATGTGGGTCTCCGCAAAATAAAAAAGAAGAAGTTTGGGTCCCCTTATAAAGTAGGTAATTTGATGACATAACCTTTTTTCATTCTTATCTCTAAAAAGGTACCATTTGGTTTCAATTTATTCTCGGAGATAATTAAGAAGTTCCTTTGATACTTTTGAAGAATTAATCCAAATAGTAACCCAATCACTTAATTAGAAATAATAATTTATATATAATATATGTATAAAAGTGCGCCGTAAGCAAACTAATGAAAGACCAAAAATAAATCATTTTCTGAAAATATATAAGTAAGTTATAATGTTATCTCGGAGGTTACACATATTGAAGATCATGAACATAAGTAAAAAGAGGGCTAGAAGGTTTAGAAGCTAAGGAATTAAAGAAAATAATATTTTGTCGAAAATCAATAAGTTGGGAATGTTATAACCTATACCTTTGGGGTGAGAATAGGGTTCTTAACATGATAAGATGTTTATGTTATAATTTATTTTAGTTTGATAGTCATGTATTATGTTTTGAGGTCAAGCGAGTTGTGGAACAAAAGTCAATGAAAGTCATCACAAGTTACGTTCATAAGTTTTACTGAAATTTGGGTCACATGTCACTGGGAGTTTCTCCCAATATACTTAGAGTTACGGGGGTGTTCTACCCATAAAATTAAAGATCTATGATTCTACTTTCTAACGCATCAAACCATTTGTCAATACGATATCGGAGTAGGGAGGCATATCTGTTTTTGCAAGACTGTGCAAAATGCTAGGTGACAAGTTGGTATGTCACCTATTTGCTTAAATGAGAGGATTAAATATGTAAAAAAAGAGGCTGCTTCGGATCGGCCAAAGAGCCCATTTAAGGGATTTACTCATTCAATATAATATTCATTATACAGAAAAATAATTAGACATAAACCCCTGCAAAAATCCTCCCAAAAATTGCACGAAAACCCTAACTGATTTTTTCTTATTTTCAAGTTCTAGTTGGAGCAATAATCTAGGGTTTGAAGAACCAAGATAATAGATGATACATTCAATAAATAAGGTAAGCTTACTGCTATTTTTCATGCATTTTTTTCTGCTAAAAATGTACAAAAAGTCGTTCTATAGCTGTAAGAGCTCACGAGATGGTGATCGAAAGGCGTGAGTTTGAGTTATTCAACTTGTAGCGGATTATTTTGTGGGATATTTTATGTTGCTGTTGGAATGCATGTTTTGATATTGTTTTATGGAGTTTTGAAGGAGAAAGATTGTGGAGAAATACCACATAACTGCAGGATGGTGGGATGATCATTCGTCGTAACATTTTCGAGCTGTTTGATACTACTACCATGGTTGTTTTGTGTATGCAGAGATTGTGGTGTGTTAAGCTATTTTGTAGTATTTTGTGGTGTATACAAGGTTAAAAAATAATGTATATATGTTGTTATTATTGCATTATTGTGTTGTTGGTGTTATCTTAAATTTGAAGGAAGTAAAGATTATAGGGGAGATGCCGCCCATTTTAATATAAAATAAGCCTATCATTCGTCATGTGATAGTTGTACCTTCATAACTTAATTATAGTATTATTATCGTTGTTGTAGATTAAAGTACAAGAGATGATTTCAACGTAGTTATTGGAAAGACTATGATAAGGTATGTTAAGGCAAACCCCTTCCTTTATTTTGGCATGATATCCTAGCCCTTCCTAGCCCTTGATAGGAAAGTCTGGAGGTCTAGTATCAGGGTTGTAGGATAGGGGTTCCTAGAGTTTTTCGTACTCCTCACCCGGAGTTGGGTGATGCTTGACAGGGCTATCCATAGATGATGTGTGTTTTGGATTGCGTCTCCCTTATGATAGTTATTTATGGTAGTTACTGTATGATATTATTGCATGTTATTTTATTTATGGTTCTTATGTTTAGATAATTATTTATGCTATTTCTGCGGGAGTTACAAATGCTTTTTTGTTTTTGTTTTTGTTTTTGTTTTTCCTTTCCTTCTTTGAGCCGAGGGTCGATTGCAAACAGTCTCTCTGCCCTTTCGGGTAGGGGTAAGGCTCATCTATATATTACTCTCCCCAGACCCCACTTTGTGGGACTATACCGGGTAGTTGTTGTTGTTATCCTAACTACATGTATTTGATAACAAAACATAAAGAGAAGTTCGTACTCCTGAAATTGTATACATCCTCCTAGTCTCAGAAGTTACATCATTCTCCTATATCGAAACTTTATATTCAGTTAACTATTGCCTTCTTCCAGTCAAGAGAGCAGAGAGTTTATATATATATATATATATATATATATATATATATATATATATATATATATATATATAGAGAGAGAGAGAGAGAGAGAGAGAGATACAATATTACAGTATTTTTAACACTATCGAGCTATAATTGGTGGGCAGACCCCTATCAGGCAACCTAATCAGATGGTAAGTCATTTGCCTATGAGCGAGCCCAGAATAGCCGAGATATAGAGCCTAGTATGGTCGAGCGCCTATGAGCGAGCCTACTATGATAGAGCAGTTACACGTTCCAAACCTTATAGGGCGGACATCTATTTTACTTACTATATTGAGAGAGTTGAGTCAGTATCAGTAGGTAAGTATATCTCGAGATCATCTTTGACTCCCAGTTACTTTCAGTTATTATATTATCAATTTAGTTTCAGATTTCAGTTATTTGTTGTCTTACATACCCGGTACATTATTTCGTACCGAAGTCTCATTCCTTGGGATGCTGCATTTCATGCATGCAAGTTCGGATAGATAGACTGGTAGACCTCCTCTATAGGTGTTGTCCGTGATCAGCTAATCGGTAAGTTTTGCGTCCTTCGGAGTTGCTGCGCCTAGGGGTTTGAGTACATATTGTGTGTGTACATATATATATATATATATATATATATATATATATATATATATATATATATATATATATATGTTGGGGTAGGGGAGCTTATCGGACGGATCAGGTGAATAATTACGATTAACGGTTCAGCTTATCGATTATCAAATTATAAATATAGTAATATGCTAGCCATTCAATAAGATTATGGGAGGATTGATATCAGATTAATAATTATCGGGTGGTTATTGGTCGATTTAATGGAACAATCCTAATTTGTTGCTGCATGATAAAATTTGTTAACACTTTGTAATTTGTATTCGATTGTCAAATGAATAAAAAAAGAAGTATTTCCACCTATAAACTAAGGCTATTATGCTACATAACAAAGCTCCAACAACAACAATAACCTAGTATAATCCCAATAGTGGGGTCTGAGAGGGTAATGTGTACGCAGACCTTATCCCTACCATAGGTTAGAGAGGTTGTTTTTGATAGACCCTCATCATCCTTCCCTCCAAGAACTCTCCACCTTGATCTTGGTTGACCAGAACTTATAACCCCTTAGTTAGAAGTGTAGGATACTTACCACTAAAACAACACACTCTTATCAATAACAAAGCTCCTAATAACTATAGAAAAGACTCGAACTTTATCTCTAAATTATTTTTAATTGTTTAGGTACTTAGAATATGACATGAATGCACTAGGCTTTTATGTTTACATAACATCACATATTACCATGTTACATGATTTTAGTTTTTTTTTTCTTTTTAAAATTCATTCTGCTTGACAAAGGAGAAAATGAAATAAAAATGAATTCCAATGATTTCACTAACATAGGGGTAAAAGTGTGTATATATATATATATATATATATATATATATATATATATATATATATATATATAATTTTTTAGCGATTTAATGGTTTATCTGATAAGAAAATTGAATAATTTGCCTCCAAACCGTTAAACCATTGATTATAAAATCTCAATCCATTCACCAACCCTTACCCCAATAATCTGATATCAATATGCCATCTGTTCGATTAACGACTACGGTTTGGTTTTAAACAGCCCTAGGTCGGGGCCTGTTTCGACCACAATGCATCCATCAGTAGAGGCTTGTAGAATTATCTTCTTAGTCTCTGTAGTATGTTGGGCTTGTAGACCTTGTATGTATATTTTTATTGGGTTTTTAGCTATAGTAGTTGTGACGTCCTTGTCGGCCCAACTTTATATTGAGGCTTTTTAGAGCTAATTTCCCTTCAATTTTATATTTTATTTAAAAAATTATCTTGAAATGTGGCCCTATTGCCAAAGTATGACATTGCATGTTCAGAATCCCACAGTCCCAAGTTGGTACACTAGGTTAAGTGAGGCACCGTGTGCCGGTCTCGTCCCCCAGGTTCGAGGCGTGACAAACTTAGTGTTAGAGAAAGTCTGTCCTAGGGATTGTACAAGACGTGTCTAGTAAGGTCTTGTTTATTGTGCACCATACTATATAAGCAGGGAACTAATAGGAATCTATGGGGTGGTTACCCTTCTTTAAAATCTAAATCGTGTTGTAGAACTAAGTTATAAAAAATTTGAGTTAAACTTACATATTGGCATTTGCATACAGAGATGACAGTGACTAGTAAGACTACAGCTAGTCAGAGGAGAGATACAAAAACATGTGACGGGACCAGCAATGTACCCCTAGTAAATGGGGCTCATTCTGAGACCCAAAGCGAGACCCTTACTTAGCCATTGCCGAATCTTCCATCACCAAAGGAGATTCCTAGGGGTACCGTACATCTAGTCCCCCTTCCATTTCTATAAGATTAGGACTTGAGGAGTGTGGTTCATTTCTTGACACAGTTAGTAGCTATCTAACAACAGGCCAGGGCATCGGCTAGTGTAGGGTCTTTTGAGGGATCTGGGAGTTAAAGGATTCGAGAGTTTATTACTTTGAGTCCCCTAGAGTTCACGGGGACAAATCAGAGAGAGGACCCACAGGATTTCATAGATCAGTTTCACAAGATCTTTCGGGTTATGCTTGCCACAGAGAAAGAGGCAGTTGAACTAGCAGCTTTTCGAGTCTGAGATATAGCGTCCTTTGGTACAAGGGATGTGAGATTTCCAGTGTACGTGATGCTCCTCTATTATTTGGGAGAGTTTTCCAGGTGCCTTCCTTCACCAGTACTTACTGCGGGAGATCCAACAGGCTCGAGTCGATCAGCTTGTAGCCCTCAAGCAGGGCAATATGAAAGCTCGAGAGTATAGTCTCCATTTTGACTCATCGGCAAGATATGATCCATCCATAGTTGCTAATATGCAAGACAGGATCCACATGTTTATAGCAGGGTTGTCCCAAGAGTTGGCGAGGCATATGCCACTGATGCATTGAAGGATAGTCTGGATATCTCCCCAATTCGCCCAGAATATAGATTGGGGCAGGCATCGGCAGCGGGGTTCAAAGAGGAGTGAGAAAGGGCAGCACAAGGGGATGTGATTTTCCATGTCTCAAGTGGAGTCTCAGCGAAGTTATAGGCCCAATACTTAGGAATCCACCTAGGCCACCACCACCTCAGTTATAGGGTTACAAGTATGACCACTATACTCACTCAAGAACATGTGCGAGCTCATGTGCATCGTGTTTGCAGTGATAGCGAGGTTTTGGGTAGTCATGGTCATTTTCTCCGTGGTGTGACATTTGGGATAGAGGACAGTTCGGCCAATACAGAGCATGTTCCGATTCTTGTTATACATGTGGGCATCCAGGGCATATGATGCAAGATTGCCAAAATAGAGATTCTCTGGGTATGTCACAACCAACAAGTTCACCAACAGGATCATCTATGTCCATGTATCCTTCAGGGTGCGAGTCTCAGACTACGACTGATAAAGGTCGAGAAAAAGGTAGATATTCCATTCTGGCAATAATCAGAACCATACCTATGCTTTAACGGGTTGTCAGGACCAGGAGTCTTCACCAGCCATTGTTACAGGACCAGGAGTCTTCACCAGCCGTTGTAATAGGACCAGGAGTCTACACCAGCCGCTATGACAGGTATATTAACCATTCGCTCCCATAATGCTTATGCCTCGATAGATCTAGGATCTACTTTATCGTATATTACCCCATTTGTCGTGGGGAAGTTTGGTGTAGTGCCTGACTATGTGATCCTTTTGCGGTATCTACGCCGGTCGAAAAATGGATTATTGCTAGACAGGTTTATTAAGGTTGTACGGTGACACTTTGTATTCGTCATACCTCAGCCGAGCAGTCGAGCTAGAGATGATGGATTTTGATGCTATCATGGGCATGTACTAGTTAGCAGCTTGCTATGTCACAATTGAATGTCGAGCAAATGCAGCCAGATCTCATTTTCCGGGTAAGTCAATCCTTAAATGGGTAGGTAATATAGGGACACCTAGAGGTAGGTTTATTTCCTCTCTGAAGGCGAGGAAAATAATCACAAAAGGGTGTATTTATCATATTGTACGAGTTAGAGATGCATATGCTTAGATACGTACACTTTAGTCTATTCTAGTAGTCAGAATATGCAAATTTGTTTCCAGATAAGCTTCCAGGTATTCCTCCAGAGCGGTAAATTGATTTTAGCATCGCTTTTCTTCCGGGAACTCAACCAATGTCCATCCATCGGTGTAGAATAGAACCTGCCAAATTGAAGGAGTTGAATGAGCAGTTAAAACATTTGTCGAAGAAAGGTTTCATCAAGATCAATACCTCTCCTTGGGGTAAACTGAAACTTTTTGTGCGGAAGAAAGATGGGTCACTGAGGATGTGTATCGATTATAGGCATCTAAATAAGGTAACTATTAAGAATAAGTATCCGTTTCCAAGGATCATTGAATTGTTTGATCAGTTGCAGAGGCTTTTCAGAGAAAGATTTAAGGTCGGGGTACCATCAGGTTAGAGTTCGGGAGAAAGATAATCTGAAGATAGCTATCTGGACCAGATATGAACACTCGAGTTCTTTGTCAAGTCCTTCGGGTTGACAAATGCACCCACCATATTTATGGACTTGATGAATAACGTACATGGCCATTTTTAGATCTGTTCATGGTAGTATTTATTGATGATATTCTGGTTTATTTACATTCATAGGAGGATCATACAGACCACCTGTGAGCGGTACTCCAAACCCTTCGTGCTCATAAGTTGTATGCTAAATTTTTTAAATGTGAGTTCTGCTTGAATTCTGTAGCATTCTTGGGTAATATTGTATCCGATGAAGGTATACAGGTAGAAACTTAGAAGATTGAGGCCGTAAAATCCTGGCCTATACTTACCACTCAGACAAAGGTTTTTAGCTTTTTAAGCTTAGCAGGATACTACGGAGGTTCGTAGAGGGTTTTTCTTCCCTTTCGGCACCGTTGAAGAAGTTGACGAAAAAAGTAACTATGTTTCAGTGGACGGAGACTTGCAAGTAGGGTTTTAAGAGCTTAAGGACAGGTTGGCCTCAACACAAGTTCTAACACTTCTAGAGGGTCCAGAGGGATAATTCTGATGCCTCAGGTGTCAGGTTAGTATATGTCCTGATGCAACATGGAAAGGTAATTTCTTATGCTTCAAAGTAGTTGAGAAAGTATGAGAGGAATTATCCGACCCACGGCCTCGAGTTAGCTGTGGTTGTCCATACACTTAAGATATGTCGGCATTATTTATATGTTGTTCATGTGGATGTATCTATAGATCATAAAATCCTGCAATATATCTACGAGCACCTAATTTTTACCATATTTGGATTTCACCACTTTTTAGTATTTAAATAGTTTTTTAGTTTAATCTTAATATTTTATTTTTATTTTACCTTTTTATAGGTTTATTTTAGATATATTTAAAACAATAAAAATAATTACAATTTTACATATTAATTGTGTTCTCGTTTCCAAAAGAAAGAAAAAGGTACCAAAAATATATTTTTAACGGGTCTACTCTATTCTTTTCAAGTTAAGGATTTTAATAAATAAATTTTAAGTAGTTGGCATTTTTATCTTTCTGTATTAATCAAGTAGGAGTAGTATTTTATGTTATTAAATAAAAATGAATAAAGAAAAGTAAATTAACAAAAAAAGGAAACCAAACAAGAATTCACACATGTCAAAGATTCCCTTTTATCCTTAGTAACTTTGGCATAATTCCTCATCTGCACTGCACATACACGCTCATGTGAGGGACCATTCAATTTCTTGATCCCCAATTCTTCATTCCCATATATACAACACACCAAAATAGGGTAAGAGGGGAACATGAAAAGTATAGAGGGATAGAGATAGAAAAAAAGAGCAACAACGAATGAGGGGACTGGAAAAGAATAGAAAAACAGAGGGAGAATAAGGAAAACAAATCGGGGGAAACGCAGAAAAAACAAAAATCTAGGAACAAAGAGGAAGAAGATAGAGATCCGGAAAAAATAACTGGAAGATAGATCTGCGAGGGTAAGAACGAGAAAAGAGAGGAGGACAGAACGGGGATCAGAGCAAAAATAGAAAGAGAGAGAGATATATAGTGAGGGGGGAAACGGACCTGGGTTGGATAGCTTTCCACCATCTCCTTTTTGACTATCTCCACCATGAAACCTCCATCTTCATCACCAAAGCAGCTCTCTTACCCCAGCACAATCATCCATATCAAGCCCTCTTTTTTAGTCCGTTAACACAACTCCAAAACATCAGCCAAACAACACCCTTTGTACACCTAAAACAAGCTCAAAAGTAAAACATAACAGCTTTCATCGCCTTCATAGAGTGTTGTTCAGCTTTACAAAAACTGGCTAAGTCCGATCGAGAATTCTGTGTTGAGTTTGTTAATTCTGAAAAAGCTTATTCGGTTGATGCTCAGGTTCTCGGTTCAAGTTCGTTGGTCTAAGTCGAGATTTTCTAGGTCCACGTCATGTCACGATTTTTTCTTCTGAAAAATTTCCATTTATACTTCTTGTACGTCGGCTCGGAGTTGTTAGTTAAGAAGAGGTTCCTTTTTCTCCTTTTTAATGCTTCTGCTTCTTGACTCCATGATATTACTGGAATTTTGTCGATATTAATGAATGTTTAATTTAGAACGATACTCGTGTCATTATGTGGTTGCAAGTATGCTAAAGTCGTGAATCTGTTTAATAGATTTGACGCATTTTGTTTAGTTTTAAGGTTTGATGTCATATATATAGCAATATCTTTAGGTCTTTCCTTGTTTTTAGTTATTTATTTCATGTGCAATCCGTTTGAATGCTTGAGATATGGACATCACGCCTAGAACTATGTTTCTTCCATCATAGCTAAAATCAAACATTTCTTCCTCAATAGTTCCATGTCCATAAATCATGACCTTACAACAACCCCAAACTTAGGAAATAAACAAAATCATTAACAGTTGTAGCTTGCTTTAGGCATAATTAATAAATATAATTATTCTGCCTTGGGTACGATTCCCGTGGCATAGCTATGACACGTAACTCCAAAATCAAGGGCACACTCTTCATGACTTGATCTTATAACTCCAAATAATAAGAATAAATATGTCGTGAATCACGAGTATGTTTCACGTGGCTTGATTTATGATGTGTACAAAATATAATTAAAAGAGGTATAGAAGTTGTTATGCACAATTGGATTTAAACATGTAATAAATCTGACAATTAGGCCAATTATTAGTAGTTGAAAGACCGTGCTAAAATCACAAAATTTGAGAATGCTTAACACATTCTTCTGGATTAACAGAATTTCTTATCCGATCTTCTGGTTTTTGCAAACTTTAAAATAGTGTCAATTTTCTCAATTTGGTATTTTAAAATAAATTGGTGACTTGGGACACCATAATAATTATTTCAAGTGGCGACTCTGATTAAATAAATAATCTCATTTCGAATAATGTCACTTTAATTGAAAAAACTCATTATCCCTTGTAAAAGAAGGTGTGACAATATCTTCTAACAAAAGGAGTTGAATTTATGATAGAGGCGATGGGTAGAGTTATTGAAAGATTACAACGTTAACATTCTCTACCATCCAAGGAAAGCTAATGTTGTAGCAGATGCCTTTAAGTCACCAATCTATGTGTAGCTTAGCACATGTTGAGGCTGAAAAAAGAGAACTAGCTAGAGAGTTTCATCAATTGGAGTTTGGGAGTTCGTTTAGTAGATTCTAATGATAGTGGAGTTGTACTCCAAAATACTGCAAAATCATCTCTCATAGCTGAAGTAAACGAAAGGCATTACAAGGACCTAGAGCTGGTCAAGTTGAGAGAGCGAGTTCCGCAGCAAAAAAAGCCATTGTTGGAGCTCAACGGAGATGGGGTTCTCAGATACAGGGGTCGTCTATGTATTCTAGATGTAGTAGGGCTATGAGACAAGATTATGTTTGAGGCACATTATTCATGGTACTCCATTCATCGTGGGTCGACTAAGATGTATCATGACATTGAGGATGTGTACTAGCGGAACGGTATGAAGATGAGCATTGTTGCGTTTGTCGGCAAGTGTCCTAGTTGCCAGCAAGTGAAGGTAGAGAATCAGTATCCCAGAGGGCTAATGCATACTATAGAGATCCTGACATAGAAATGGGAGTCAATAAACATGAACTTTGTCACGGGTTTGCCTCATTCTCATCGTAAGTTCAATTTTATATGGTTGATAGTCGATATGCTTACAAAATCGGCCCATGTCCTACTAGACAAATCTACATGTAGAGCCGAATATTATACGAAGTCATATATTAAGGAGCTAGTGTTGCTACATGGAGTACCAGTATCTATTATATCTGATCATGGGTCCCAATTTACAACATATTTTTAGATGTCATTTCAGAGAGGTCTAGGGACTCAAGTGAAACTCAACACAACTTTTCATCCACAGACTGATGGACAACCCGAGCGCACAATTTAGATGCTCAAGGATATTGATAGTTTATATGAGTCCACCAAACTATAGAGAGACCAGGTCCTCTATAAGTTTTCATTGAGAACGCTAATGAAACAGTAAGTAAGTAAGAAAGACAGGGAGTTTTACATGGAAAAATCCATTCTCAAGGGGATAAAAAACCACGACCTACACTTGTAGGATTTCAACTTCACTATGAGCAACTTTAGATTAAAACCCTATGCAGTATAGGAATTAAACTCTTACTCCCTCACTAACTTGTAATACACCTATTACAAGCCACTTTGCAATACACCTATTACAAAGACTTCAACCCATGACTAACTCTAGCCACGACACAAATTCTAAGGGTTTATGGTTTTACAAGGGGCTCCTAAGCAACGCTTCTAGATAAGCAAAGTAGAAATTACAATGGAACAATTACAAAGTTAAAACTCAACTAAAGACAACAAGATACTAGATTTATTAACTGGTCCGTAGTAGTGTTAAACTTTGTTCTTGATGCACTTGAGAATTGAATGCTCGACTATCAGATGACTTCAATGCATGAAGTGAATTCTTAAGTGTTCAAGTGATATTTTTTGTAATACATTAATACAACTTGGATTACATCACTTGATTGATGTAATCACTTGGTTAGTCAAAGGACAAATGACTACAGAACTGTGCTGCATTATTTTTGTGTATAGTGCAGGCAGTCACTTTCTGGCTGTACACAGTTGACTTTGTAACGGTGTCAGGGAAACACATGGGTATTAGTTCCTTGTGTAATTCTCTATCTTCTGAAGTTGTAGTAGTACACATTAGCTGGAATCCATTGATTTGCAATGTGTACCAAGTGTGTCAGGTTCCTTATCTGGTTCTTTGACAGTAAGTTTGTTAGATCATCAAAACATAAGGCTAAGACATTGGAAACCCATCAATTTCCCCCTTTTTATGATGACAAACTTAGAAATTGATAACCCGCATTTAGAATAAAAATTAACCAGATGAAGCAACAGGAACTTCACAAGTTCCCCCTGACTCTATGCTTCCCCCTTAATCATATCCATGTTTCACTTATACTTTCCCCTTTTGGCATCATTAAAAATACACAAGCAAGAAAATAACATAAAGAAGTCTAGCCTAGCTAACTCATGTCACATACATGCACACAGCATGATAGAAAAGAGAAACAGAGAAACATAAGTATTAAACAACAAAAGAGGATAGGTTTTATAAAATGTATGCCTTTACTATATATCAAAGACAAAAATTGGACTATTTTCAACGGGAGCAGTACAAGTACATCGCACCCACATCACAAAAAATAAACAAAGCCACCTGCCATAGGCATTCAAACAAAAACATAAAATCCAGAAACTGGTCACAGAAAAGGCTGCCTAGGGGGCACTAGGAGGAGAGGTCTTGGAAGCTTCAGCAAGGGTGTTAAGAACTAGATCTATTCGGGCATTCGTTGATATTTTCTCACAGAGCAGTTTCTCATTTAGGTTCTCTGCCTGTGCCCTGGGATCAGCATTTTCTTTGGTCAGACGAGCTATCTCCCAATTTGACCTTGGGGCCCATTTGGCCTGCTGACCTTCCAGGAAAGCATTCCTCACCTTCAACTTTCGAATCTCCTTATTTGTGTTGTTTTGAGAATTGATGAGGTGAGAGATTGTCGAAGTACTTCCTACTACTCCATACCTTTTAATACACTCACATTCCTCTGAAGTTGTTTGTGAGAAGGTCTGCTTCGGGTGTTGGAAACACGTTCTCAAAGCATTATACTAAAACGTGTGTTCATATGTGTAGGTTTTGATGAATGACAAACGATGCGCAAATTGATATATGACGAAGTTCAAGTACAAGCGCACAATTGATATACAACGAGATTCAAGCTCAAGACCAAGTTTTATAGTTTTACATGAGTCGTTCTTAACTGTGATCTCGATCCGACAACTTAACTCATGACATGACTTCTCTCATAAAATTATTTTTACAAAATCATGCATATTTTATTTAATGCTAAATGATTTTAAATCATGCATATTTACTTTAGTCAAAATAATTTTTAAACATGCCTCAAAAAATCTGGACTAAGATAATCGATTATGTACTTATGATAATCGATTATGTTAAGCCAAGACTGCATGACAATCGATTGTGAACTAATGACAATCGATTGTGTTAAGGCAATGAGCATCAGGTTTTTCAAACCTGCATGACAATCGATTGTGAACCTTATGACAATCGATTGTGATGAGGCAGTGTCCATCAAAGTTTTTCAACGCTCAAAGTAATCGATTGTGAAGTTAATGATAATCGATTGTGATGAGGCAGTGTCTATCAAAGTTTTTCAATGCTCAAAATAATCGATTTTGAAGTTAATGACAATCGATTGTGAAGAGACAGTGTCCATCAGATTTTTCAAAGTCACAAAATAATCGATGGTGAACATATGACAATCGATTGTGTTGAGGCAGTGTCTTCCAAAATTTTTCAAAGTTATTAAATAATCGATTGTGAGTATATAACAATCGATTGTCACGAGGCAGTGTCTAAATTGTTTTTTCAAGACTGATAAATAATCGATTGTTAACATTGCACAATCGATTGTGAAGCTGACCGTTGTCGTAAAGTTTTCAAATACCGTCAGGTAGTCGATTGTTGATCTTCTATAATAGATTGTTGAAATTAAAATCTGGAAAGGATTTTTTGAACGTTGCTGAATAATCGATTATTGATTTTGTATAATCGATTGTTTTACGTAAAATCTGGAAATGATTTTTTGAACGTTGCCAATAATCAATTGTTGATCTTGAATAATCGATTGTTAAGCGTAAAATCTGGGATTGATTTTTGGAACGATTGGCAAACAATCGATTGTGGATTCTTGACAATTGATTGTCACACAGTAAAATCAGCAACTCTTAATTGGAAATTAGGCAACGTTATGCCAAGTTTTTCAACTATAAATACAGCTTAAATTCAGTCTTTTGAGTACACAACAACACACAACAACTTATCATATAATTGCTATAAGCTTGCATGCTCTATTGCTTATCATTTTATATTCATTACATAAGTTTTTGAGAGCCAAACTCTTGTCGAAAGTTGTTGCGATCTTGAGCGTATTCTTTTACTCATATCTACTCATTAAGGAGTGTCTTGTTTGAGTGTTTAGTGTTTTGTACACTTGAAGAGAATTGTTATTCTCTTGTTGTAAGAAGGAACTTGTGTTTCCTTGGTTGAAGTCTTGGAGTGTTGTATCTCGGAGCAAAGGTAGTTGAGGCTTGTTTCCTCAAGTTGTGAAGGAACTTGTGTTTCCTTTGGTTGAAGTCTTGGAGTGTTGTATCTCCGAGCAAAGGTGTTGAGGCTTGTGTCCTCAAGTTGTACAGGTTTGTTAAGCACCTAGAAGCTTGACAAGTTAGTGGAAATCTCGAGAGAGTCTCTCGGGGACTGGACTAGCCACGGGTTGTGGTGAACCAGAATACTTCGGTGTGTTCTTTCTTATTTATCGCACTTATTTATTTCCTGCAAATTTTAAATTTCGCAAGTTTACGCTAATTTTTATTATAACGCTATTCACCCCCCCCCCCCTCTAGCGTTAAGCATATTATCTAACAATTGGTATCAGAGCCCAACTCTCTGAAGACTTAACCGTTTGAGAGAAACATCCATGGCTTCTACTCGTGATTCTTTTGCAGGAATAGGTGAAGGTCACTTTAACTTGTTGCCGCCAATATTTGATGGAAGGAATTACACATATTGGAAAGATCGGATGAGAATTTTCATCACAGCCAACAACTTTTATCTATGGAAAATCATCAAGCATGGTGAACAGATGACGACAAAAGTTGGGAAAGCCAAGGAAAGTGAATATAACACTAAGGCAATAAATATGTTGTATATCGGCTTGAATCAGGAAGATTATCAGAAAATTTCCCACTACAAATCTGCCAAAGAAATGTGGGATAAGCTTGAGGAAATGTATGAAAGCACACCTCAAAAAGCGGACAGCTCCTGTGGTGAATCGACTGGCCGATGTCTCATGGCAAACGAAGAAGAAGAGGTAAGTACGTCTAACTCTCACTCACTTGAAGAAATGCAAAATGCTTATAATAAATTATATAGTGAGTTTGTTAATGCTTCCAAGACCATTAAAGGTTTGCAGAAAACTCTTTCATTGCAAGAAACAGATTTTCAAAAACAACTCTCATTGAAAGAAAAGGATTTGGAAAAACTGATTTTAGAAAATGAGAAGTTGAAAGAGGAAAATAATTTTTTCGGAAAGAGAAGCGCCGATAAGCCCGAAAGTTCTATTAAAAATTGTACTTCTTGCATGCATCTCAAAAATGAGGTAGATAGACTTAAGGGCACCTTAGATAAGTTTAATTCTTCTCACAAAAATTTGAATGAGGTTCTTGTTAATTTGAAGTCAACCAAGCATGGCATAGGTTTTAAGAATGAGCCTAAAGAAAAGGTTGAAGCCAAACCACAACCACCTAAGGCTCAACCTAGGATTAATAAAACAAATGCTAATCCTAGAAACAACAATCCTAGAACCAATATGCATGCTAGACCAAATACTAGAAGGAATGTTGAACATTTTAGGAGACCTAGAAACGACTTTCCACCTAGAAATAACTACCCTAGAAATGATGCATATTCTAGGCCAAACACTAGAAGGAATTTTGAACCTTTTAGAACACCTAGAAATGACTTCAAACCTAGAAATAATTATTCTAGAAATGCTGTACATCCTAGAACAAATAGTAGGAGAAATGATTTTCATGAAATGCGCAATAGTCATAGTGTCGAAAATAGAGTAAACAATTTTCGTCCGTCCAATTACTATGAACCTAGAAGGATGCATAATCCTAACGTGACCTGTCATTATTGTAGACGAATTGGTCATATTGCTCCTGCTTGTTTTACACGACATAGACATATCACTCAATTGCATCACTATGATATGCCTAACCCCCAAGGACCCAAAATGGCGTGGGTACCAAAAGATCATTAATCTCTTTTGCAGGTGTGCTTGAAGGCTACAATATTGTAATAGATGCACCAAGCACAATACCTTATCACATCAAGGGGGAATTTCAGTTAGTTATCCCTTTTGACAAAAACCGAATTGATAATATATGCAAGCAACCGATATTAACATATGTGTTGTTAATTTGGCCTTATATTGTTAAAAATTTTGATGTGCTTAATCATAATAGTTGATATGTGTTGAGATATCCTTGTTAATAATTAATATCAATTATCCTGGATGCATATGTTGAAAATTCGTTGTTAAACAACAATTGGTATATTAGTTTGCTTCTAATAAAAACATTTCATTTATGATTTGATAACTGTTATTTGTGGTTTAAATAAATGTCAGTATATATCAGAAAAATAAATTATTTCCTCTGGTGTGTATTAACTGTTAGCATATTTTTGGCAAAAACTTTTTACTCATGCTTTTGATAAATGCTATTTTTGGTTTGAAAAATAATTGATATATTCCTGAAATAAATGATTCATAAAAGAATTTCTGTTAAAAATCGACTCTTGATGAATGTATCTTTTGGCCTGAATAATGGTCGGTATATTCGACTTTTGGTTGACTTGTTATATTTTAATGTTTGATATTTTTTAATATGTTTTCTAAAAATAACATTTAGTATCACTGTTAATAAAATAACATTTGATACATTTGTTATGTTTGCCAACAAATAATTTTATCACTATTTTATAACAATTGGTATATCTATGGTTTGTTGGTATGTTTTGATAAACTTCTCATTAAGGAGGAATAGATTGCATGAAGTTTATCTTGAAAACATTATTGTTGTATTTCAAAACAACTTTTCATATTGGTAATATCATTCTTCAAAATTATGTTGATAACTTTTATGCTATTAATATTTTGCATTCCAAAACATGTTGAAAATGATATTGTATTATTTTTTGAGCAACTAATGAGTTTTATGCAAGGAGTCTCTAAAATTTCATTTGAGATGTCCATGATGGACAAGCGAAATTTCCTCTCGAAGCTGCAAGTTAAGCAAATGAAAGTGGGAACTTTCACTTGTCACACTAACTATTGCAAGAAATTGCTGAATCAATATTGAAAAGAGCAACACCAAAGCAATGATCACCTCAATGAATTTATAAGACCATCGTGCCAGAAAAGTGAAAGGTAAGAAGAACAATACCAAGAACTACAGAGGTATGATCGTTCCTTACTTTACCTTATTGCCAGTAGACTTGATATAATATTTAGCGTTTATTGATGTGCTAAATACAAATCATGTCCAACTGAAGTGTCTAATGCGGGTAAGCGTTGATCTAAATGCATACTTTCTAGGTTGCTTTTATATATTGAATATTACTGACTTGAGCGTCGGAGATGCGTATTTCCTTTTGCAGGTATCGCCCTAAAGGTAGGGGAAATTATAAAGAAATGGCATAGAACAATCGATTGTTACAGCAAATAATCGATTATTTTACTGTGCAGAAAATTGATTAGCAAGTATCACTAATCGATTATTTATGGTTTATGCTTATTATGCAGTTTTGTCTAACAATCGATTTTTTAGCTGATTAATCAATTACCGTCTCAGCCATTCAGTACTTCTTTTCTACAACAATCGATTGTTTCATATATATAATCGATTATTTTCCGAGTCAGAAAATCACCGTGCACACTATGGCACAACAATCGATTACCATAATTTGACAATCGATTATTTCATGTCAGTAATTCAAAAATCGGTTACCGTTTGGCTCTGCAATCGATTTGTGTCAGTTCCGAGATTCAGTCAAATCTCAATAACAATCTATTATTTCATTCCAACAATCGATTGTCTAACGGTCAGTGCAATTTATTTTTACCGTTTCTGACCGTTTTGGCTTTCAATTTTCTGTAGATTTTCACCATCAGTGGAAAGACACTATCCCCACTATAAATAGGCACCTCATATCTTTATTTTATTCACTCAAGCATCAATTTTAGCTCTCAAACTATCAAAACTCTCTTAAGTTTCTTGCAAAGCTCATTACTTCTTATTGAAAATGTCGGGCCGTCACTCTAAACGTTCCCGTTCAGCTAGGCATGGTGCATCCTCCTCTGCTGCCCCACCTCCTCCAAATTACCCTTATCAAGATGGGTCCATTTTACAATTTAATTCTGACACCGAGCTTACTCGGTTCTTGACAAAATTTGAAAAGCTCGACATTCTTCCTCCCCGCTTTTCAACAAGCAAGTATCTTGAATCATACGCCCCTACTGCCAACATGCTCAAAGAATGTCAACTTCTTGACTTTTTATATCTTACCTACCCTTATATTAATCCTCCATTGATTCAAGCGTTTTATTCAAACCTTCATGAGGATGATGATGGTGAGCTTGTGACAAATATTAATGGTGTTCAAATTTTTTTATCCAATGAAAACCTTCATTCCATTGCCCGTCTTCCTCGAAGTGGCGAAAACATTACTCGCTACATTAGAGAGGCCGGCGCCTTATTTGATGAAAAAGCTCTCCTAAACCAAATAGGTATTACATCTTATGATCCTAATCTATCCACTCGGCGTCCTACTATCACGGGAATGCTCCCCGAGTATCGTTTGATTTTCTATTTCATCACCCGAGTCCTCAAACCTCGGAAGCATAATCACACCACTCTTTCCCAAGAAGACGCTAAGCTCATGCATGCAATTATAACCGGAGCTCACATCAATTGGTGTAAGTTCGTCAAGATTCACATGCGTGACGCCATCGGAGATGATAGACCTCTTCCCTATGCCCTCCTTATTATGAATCTTCTTGAAGCTTGCGGATTCAACACTTCCATCGGCCTCTCAAAAAGAGCACCAAGAAGTGGGAAATTTCAGAATCCTCCTTTCCCCATGACGGAGATCATGTAGCTCCTACTCCTTTTCCAACTCGTCGGTCGCGTCAGCCTCAAGAACCTACTCTTCAATCCATTTCTGACCAAATTGCTTCATTGACCACCTCTGTCGGTCAATTGACACATGAGATCCATGGATATTTTGACCATGTTCATTATCCATATGCCGGTCTTATTCCCTTTGAAGCAGTGCCGGACGATGAGGTGGGAAATGATGATGAATAATTTCTTTATTTGTCTTTCCATTGTTCTATGTTTGTATTGTTCCCATTATGTACCCTTTTTATTTTCAATAAATAAACAAGTTTTTTAATCCTTGCCATCTTATCACATTTTTTTTGCTAATGGCAAAAGGGGGAAGATAACGGGTATGCACTCTCAATACTTATCGGCATAAATTGAGGGGGAATTCATATATTGAGGGGGAACAAATTGCATATCCATATACTTGTTGCATATCTTTACTTGTCTTGAATCATCATTATGAATTGTTTAATTTGCATATCCCCCTTATAGTTTGCCATTATCAAAAAGGGGGAAATTATTGGAAACACGTTCTCAGAGCATTACTAAAACGTGTGTTCATATGTGTAGGTTTTGATGAATGACAAACGATGCGCAAATTGATATATGACGAAGTTCAAGTACAAGCGCACAATTGATATACAACGAGATTCAAGCTCAAGACCAAGTTTTATAGTTTTACATGAGTCGTTCTTAACTGTGATCTTGATCCGACAACTTGACTCATGACATGGCTTCTCTCGTAAAATTATTTTTACAAAATCATGCATATTTTATTTAATGCTAAATGATTTTAAATCATGCATATTTACTTTAGTCAAAATAATTTTTAAACATGCCTCAAAAAATCTGGACTAAGATAATCGATTATGTACTTATGATAATCGATTATGTTAAGCCAAGACTGCATGACAATCGATTGTGAACTAATGACAATCGATTGTGTTAAGGCAGTGAGCATCAGGTTTTTCAAACCTGCATGGTAATCGATTGTGAACCTTATGACAATCGATTGTGATGAGGCAGTGTCCATCAAAGTTTCTCAACGCTCAAAATAATTGATTGTGAAGTTAATGATAATCGATTGTGATGAGGCAGTGTCCATCAAAGTTTTTCAACGCTCAAAATAATTGATTGTGAAGTTAATGACAATCGATTATGAAGAGACAGTGTCCATCAGATTTTTCAAAGTCACAAAATAATCGATTGTGAACATATGACAATCGATTGTGTTGAGGCAGTATCTTCCAGACTTTTTCAAAGTTATTAAATAATCGATTGTGAGTATATAAAAATCGATTGTCACGAGGCAGTGTCTAAATTGTTTTTTCAAGACTGATAAATAATCGATTGTTAACATTGCACAATCGATTGTGAAGCTGACCGTTGTCGTAAAGTTTTCAAATACCGTCAGGTAATCGATTGTTGATCTTCTATAATCGATTGTTGAAATTAAAATCTGGAAAGGATTTTTTGAACATTGCTGAATAATCGATTATTGATTTTGTATAATCGATTGTTTTACGTAAAATCTGGAAATGATTTTTTGAACGTTGCCAATAATCGATTGTGATCTTGAATAATCGATTGTTAAGCGTAAAATCTGGGATTGATTTTTGGAACGATTGGCAAACAATCGATTGTGGATTCTTGACAATCGATTGTCACACAGTAAAATCAGCAACTCTTAATTGGCAATTAGGCAACGGTAATGCCAAGTTTTTCAACTATAAATACAGCTTAAATTCAGTCTTTTGAGTACACAACAACACACAACAACTGATCATATAATTGCTATAAGCTTGCACGCTCTATTGCTTATCATTTTATATTCATTACATAAGTTTTTGAGAGCCAAACTCTTGTCGAAAGTTGTTGCGATCTTGAGCGTATTCTTTTACTCATATCTACTCATTAAGGAGTATCTTGTTTGAGTGCTTAGTGTTTTGTACACTTGAAGAGAATTGTTGTTCTCTTTTTGTAAGAAGGAACTTGTGTTTCCTTGGTTGAAATCTTGGAGTGTTGTATCCCCGAGCAAAGGTAGTTGAGGCTTGTGTCCTCAAGTTGTGAAGGAACTTGTGTTTCCTTTGGTTGAAGTCTTGGAGTGTTGTAACTCCGAGCAAAGGTGCTGAGGCTTGTGTCCTCAAGTTGTAAAGGTTTGTTAAGCACCCGGAAGCTTGACAAGTTAGTGGAAATCTCGAGAGAGTCTCTCGGGGACTGGACTAGCCACGGGTTGTGGTGAACCAGAATACTTCGGTGTGTTCTTTCTTATTTATCGCACTTATTTATTTCCTGCAAATTTTAAATTCCGCAAGTTTACGCTAATTTTTATTATAACGCTATTCACCCCCTCTAGCGTTAAGCGTATTATCTAACATCGGGTACCCTACTTTGCACTATCCTATTGGAACTGTGAAGAACTTAAAAACGTGCATAAGAAGAAACCCATATGGAAGACCATGGTTTCCATACTTGAAAGTCGCCACCTTTTGCATATGCTCAATCATGAGGGCAGACAGGTTTACAGCGGTAAATCCATCTAGTGCCTCCATCTGATACAAGCCAGATTTGGAAGCAATGGACCTCCTTTCAGCACGGGGTAGAAAACATTTTTCACCATCTTAAACAATAGCTTGATCAATAGGGATCAAGGCTTTCTTGTGAACCCGTTGCCTCTTCTGGTTTGCACCTTCCTTTACAATAGCATTTCAGAAGTTTGACCCGCATACATCCTTCGCAGAAGACTTACCATCAGCAGGGACTTAAGAATATCCCCTTGCAGAGCAACATCAAACACAATATTCACCCCATTAGCTAAGCACAAATATGATCAGTGTCAACAGGAAAGAGGTCGGCATTGAAGCTTTTGACCTCATCCTCATAGATCTTGGGCGCATCCATTGTGAACAGATGTCCCCACCCTTGAAACTCAAAAATATCAATTATTTGCCTCATGTCAGCCATTTCAGAAATTGCTGGGTCAAAAGTGCGACCACAAAACCTTTTGGTGCCTCAATCATTCTGTAGTAGACATACTCTCACCTTTACTCTCTTTGCAGAATCAGGTTCCCTCACAGTTTCCACCTTTCTCTTTCCAGACTTCACACTCGATTTACCTTTTACACTTGACTTGTCCAACACATCCTCATTAGATAATGATTGGTCACTCACTACTTCTTTCATCTTTCCAACACTTTTCACTGATTTTTAACTTGTCGTAGAAACATATTCCTCTAAAGTAGATTGTTTCTTCTAGGACCTTTTAACCAATGAACTAGGTTTCTCTCCTGCTTTCTTATTAACTTCTACCATATGAATTTCCTTATCACAACCACATCTCCATTTTTCACCAACCTCTTCTTTTTCTTCTTACTGTTCCTTTTGCTCTTTTGTGGGGTAGACTCATAAGCCTTTTTTCTTGCAACCTAGTAATAGGTCACTTAGTAGAAGACTCATGAGTGATTACTACCCTTCTCTTGACAATAAAAGCATCCAGAGCAATATTATCTTGATCTTCCTCATCACTAGACATCATCTCGAAAACCAGTTCCAGGGCTCAACAGCGAAGTGTGGAGAGGGAGCAGAAGCAAAACTAACCTGGGAAACGGATCTTTTACCTGTTTCCTCGTGAGAGAGGTCATATCCTTCATAAGGAGTCCAGTAGTTTCTGTTGGTGCAGAGTTTTCAAAAAGCAGCACAGCTTCTTCTCCCACTAACCCCTATGTTTCATTCCTCTAATACTTGGTTACTCCAAAGATTACCTCACACACTATTCCATCTACAGATATAGACAATATGTTTGCGACGGCCTATTCCTCTAGAGACTCCATGGTTATCACAAACTCAGAAGCATGAACAACTAAAGATTGATCAATACTAACCCTAAGACCTCTACAATCTGTGGATTTTTACCCTATTCTCCACCCTTGCTTTCGTTGATGAGAATCTCAATCGATAGAGAAGAAGGATTATCGAAATTTGGGGTTTCTGAGTTCTCATCATTTATAGTCAGAGACAGGCCTGAGATAATCGCATTAGAACTAACGGGTATATGGAAATATGGTTGGGAGGTGTTTTCAGTGGTTGATATTGGAATGCTGATAAAGGGTTCATTGGGGACGGAAGAATCAAGGGTTTTCTCTGGCATGTACTCAACTAAAGAAGGTATTATCGGGTGATTTTCAGCCATTGCAAAGATGCAGTTGAGAATTAGAAAGTCTGAAATGAGAAATATGATCGTTCAAGAAGAAGAGAGGGCTTTAATGAGAGAAGATAACTATGAGGGGGGAGAGAGAGAAAGAGAGAAATCGGTTCTGAAACGACAGTAATGTGTGGGGAGTTGCAATGTCTTAGAGGGAGATGAAAGGATTTAAAATAAAAAGACGTGACAGCTGAATCTGAAAAGGTGGATGATATGGCATTTTATTTTTTCACCTTTTTAAGATATGTATGAAAAGAAAGCATAGGACTACTAACTTGTGCTACAAGAACTAGATTTTTGACCTGTTTTTGGAAATTTCAACCCTCTTTTACAACCCATGCAATGCATCTACAACTTTTACAATCATGTGTGTCTACCTGCAATGGTATTGAAGGGAGTTAGACTTGGCCGGAAAACACTTTAGCTAACGTTACTTGAGTGTGACTTCATAGCCAACTGATGGGGATCAGGTTTTCAATTTGGCTTTATTAGCCCTAGCTCCAGCCTATTTCATTCAAAATGTTCTCTGCTCAATGCTTTGGTGAAGATATCTACAATTTGGTCTTCTATACTGCAGAACTTCATACAGATAAGCCCTTTCTCCATATTGTCTCTCAGAAAATGATGTCTCAAATCAATGTGCTTGGCTCTTTTGTGTTGAACTAGGTTCTTGGCCATGTTCAGTGCATTGGTTTTATCACATAGAAGAGGTACACAGTTAGTGCACACACCAAAATCTTCCAATTGTTGTTTGATTTATAAGATCTGAGCATAGCAAGAAGCTGCAGCTACATATTTTGCTTCAGTTGTTGAAAAAGCCACTAAGTTTGCTTCCTTGTGCCCTATAAGATAAGACATGATCCTAGAAAGTGAGCCATTCCAGAAGTATTTTTTCTGTCCACGGTGAGCACCTAATTTTTTCTCTATTTGAAAATAACTCCTAAAAATAAACCAAAATTAATTTTTAAGTGATTTTAGAAGTTTTTTTTAATTAGTTACATTTCATGCATTTTTAATATTTTAATATCATATAAAAATAATAAAAGATATCATGTTTTAATTTCATGTCATTTTAGGTCCAATTTGCAATTAGGAATTTAAGTTCATAATTTAATAGCATCCATGAAACAAAAGTCACAAAAAAATTGCTACAACAGTCATGTCTGCGTTTTAGCTTTTAGATTTAAATTAATTAGTATTAAATTAGTAAAAATAAGTAAGATTAACTTTATAATTAATTTAGGATTATTTATCTTGTTTAATTAATTCAATTAGATTTCTGAAATCAAAAGAAAAATAAAGAATAGAAATAGATTTGGTCTTTCAATTTCGTCTAGGCTAGCTTAACTTGAAGTCCAAAAATCACAAATTATTCAAGCTCAAAATATTGAGCCCATACACATTTTCCATTTGACATAACCTAATCCCTACCCCTTTAAAATAAAGTTAAGACATAGACTAAGCTAGGATGGCAGTTGTTTTGACTAAATAATATGCATCATGTAATTATCTGTCAGATATGGTTTCTTATCCATATGTAGAGAGCTTAGACTGCACTTTTTGTTATTCCTGCTTGAAGCTTTATCTAATAAAAAATTATTAAGCAAACACTAAAAAAAAAATTTATAACTATTTTTTCATAGCATTTGTCCTTCACAATAATTTTAAAGTAGTTTAAAAAATAATTTGAACACAGTAATTTTCTTTAGGCATGCAATTAAATCATTATAATTACGGGTACGGTTCCCATGACGTGGTTGTCATACTCAATTAAATTAAAATAGGAGCATCCTCTGTTTGCTTTAGTGAAATGCAAATCTTTTTTTAAAAAAATATTTGAGGTGCGCCAGACGCAAATAAAATCCTATAATCTATGGCCTTCATATAAATATCAAATTAGTGTAGAAATTGCCTTGAACTTTCGTAATTTGCTTTAGGCGCGTTTATAATAAAATAATCGTAGCTACGGTTCCCCTAACGTAGTTGTGATACCTGATTTCAAAATCCAGGGAACATTTATGTGACACGACCACAACTTCTAATAAATCAAAGATATTATAGATCGTGGGTACGATTTTCATGACATGATTCGCAATGTGTACCAATCAAACAAGTGTACGACAATCATAACTTGTTCCAAATTAATTCCATAAAATAATAAAAAGCGGTTATAAAGTTAAAAATGCCAATAGGTTTAAAACATGTAATAAATTAAATAATAGGCCAATTATTAATAGTTTAAGCGACTGTTCTAGAACCAAGGAACCCGGGAACGCCTAACACCTTCTCTTAGATTAATAGAATTCTTTATCTAGAATTTCTGATTTTGCAGACTTTTAAATAAAGTTTATTTTCCTTGATTTGGGATTTTAAAATAAACCGCTGAATTGGGACACCAAATAGATTATCCCAAGTGGCGACTCTAAAAAATAAATAAAGTAATTTCATTTCGAATAATGACACTTCAATTAGAAAAACTCTCTTATATGCCCCCTTCCGAGGTGGTAAAATGGAGGTCTGAGAACTCTGGTGATTCTGCTGCGGATAAGAACCCACAGTTTCTAGTTCAGAGTTCAAGAATTCGAGCTTAGAATAATTATTATATTTTGTTTATATTTATTATCTAGTTTTATTACATGTTTGGGTCTACTATGCTAAATATTGCTTTTTATCGCTTTGATACTATTTGAACTGTAAATAAACTGCTACGAAACCCTTCTTTCTCATCTTCGGGATGTATATGCTGGCATGACTCCTCATCTGTTAGTGTCATACCTTAAATCAGGAAGAGGCTCGGACAAGTTACAAAGTCGGATGGCCTTTTGGTTCCCACTACGTAACCCCCCTCGGCTCGAGTTGTCCGTTCGGATACACAAGTCTAGGAAAATATACCTAGGTTTTGAACTTAGAATAACTTACCCTCATGCCGAATCCCTAGTAGGAACGCTTTTTTAAATCATATGCATTTAACTTTGGGGACTCAACACATGGGTTGGGTCCGTCTAGGACAAGTGTATCCAAATTAAAAGACAATTCTAATGCATCTTACGTGCTACTTATATATATGTCTGTATCGGCTTGCATATTGACTGGCTTTTAGAATAGGGAAAGAAAATGAGAAAAAAAGAATCAAAAAAGAAAGAAGGAAAAAAGAAAAGAAGAGTGAGGTAGGATAGACACACACCCGATTCTAAAAATTTCGGTATTCAAAAAGCCTGAAACTCTGCCAAAATTGATAAAAAAGAAGAAGACAAAAGTAGAAAAAGAAGAGGAATTTCAAAACAAGTCATGTTTCCTTTGTTCCGTCAAAACGGGTGAACAGCGCGGGTCTGATTCTCACCGGTTGTGAGATACGTAGGCAAACCTCATCGGTTTCGGCCCAAAATTTTTAAATAAATCCAAAAATATTTTTTTATTACTTGCTTCTTTAGAAAGTCTTTCTTTTGGATCCCAATTTTTAAAAAAAAGATATACAATAATATTTTCTTTTAATTTCTTCTCAAAATCCAAAAATCTTTTCATTCTACTTTCAAAAATTGAGAAGAAAACCCAAGGTTAAAAATATTTTCTTTTTATTTAGAAGCATTTATTTCATAATTCAAAATAAAATTTCAAAAATTGAAAAGTATTTTCTTTCTTCTTTAGAAGTTTTTCTTTCGAAATTTCAAAAAAAATGTTGATATTCAAAAAAAGAAATCTCTCTTCTTTAGAAGTCTTTCTTTGAAAAAAGTTTGGAGAAAAATCAAAATCTAAAAATATTCTCTTTCTTCTAAGTCTTTCTTTCGAAAAAATAAAATTCAAAATTCAAAATCCTAAAAAAGTTAGTTTATTTACTTTATTCTGATCTTCCCGAACTACGCAAAAATTCGATTCATGTAGGGTCATGATACGTAGATGATCCCCATCGAATTCGATCATAGCCATATAATTAATTGAGTGAAAAAAATAAAAAATAAAAAATTTGAGTGAAAAAAGAAAGAAAAAGTGAAAAAAAGAGCGACAAAAAAATAAAAGAGTGACAAAAAACAGAAAAAAATAAAAAATAAAAGAGAGCGCCAAAAAATAAAAGAGGTAGAGAAACGTAAAAAGCAAGAGTGATTAAAGAGAGGAAAAAATAAAGAAAAGAGGTACAGAGTGAAAAAGGCTAGTGAAGGTCGGGATGAAACATGCAACCGTTCAAACACACGATAGAAGCGTTTTATTGTTAGGTGCATTGCATCCCAACATACGATTTCCTATATGTTAAATGTTTCAAAATTAACAAGGTTGTTGGATGTGCAAGCTAGCCAGGTTTTGGTGGTTGGTTTTATTGGTAGTCTAGGCCCCCTCCTTCACAAGATCCAAAGGCACAGATGTCCTCCACAAGAAATCTACCAATAATCGGTCCTGAGGATAGCTCGGCATCGGCTATTCTGCAGCTAGAATCAGCAGCTGTTAAAGAGAATAAGATGTTGTATCTCCTCATATTGGAAATGTGGGATGCCTGGTCTAATGGTAGGGACACGCCAAGTCCAATCCTTGGGTTCCCTGAGTTGATACCCAAGTCAGGTGAAGTTACCAACGCCTCTGTGCCCAAACCGCTCATCCCATGCAGGCACCCTCTATTGCCCTCCAATGATCCTGGCATGCCTTCTGTGGTTCGCCCCCAACCACCGGCTTCAAGGGCACCACCTCCAATGTTCATCTTTCAGGGTCCACAGCTTTAACCAGAAATAACATATGTGACCCTGTACTCCTTCACTCAACCTCCGTAGTATGATCTCTCGGGGGAGCAAGAAAAGTTGTTAAAAATCCCGAGCAAGAGGAAATGGCTCGAAAATGAAGAGCCTGAAACAAAGCCTGAAAAACATGCCAGGTCTGAATGTCCAAAAGAGTGTCTCATACTCTGATCTCTATATTTTTCCTCATATCCACTTGCCAGTTGGCTTCAAGATGCCAAAATTTGAAAAGTACGACGGGCATGGAAACCCGGTCGCTCGTCTCAAATGATACGTTAACTAATTGAGGGGTGCTGGTGGAAAAGAGGAGCTGCTAATGTCCTATTTTGGGTAAAGCCTCACCGAAATCGCATTTGAGTGGTATACAGATCAAGAAATTACTTATTGGCATGTGTGGGACGATAAGGCTCGTGGTTTTGTCCGCCAATTCCAATATAATGTGGACATCGCTCCCGGCAGAAACTCCTTGTCCAATTTGAAAAAGAAAACCGTGGAAAGCTTCCACGAATATGCTGTCAACTGGCGTGAGCAAGCTTCCAGGGTAAAGCCTCAAATGGACAAAACTAAAACAGTCAGAGTTTTTCTGCAGGCCCAAGAGGTTGACTACTTTTAGAACATGATGTCTTCTATGGGTAAGCCATTTGTTGAGGCTATCAAAATCTGGGAAATGGTTGAAAACGGTTTAAAAACAGGTCGAATCTTGAGTCATGTTGCTTTTAAGGCCACATCATAGTCTTCTCGGAATGGTTCGTAGGTTTGATAAACAGAAATATGAGTGAAGAGGGAGTTATGATGGTTTCAAGATCGAGGGAGGCCCGCAAGTCATTCAGTCAATCATATATGCCTCTTATGGTCCCACCACACTATTATCCCCTTCAAGATGACGCATATGCCATGACACAACCTCTCTATGCAGTGATGGGCGTGCAATCTTACACGTAGTCATAGCATTATACACAAAACCGAGATCCACCATCCAGAAATGTCCATCCTTACCAAGCTCTGTATAATCCTTAACCAAATGATCCCCAATACAATTCTCGCTAAAGAGAGCCTTTCAGAAAGAATCAGTTCACCCCTATTGGTGAATCGTATTTAAGCTTGTTCCAAAAGCTAATCAGGCTAGATCTATTGCAGCCAGTGGTCCCAAACTGGCCAAACCCCGAGCCCCCTTGCATTAAGCTGATGCTAGATGTGAATATCACTCCAGGCAGTAGGACACAGTACAGAGGACTGTTGGGCCCTCAATAGGGCGGTTGAAGATTTGATTAAAGCTGAAAGAATTATTTTTCAAGATGAAGAAGCTCTTGATGTGATGAACAATCTATTGCCTACCCACAACAGCGGGCGGATAGTCGAAATGATTTGTGAAACTGAGGAATTTGATCCCCACTAAAGGCCATTGCAACCATTGCCGAGATAGAAGAAAAGTCAAAAAATGGTCTCCAAGCATGAAAGTTCTCCATCAGATAGGAGTCTTAGTAGCCAATCTTGCTATCCTTTCTGTGTCCGGATTATCTCAGGGTATGATCCAGATGTTTTAGTTTAATGTCTTACTTTCCAATGTAAACTCTTCTATCTTCAAAAGTTGAAAAAAAATCAAATGAAATTAATATTTCATTGTCCAAGAATGTCTTTTTTCCTAATTTTGTCATTTCTCTTATTCTCTTTTTAGTTCTGTTAAATGCAGATTTCAATAACATGACATACTTGCAGAATTCACCTCTAGATCCTAAAACACTGTCAGACTTTGAAATAATGAATCAAGGATTAGATTGTAATGAAGATAAGGAAATAAAACAAAGAGTTGGTACAACTAAAGGAAAATTGGCTCTAGATCAGAAAGATGCATACATGGTAACAAGGGTACTGGCAAAGAGAGCGTTGTACCTGGGAAACATCAAAGGAAATGTCCCTGTAACAATTGTCAATGCAAGTGTGGCCAAAAGGTAGTCTGATTGATCCTCCCTATAGTATTAATATTCTCTGGTTGGAATGAGGAAGGCTTTCATTCTCTCTACCAAATACCATTAACCCTTTTGTAAATCATTTGAGCCGGTTACTTTTCTTTGATTACCCTCTTTGGAGCCTAAAAGTGTCATTGAAAAGAAAACAATTGAAATGAAAAATGATGAAAAATGAGAAGGAAAAGAATAAAATGAAAAAAAAATAAAAATAAAAATAAAAAAAGATAGAAAAAAAAGAAAGAGGAGTGGAAAAGGAAAGGAAAAAAGAAAGAGAAAAACAAAACAAAATAAAACAGAAGAAAAAGAAAACCAAAGACAAAGTTTCCCTGAACTACGTTCGGCTTAATTCCGAAAGGATACGTAGGCAGCCTATGGGGATCAGTCACACCAAAATAAAAATCTCGAGTCCCCCAAAAAGTGAAACTAGGGCAGATGTTATAATGGTTCGATGATGATCCCGCCTGAATAGTTCCAAAGTTGTAATTCAATCCAAATCATTTTTATCCAAGTCATTTCAAGTCCTTTCGATCAATTGGTGAGAATGTTCAAGGATCGTAGAATGTAGCTACTTGGATCTGATGCAACCAAATGAGAGAAATAAAATAACAGAGTCTTATTGGTTAAAACCCACATGGGCATCGTAAGGCGAAAGTAAGCAAAGAAATCAAAATGAGAGAGTTTTGTTAGTGAAAACTCGCAAAGAGCATTATTAGGAGATGGTGAGTAGAGAAATAAGAGAGGTCAGCTCTTGAAAACCCGCAAAGGGCGCCCATGATCGAAAAGAAGATCCTCACAACCATCGGCATCAACAGAGTCTTGGCAAGGTCTCTTGATTTTGAGGCAAAAGTTGTGATGAATTTTTTAGAGTCAGAAGGTTTACACAGATCATGCATCCAGTACAAAAGGCATGTCATGTTCATTGAGGTCTGCATGTACTCCAAATAAGTCTTTCTTTCCTTTCCCCAAAAGGGACACTTCTTGTCTTAAAATCACTCCCCATTTCATTGTTTGTTTTTTCTTAATCCCTTTCGGTCTATTTCTATTCCAGAACTGTGACAAAGAAGGGATGGAAAGACTGATTTACAGGGCTTTTGTTTGAATGAGCTAATGTGCCAAAAGGCACCCATCTTTGTCAGGGGAATCAAGTCGACCCCGACTAGCCATTGTGGCCGATGCTTCGAAATCAAAACTCCTGAAAGGAGAAAATCAAATTAAAGCGCCTATTCAATTGAAGTTTAAAAGGTTGAGTCTCACGTGGCTAACCATCTTAGCAAAAAGTTGAAAAATCCAAGGTACCCCAAATGCTCTGAAATTGAAGTCGGAAGAAAGAAGCTAGAAAATGAAGGTCTACAAAGGCAAAATAAAGTTGGAAGAGGTTAAGTCCCACGCGACTAGCCATTGCAGTAACGTTTGAGGAGCCAACAGTTCCCCAATGCTCCGAAGAAAAAAAAAAGAAAAAGATCTTCCTTTTGTCCTTCTGACGTGCGCATTTCTTGTTAATACTTTTTTCTTTGCATCATTGTATCCTTCATTCTAAGTCAGTCCTTGTCCAAAACAACCAAGAAAAGATTTCAAAATCTACAACCATATTTTTAATTGCACAAAGTAAATTTAGCCAGCATACTCAGATGTTACTATCAACATACCTTGAGGATTCATGCAAAATTGTCCCCCCTAAAAAAGACTCTTGTCAGCCTACTTGGCTTAAGCAAAGATAACTTGTGATTGTCTCTAACATACAAATTGTTCAAAAGCAAGAAGTCATCAAAGATATTAGAAAAGGTCACCTGAGCAAAATCTCCACTCGGGACAAGGCTGATTGAGCCACAAAATACCAATGGCATTGGGAGCAAAACAATAACGATTGATACACGAAGTGAAGGTCCCTTAAAAGCAACAGAGTTTCTCAATAGTGCAATCAACTACCAATGTAGTCGATCTTCTAAAAGAGAAAGGACACAAAGTCAAACTGCCAAATATCAAGGACACAAACTAGTTACCACATTTTTAAAACTGACAAGATTTTCTTTGTTTGAACATGAACAAAGCAGTGAAGAAAAACAAACAAAAAAAAAGAGAGAAGAAAAAGAAAAAACGAGAAGAGCTGACAAAGGGAAGTTTCTCAAATCTTCACCTTTATTTTTGTTTTGTTATAAATCTTAGTTTGATGAATCTTTCTCCTAAGATAACAAAAAGAGGACCTAGTCTGATGAGTTTTCTCCTAGGATCGAAATCTTACATTGGTGAATTTTTCTCCTAAGATAAGAAATCTAGTCTGATGAATCTTTCTCCTAGGATCAAAATCTTAGTCTGATGAATTTTTCTCCTAAGATAAGAAATCTAGTCTGATGAATCTTTCTCCTAGGATAAACATTTTAGTTTGATGAATCTTTCTCCTAAGATATATAAGGAAAAGAGAATGTCTCGATTAAAAAAATTCAAAAGAATGATTTTCTGAGAAAGAAAAAAAAGATGATTTTTCTAAAAAAACAACAACAACAACAAAAAAATCCTTCTTGGTTCGTTTTAGTATAGGTACACAATTCAGTAGTCTCACTTTTTCAACATAGGGTCTCACTCCCTAGCTAATGCCAGCATAACTTGGTAACCTTTTCCAACATATTACTCCCTAGTTGATTTACTTTAGGCATAGAGCCTCCACTCCCTAGTCACTTTTCCAACATAGGGCCTCCACTCCTTAGTTGATTTTATTTTAGACATAGGGTCTCCACTCCCTAGTCTTTTTTCCAACATAGGGTCTCAACTCTCTAGTTGAATTTATTTTAGACATAGGGTCTCCACCGTAGTCGATTTTGCAACATAGGGTCTTCACTCCCTAGTTGAATTTATTTTAGACTTAGGGTCTCCACTCCTTAGTTATTTTTTCAACATAGGGTCTCCATTCCCTAGTTGATTTCAATATAAATATAGGGTTCCACTCTCTAATCTCTTTTTCTCAAGGATACACAATCCTGACTTTTGTTACTTTCAATAAAGTAATTTAGAATTTTGTTACAACAACTCATGAAATTTTCCTAGTGAAAACTGGGAAAGAAAACGCAACAGCAACAATAGTAAAATCACAGCTTCTCGCTAGTCCCAGCTACAAAAACTTCCAGAGCTAAACCGATCTGATTCCTTTATAGCTAAGGATAAGCAGGCAACCTCTGAAGTAATGTTTGGTCAAACATTTTCTAAATGCTTCCAAATGGAGTTTCAAACGGGTAAAAATTGCTCATCTTTGCCCAAAACTCTTTATATTTTCGAGCAAAGAGGGGTAGCTGTGAGCACCTAAGTTTTGCTCTATTTGAAAATAACTCCTACAAATAAACCAAAATTAATTTTTAAGGGATTTTAGAAGTTTTTCTTTAATTAGTTGCATTTCATGCATTTTTAATATTCTAAAATCATAGAAAAATGATTTTAAAAAATCACATTTTAATTTCATGTCATTTTAGGTCCAATTTGCACTTAGAAATTTAATTTAATAATTTAATAACATCCATTAAACAAAAGTCGCAAAAAAATTGTTACAATAGTCATGTCCGCATTTTAGCTTTTAGATTTCAATTAATTAGTATTAAATTAGTAAAAATAAGTAATATTAACTTTAAAATAAGTAAAAATAAGTAAGGAGAACAAAGAAAAGAAGTAGATTTAATCTTTTAATTTCGTCTGGATAAGCTTAATTTGAAGCCCAAAATTCTCAAATTATCCAAGCCCAAAATATTAAAAACATACATATTTCCTGTTTGAGCTAACTTAATCCCTATCCCGTAAAATAAAGCTAAGACCTAAACTAAGCTAGAATGGCAAATTTTTTTTGGCTAAAAAAGATAGCCTACCCTCCATCTCCCACGCTAGCAGCAGATAAACCATCCTCATTTCCAAGGCTGCCATTCCAAAATTCTAAGGAGGCCATCTTAACATCTTAAGCAGATCCCCACAAAACTCTTGCTTCTTCTTAAAAAATCGGCCACCCAATCCTTAAGAGAACTTGGTCCAATTTTGAACTTTTACCTTATCTTCACAAAACACTACAAATGAGAATCGTGTAAATAAACATCAAAAACCTTCACCCACAGCCTTCTTGGACGAAAAGACCAAAATTACATCACTGCTCCTTCTTTTGTTTTAGCCGAAACACAACTCCAAACAACCCTTTCGTGCATATTTTCGACAGGTTTCGAGGTCGCCGGTGAGGTCTTCTTGAGTACTTTGTGTTGTGCCTTGGATATCACTTTCCCGTCGATCCAGGCGATGAAATTAGATTTCAAGTTTCAGAGTTTGTTTTGTCCTTTTTCTCCAATTGCAAAGAAATCAATAGAGATTCAATATCCATCTTCAATCTCTGTTGTTGATCTTATTTGTGCATCGATTTCGTTGAAGATTATTTGCTGTAATTTTTTAGGGATTTTAATATGTGTATATCATATAGCAAACCTTATTACCAACCATGTTTAAGGTTTGTGTTTATTATATTTAAGCATATCAAATTTCAATTTATGTACCATAATTCAAATTAAGGGTATAATTGCTTCATTTATTCTAGGCATGATTTTATGAGCTATATTCCTTTTTCCTTTTTTTCATATTCTCTTTCCTAGTGTTCTGTTTGGTTGCATATCTTTCACCAAAGTCATAGATTCTTCGTTACCTATTTAATTTTTTTTTCTCTTCATTTTCATATCTTCATTTGGCTCTATTTGATCTCTGAACCTTGAAGACTATCCTAGGATATTGGATATTCTTGTTGTTTACCTTATTTTAAGCAAGGAAACAAACCTTAAGTTTCTTATAGAGAGTATTAAATCATTTGCATGACAACTCACTGAAGCATTAACAGTCTTAATCAGTTACTATCATTTTTTACATTATTTATGGATTATCGTTATTATAAGAACAGTAAGGTTTCAGTATATTTTCTCATGCCCTCTCACCACCCACCTCCTAGAAAACAAAGTGAAAAATAAATTATCACAATCACAGTCAATACATATAAATCGTTCTTGCCCTTTCCAAAATTTGCGGCACTCCCAAAATTGAAATTTTGAATATTAAGAATCGATTAAATTTTGTATGCTTAAATTTTTTTATTGTAGTATACATATAACAATACAACTTATACAATACTTAAACTGATTTTGTAGTTTATTTGTGGAAATTGTATGTACAAACTGAATACATTGAATTTTAATATTTCCAATTCTCATTTCAATTGTAGCATAATTGGCATTTTCGACATAATTGTAGAAGACTTGTAGAAGTTTTAGTCTTCCCAATCTACAATTTATCTACAAATTATCTATATTTTATCTACAATCTACAATTTAACTACAATGTAACTAAAATTTAACTACAATTTCTGGAAAAATATATTTTCTTCTTCTTCGACGAGTTTCAATATGAAATTCAGTCAAAACCAAGTCTAATCTTCACCAAAATCCCTCAAAATTGAGATATAAATTCCTAAGCATATTTCAAATTATTTACAAAAACACTCAATCCAAGGAATTTTCAATTGTAGCATAATTGGCATTTTTGACATAATTGTAGAAGACTTGTAGAAGTTTTAGTCTTCCTAATCTACAATTTATCTATAATTTATCAATATTTTATCTACAATTTATCTACAATTTTATAATTTAACTACAATTTAACTACAATTTCTGGAAAATATGTCTTCTTCTTCTTCGACGAGTTTCAATTTGAAATTCAGTCAAACCCAAGTCTAATCTTCACCAAAATCCCTCAAAATTGAGATGTAAATTACTAAACATATTTCGAATTATTTACAACAACACCCAATCCAAACAAATAATGATTTTTGAAAATTCAAATTTGAATTCAAAGCTTTCAAACTTTTTAATGGCTATCAATGGTGGAAAATATATGGAGAAGGAGAGAATTACGCTGCAATTTCTTCCGTTTTAAATTTCGAAATTAATGGTGATAGAATCATCATTAAATCTGATTCCTACAAATGTGGAGCCTTTTTAGGGTAGAATCTATTTATTTTTGCTTTGGTATATATTTTATAGCAAAACTATGGACTATGCGGGTAAATACAATATTATAAACATTTTTTGTAATAAAATTTGCTATATAGTATAGATAGGTAAAAATTTTATTACCTAAATTGTGTGTTGCTTAGAGGATGATCTGTTAAGTATGGTTTTACCTTTTGAGATAGAAATATGATTTCTAACTTCAGTTCCCATAGTTACACAAGTATTTTTTGTTTAATAATTTTTTTTTTTTTTAAAAAAAGAAGAAACAAGTGGGAGTATTTTTTTGGTCAAAAAATTAATGGGTGCAAACTAGTGTTTAATTGTTAATTCACTGACGGTGTGCGTTAGAAGAAATCTGGTCTAGATGTAAGTTGATCCACTTTTTGTAACGGAGGAAAAATATCCGCATGATATCTCGAGCAATGTCGAAATTCTTGTTCCCAATGGCTTTTGATTCTGAAAGTTCTTCTCTATTGTCAATTTCTTTTTGAACTTTAAGAAATAATATGTATCGTATAATTATCTGTCAGATGTAGTTTCTTATTCAGATGTAGAGAGCTTAGATTGCATTATTTGTTATTCCTACTTGAAGCTTTATCCAACAAAAAAATATTAAGCAAATACTACAAAAAAAAAATTATAACTATTTTTTATAGCCTATGTCCTTCACAATAATTTCAAAGTAGTTTAAGAAATAATTTGAACACCATAGTTTGCTTTAAGCACATAATTAAATTATTACAACTACGGGTACGATTCCCATGACGCGATTGTAATGCCCCATTAAATTAAGATATAAGCATCCTTAGTTTGCTTTAATGAAATACAAATCTTTTTTTAAAAAAAAAATTTTAGGTGCTCCTATGCAAATAAAATCCGATAATCTATGGCCCTCACATAAATATAAAATTAGTATAGAAATTGCATTGAACTTTCGTAGTTTGCTTTAGGCGCGTTTACAATAGAATAATCATTGCCACGAGTACGATTTCCGTAACGTAGCTGTGATACCTAATTTTTAAATGTAGGGACACATTTATGTGACACGTCCACAACTTCTAATAACATTAATAAATTAAAGATGCTGCAAATCGTGGGCACGGTTCCCCTGACATGATTCGCAATGTGTATCAAACAAACAAGTGTATGACAATCGTAGCTTGTTCCAGATTAATTCCATAAAATAATAAAAGTAGTTATAAAGTTAAAAATACACAATATGTTTAAAATATGTAATAAATCATATAATAGGCTAATTATTAATAGTATAAGCGACTGTGCTAGAACCACGGAACCCGAAAATGCCTAACACCTTCTCCCGGGTTAATAGAATTCCTTATCTAGAATTTCTGATTTTGCAGACTTTTAAATAAAGTTTATTTTTCTTGATTTTGGATTTTAAAATAAACCAGTGACTTGGGATGCAAATAAATTATCCTAAATGGCAACTCTAATAAATAAATAAAATAATCTCATTTCGAATAATATCACTTCAATTGGAAAAACTCCCTTATATACCCCCTCAGGCTGGTAAAAAGAAGGTGTAACATCCACAAGATAACCTGCATAGTCAGTGTCAGCGTACCCAATAAGATTAAAATTGTCACTTGAGGGTAGTACATGACCAGGTCATGTGTTCCCTTAAGATATCTCAAAATTCTTTTCTGCAGCCTTCAGATGAGATTTCGTGGGATTTGATTGAAACCTTGCACGTAGTCCTATACTAAAAATAATATCAGGTCTGCTGGCAGTGAGATATAGAAGAGACCTAATACGCCTCTATACATGGTTTGATTTATAGAAGAGCCAGATTCATCCATGTCCAGTCGAGTAGCACTGGCAACCGGAGTCTCTATCACTTTTGATGCTTCCATATCAAACCTCTTCAAGAGCTCCTTGATGTGTTTTTTTTGCTGGTTGATGTATGTATCCTTTGTGGACTGCTTCACTTGAAGACCCACGAAATAATTCAACTCTCCCATCATGCTCATTTCAAACTCACTTTCCATGAGTTTTGCAAATTCTTCACACAGTGAATCAGCTGTAGCCCCAATGTAGACATGTAATTTTTTACCTTCCCCAAAATTTTATATATTTTAGTATTTAAATATTTAATTTAGGTCTAGTATCGTTATTTTAACTAGTTTTGACTCTTTTACTTTATTTTAAGAAAAAAATTAAAAATTACAAAAATAGTTTCATATTTCTCTATTTAATTCACGTGTTAGGTATTTTAGAAGGATATATTTCTTTGAACATACTTTATTTTAATATAATCTTTGAAAATATCAAAAATAGTTTCAACTTTAATTTTTAATTTTTATTTTAAATATATCTTCTTATAAATATTTTTAGAAGTAAATTAAATTTTCAGTCTTTTCTTAGCCTAATTTATAGATTTAGAGCCCAATTCAAACCTAAGCCTATTTTTATTTTACCCTATTATACAAAACACTAGACCCTTTGATCTTCTTCTTCCTTAGACAAAAAAACGCAGGAAAGACCTTGAACTCTATCAGAGCCCATCTTCTTCCTCTACGCCCTAAGAGAACCCCATTCCCGGCGGCAACACTTCACACCAAACGACCCCATCTCTACCTCCATTTTGCCATACAAAACCTAGCGACCAGATCTCCACAACCAGCCGTGACCCTCACCACCCCCCTCACACCGGAAAACACACACACAAAAGCAACCGCAGTTGCTGACCCCGACCCCTCCTCTTCAAAGCAGCGACAGAACACTATCAGCACACCTCACTGGACTTCCAACGCCACCAACAAGATGAGCCGCTAGCCAACCTCCATCAACCATTGAAATAGCCAACCGGCACCATAATTCTCACACAAAAATGCCAAAATAACTTCAGCAATTAATATAATTTTTATCAAGTGTTTTAGTCAAAGTCTCAATTCTTGGCTTCTGTTCAAACTTGCATGAAGTTAAAACTTCTTTAATAACAATTTTAATTGTTTTATTTAGTAACAAAATGGTGTTTGTGTGGTATACTAGTAGTCAGAATATGGAATATTAAGTCAGTTCTTTGCAATATTAATGGGTTTCAGATGCAGTTCTTGTTTGCCGATTTTATTTTTTAATCAAGCGTCAATTTTCCCATTCTCCTTCTCGCATATCAGTTGGGCTCATTTGATTCGAGTTTTCCGGATTGTTGATTGCAATGGGATATTTCATCAATTCAACTTTCATCACTGTTTGGATTTCACTTGAGGTCAACTCCTTACTTTGTTCTTTAATCTCTCATATGTATGATTTATGATTTGCTTGAGTTTCATGCTTTAATTGCTAATTTGTGACTGAATTTCTATGTTTTGTTTCATGTTTTAATGTAAACATTGTTGAATTCATGTAGCAGATAGAGGTGTTCAAGTTTAAACGTAAATGACAATTTGAATTGGAAATGTTTTATCGCTTATCGCTAGTAGCAAGTATTAGCTGATCACATCCGGGTAGGCAAGCCTTAGGGTTTTTATTAGGTTTTGAAATCAGAGGTCATTTCCTTAGTTAAATTTATCGAGAAATGCCCCAAAGGATTTGTATATATTTTTATCTGAGGTATGCCCTGTACCATCATGTATTTGGAGGTCGTGACAAACTTCGTGGAAAAGTATAGTATATATTAGCATTTAGGATATTACTTTTTTTTCTTATTTTATTTTCTTTCGATTAGGTGGGAATGACCCCGAGCCTTTAGTGTGTTTCTTTTTCTTTTTCTGTGTTGTTACCTCAATTTTAATATTTTAGAAGCCAACATGGTCAAGTGCGCAAACCGTACTAGTTACTGGACTCGGGGAATGCCTAACACCATCTTTCCAAGTCAAATGAACCCCCTTATCTGAATCTCTAGTGCAGACTTAATTTTAGAGTCCAAATAATTTTAAAAGGAAAATTATTTTAAAAACGCTCACACCGATACCAATGTCAGGTGGCAACTTTGAAAAAATCCTTTTGAACATAAACTTTTGTCATTTTCCAATTTGAAAATCTTTTTGAGCTTTACAAATATTTTTATTTATTCGCAGAGGGGTTAGTAGAGGTAAAAAAAAAGAAGGTGTAACAGCTCTGATGACTCTGCTGGGGACTTGCAGGTTCAAGTCGGTACTTGATCTTGTTGGCTTTTTGGATATTCAGTTGAGATGTTTGTTTTCTTTATTTTCTTTGTTTGTTTTGGTTTGTTTGTCTTGTTTTCTATTTTATTGGTTATTTATTTGTCACTTTTCCTTATGTGTTTAGCGCTTTATAATTATTATCATTTGCATAACCATGGGTCTTCTTTCTGTAATAAGTCTCGGAGTATGCGTCGTGTGCATGAACACTTTGTTGAGTCACCTTTATTTATTTTTTTTTTGGGGGGGGGGGGGGAGGCGTCGGATGTATGGAGTAGTGAAAAGCTTGAATATCCACCATCGACCATACGCTCCCCCGAATTGTCTTTCTAGTGAACCCCAAACTTAGGTCAGCCTTTAGGTTATTTTTATTTGCAACATGTCATATAGACCTAGGAGGGTTGGGTCCTAGGTACCGTATCTCTTTGTATGAGGCCTATCAAATTTTGTCAAAATGGACTCGTGGCCTAAAAAGACATTCAATCATTCCCTATGTGAGACATGTTGCATCTTTGAGGGTATAAAGGACATTTGACGTACTAATATTTGGGAAAGAGGGTGAATATAAAGATGAAGCAAGTAGGACCAAATTAATTTTTTTTCTTTCACAACTTTCTAGAAAAGAAAAAAAATTAAATGAAAAATCCAAAAAGATTTTGCATTTTCCCATCATTTTCAAAAATAAAAAATAAGTGGAAAAAATTCAAAAGATTTTACACGTTTCATCATTTTTCGAAAAATATGACTTCTTCAAATCAGTGGTTTTTTAGATTCTCTGTCGTATCCAATCCTCCTAAACTACATATATTTGATTCTCATCTTTCGGGGCGAGATAAGTAGGAAACTCACATAGGGTCCGGTATTCCTAGTAAGTCTTAGGTTCTTGGCTACGCGGGGTCTTAGCCAAATCTTGCATGTCTAGCCACTTTTGGCCATATCGACTATTCTTGTAAAAAGAGGTCATTTTGCAAAACTGGTTCAATGACCCATGTCTTAGGATCTTGAATCCACAAATAGGTGTCATATTTCTTTAAGGTTCGTCCTTTTTTGAGTTTGCATCTTTAAACACATCTTGTCATATCAGCTATTTTTTACAAAAAGGGTCATTTTTGTAAATTAATGTTTGGCCATAATTATTGGGAGTTTGAACTCATATAAGCCTTAGTAAGGTATTTCCATATATGAGTAGTCACTCTTATTGAGTTGGCACTTCTAGCCACTCTTGGCCACATAGGTCACTTTGTAAAAATAGCTCAATCATGTTTTGCATGTGTCTAGTATGAGGTGTTGTGGTGTAGCATAGTGTCTCAAGTCACTAACACCTATTTGGTTTCATTTTTCTTATTCAGGTATGACTCCATTTGCCAGAGCTCGAGCAAGACAAATGCCCCGGGACCATCATATTTGGGAGCTTGTTTGAAGAAACCTTCTATGTTTTGAGTCTATTGTTGTTGTTTTTTTTTAACTTTCTACTCCTGTCTAGTAGTGTTCATTCTTTTAGTTAGTGTCAGAGTTTGTCGTATAGCTAAGTTTGTCGAGTCTTTCATTATTGTACTTCCTATTTTGTATTTGAAAAACCAAAAAAAATATTATAAATGAAAAATCCAAAAAGAATTTTGTTTTTTAGTTTATTTTGTGTATTACTTTTCCAGAACTACGCTTGATCAGACTCATGAGGGACATGATACATAGGCAACTTACATAGGGTTTGATCGAATCATTTTTTAAAACTAAAGGAAAAAAGATAAAATTATGGATGTGCGAAGTGAGAGGAAAGAAAATGGTGTTTATCAGATAGAAAAATAAGCAAGCCAGGAAGTGCTAGAAAAGGAAGAAAAGAGAATATTGAAATGAACAAAATTGGGATGATGCCAAATGACCTTGTGACCGTATAAGTCATTCTAGAACCGTTAAATGTTGTTATGGGTATTGCATGCAATGTGATATTTTTATCTAATAAATGTCCTAACGCTAACATGTTAGCTTTGTTTTGCTCCTCTTTGTTACTTTCATTATTATCATAATAGAGAGTGGTTAGTTTGTGGCACTTTGGCGATTTATTCATAAAACACAAGGTCAAAGAGCAAAGAAGCCATGGCTAGAAAAGACTTGGACACAAGTGTTGTCGATCACCTAAGGAGATTGTTGAATCAGAATCTGAGTTAAAAGAAGAGGTCCTAAGGTTGAAAGGATAGATGGCCGAAATGTACCAAGCCTGGATTAGTGGGTGTCCTCTACCATTATTTCCCACTAACTACACTGAAAGCCTCATTACCATTCTGCCAGTGACACAAATCAAGATTCCCACTGGTGCTGATATCTCCCAACAACCTTTTCACACTCCACTCCCAAAAGCACCCCATATCCCGCTCTTTTGACCAGTCATGTTTTTGCTGCCTCTCCACAAGCTACCCTCTACTGATCCTCTAGTGAGCCCGCATTCCAACCTCCAGATACCCAATACTATGCCCCGGAACCCACTTTCAAAGTCCCAGATCCTTGCGCTTACATTTCTCACTTTGAGCCTCATGTTGAAATTGAGAAACCACCGAAGAACGCGGAGCAAGAGGAGATGTTTAGGAAATTAAAGAGTTTGGAGAAATCATTGAGAAATATGCAAGGGTTAGGAAGCTAGGTGAGTGTGGCTTATAAGGATTTGTGTTTGTTCTGTGATATCCAACTGTCTGTCGCGTTTAAGATGCCCAAGTTTGACTTGTATAATGGACATGGGGATCTTGTAGCTCATATGAAAGGCTATTACAGTAAAAAAGAGAGGCACTGGGGAAAAGACGAATTACTGATGGTGTACTTTAGACATTGTCTGAGTGGGGAAGCTTTAGAATGGTACACCCGCCAGGACGTCAGTAGGTGGTACACATGGGAAATTTGGCTCAGGCCTTTGCTCGGAATTTTCAGTACAATATAGAAATTGTTCCGGATCGCATGTCCCTCACCTAGATGTAAAAGAGGCCTAATGAAAGCTTTAGGGAATACGAGTTCAGATGGAGAGAACAATCTACCCGAGTCTCTCCTTTAATGGAAGAAACTGAGATGGTTGAGTACTTTCTTCAAGCTCAAGAGCCTATTTACTTCGGGCATTTGATCTTAGCTGTGGGTAAACCTTTTAATTATGTGGTAAAAATGAGAGAAAATGTAGAAAATGGGCTAAGTCAAGCAAGATCATGAGCTATATGCTATAAAATCCATAACACAAACAATTCAGAATGACACGAGAAGCTTGCTGGGTCAAAAGAAATATGATGATGTTGCCATGGTTGTCTTAGGATCACGTCATGGCCCAACGGGTCTGCCTCACCAATACACTTAGCCTCGACCCCAACCCCAAACCTATCCCCGAGTTCCACATATTCTACCTTAGTACTATCCTCCTAACAACGTCCAATATTCTGTCCAACCACTGGTCACTCCTTATGGCGAGCACCAGCACAGCATAATACTCTTTTGCCTTCACAATATTTTCGAGCACCCAACAACCCTAGGAAACATGGGCATAGAGGGGAACAGAGGCAAAGAAATAGTTTTATGCCAATCTGAGAATCCTACACAAGCTTGTTTGAAAAGTTAAAAAGTCTGGCCTGATTTAGCCGCTCCTCAGCTATACTCCAAACCCATATGAAAAGGTTTTGATCCTACTATACGGTAAATGTACCACTCTAATGTCCAAGGACATAGCATTGAATATTGTCATGCTTTGAAAAGGGAGACAGAAAGAATGATTCAAGAAGGGATAATTGTGGTCCAGGATAGTGACACCTAGAACATCGCACAAAATCCTTTACCTTCACATGATGATGCATACTTTGTGGGAGAGATACTTGGTGACAGGGAGTATGAGAATACTCTTGAGAACTTACTGACTGAAGTTAATGATATTGAAATTGAGGAAGGTCCCAGTAATTTTGATGTGCAACCCAGTGGCTAAGATGTCGAACTTGGAAATTGGAAAGATATTTCTTTCTTGGCTAACCAGTGAGAAGTTTTGCTAGTTTATTTTGTTGTCATTTCTGTTGTTTAGGTTATTTCAGGATTGTAATCGGATATTTTCTTGTGGCTCAAACCCTTATGCTTCTTATTTTACCTGTTTGTTTAGTGGTAGTAACTCGTCTAGTGTTATATAGGATTGTTCCAGTTTTGTAAGCCATGTCTATTTTTCTTGTTTTGTTCAAACCCTTTTTACTATCTGTCTAATGCAATCTCCTGTTTTCTATTAGTTCTAGTTAGTTTTTGTTTTCATGTTGACTCTTGACATGACATGCACGCATAATTCTCAGCCCGATCTTGAAAGTTAGTCTAATCTTGAAGCAATGACACAATTTTGAATATGATACAAGGATTAATTTGAGGAAACAAGTAAAGATTCACGCATTCTAAGATAACCTGAAGCTTGAATTGAGTGAAACTGAGGCAGTTAGTCTGGGAATCAAGAGGTTGATAGGAGCATACAACAAGGAAATGTCTCTCAAGCGGTTTGAGGTAAATCAATCAGTGCTGAAATGCATTCTTCCACATCAAGATAAGGTTGAGTCAAATCTGCTTCGAATTGGCAAGGGTCATTCATTGGACAAAGGTATTGCCCATTGCACTTTTTGTTTGTATTGATGTCACCAATAGATATTGTGTATGATTTCTTTTCTTGTCTCCAATTGCATGTTTGTACTTGGTATTTTTAATGTTTGGTATGACGAAGGCATTTTATTATGCTACCTAAACGCTTTTATCTTTTGCTACCCCTTTTGAGCCCTAATTAATTTTTTTATACCCCTCTTTTGGAATCATAATAGAGTTATAAGCTATAAAAGAAAAAGAAAAAGAGAAAAGAACAAAAGAAAAGAAAAGAGAAAAAGAAAAGAAAAGATAAAAGGAGAAAAGGAACAAAAAGGGAAAAAAAGAAAAAAGAAAAAAAACCAACTTTGTATTTGAACTACGTTCGACTTGATTCTTGTTACCTCAAGATACGTAGGCAGCCTTACGGTTTAGCTACACCAAGTAAAATATTTCATAATTCCCCGAAGTCAAGAATGAGGCAGATTTACTTAGAAATCCCATACAAAAAGAAAAAACAAAAAAATCTCCAAATCCCAAGAAACTGGGGCTAAAGTTTAAATTTAGCCAAAAGACCTGATTTCAAAAGTTATAATTTTGAACCCTTCCATTCCAAATTATTTTTAGCCTTCATGCCATCTTCTCTTTCCAACCCTATCCAAAACCCTACATTACGATCCAAAGAAAGATATTCCGACCAATCTTTGAGGATGCCAAATAAGTTTGTAGTAAAAGTATGATCTTCTTATATCATGGTTAATACATTGTTCTTATCACAAAGTGAGAAAATGATAAAATGAGAGTCTTACCGATGAAAACCATCATGAGAACCATAAGGAGACGGTGAGTTGAGGAAAAGAATGAGAGAGGCTTGATGGCGAAAACCCTTCAGGTCACTACAAGTCGACTGAGTATTATGGATAAGATATGATAATTGGAGCATTGAAGCCTAGTTTCACAGCTTAGAGGCATAACAAGAGCTGATGATTAGACTCGCTTGACAAATCAAGCCGCTTAATCCAAAATGCATGTCATGGTCAGTGGATATAGCCTTCAAATCAGATTAGTTTCTATTTTGTTCTTTTTCCTGGGTAAAAATATTTTCTTGTTAGATACCATTTTTTGTCATTTTTCTCCTTATTTGGTTCCTCTTGTTTTGTTTGAGTCCCTTCTTGAGTCTGTTTGGTCAGAACAAGTGAGAAATGACTTCAAAATTTGCTACCAACTTTCCAATTACATAAAACGTATTTGGCTAGCACATCAAACTGGCATAAGTTAAGAAAGAACAATATGCGCACTGAGTTGGTAACAATCAACATGCTTTGGGATTCATGTGAAATGCAAAAGTTTGGTAAATGTCAACTTATGAGCAAAATGCAACAGATAGAGGATATTGGGATCGAATAAAGGGGAGGTGTTTTTTGTGATAAGGGTTAAAAGAAAATGGATAGTCGATAACAGGCAAGGTCTTCGAAGTTGAAATCAAAGTTATCTTGGCAAGTGCAGAAGCAGCCGCCATCAAGGTCAAGGCCACAAACTAACCACCGTGTTTTATACTCACAAGTTTTCATTATCTGAAATATGGATGAATGTTATGTTCATAACAAAGCCTGATTTTTTCAGGTGTAATGCCCCAGTTCTGCTCAGGCAAAGGCTATTGAGAAGATCATATATCACCCCTAGAAGATGCAGTTCCTAGTTTGGGTCTTTCAAGTTATATTTTGTTTTAGGATATGCACTTCCTAAATTGAGATTTCATCCCTAGGAGATTCACTTCCTAGTTTGGCTCATTTAAGTTTATTCCTAGGAGACGCACTTCCTAGTTTGAATCATTGAAGTTACACCCCTAAGAGACGCACTTCCTAGTCTGGGTCTTTCAGGTTATATTTTTGTTTTAGGAGACACATTTCCTAAATTAAGGTTTTACCCCTAGGAGATACACTTCCTATTTTGGTTTATTTAAGTTCATTTCTAGGAGGCGCACTTCCTAGTTTGAGTCATTGAAGTTTCACCCCTAGGAGACGCACTTCCTAGTCTGGGTCTTTTGGGTTATATTTTTGTTTTAGGAGACGCACTTCCTACATTGAGATTTTATTCTAGGAGACGCACTTCCTAGTTTGGTTCATTCAAATTAGGAGACACACTTCCTAGTTTAAGTCATTCAAGTTTTATCCTAGGAGACACACTTCCTAGTTTGGTTCATTCAAGTTTCTTTCCTAGGAGACGCATTTCCTAGTTTGAGTCGTTTGAGTTCATTCCTAGGAGACACACATCCTAGTCAAGTCTTTAGTTTTACTCTCATCATTGCACCAATAGCACAAGGTGATTTTGCCAACAACTCACAAATCTTCCTAGTGCAAACTAGTGAAGAAAATTTTGTTTGTTTTGTTGTTTTGATTGCAGGCACCCACCTGGATAATAAGGGAATTCGTTTCAATTACTTCAAGTCTCAATTCAGTAGCAGGCGCCCACCTGAAGAACGAGAAATTTATTTTAGAATTCAATTCAAGTTAGAAGTAGCAAGAGCTCGTGGCAAGAATGCGAGTCAATAGTCCGAGATGACCAATAGAAGTAGTCTCAGTCCGAAATAAAAGAAAAGAAAAAAGAAACTGAATCTAAAATGCAGAAGCAGGTGAAAAATGTGAACTGCTCAAGACATGGTTGAGTTTATGCGTATTGCATGTCCGATCTTGACCCAAAGAAGTCGTGGAAGCATCAAGGTTCAAATCAAAAAGTCTGCATGAAGAACCATTCAAGACTCAAGAGCAAGCTTCAGTAGACTTGTAGATATGTATCTTGTAACTCATAGATGATAGGCTTGCTTATTTCTTTTAGATTTTTATTTGATGTAATAACAGGACCGTGAATCGGAACTTCGACGACACCTCAATCGGCTCTCCACCTTGATACGCTTCATCGCCGTTCCTAATTCTAAACTACACGTGGCTTGATTCCTTTATAACCAATGATATGTAGGAAGCTCAGATACCAGAGCTCGGCCACATTCTCCTCATTTTTAGTTTTTGGTCTCTCCAAATAAGTGTCGGATCAAAAAACTTGTCTCATGATTCTTTGTCGGAAAACTCTTTGTGTTTCTAGTCAAAAAAGGATAGTTGGAAACATGTACTTTTTTACCCTCCTTAAGATTTTACATATTTTACCATTTAAATTTTTAGTTTAGGTCTAGTATCGTTATTTTAATTAGTTTTGAATCTTTTACTATATTTTAAGAACAAAATTAAAAAACACAAATTAGTTCCATATTTTCTAATGAATTCAGTATTAGGTATTTTAGAAGGATATATTACTTTGAACCTATTTTATTTTAATATAATATTTTAAAATATCAAAATAGTTTTCACTCTAATTTTTAGTTTTATTTTAAGTATAATAGTTTATTAAAAACCAATTACCAGTTATTTTATATCTTCTTATAAGTATTTTTAGAAGTAAATTAAATTTTCAGTCTTTTCTTAGCCCAATTTTATAGATTTAGAGTCCGATTCAAACCTAGGCCCATATTTTTATCTTACCCTATTACACAAAACACTAAACCCTTTGATCTTCTTCTTTCTTAGAAAAAACCCTAGAAAGACCTTGAACCCCATCAGCACCCATCTTCTTCTTCTACATCCTAAGAGAACCCCATTCCCGGAGGCAACACCTCACACCAATGACCCTATCACCATCTCTATTCTGCCACCCAAAACTCAGTGACCAGATATCCATAACCAGCCGTGAACCCCACCCATCTCCCTCACGCCGAAAAACACACACACAGAAAAGCAACCGTAGCTGCCGACCCCGACCCCTCCTCTTCAAAGCAGTGGCAGAACTCCATCAGCACACCTCACTGGACTTCCAACGCCATCAACAAGACCACCCTCCACCCAACCTCCATCAACCATTGAAGCAGCCAATCAGCACCATAAATCTCACACATAAAATGCCAAAATAATTTCAACAATTAATATAATTTCTATCAAATGTGTTCTAGTCAAAGTCTCAATTCTTGGCTTCAGTCCAAACTTGCATGAAGTTAAAACTTCTTTAATAACAATTTTAATTATTTTATTTAGTAACGAAATGGTGTTTATTTGGTATATTGGTGATCAGAAGATGGGATATAGCCTCTTATAAGTTAGTTCTTTGCAATACTAATGGGTTTCGGGTGCAGTTCTTGTTTGTCAGTTTTCTTAATCAAGCATCCATTTTTCCATTCTCCTTCTCTCCATCACACAAATTAATGTTGGGTTCATTTGATTCAATTTTTTTCGGCGAGTTTCGAGATTGTTGAAGGTCGTTAGATGAGATTCCCAGGCAGATACGCAGTCCCGGTGTAAATTTGAAGTGCTATTATCTGATTGAACAATATTGTTACTTGCAAGGGGATCTTTAATCAATAAAATTTTGATCACTGTTTGGGTTCTACTTGAGGTCAACTCCTTACTTTGTTCTTTAATCTCTCATATGTGTGATCTATGATTTGCTTGAGTTTCATGCTTTAGTTGCTAATTTGTGACTGAATTTCCATGTGTTATTTCATGTTTTAATGTAAACATTCTTGAATTCATGTAGCAGATAGAGGGGTTCGGGTTTAAACATAAATGACAATTTGAATTGGAAATATTTTCTGACTTTTATTCATCGCTTAGCTAGTAGCAGGTATAAGGCCAATTACACCCGGGTAGGCAAGCCTTAGGGTTTTTGTTAGGTTTTGAGACCAGAGGTCATTTCCTTAGTTAAATTTATCGAGAAATGCCCCAAAGGATTTGTATATATTTTTATCCGAGGTATGCCCAGTACTATCATGTATTTGGAGGTCGTGACAAACTTCGTGGAAAAGTATAGTATATATTAGCATTTAGGATTTTACTTTTTTTTCTTATTTTATTTTCTTTCGATTAGGTGGGAATGACCCCGAGCCCTTAGTGTGTTTCTTTTTCTTTTTCTGTGTTGTTACCTCAATTTGAATATTTTAAAAGCCAACATGGTCAAGTGCGTAAATCGTACTAGTTACTGGACTCGGGGAATGCCTAACACCATTTTTCCAAGTCAAATGAACCCCTTATCTGAATCTCTAGTGCAAACTTAATTTTTGAGTCCAAAGTAATTTTAGCAATTAGGATTCTACTTTTATTTTTTTTCGATTAGGTGGGGACGACCTTGAGCCTTTAGTGTGTTTTTCTTTTTTCTTTTTCTGTGTGTTACCTCAATTTGAATATTTTAAAAGCCAACTTGGTCAAGTACGCAACCGTAATAGTTATGGGACTCAGGGAATGCCTAATACCTTCTCCCCGAGTCAAATGAATTTCCTTACCCGAATCTCAGGTGCAGACTTATTTTTGGAGTCCAAAGTGTTTTAATAGGAAAATTATTTTAGAAACAGTTACCTGGCACACCGAAACCAATGTTAGGTAGCGACTCTGAAAAAATCCTTTTAAAGACAATTTTTTGTCACTTTCCAATTTGAAAACCCTTTTGATCTTTACAATTCATTTTCTTTATTTTTAGAGGGGTTAGTAGAGGTAAAAAAAAAAAGGCTGTGACACCAAAATGATATCATCAACATATACCTGAACGATGAGCAGGTTCCTCCCCTGTTTCTTCAGGAACAAGGTGTTGTCAATTTTTCCTCTTGTAAAATCATTTTCTAAGAGAAATTTTGAAAACCTTTCATACCAAGCTCAAGGAGCCTGCTTCAACCCGTGCTATGCCTTGTCTAGTTTAAACACATCAAGGTATTCATGACATTCAAACCCTAGAGGTTTCATTAGATAGACTTTCATCCTTAAGAAATCCATTCAGAAATGCACTTGTGACATTCATTTGGAACAGAGTGAATTCCATATGTGATGCAAAAACAATTAGGATTCTAATAGCTTCCATGCAAGCAACCTGAGCAAAGATCTCATCATTATCGATTCCTTCCTCCTGATTGTAACCTTGGACCACTAGCCTAACATTGTTCCTTATAGTGTTTTCATGTTCATCAAGCTTATTCCTGAATATCCACCCGGTTCCTATGATGGTTGATCTGAGGGTCTAGGTACCAGGTGTTAAACATTTTCCTTTTGAACTAATGTTACTCATCTTGCATGGATGTAATCCAGTTTGCATCTTTTAAGGCTTCCTTGATGTTTTTGGGTTATATTTGGGAAATAAAGGTTGTGAAGGCAAGTAAATTTCTGGGTTTTGATCTGGTTTGCATCCTAAATCTAGAGGGGTAATTATGTTGTCAAGAGAATGGGAGCTTTTGTGTTTCCAGTTGGGCATTTGAGGCTCGTTTGTAGAGGAGCTGGGTAGATCTACCTAGTTCCTTTGTATTCTTCTCTTGGCTACCTGTGGAGAGCTTTGCACTGCATTAACCACACTTTCTCCAGCATTAGTGGTTATGATTGTGGTACATGGTTCCTCTCCAGATTAAGAAACTACTGCCTTTCTGTTTGCCATATCTATGACTTTACTTGGAACTAGCAAGGGTTTTCTATATTGATCACCCTTTTTAGTTTTCTCACAAAAGATAGGACTCGTAAAAGATTACATGAACACTCTCCTCTACACATTGATTCCTCTAATTGTAGACTTTGTAGGCTTTAATTTGAGACGAATATCCCGGGAATATTTCTTCATCGCTCTTGGCTTTGAATTTTCCAAGCTGATCTTTTCCATTATTAAGGACATAGCATTTTCACCCAAATGTTCTCAAGTGAGTCATCCTGAGCTTCCTTCCATTCAGCAACTCATAGGGAGTTTTTTTCAAGAGAGACATGATCATGCACTTGTTCACCAAGTAGCAGGCAGTATTAACACATTCAGTCCAGAAGTTCTTCGCAATTCCACTATCGATCAACATTGTCCATGTCAATTCTTCAATAGTTCTATTCTTCCTTTCCACAATTTCATTTTATTGTGGAGTTCTGGGGGCAGAGAAGTTATGGGTAACCATTCTCGTTGCAAAAATCATCAAACTTGGAATTGTCAAGTTCTGTCCCATGATCCGATCTTATGCAAGCTACTTTTGAATCCATCTCACTTGAATTTTCTTCACAAAAGCTACAAAAACTTCAAAAGTTTCATCTTTTGTTCTGAGGAACATAGTCCAAGAGAATCTGAAATAGTCATCCACTATCAAAAAAAAATATCTTTTTCCTTCTCTACTTTGCACTCTCATAGGACCACATAAATCCATGTGAAGGAGATCAAGTGGTTTCGAGGTGCTGATATCCTTCTTTGGCTTAAATGCAGATTTCACATGCTTTTCTCTAGCGCAGGCATCACAAACTTTGTGCTCCATGAACTTTTATTTGGGTAGACCACGGACCAGGTCCTTCTGAACTAGCTTATTCAGTATAGAAAATCTTGCATGCCCCAGCTTTCTATGCCATAATTCAGCATCATCATCAACTTTTTTTGAGTAACTCAGATCACCACTTGGTAGGGATTTAAAATCAGCAACGTAGATGTTCTTGTGTCTTTTGGCCACCACTACCACTTCACCCAACACTAGATTAGTAACTATGCATATTTTTGACAAGAACTCAACCTTGTTTCCTTTATCACATATTTGAGAGACACTAAAGAGACTGTACTTAAGGCCATTGATGTAGTATACATTCTCAATTGAGTGAGTGAGTGATTTACCAACTTTCAACTCCAATAATGTACCCCTTTTTTTCCATTGCCAAAGGATACACTCCCTCCTTGCAGGTCTTCTAGTAAAAGAAAGTCGATGATGTTCCCAGTCATGTGCTTTGAACAACCACTATCCATGAACCATTATTGACTGCTTCCTTTCATTATTCCCTGAACAAGGAAATCAATACTTAGTTAGAAATCCAAACAATTTTGGGTCCCTTGTAGTAAGCAAGAGGATGAATAAGGACGCTCTTGGTCCATGCAGGTAACATGCGTTCTTTATGGGTGGCACCTAGTCCCTTTTTAGTAGTTATCCTTTCAGCAAACACTTTTTTTTTTAAGAGACTAAACCCTGGCTTGGAAATTTTCCTTGAAATGCCCATTGTTTCCACTGCAGGTACACAACCAATTATCTAGTACAGTAACATACTTGCTATGGGGGTTGTAAGGAGTTATCTTCCTTTGAAACCCTATTCACTGCCTGTTTCCACCATTATTAACATAAATGGAAGTAATAGCTTCCGAGGACCAGGTCCACTTAAGGGACTATTCAAGATCATTTTTTACTCTTTCCATATCAGTTTGGAGTTGTTTATTTTTCTCAAGTTCAACACACAAGCTAGTTCTCACAGGTTTCAACTCATTTTCAAGCTTAATATATGCCTCACTAGCTACCTCTTTTTCTTTTTCAGAATTTCTAGGCCTACGCTCAGTTCTTAGTTACTCTATAGTTTCTCAAGTCTGCAATCACTATTAAGAGGTCATTTCTCTCCTGCTCAATTGTAGTCACTCTCTTCACTAGAGCATCCTTTCTTTGCTTATATTATCAATGGTTTCTTTTATGTCAACGACTACAACCACCAAATCATTTCTTTCATGTTCTACACTAGAAATTTTTCAGTTAAACCCATTTTTCATTCTCCAAATTGCTAATGGTTTCCTTTAGATCAACTACACACACTACCACATAATCTCTAGTTTATTCAGGTTCTCCTAGTTCTAAGGTCAAGGCTTATTTATCCTCTACAAGACTATGATAGGCATCAATCTTGCTAATGACATGAGTTTTTTAGGGGAGTACGATTTTAGATTTCTCTTAACATCCTTGAAGTTTATCTCATCATTGTCATCATATTCATTATCGTCTGATTGAGTCATCGAAGCAAACATTGAATTATATTCATTTCCTTCACTTTCAACTACCATTATGGAACTATAACCTGCATCAGTTTCTTCTTCATACTCACTGGAGGAATCTCCCCATGCTGCAAGAGCTTACTTCACAACATTGTCAGTAGATCTCTTCCTTTTGAAATGTTTGTCAAGAATCGAGCTCCTCTTTGCTGCTTTATCATGGTTGTATTTGAAGTGGTCTTGATTCATGAGAGGGCAATCATCGATGAAATGCCCTAGCTTCCCACACTTATGACAGAAGTCATAATTCTTTGTTTTGCTAGAGTTATTGCTTTTTAGTATTCCTCTATTAACTCTGACCATCTTCTGAAACCTTTTGGTCAAGTAAGCTATGTCACTATCTTCCTCACTTAAGTTATTGCTTTCAGCTTTGAGTACCAGGTTTTTTCCTTCTTTGGCTCTCTTCTTTCGCTGTCTATTGTCCTCTTCATTTCATAGGTTTTCCGATTTCCAACTAGCCAATCTATGGTCAGATCATTCAAGTATTTGCTTCACCAATAACATTCTTTTTACTCTCCCAAGAGCTAGGCAAGATACTAAGAATTTTTCTCATAAGCTTGTTCCTGGGAATTACTTCACCAAGTGAGTATAACTCATTTATGATGGATGTGAATCTTGTATGCATGTCTTGAATAGATTCATTATCTTTCATCCTAAAGAGCTCACAGTGGTAAGCATATCAATCCTAGATTTCTTTACTTGAGTGGTTCCCTCATGTGATATTTGTAGAGTCTCCCCTATCTCCTTGGCGAATTGACAAGCTAAGATCTTGTTGTATTCATCAGGTCCTATGCCATATACCAAAATATTCTTGGCACGAAAATTCTTCTCACTTTTCTATCTACAATATTGTACTCTTTTCTGGTCTTTGGCGTCGTCACTAGAGGGTCTTTAACCTTCTTTGTTGGGACATAAGGACCATCACATATAATATCCTACGACTTAGAGTCTTCTTCCATGATAAATCATGCATTCTCATCTTCAACCACCCATAGTATTTCCCATTAAACCTGGGTGTCTATACGGAGACTGACCTTCTTCAGTATTTGGTGGAGAAGCAATAAGGATCCTTCTTAGGTGTTAACATTATAGAAAGAACGCACTCTAATACCAATTGATATTTTATATGAGTCCACCAAACCATAGAGATATCAGGTCCTCTATGATTTTCCACTGAGCACGCTAATGAAACAGTAAGTAAGACAGGGAGTTTCACGTTAAAAAATCCCCGCTCAAGGGGATAAAAACCCATGACCTACACTGGTAGGATTTTAGCTTCACTATGAGCAAATTTAGATATGAAATCTAGGAACTAAACTCTTAATCCCTCACTAACTTATAATACACATATTACAAGTCAGTTAGCAATACATCTATTACAAAGACGTCAACTCATGAGTAACTCTAGTCACGAAACAAACACTAAGGGTTTATGGTTTTACAAGGGGTTCCTAAGCAACTCTTCTAGATAAGCAAAGTAGGAATTACAACGAGAAACAATTACAAGTTACAACTCAACTAAATACAACAAGATATTAGATTTAGGAACTAGTATGTAGTAGTGTTAACTTTGTTCTTTATGCACTTGAGGAAATTCTCAAATATCATGTGGCTTCAATGCATGAAGTGAATTCTCAAGTGTGCAAGTGATGTTTTGTTGTAATACACTAGTTAATACAACTTGGATGACATCACTTGAATGATGTAATCACTTGGTTGGTTAAAGGACAAGTGATTGCAGAACTGTGTTGCACTGTTTCTATGTAAAATGCAGGCTGTCACTTTCCAGCTGCACACAGTTGATTTCGTACTGCAGTCAGGGAAACACAAGGGTACCAGGTCCCAATAGTGATTCTCTATCTTTTGAAGTTGTAGAAATTTACATTAGCTGGAATCTGTTGATTTGTGATGTTTACCAAGTATGTCAGGTTCCTGATTTGGTTCATTGAAAGTAAGTTAGATCATCAAACATATGTCTAAGATATTGGAAACCCATCAGATATGTTATGGGCATGTGTGTTGGATTTTAAAAGAAGTTGGGATAAGCATCTGCCTCTTATCGAGCTTGCATATAATAACAGTTACCACTTCAGTATCCAGATGGCTTTGTACGAGGCTTTGTATGGGCATACTTGTAGATCTCCAATAGGGTGCTTTGATGTTGGAGAATCTGGGTTACATGGGCCAGACTTGATTCAGAAGGTCGTAGAGAATGGAAAGCTTATCTAGGAGCAATTCTTGACAATCCAGAGTCGTCAGAAGTTATATTTTGACGTACGGCAATGCGGCTTAGAGTTGAGGGTTGATGACTAGTGTTCTGAAAGTGTCGCTTATGAAGGGTGTGATGAGATTTGGCAAAAAAGGCAAACTTAGCCCATGGTATATTGAACCTTATAGGATTATTCAGAGAGTGGACCGGGTAGCTTATGAGTTAGATTCGACCTTAGAATTTGAGTGTGTCCATCCAGTTTTTTAGGTATCTATGCTATGAAAGTGCATTGGGGATCCCAACAGAGTGATGCCCACTAATAATGTACAGATCACGGAGAACTTATCACACAAGGAAGTTGCAGTTGCCATCCTAGACCGATAACTTTGCAAACTTTAAAATAAGGAGGTAAACTCCGTGAAAGTTTTATGGAGAAGCAAGAACGTGGAAGAGATGACGTGGGAAGCAGAGGAAGAACTATTACAAAGTTACAACTCAACTAAGGACATAAAATGACTTGATGTGGGATTTTTTCCGTAGTTGCTTTGTTCTTTATTCTTGAAGCACTTGAAACTTTCTTGATAGATAGTCACGCCTGAGTTTAAGTGAAATCTCTAAGTGTTCAAGTAAAGTGTTTTACCTTCCTCGATTGTATTAATAAACGTGTGACATCACTTACAATGATGTAATCAAGGTAGGTAAAAAGTCTTCCACAGAAAGTTGACTGCTGCACTTTTCCTGTACTATAACGTGTTCAGGCATAAACTTTCCAACTAGAGAGTTGACTTCGTACAGTCACCTAGGAAATGGTAGGGAAATGTTCCCTCGGTTGTTCCATCTACTTCGAAGAGTTGAGCCATATCCCAAGATGGAACCTTATAATCTTAAGGTCTTGTAAATATATAACATGTTTCTTATCTGGTTATGGATAGTAAGTTTGTTAGATCATCAAAACATAAAATAAAGTACTTATGACCAAGGTACTTGTCACCTATCAATTTTTCCTTTTTTGATGATGACAAACTCATAATTTAAAATCCCAGAAAGAGCCACATAGAACCAAACAGTGCAATCTCAATGCAATTATTCTTCCCCCTTTCGGTATCATAAAGAGATTAGTAACAGGAAATCAAGCAAGAAAGAAGTCTAGCTAAGTTAACTCATGCCACTTAAGTGCACACATTATTGAAAACAAAAATTAAAAGAATGGTAGCATAACATCAAAAGGAAACCACTTGCATTAACCAAATTTGGACCTTTACATGTGGGAGCAGAATCATTGTTGTCATCCATAATTTTAAAACAAACAAAAAAAATTACCAGAAACAAAAAACATCACCAAAAGGAACTAAGAAGATGGACACTGGTAACTTGACACTGAGGGACATCCTTTAGGGGACACTAGAGGAAGGGGGCTTGGAAGTGGAAGCAAGGGTTTGGAGAAAAATATCCATGTGAGCATTCATGGACATTTGCTAATTGCGCAGTCTTTCTTTCAGGTCCTCTACCTGTTTCCTGAGCTCAACATTATCCTTTGTTAGGCATGCAACTCTAAGCTGTGAGAACTACTAGAACCTCGTGCCTCTTGTAACTGACTGAGCTGACTCTTAAGAATCACGTTCCTAGACTTCAACTTTCGGATCTCCTCTACAGCACTATTTTGAGCATTTATCAGTTGAGAGATATTGGAAGTTATTCCACCTCCTCTGACCTTGTCAATGCACCCACACCCCTCAAGAGTGTTTGTTGAAAAATATTGCTTCTTAGTGCCCATTTTGGCCTTTCCCAGAGGTACTTTGAAGAACTCAAAGAACTTTGTGAGAAGAAACCCATAGCACAGGATTCCCATCCTTAAGGTCTGCCACCTTCAGCATATGCTTAATCATTATGCCAGGCAGATTGATGGTGGTAAAGTTATCTAAGGCTTCCATAAGGAACATGTTAGATTTTGGATGTAATAGATTTTCTCTCAGTGCGGGGAAGCAACACTTTGTTAACAATCTCAAAAAATAATTGATATACTGGAATGAGTGCCTTCTTATGCACCTGTTCCCCATGCTGGATTGCCTTGTCCTTGACAATGGTATTTATGAAGTTTGACATGCAGGAACCGTGAACAGACGACTGTCCTTCAGCAGGAAACCTAGAACTGACCCTAATAAGGCAGATTCCATCACTATGTCCACCCTATTTATTAACACATAAATTTGATCTCCCTCTACTGTGAAGAGGTCGGTATAAAAACTTCATACCTCCTTCTCATACAATTTGGGAATCTCATTTGTAAACAAATTAGTCCATTGTTGAAAATCACAAATTTCCACTAACTGCCTCATCTTGACAAGCTCTAGAATGTCATAGGAAAATATGCGGCCCTATAGTACTTTCTGATTTCTCAACTTCCTTTTCTCAAAACTTAGAGACTCACCAACTTTTGCTTTCTTGATAGTACCATGTCATCATCCATTTTCCTTTTCACTGACTTGTGAATAGCCTTTCCCTTCTCCACTGACTATGTATGCATATGTTCACCAGAATTTTTAACTTCATCATCAAACTTATCACCATTCTCTTTCACTATCTTGTCACCAAAAAATTTCACTAACTTCTCACTAATATCAGCATCAGCACTTTTAGAGGACCTTTAACATTTATAAAAGTGTGTCTTATAGATTTAGAGTGAGAATGTTTTTGCTTCGAGGGCTTGTGGCTTAAGGACCTTATTGATTTTAGCAATCAATGTATTTGGCCCTCTTGAGTTGCACTCAAGATTTTCCAATTTGTTTCTTGATCTAAAGCATTTGAGCATAGCAGGAGGCGGCTGCTACATGTTCTACTTCAGCTATTAAGAACGCCATTGAATTTTGCTTCCTTGAACCTCAAGAGACAAGACAAGAACCCAGAGAATGTCCCATTTTGGATGTGATTTTCCTATCAATTACTTGAATGATGGTAGAGAACCAAGTCTGTGTTCATCTAAGATATCTAAAAATCTTACAGCAGCCTTCAGATGAGACTCTTTTGGATTTCACTGAAACTTTGCACAAATCCAACTTTGAACAAAATGCCTAGTCTACTTGCAATGAGATATATGAGTGATCTAGTGATGTCTCTATGCATGATTTGATTTAGAGGAGAAGTAGGTTCATTCATGTCTAGGCGTGTAGTTGTGGAAATGAGAGTGTTGATGACTTGTAATGCTTTTATGTCAAACCTTTTTCAACAACTCAATTTTCAGTTTATGTTGTTATAGTCGTAGGACCAGGTTCCTCGATAGAATCAATAAAGGTTCTCCATATTGATAAGTATTTATGTTCCCTATTAAGATAAGTAAATCAAGAGGATTCCTTCATCTCTTTTAGCATCAAATTTTCAAAGCTGATCCTTCCCATTGTTGAGAACATAACAATTGCACCCAGATGTCCTCAAATGAGTCAACAACTTTGGTCAAGATATTTGCAATCCCTCTATTAATTAATATCGACCGCGATAAATCTTTAAGAGCCCTGTTCTTCTTTTCCACAATTGAGAAGTTGTGTAATCCTTGGAGCTGAGAAGTTGAGTAATCCTTCTTTTAATGTAAAATTCATCCATTCTAGCATTATCAAAACTTGTTCCATAATCTGATCTGATGCAAGTCACATTTGTTTCCAACTATACTTGGATCTTCTTGATAGAAGCAAAAATTACTTAAAAGATCTTATCATTTGTTCTGAGGAACATAGTCCAAGTGGACTTGGAGTAGTCATTCACTTACAGATATATCTTTTTTCTTTCATATTTGGATCTCTCACTACTCCACATAGATCCATATGTAGAAGATAAAGTGGCCTTGAGGTTTTGATATGCCCCTTTTAGGCTTGAAGGGAGATCTAACATACTTTCTTTATGCACAGGAATTGTACACTTTGTGTTCCTCAATACTCAACTTGGTCAGACCACAAATCGGGTCCTTCACGACTAGTTTATTTAATGATGAAACCCGCATATCCCAGTGTTTTGTCCCATAATTCAACATTATTTTCAACAAATCTCAACCAACATATATCACCACTCTATAGAGGCTTAAGCACAGCAACATAAGTATTCTTGCATCTTTTGGCTAAAACATCACCTCACCAGTCACATGATTTGAGATTGTGCATATCTTGGACAAGAATTCCACTTTATTTTCCTTGTCACATACCTTCTAACTCCTAAAGTGTACCCTTTTTGTATTTCCAAAAGGTTACACTCTCTCCTTGTAGGGCTTTTAGTGAAGGAAAATTGATCGTAGTTTCAGTCATGTGCTTTGAGCAGCTGTTGTCCATATATCCTTGTTGGCTGCTCCCCTTTACTGCTCCCTGCACAAGAAAATCAAGGGTTAGATTTAGGAACCCAAATAAGTTTGGGCCCCTTGTTATGAGATAAGGGATGAATGAGTGCTTTTTTAGTCCAAGCAGGCAGTATGTGTTTCCTATTTGATGGACCAGGTCCTCTAGCAGTAGTTACTCTCTCAGCAAAGACTTTATTTTTCTCATGAGACTGAACCCTGTCCATGCAATTTTCCTTGAGGTGCCCATTGTTACTACAGTTGATACATAGCCCATTATCAGTTATATTAGTTCCCTTTCTATGAGGGTTGTTCGGAATATATTCCCTGTGAAACCCAATACCCTAGTTGTTTTTTCGATTTTCGGTGTACATGGCAGTGATAGCATAAGAGGACCAAGTCCACTTAAGAAATTTTTCAAGGTCACTCTTTACTTTCCCTAGTTCTTCCTGAAGCTGTTTGTTTTTCTCAAGCTCAGCACACAGACTATTCTTCACCAAATTTAACTCATTTTCAAGCTTAATATGTGCCTCACTTGCAACTTCCATTCCCTTTTCAGAGTTTCCAGACCTACTTACCATTTTAAATTCCTCAATTGTCTCTTTCAAGTCTACTACCACCACTACTAGGACATTTCTCTCTTGCTCAATAATAGAAACTCTCTCAGTCAAGGTTTCTTTTTCTTTAGTTACACACTCAAACGTTTCTTTTAAATCCACCACAACAACCATTATATCATCTCTTTCATGTTCTATACTAGCAACTTTCTCTTCTAAGGCATTTTTTCCTTTTTCAGGTTCTCTATTGTTTCTTTCAAGTCAACTACAATTACTAAGTCATCTCTGGTTTGTTCAGCTTGCCCTAGTTCCATATTTAATGCATCTTTATCATTGATAAGACTATGGTATGTATCAATTAATACATTTGATAATGACGCGAGCTTTTTAGGATAGTAAGATTTTAGATTTCTCTGAACATCCAGAAAATTAACCTCGTCGTCGTCATCATTTTCATCGTCATCAAATTGGGCCATTAAAGCAAAGATTGAATCAAACTCAATTGTTTCATTTTCCACTGGCATCATTGAACTACCACCATGACCGTTTCTTCTTTAAATTCACTGGAGGAGTCACCCCATGTAGCAGGAGCTTGCTTTACAACATTGTCAGCATCATTATTTCTCTTGAAGCATTATCATGAACCTGGTTCCTCTTTGATGCTTTGTCAAAGTTGTTATTGTACAGATCTTGCTTTAGGAGAGGGCAGTCCTTGATGAAGTGTCCTGTCATGCCACATTTTTGACAGAGGTCATAATTTCTTGGCTTGCTAGAACTTCCCTTTTTTGAAATTCCTCCATTCCAGCATTCCAGCTTCCGGAATATTCTTGTCAAGTAAATCATGTCCTGGTATTCACTACTTGAGTCATTGATGTCCGACTTGAGGACTAGGTTATTCTTCCTCTTGGGATCTCTTCTTTCATTGCCCTTCTTCTTCTTCTTCATTTCATAAGTTTTCAAGTTCCAACAAGTTCATCCATGGTCAGTGTTTGCAAGTCCTTCGCCTCTTTAGTGGCATTTACTTTGCTTCCCAAAAATTGGGTAGTACACTAAGGATTTTCCTAACAAACTTGTTTCTCGGAATAATTTCACCAAGAGAGTGAAGCTCATTGATGATATAGGTGAATTTAGTGTGCATATCTTAGATGGATTCATCATCTTTCATTCTAAAGAGCTCATATTCAGTTGTTAGCATATTGATCTTGGATTGCTTTACCCGTGTTGTTCCAATGTGAGTTGTTTGAAGAGCCTCCCAGATTTCTTTTGTTGATTGACATGCTGATATCCTGTTATATTCATCACGATCAATGCTACACATAATAAATTTATTTGCACAAAAATTCTTTTCTATGGCCTTTTTATCATCGTCACTAAAACCCTTTCTCGTCTTGGGAATGACTACAACTGGGTCGTCGAGGTTCTTTGTTGGACAAAGGGTTTGTCACATATGACATCCCATAACTTAGAATCTTCAGCCATGATGAAGTCGTGCATCCTAGTTTTACACCATCCATGATATTGACTGTTGAACCTTATAGGTCTATGAGTAGACTAGTCTTCTTCGAAGTTTGGAGGAGCAGCCATGACGATCCTTTCTAGGTGTTAACCTGATAGAAAGAACCCGCTCTAATACCAATTGATAGAATATAAGGGTCCACCAAACTCTATAGAGAACCATTTTCTCTATGAGTTCTACTAGAGCACATGCACACGGTTGTAAGTAAATGACAAGAGGAATTTATATGGAAAATTCCCAGGTTAGCAAGATAAACAACCACGACCTACCCATGTAGGATTTCAACTTCACTACTGAGAAACTTTTAGATTACAACCTATGGAACCTAGGAATTAACCTCTTAATCCATCACTAAATTGTAATACTCTATTACAAGCCACTTTGTACTAACCTTGTTACAAAGACTTCACAACTTGACTAACTCTAACCAAGACACAAACATACAAGTTTAAGGTTTACAAAAGGGTTCCTATCGAATAATTCTAAACAAGTTGAGTAGGAAATACGATTGAAGAACTATTACAAAGTTACAATTCAACTAAGGACATAAAATGACTTATGTAGGAACTGGTCTGTAGTTGTTTTGTTCTTTGTTCTTGAAGCACTTGAAGCTTTTTTGCTTGATAGTCACACCTGAGCTTGAGTGAAATCTCGAAGTGTTCAAATAAAGTGTTTTACCTTCCTTGATTGTATTAATACATGTGTGACATCACTTACAATAATGTAATCAAGGTAGTTAAAAAGTCTTCCACAAAAAGTTGACCGTTGCACTTTTCTTGTATTGTACCGTGTGCAAGCAGCAACTTTCCAACTGGAGAGTTGACTTTGTGCAGTCATCTTGGGAACTGGTAGGTACCTGTTCCCACAATTCTTTTTTCTACTTTAAAGAGTTGAAACATATCCCAAGCTGGAACCTTGTGATCTTAAGATCTTGTAAATGTATAACATGTTCCTTATCTTGTTCTGGATAGTAAGTTTGTTAGATCATCATTATATAAAGCAAAGTACTTATGACCAAGGTACTTGTAACCTATCATTATTGTTGTGTTCTTGTGGGGTTAGTGTTATCTTGAATTTGGAGAAAGTAAAGATTATAGCGGAGATGATGCTCATTTTAATTTAAAATAAGCATATCGTTCGTCATGCGAAAGTTCTACCTTTCGTAACTTAATGATAGTATTATTATCGCTATATTAGATTATGGTACGAAGAAATGAGTTTAGTTATTGTAAATATTATGATAAGGTATTAAGGCTAAACCCATTTATTTTTGGCATAATCTCCTAACTATATGCGTTTGATAACTAAGGGCGAAGCTATATTGTGGACACCCTTCGCCAAATATTATACTACGTATAAGGTAAAATATTACTTGTTATTGATTAAAAGACTTTAATCACTCTTGCACAGTCCACTTGCAAAAGGGTGTTCAAAATTTGAACACCCTTATTGAATTTCCTGGCTTCACCACTGCTGATAATGAGACATAAAGAGAAGTTTGTACTCCTAAAAATGTGTAAGCTATCCTAGTCCTATAAGTTACAGTACTCTCCCATATCGGGACTTTATATTCAGTTAATTATTGCCTTCTTCCAGTCAAATGAGCATATGGTGTTTATATATATATATACCGAGCCTACTGTGGTCGAGCACTTATAAGCGAGCCCAGAATGATCGAGAAACAAAGTCTAGTATGGCCGAGCGCCCATGAGCGAGCCTACTACGGTAGAGCAGTTACACGTTCCGAGTCGTATAGGGTCGGACATCTATTTTACATACCATATTGAGAGAGTTGAGTCAATATCAGGAGATAAGTATACCTCCAGATCATCCTTGACTCCCAGCTACATTCAGTTATAATATTATCAGTTTAGTTTCAGCTTTCAATTATTATATTTCCTTATACTCAATATATTATTTCATATTGATGTCTCATTCCTAGGGACGCTACATTTCATGCATGCAGGTTCGGATAGACAGACTAGCAGACCTCCTCCATAACTCATGTCTGTGATCATCTTGATCTGTAAGCTTGACGTCCTTCAGAGTTGCCAGGTTATGTATGTATGTATGTATATAATAGATAGGTCGGCGCCCTATTCCAACCACAGCACATCCATCAGTAGAGGCTTGTAGACATATATTGTCAGTTAGTGCCGTATGTTGGGCTTGTAGGCCTTGTATGTATATTTTTGTTGGTTTGTGAGCTGTAATAGTTGTGACGACCTAAGCTTTATATTGATATTCAGTAGGAGTTAATTCTCTTTCAGTTTTATAGTTTGTTTAACAAATTGTCTTCAAATGTGGCCCTATAGCCAAAGTATGATATTGTATGTTCAGAGTCTCCCAGTCGCAAGTTGGTACGCTAGGTTAAGTGATGCACCGGGTGCCGGTCTTGTCCCCCAAGTTTGGGGCATGACATTTAATTATTATATAATCTATAAATATTGATAAAGAAAAGTAAAAGTAATTCATTTAATTTAACTAATTGTATCCGCTAGCCAAAAAATATTTTCTCGGCTATTATTTTTGGGAGTAATTAAAAAATATACATTTCTCTAATTTTTTTGGGAAAATAAAAAACTTATTGCTTAATAGGATATTAGCTGTCAAAAGCAAACCCAGCTTGGGCACCGGAGGTAGTTTCTCAGCAGTGTACTAAGGGAGAAATTTAAAAATAGCCCGATTTATAGCTGGTCCTGCAAAAATAGCCCAATTTTAAAAGTAATCAAAATTTACGCACTTTTCTGTAAAGATAAATTTGCGCGAAAACACTATTCAAAATCCAAAATACTCCAATATATTATGTTGGAGTTCCAGCATAAGTATACTTGAACTCCAGCATATTATACCAAAGTTCCAGGATAAGTATGCTAGAACCCACATAATATGATGGAGTTCCAGCATAAGTACACTAGAACTTCAGCATAATATAATGGAGTTCCAGCAAAGTATAATATACTGGAGTTTGGAGCACTAGTGCTCCAGTCTCCAGTATATTATACTGGAGCCCACAAAGTATATCAGTCAAGCAAAATATGCTGGAGTTCATACATAGGTACACTGAACTCTGGTATACTATGTTGGACCGGTCTTTGTTGTAGCAAAATACCATGTTATTTTTACGTATATTAATGCGTTGACAACTAATTGCATCTAATAGCCCAATGATCACATGCAACGTCTTAAGCTCGGAGTTCGCGATTTTTAACCGTATAATTTCGGAAAAATTACGCGACACATAGAACATCTACACCGTATTTATCATTTGTAGCTATGCTTTCGGTAAAGTTTACCATTCGTAACTATATGTACATTTTATAACAGATCCATGAAATAGGAGATTAAATATTATAAGTGAAACAAGAAAGCAACAAGCTCTCATGTCTCAGTTTGTTACCTTAGTTATATTCGTTATGCGAACAAATACATTTGATTCAGGTTGTGTCCTTCGTATACCCATGTATAGTGTTTATTCGTTGTACAAATGAATATAATTGTGCGGACGAATACAGTTGATACATTTCTTATCAACCGGTACATGCTGTATTCATTGCGCGTTTGAATACAAGTGATACAAGTTAGTAATAATTAAACGTTAGCTACGAATGGTAATTAGGTAAATTATAGTTATTAGGGTCTAAATTTTAGTAATTTATGGCAATTTCTCTATAATTTCATCGTTAAAATAACGTGGGTTGATCAATTTTTGGATTGGTAGTGAAAAATAATCAATATATGTAAAGTAATTGAAAAATATTCTCTATTTAATTCAGAGATAAACTCTAAACAAAAATACATTTAGATACAATACAAGAAAAAAATCCAGCATAATATCATTGATTATGATACTCTTACATATAAAACTCCAGCATATTATGTTAAAATTTTTGAATTACAGCATATTATGTTGAAATTTGTTTGGATTTTAATTAATATTTTTTGTCTAAATTTTATAAATCTTTCGACGAAGAGGATGTTTGGCTAAGCTTATAAGCTGGTCAAACTGACTTATAAGCACTTTTTGACCTATCTATGCGTTTGGTAAAATTAAAAGTGCTTATAAGTTAAGTGCTTATAAGCCAAAAATAAGCCAAAAGCCATAAGTAGGTCTCCCCCAGCTTATCAAATTTCAGCTTATAAGCACTTTAGGTTTGACCAAAATATTTACTAGTCTATCCCTAAAATAAAACAAACTCTTCGTATACCCAATTCTTCAGCTGTTTATTACTAATTTCAGCACTTTTATCCAAACACGTAACTGCTTATCTTTTAAATTAGTTTCAGCACATAAAAGTACTTTGCAGCACCTAATACTTATCAGCTACTCTAAATTAGCTAAGCCAAACGAACTCTAATTCTAAAATTATAACTAATTTTCAGTTAACAATTGTAAATCAGCTAAATCCTAATTTATCTCTATGTATAAAGTACTTAGGATAAGTACAAGAAAGTAGATAAAATTACAAAAATGAGCAATTGGAGTCCTAATAGGGGAAGGATCGAAGAAAAAAAGGATTAATTAAGGATAATCTTTATATATATATATATATATATATATATATATATATATATATATATATATATATAGGGTAACTAATTAGAGGTCAGGTAATTGGTATAATATGTTTTCCTTTACTTGTCTTATCCAAAATCAATTTGGCTTAAATTTTTTAAAATACCTTTAAATTTTTTTCCACATTTATCTAGACTACGTAGCAATATCTTTTTACTTAGGATAAGGATTAAAAAAAAGATTGTTAAAATCCGACCTTTTCTAATATACATTGGTTTTCGATAAAATTTGAGTTCAACTAAAATTCTAACTTCTTAACCTCTTATATATACTGAGCAACTTTTAGATTACAACCTATGAAACTTAGGAATTAACCTTTTAATCCGTCAGGCACTTTGTAATAACTCTACTACAAAAACTTTACAACTCTACTAACTCTAACCAAGACTCAAACATATAGGTTTAAGGTTTACAAAAGGGTTCCTATAGAATGCTTCCAAACAAGTTGAGTAGGAAATACGATTGAAGAACAATTACAAAGTTACAACTCAACTAAGGACATAAAATGACTTTATGTAGGAACTAGTCTGTAGTTCTTTTGTTCTTTGTTCTTGAAGCACTTGAAGCTTTTTTTCTAGATAGTCACGCCTCAGCTTGAGTGAAATCTCTAAGTGTTCAAGTAAAGTGTTTTACCTTCCTTGATTGTATTAATACATGTGTGACATCACTTACAATGATGTAATCAAGGTAGTTAAAAAGTCTTCCACAGAAAGTTGACCGCTGCACTTTTCTTGTATTGTACCGTGTGCAAGCACCAACTTTCCAACTAGAGAGTTGACTTTGTACAGTCACCTTGGGAACTGGTAGGTACCCGTTCCCTCAATTATTTCTTCTACTGTGAAGAGTTGAAACATATCCCAAGCTGGAACCTTGTGATCTTAAGATCTTGTAAATGTATAACATGTTCCTTATCTGGTTCTGGATAGTAAGTTTGTTAGATCATCATTATATAAAGCAAAGTACTTATGACCAAGGTACTTGTAACCTATCATTATTGTTGTGTTCTTGTGGGGTTAGTGTTATCTTGAATTTGGAGAAAGTAAAGATTATAGCGGAGATGATGCTCATTTTCATTTAAAATAAGCCTATTGTTAGTCATGCGACAGTTCTACCTTTCGCAACTTAATGATAGTATTATTATCGTTATTTTAGATTATGGTACGAAGAAATGAGTTCTGCGTGATTATTGTAAAGATTATGATAAGGTATGTTAAAGCTAAACTCGTTTCTTTTTGGCATAACCTCCTAACTATATGCGTTTGATAACCAAGGGCGAAGCTATATTTTGGACACCCTTCTCCAAAAATTATACTACGTATAAGGTAAAATATTACTTTGTATTAATTAAAATAGACTTTGAATACTCTTGCACAGTCCACTTGCAAAAGGGTATTCAAAATTTGAACACCCTTATTGAATTTTCTGGATTCGCCACTTCTGATAATGAGACATAAAGAGAAGTTTGTACACCTGAAAATGTGTACGCTATCCTAGTCCCATAAGTTACGGTACTCCCCCATATCGAGACTTTATATTCAGTTAATTATTATCTTCTTCCATTCAAAAGAGCATATGGGGTGTATGTGTGTGTGTGCGTGTGTGTGTGCGTGTGCGTGTATGTGTGTGTGTGTGTATATATATATATATATCGAGCCTACTGTGGTCGAGCACCTATGAGCGAGCCCAGAATGACCGAGAAACAGAGTCTAGTATGAGCGAACCTTCTACGGTACACGTTCCGAGTCATATAGGGTCGGACATCTATATTACTTACCATATTGAGAGAGTTGAGTCAATATTAGGAGATAAGTATATCTCCAAATCATCCTTGACTCCCAGTTATATTTAGTTATAATATTATCAGTTTAGTTTCAGCTTTCAGCTATTATATTACCTTACATACTCGGTATATTATTTCATATTGACGTCTCATTCCTTGGGACCCTACATTTTATGCATGCGGGTTCGGATAGACAGACTAGTAGACCTCCTCCATAACTCATGTCTGTGATCATCTTGATTTGTAAGCTTGACGTCCTTTAGAGTTGTCAGGTTGCGTATGTATGTATACATCTAATAGATAGGTCGGGGCCCTATTCCAACCATAACACATCCATCAGTAGAGGCTAGTAGACATATCTTGTCAGTTAGTACCATATGTTGGGCTTGTAGGCCTTGTACGTATATTTTTGTTGGTCTATGAGCTGTAATAGTTGTGACGACCTAACCTTTATATTGATATTCAGTCAGAGTTAATTCTCGTTCAATTTTATAGTTTGTTTAACAAAATGTCTTGCAATGTGGACCTATAGCCGAAGTATGATATTGTATGTTCAGAGTCTCCGAGTCGCAAGTTGGTACGCTAGGTTAAGTGATGCACCGGGTGCCGGTCTTTTCCCCCAAGTTTGGGGCATGACATTTAATTATTATATAATCTATAAATATTGATTAAAAAAAGTAAAAGTAATTCATTTAGTTTAACTAATTGTATCTGCTAGCCAAAAAATATTTTTTCGGCTATTATTTTTGGGAGTAATTAAAAAATATACATTTCTGTAATTTTTTTGGGAAAATAAAAAACTTATTGCTTAATGGGATATTAAATGTCAAAAACAAACCCTGCTTGGGCACCGGAGGTAGTTTCTCAGCAGTGTACTAAGGGAGAAATTAAAAAATAGCCTGATTTATAGCTGGTCCTACAAAAATAGCCCAATTTTAAAAGTAATCAAAATTTACCTACTTTTATGTAAAGATAAATCTGCACGAAAACACTATTCAAAATCCAAAAAATACTCCAGTATATTATGTTGGAGTTCCGGCATAAGTATGCTTGAATTCCAGCATATTATACCAAAGTTCCAAGATAAGTATGCTGGAACCCATATAATATGATGGAGTTCCAGCATAAGTACACTAGAACTTCAGCATAATATACTGGAGTTCCAGCAAGTATATCGGTCCAGTATAATATATTGGAGTTTGGAGCACTAGTGCTCCAGTCTCCAGTATATTATACTGGAGCCCACAAAGTATATCAGTCAAGCAAAATATGCTGGAGTTCATACATAGGTGCACCGAACTCTGGTATATTATGTTGGACCGGTCTTTATTGTAGCAAAATAGTGGCTTTTTTTATTGATTTGGTAAACTCTCGCTATTTTGAATGACCAGTAAAAAAAATTAGCTATACCATGCTATTTTTACGTATATTAATGCGTTGACAACTAATTGCATCTAATAGCCCAATGATCACATGCAACGTCTTAAGCTCGGAGTTCGCAATTTTGAACCGTATAATTTCGGAAAAATTACCCGACACATAGAACACCTACGCTGTATTTATCATTTGTAGCTATGCTTTTAGTACAGTTTACCATTCATAGCTATATGTACATTTTATAACAGATCCATGAAATAAGAGATTAAATATTTTTGATTGAAACAAGAAAGCAACAAGCTTTCATATCTCAGTTTGTTACCTTAGTTGTATTCGTTATGCGAATAAATATATTTTTGATACAGATTGTATCCTTCGTATACCCATGTATAGTGTTTATTCGTTTATTATGATACTCTTGCATATAAAGCTCCAGCATATTATGTTGGCATTCCATCACATTATGGTGGAATTTCATATATAAAAATTTTGAATTACAACATATTATGCTGTAATTTGTTTGGATTTTAATTAATATGTTTTGTCTAAATTTTATAAATCTTTCGACTAAGAGGGTGTTGCCTAAGTTTATAAGCTGGTCAAACTGGCTTATAAGCACTTTTTGACATATCTATGCATTTAGTAAAATTAAAACTACTTATAAGTTAAAAATAAGCCAAAAGCCATAAGTAGGTCTCCCCCAACTTATCAAATTTCAGCTTATAAGCACATTAGGTTTGACCAAAATATTTACTATTCTATCCCTAAAATACTTCTTTTTAAAACAAACTTTTCGTATACCCAATTCTTCAGCTGTTTATTACTAATTTCAGCACTTTTATCCAAACACGTAACTGCTTATCTTTTAAATCAGTTTCAGCACTTAAAAGTACTTTTCAGCACCTAATACTTATCAGCTAAGCCAAATGGGCTCTAATTTTGAATTATAACTAATTTTCAGTTAACAATTATAAATCAGCTTAATCCTAATTTCTCTCTATGCATAAAGTATTTAGGATAAGTACAAGAAAGTAGATAAGATTACAAAAATGAGCAATTAGAGACCTAATAGGGGAAGGTTCGAAGAAGAAAAGGATTAATTAAGGATAATATATATATTTATATATATATGGGGTAACTAATTAGAGGTCAGGTAATTGGTATAATATGTTTTCCTTTCCTTGTCTTATCCAAAATCAATTTGGCTTAAATTTTTTAAAATACCTTTCAAATTTTTTCCACATTTCTCTAGACTACGTAGCAATATCTTTTTACTTAGGATAAGGATTAAAAAAAAAAAAAGATTCTTAAAATCCCTTTTCTAATATACATTGGTTTTCAATAAAATTTGAGTAACTAAAATTCTAACTTCTTAACCTCTTATATATACCTGTCTAATTAAGAACACATAAATCAGTGTTTAGTTTTTCGTCTCAAAATCACTTCTCTTGTCGCTATGGCTTCTTTCAGGAGTTGTGTTTTCTTTCTCTTTTTGTTGTTCTTAATTAGTTCCATTCATGCGTATCAAGTTTCTCACGACGGACGAGCTATCACCATTAACGGTGAAAGAAGAGTTCTTTTATCTGGCTCTATTCATTACCCTAGGAGCACTGCTCAAGTAAAACCTTAGTTTCTTACTATTTCATTACCTTAACTTTTCTGTAATTTGTATGGATTATTATTGCATGTTGTTATTATTTATTACTATAGCTTTGTTTTATTCATAAATTTTTGCTTCGCGTCATAAGTATCGGGTTCAGTTGAACCCAATGCTACAACTGTACATTCGTCTCTGCTGTCTCCGCTTAGGGTAGGCGTAAGGTTTGCGTACATACTATTCCCCTAGATCCTCTTGTGGAGTTTTGTTGAGTTTTTCCTTTTTTTGGTTGTTATTGTTATTTAAACTTAATGTTTTGTTTGTTTTTGGTAGATGTGGCCAGATTTGATAAAGAAAGCAAAAGAAGGTGGATTAGATGCAATTGAAACATATGTATTTTGGAATGCACATGAGCCACTTCGTCGTCAATATGATTTTTCTGGAAATTTAGATCTCATAAGATTTTTGAAAACAATTCAAGATGAAGGACTTTATGCTGTTCTTCGTATTGGACCTTATGTTTGTGCTGAATGGAATTATGGGTAATAAATTCTTCTTAATTTAAGATAGTACGTAATTTCTTTTTAATTTACTATTTTCTTTAATTGACTTATAGCAAATTTGTAAATATATTTATTCAGAGGATTTCCAGTATGGTTACACAATATGCCTGGAATTGAGCTCCGCACAGCCAACCAAGTTTATATGGTAAATTCATGAGTATTGTCTTATTCAATTAAATTACTACCTGTAAATTTTTGTTATGGCTTGAATATATCTAATATTAAATTAATGTTATGGTGTTATTACAGAATGAGATGCAAAATTTTACTCAGTTGATAGTTGATATGGTGAAAGAAGAGAAATTATTTGCATCTCAAGGAGGTCCAATTATTATAGCACAAATTGAGAATGAATATGGAAACGTACAAACATCTTATGGAGATGCTGGAAAAGCTTATGTTGATTGATGTGCTAATTTTGCTCAATCACTTGATATTGGTGTTCCTTGGATCATGTGCCAACAACCTGATGTTCCCCAATCCATGGTAATTTTCTCTCTATGATTTACGGTTTTAAATTATGGAATCAGCCATAAATACTTATATCATAATAGATTGTTTATGTCAAATTTTATTGGGGTTCGGCCTTTTCTGAACCTTGCAAATATTTTTTTCTTTATACTTCACGAGTTTATATTGTGGAATCAGTCAGTAATTCTTCCATTATGATAGGTTGTTCCATTATGGTTTGATCCTTTCATGGATCTTGTGTAAACACGAGATGCTTCTCTCATTATAGTTTACGGGTTCATATTATGGAATTAGTTATTGGTAGTTGTATCGTGGTAGACTGTCTATGTCAAATCCTATTAGGGTTTTGGCCCCTCTCTAGACCCCATTAGGGTCTGATTCCTCCCTAGACCTTGCATGAACGCGATATGCTTTGTACACCTGAATGATATCTTCTTGTTTTATTTTTAATGTATTTATGTAATAAAATATTGTTTGTTTCTAGATAAACACATGCAATGGTTGGTACTGCGATGACTTTACACCCAGCAATCCGAATACCCCAAAGATGTGGACTGAAAATTGGACTGGATGGTAAGTTTTTTAATAGATTTTGCACATTTGATTATTTTTAAATTGTTCAATAAGTATGTTGTTTTAATAATATACTAATATTCACAATTTTCTATGTTTTTAAAGGTTCAAGAATTGGGGTGGCAAAGATCCTTTAAGAACATCTGAGGATGTTGCTTATTCTGTTGCACGATTTTTCCAAACTGGTGGCACATTCCAAAACTATTATATGGTTAATATTCTATTTAATATTTTCTTCGTTCCTTCACTTTTTCATAATATGTTAGTTCTTTTATTTTTTGCATTAATTCGATTTGTTACAATAACAATAGTTAATTTGTTTTAAAATTAATATTTCAGTACCATGGTGGGACAAATTTTGGTAGAACATCTGGTGGTCCATACATTACCACTACATACGATTACGATGCACCACTTGACGAATTTGGTAAGTTGTTTAATTTCTCTTATACATAGAGCTGCCACTTTTTTTAATATTAATGAGTTGTTAAATTAATTGCATTGTGTTTATATATTATAGGAAATTTGGCGCAGCCAAAATATGGTCATTTAAAGGAACTTCATGATGTGTTACATTCAATGGAGAAAACTCTTACCAGTGGCAATATTACCAACTCTGATCTTGGAAATTCTGTTGCGGTATATTAATGTCACATGTTATCAAAAAAATTTATTTCTAGAATTTAAAAAATAAAATTATAGTATTTTTATAATTTTTTTAAATTGGTGTGATTTTAGGTCACTATTTATGCTTTGGATGGACAATCAAGTTGCTTCTTTAGCAATGCAAATGAGACCACAGATGCAACCATCTCTTATCATGGTGTTCAATACAATGTCCCAGCTTGGTCTGTTAGTATTCTACCAGATTGCAAGACTGAAGTTTACAACACAGCCAAGGTAATATATTCAGTTTATTAGCTTTGTACAGTCAAACTTCTTCATAACAGCACAGCTATATAACTATTATTCATTATAAAAGTCTGAGTTTTTATGAAACCAATATTTATGTTATGTTATAATATATATTTTCTATAGCAGCATTTCGCTCTAACAACCAAAAAAATAAAAATAAAAAGTGAAATTATTATAAAGATATTTGATTGTATACTTGTTACGAGAGTGAAGAATAAATTTGATTGACTATTTTTTGGGGTGGATATAGGTCAATACTCAAACTTCAGTTATGGTGAAGAAATCAAGTGATGCTGAAAATGAGCCAGCTTCTCTCCAATGGTCATGGAGGCCTGAGAAAATTGATGAAGCTGTGGTTCTTGGAAGAGGACAATCTTCTGCTCATGAATTGATTGATCAAAAAGTTGCTAATGATGTTAGTGACTACATGTGGTACATGACTAAGTAAGTTACTATGGACATTCTAATTATATATTAGCTACTCCTTCTGTCTCAATTTATGTGATATTTTTCGTTGTCAGACCAGTTTTATATCAACAAACTAACATGTTATTCTGAAAATATGAAATAGTGTCTATATTGGCAAGAATGATCCAATCTGGAGTGATAATATGACCCTTAGAGTTAATGGCAGTGGCCACATTCTTCATGCTTATGTCAATGGCCAATATCTTGGTAAGAAATCAAGAAATTTTTATTTTATTTTTTTTCTTCTTTGGCAAGTCTTACTATTGATTTTATGGGGAAAAAAAATTATGTAGGTTCTCAATGGGCAACATATGGAATATTCAACTATGTTTTTGAGAAGCAAGTTAAATTGAATCCAGGCAGGAATCATATATCATTGCTAAGTGCTACTATTGGATTACAGGTATATATTTTTTCTTTTTGTATTATATTCTTAACAAAAATTAATGTTTTTGTTTTTTAATGTTCACAATTTTTTTTTTTTTGGGGTTAAATTAACAGAACTATGGAGCTCACTTTGATACAGTACAAAGTGGAATTCCTGGTCCAGTTGAAATAATTGGAAAGAATGGTGATGAGAGTGTGATTAAGGATTTGTCTTCGCACAAATGGTCTTATAAGGTTAATTTGAATGGTATTAACAATAAGCTATTTTCTGGAAACCCTAAGTTTGAGAATGGACAATGGTTCTCTCAAGACGTTACAATCAATAGAATGATGACTTGGTACAAGGTAAACACTAACTATATAATCTTATCTCTACCTCTTCCTCATTTCTTGTTTTTCGATATATCAATCAAACTTCTCTATAATAATTATCCTCAATAATAATATTTTATTATAATGGCAAAATTTTGGAACTGATATTCGTGTAATTGTATATTATATAATTTCTATAATATCATTTCATTATATTAGCCAAAAAATGAAATGTTTACACAAATAACTAGTCATATTCATTATTTACTTTTTCTAATCATATATATTAATTATACATAATTATTATACATTAATTATGAATATATTATAATACCTACACTGACTATTTTTAATTTAATTGGTTGGACTATGATACCATTATAGAGAAGTTCGACTATTGTATATTTAATTTTGTTGACATAATTTTTTTTGTGGGATTAGACAACATTCAAAGCTCCACTAGGGAATGATCCAGTTGTTGTAGATTTACAAGGTTTGGGCAAGGGACATGCATGGATTAATGGTGAAAGCATAGGTCGATATTGGCCAAGTTATTTAGCAGAAGAAGAAGGTTGCTCTACTGATTTATGTGATTATCGTGGTAAATATGGTCCTGATAAATGTGCTTCTGGCTGTGGTGAACCTACACAAAGATGGTAATTTTTTCACTTTATCTTTTTATTATAATTAAGTTCTATGCACCAACGATATAATAATACGTTACTTACCATTTATTCTAGGTACCATGTTCCTCGTTCGTTCTTGAAAAGCGACGAAAATACATTGGTTTTATTTGAAGAATTTGGTGGAAATCCATCACTTGTAAATTTCCAAACAGTTCAAGTTGGAAAAGCTTGTGGAAGTGCATATGAGAATAAAACTATGGAATTATCATGCAATGGTAAACCTATTACTGCAATTCGTTATGCTAATTTTGGTGAAACAGCAGGAGTTTGTGGCTCTTTTTACAAAGGTAGTTGTTCAAGTGAGAATAATGCTGTTTCCATTATTGAAAAAGTATGCGTTGGAAAAGAGAAATGTTCAGTACTAGCATCTGAAGGAGTGTTTGGATCGACAAATTGTGGAAATAATGACAAGAGACTTATTGTTGAGGCTGTGTGTTAGATTTAGGTTTAAACTTTTTTAGTAATTGTTGATAATGTTGCTACATTATGGTTTTGTTACAAGTAGATTAGTTACAGAGTTCGTTTTAGTTTTCATTTATTGTATTCTTAGGAGTAATTAACTCTTTTTTATGAGTAATAAAGTTTAGCTTAAATTTTGTCCTCCACATTTTTCTTTATACATTTTATTTTATTTGACATGGTGTTCATGCTTTATTTGTTTCTTTGGGACAAGTAGCAAATGTTGTGAACACTTGGTTTAGACTTCTATTTTCTCATTTTGCCCCTGAACTTTTGTTTGGACTTTCAGTTTCAAATTTTACTCCTATACAAAATCAACAACACAAGGATTAACTATTTACTAATTCATGGTGTTTGACAAGGGTTTTCTCTTTACATATATATTCAATCTGTGAGGTGACAAGTGACAATAAGATAGATTCATATTTAATTTAAAAATGTTTTTGACGATAATTTCTCTAAAGTTGATTATTTGCCCAGTTAGAGGTATTTTAAAAATATTTGCGATCGAATAAATAACATCGGAACCAATTACAAGTGATACAAAGTACTCCCATGCCTCGATAGCGGAATCGATAGATGTTCTCATGTAACAGAAACTAGGTCCAGTGCCAAAAAAGGAATCGATAGATGTTCTCATGTAACAGAAACTAGGTCCAGTGCCAAAAAAAAGAGTCTTATGATGAGTTGAAGCTGCTCTGCTAATACCTGGCCAAGAGACGGCGGCTTATATCCTCAAAGCAAGTGAAAGCTATGTTCCAGTTACTAGCCCTTTTTTAACTCGTTTAGGATCACGAATCCTAATATTCTTTCGTAAATTTAAGAGCACAGAGAGAGTGGTAGCTTGGCAAGACCGCAAAATATTTTACTTAGATTTTGCAAGGTAAAATGAATTTATCTAGTCAAGTACTGAACAGAGTACCCATAAACCTAATAAGCAACAAATTTAGTAAAAGTTGGAACTAAACGTTGATGAGAAGGTTTAATTAATCCAACAACTAATCAGAAAGTACACTAATAGTTGTCTAATTACTTGTCTGCTTCGTGATATCACGAGTCCGAACTAGAAAAACAGTTACGGATTCGAGACAGGAGGAAACAATCACGACTTCGAGCCTAGCCGACTTCGAGCCTAGCCGAGAAAAACAATCACGGGTTCGAGCCGGAAAAACAGCGAGGATAACTGTTTGGACTGTCTACGTGAGAGTTCCCGAGGTGCCATTTTTTCCGGACCCAACATAAACATAAACACGAGATATCATGTGTACCGAAATACTCTTTTTTGTTTTCTTTTTATTCAGAAAGTCCACATTCTAGGCACTATCAAATAAATCATCATGCAAAACTTCACCATCTCCGGTACTTGTTTTATCAGTCGTAGCCAAATTATAGCAATCCACATACGAACAACCAAACTCTGAATTATTATTATCTTTAAAGAACACAGTTCCCACAGCTGATTCACAAATCCTACGCGCATGTCTCGAAGCCGCCACTTGAATTTGCGACGGCGACAACTGCTGCTGATCACAATTTGGCCCCGACGACGGAATAAGTGGAGGATTATTTGGAAAATTAATCGTCGCCGATGCCACGTATTCAGCTTCCATCGCGGATAGTGATACACATGTTTGTTTCTTACTACTCCATGATATGGCCCCATCACTGAGTAAGGAAACATATCCCGAGGTAGACTTCTTTTCGTATAGATCTCCTCCATGGTAAGCATCACTGTATCCAACTAATTGCAGATACTTTCCGCCTTGATAACAAAGCGTATAATCAACAGTTCTTTTTAGATATCTCATGATCCTCTTTACTGATTGCCAATGTGCTAAACCTGGGTCGGTCTGATATCTTCTTACCAAGCCAACTGCTTGACAAATATCAAGTCTAGTGCACACCACAACATACATTAGATTTTCGACTGCGCTCATATAAGGAACTCAACTCATTCTTTTTGTTTCTTCAGGAGTCTTAGGACACATCTGACTTCCCAATGTATGGCCTTTACTGATAGGAGATTCAACTGGGCTACTACTTTTCATATTAAATCGTTCAAGAACTTTTCTAATGCAATTCTCTTGTGGGAGATATAATAGTTTCTTTGGACGGTCTCTTGAAATCTTAGCTCCAAGAATATATGCAGCTTTACCCATATCTTTCATCTCAAATTGGGATGATAACCATGACTTTGTCTCAGTTATAAACTCCTTATCATTTTCAGCTATAAGTATGACATCTACATACAATGTTAAAAATCACAAGCTTGTTTCTTGATCTCATGGTATAAACACAATACTCTTTATCCATCATGGTAAAACCATTGGATACAAGAACATTTTCAAAGTGTATATACCACTGCCTTGAATATTGTTTGAGGCCATAAATAGACTTCAAAAGTCTAAAACCATTTGTTCGTGGCCCTTTTCAATAAAACACTCTGGTTGTTCCATATAGATTTCTTTACCTAGTTCTCCATTAAGAAAGGAAAATTTTACATCCATCTGATGTAATTCGAGATCCAGGCTTGCGACAATAGCTAGAACCAGACGAACCGAGGTAAATCATACAGCAGGCGAGAATATCTCTTCGTAGTCTATTCCTTTCTGCTGTGTATCCCTTTCTCCACTAGTCGAGCCTTAAATCTCTCAAGTGTGCCATCAACCTGGTGCTTAATTTTGAGAACCCATTTGCTCCTACTTGTTTTGCGTTCTTCAGGGAGGTCAACTAGTTCCCAAACTTTATTGACTCTCATCGACTCCAATTCATCTTCTATTGCTTTTGTCTATTTATCCTTATAAGTGCATGGGAGAGCCTCTTTTACATTTTTAGGCTCGTTTTCATCTTGTAGGAGCATCATAAATAGTTCTCCACCTTCAACATCAAATCATCAACGAGGAATCTTTTTACGAGAATCATATCTTACTTGTGATTCATCATTGTTCCCATTTGGATCAATGTTGCTCCTACTCGGATTAAGATCATTCATCATGCTACCACTTGGAACAAGATCTGTGACCATCTCGCTCCCACTTGGAACAAGATCCATTTGGTCACTTCCATTAAAAGTAGAAGGATTACTCTCATTCGCATTTGATGATGAATGAGTTCTTTGATGAGAAACTAATTCATTATCTGCTAAAATTCTCCCACTCGAATTAAGTGATTCTTGTACTTCTTGATCCACTATCTCAAATAAGGTTATGTCTTGACCTACCTCTCCCTGCTTAGGGAACTCATCCTCTAAGAATGTAACATCTTGTAATTTAATCTAAGTTACACTCCCACTGTTTTGCTGACCTATAAGACATAACCCTTTGATTTCAGAGTATCTTATAAAGATACTTTTCTTTCCCCTCGGGTCCAATTTGCCATATTTGTGAGAGGAATCATGTGTATAGGTAGCACAACCCCAATGTCTTAATACACTTAGATCGGTTGTCTTCCAGTCCATAACTCATATGGAGTGGTGGTAACTAATTTTATAGGCACTCGGTTAAGTACAAAGGTAGCAGTAATCAACGCATCACCGCAGTAACTAATTGGGAGGTTAGCTTGTGCCAGAATTGACCTAACCATTTCTAGGGACGTTCTATTTCTTCTCTCCGCATCACCATTTTGTTGTGGAGTATTTAGGATAGTCAACTGATGAACTATTTCCTTTTCATCGCATAATTATTAAACCAAGTTGATAAATATTCCCAACCACGATCAATTCGAAGTGCTTTTATCTTCTTGTCTAATTATTTTTCACTAAGCTCATATAGCTTTTGAAGCAACTTATTGCTTTTGATTTGTGGGAAATTAAATAGATATAACTAAAACGGGTAAAGTCATCAATAAATGTGATGAAATAACTTGCTCCATGCCTAGCCCTAATACTCATAGGCCCACAGATGTTCTAATGGACTAATTGCAAAGGATATTCGACTCTAGTCGCCTGACCAAAAGGTTTTCTTGTAGATTTTTCAACTAGACAATTTTCACAAGTGGACAATTTCACATGTTCAATGCTGAAAAGCAAACCTTGTTTTGCTAACCTTTGCATTCTTTTTTGGCCAATATGACCAAGTCTAGCATGCCATATGTTTACATCACTATCATATTTATATGAAGAAACAAACATAAAAAAACTAGTATTATTATTAAATGAATCATAATCCAAATCCATAATAATTAAATCTTCGGTCACATGACCAAAACCAAATAAAGCTGAACCAAAAGTCAACTTGGAAGAATTGCCATGACAAAACAAGTCAAATCCTAACTTAAGCAAAATTGAAACTGGAATAACATTCTGGCATTATGTGTAGAAAATCATTCTATCCATGATATGTGCGCTTTGGTTGTATTAGCATGATTTTCAGGTATAGGTTTTGATGAATGACAAACAATGAAGTCAAGTGTCAAACAACGTTATTATATGACAAACAATCAAGATTGAATGCCGAGAAGCATATTGATGAATGGATTGCATAGACAATCCAAAGACGAGCTCAAAAGTTCAAGACCGAAGACCCAAGGCGTAGATCGTTAGGTAGAACCAATGTAAGAGCAACGTTTAAGTTATCTCGTCTTTTGGCTCAACATAGGTCATCATAAATATGCATAAAATCTTTTTATCAAATCATATTTATCATAAACAAATTTCAAATACTTCAAACAAAATAATTTTAACATTTTCATTTTTAACCAAAATGGTTTTTGAAGTAAGTTTTCAATTCTGGACAGCATAGCCAGATAATCGATTATCCATATGCTGATAATCGATTATGCTGAATTTCCAGATTAAACTGGAAATTCCGCAAGGCAGAATAATCGATTATCTAAAAGAGCATAATCGATTATTCTCTGACCGTTGCCAATGTTTTTGAACGACAGGCAGATAATCGATTATGCAAATCCAATAATCGATTATTCTAGCACAAAATCAGCTTCCGATTTTGTAACGGTGAGCTGATAATCAATTATGCAAATCTGATAATCGATTATCTAGCATAAAATCAGCTTCTGATTTTTGAACGTTAAAGTCAATAATCGATTATCTTGCATAAAATCAGCATAATTGATTGTCAATTAAGCAACGGACATACAACTTATAACACCTATAAATAGAGGTCTTTTGAGCTGATTTGAAAGACACAACACCTCTCATTATTCATATACATATTGATATTATTTGTGCATCATTTTAGAGCTTTTGTTGAGCCAATTGAGAGACAACTTTGAGTTGTTCATAGAGCTAATATTGTATCTCTTTATCTACTCTTTTTAGAGAGTTCTTGTTGTAAAAGAGAAAGGTGTTTGAGAAGACCATATCTTCTCATTGATTGTCGGGTTTGCTAAGTACCCTCAATCTTAGTGTGTGAAGTCTTGTGGTGCGGTATCCACGAGCAAGGTGAAGTCTTGAGGTGAGGTATCCTCGAACAAGTTGAAGTCTTGTAGAGTGTACATCTACTGAGCAAGTGTAACGGTTTGTTAGGCACCCGTAAGCTTAACGGAGTTAGTGGAATCTCGAGAGAGTCTCTCGGGGACTGGACTAACCACTCGTTGTGGTGAACCAGGATAAATTCGGTGTGTTCTTTCCTTAATCTTTTAATTACTGCATTTACTTTATTCCTGCAATTTTAATTCCGCAATATTTATCAATATTCTCGTGCCGCACTATTCACCCCCCTCTAGTGACGGGCATAAATCCTAACAATTGGTATCAGAGCCTAACTCTCTGAAAGTCTTAACCGGTTGAGAGAACGTTATATATATTTTTGTTGAGAATATTGAACGCAGGAATGATGAGCGAAGGACGATCCACCAATAGGCCTCCACTATTTGACGGAACAAATTACACATATTGGAAAGAGCGGATGAGAATCTTCATCCAATCAAATAACTTTTGCTTGTGGCAAATCATCAAGAACGGTGAACAAATGCCGACAAAGAAAGTTGGGGAAACCACGGTTCCAAAGGAGGAAGATGAATATGATGCCGAGGACGTCAAGAAAGTTGAAAATAACGCAAAGGCCGTCAACTTATTATATTGTGCGGTGAATCCGGATGACTATCAGAAGATTTCTTGTTGCACAACCGCCAAGGAGATGTGGGATAAACCGAGATCACTTATGAAGGTACGCCTCAAGTCCGAGAATCTAAAGCTGATTTTCTAACACATGAATATGAACTCTTTAGAATGAGGGAGAATGGAAGCATCGATATTATGTTCGAACGGTTCTCAATGATCATCAACGATCTCCATGCTCTCGGAAAAGTATACTCGAACAAAGATCTAGTTCGAAAAATCCTACGGAGTCTCACTCCCGAATGGCGATCCAAAGCCATCCAAGAGTCGATAGGAATCACGGACGTCACAATTGATGGACTAAGAGGTAATCTCAAAACTTATGAAAGCACTATTCTTAATCCTTATCTTGGAAATAAAGGTCCAGGTATTGCCTTCAAAGCCTCATCCTCTAAAAGAGAAGAGGTAAGTGATTCAGATAGCGATGATGATAATATTTCCAATGCCTTGATCGAAAAGTTTTATAAAGTTATGAAAAAGGAAATAAAGAAGTAAGAACCAAGTCCTTCATGCCAAAATTGTGGAAAACTTGGCCACACCAAATTACATTGTCCAAAATCCAAGGACAAGAAGAAGAACAAACACCAAAGGCGTGTGACATGGGATTCGGACAGCTCGGGCGATGAAACTGCCGCACTATGCCTCATGGCCAACGAGGAAGAAGAGGTAAGTAATTCTAACTCTTATTCTTATGAAGAATTACAAGAAGCTTTTCAAGAATTATATGATGAATTGAAAAAGTCTTCAAAAATCTCCAAAGAGCCCAAGGCTAAAATTAAAGTTTTAGAAGAGAAAAATAAATTTTTGGAAAATGACAATATTGATCTTAGAAATAAAATTAAGGAGATGCATGAAGATTCTTCAATTGATCAAAATTCTAATTGTTCATCTTGTGATTCTTTGAAATTAGAAAACATAGAACTCAGGAACACACTAGAAAAACGTAGTGTAGACAGTCCTAAAATAGGTGAAGAAATTAAGAAGAATATTAGAAAGGATGATAGAAATGAAGTTGGACCACCTAGAAATAACTCTAGGAACTTCACTAATGAGTCTAAAATGAATCATTTTAGACCACCTAGAAACAACTCTAGGAATTTCGGTAATGAGTCTAAAATGAATCATTTTAGACCACCTAGAAATAACTCTAGGAATCACAACACGTCTAGGAATAACGACTTTAGATCACCTAGAACGTTTTTGGCTCAACCAAGACATATGCACGACCCGAATGTTATATGTCATTATTGCAACCGGGTAGGACACATAGCACCCGTATGTTTTGCAAAACATAGGGATTTATCTGTGAGCGATGATTATTATTTGCCTAACCCCCAAGGACCTAAAAGTGGTTGGGTACCTAAAACCTATTTTTAGGTACGTTTGCAGGTGTGCTTGAAGACTACAATATCGTAGTAGATGCACCAAGCACGAAACCTTATTGCATCGAGGGGGAATGTCGGTTAGTTATCATATTTTTTATAAAAACGTAATAGTTGATATGTGTTAACAACTAATATATCTTTGTTAAGAATTGATATTAATTATTTTTGTTGATTCATGTTTTGGTAACTTTTATCTTGAATAACAATTGTTATCAACTATTTTTTGTTAAAAATAATAATTGATTCATGTTTTGATTAATATTATTTTTGGTTTGAATAACAGTTGATATATTCTTGAAAAATAAATGATTCGTGTTTTTAGTACAACTATTTGTTTGTTAAAAATTAACTGTTGATATGTTCTTAAGCAATATGATTTTTAAAAAACAATAACCGTTATTATGGTTGTTATGTTTTTACTAACATTTGGTATTATTTCATGTTGGTATGATTGTTTAAATATCGTCAATGTATATTCCTCATTGTATTTCCTATTTTATTCTTGACACTAACTATTGATATACCCAAAAGGGGGGAAGTGTCGAAAGGGGAAAGTAGCCTTTGCATACTCTATTTTTGCTAATGCCAAAAGGGGGAAGAGTTTAGACGATATGCATCAAATAAGGGGGAACGTATCTATGTTATTGTATGCCTTGTTTGAGGGGGAATTATCATTAAGGGGAATCGTTTGCATGAATTGTATGTTGAGATATAGCATGAACTTAGGGGGAATCCGATATGCATATCTCCTGTTGTTTGTCATTATCAAAAAGGGGGAAATTGTAGAAAATCATTCTATCCATGATATGTGCGCTTTGGTTGTATTAGCATGATTTTCAGGTATAGGTTTTGATGAATAACAAACAATGAAGTCAAGTGTCAAACAACATTATTATATGACAAACAATCAAGATTGAATGCCGAGTAGCATATTGATGAATGGATTGCATAGACAAGCCAAAGACGAGCTCAAAAGTTCAAGACCGAAGACCCAAGGCGTAGGTCGTTAGCTAGAACCAATGTAAGAGCAACGTTTAAGTTATCTCGTCTTTTGGCTCAACATAGGTCATCATAAATATGCATAAAATCTTTTTATCAAATCATATTTATCATAAACATATTTCAAATACTTCAAACAAAATGATTTTAACGTTTTCATTTTTAACCAAAATGGTTTTTGAAGTAAGTTTTCAATTCTGGACAGCATAGCCAGATAATCGATTATCCATATGCTGATAATCGATTATGCTGAATTTCCAGATTAAACTGGAAATTCCGCAAGGCAGAATAATCGATTATCTAAAAGAGCATAACCGATTATTCTCTGACCGTTGCCAATGTTTTTGAACGACAGGCAGATAATCGATTATGCAAATCCAATAATCGATTATTCTAGCACAAAATCAGCTTCTGATTTTGTAACGGTAAGCTGATAATCGATTATGCAAATCTGATAATCGATTATCTAGCATAAAATCAGCTTCTGATTTTTGAATGTTAAAGTCAATAATCGATTATCAAAATCCAATAATCGATGATCTTGCATAAAATCAGCATAATTGATTGTCAATTAAGCAACGGACATACAACTTATAACACCTATAAATGGAGGTCTTTTGAGCTGATTTGAAAGACACAACACCTCTCATTATTCATATACATATTGATATTATTTGTGCATCATTTTAGAGCTTTTGTTGAGCCAATTGAGAGACAACTTTGAGTTGTTCATAGAGCTAATATTGTATCTCTTTATCTACTCTTTTTAGAGAGTTCTTGTTGTAAAAGAGAAAGGTGTTTGAGAAGACCATATCTTCTCATTGATTGTTGGGTTTGCTAAGTACCCTCAATCTTAGTGTGTGAAGTCTTGTGGTGCGGTATCCACGAGCAAGGTGAAGTCTTGAGGTGAGGTATCCTCGAGCAAGTTGAAGTCTTGTAGAGTGTACATCTACGAGCAAGTGTAACGGTTTGTTAGGCACCCGTAAGCTTAACGGAGTTAGTGGAATCTCGAGAGAGTCTCTCGGGGACTGGACTAACCACTCGTTGTGGTGAACCAGGATAAATTCGGTGTGTTCTTTCCTTAATCTTTTAATTACTGCATTTACTTTATTCCTGCAATTTTAATTCCGCAATATTTATCAATATTCTCGTGCCGCACTATTCACCCCCCTCTAGTGACGGGCATAAATCCTAACATTATGTTGGCGCAAAGAAAACATCCTGTAGTATTAGGTCTCGACCACCACACATGACTAACTTGCATGTATCGATCCCTTCAACAATAACTTTATTATTGTTTCCTATATATATCCACTTTGTTCTACGTGGAACTCGCCGAAATTCAACAAAGACACTAAGTTCCCAGGGTATGTGGTCCGTTTCTCCTGAGTTTACAATCCACAAAGGATTAGATTCACTAAGAAAAGCTGAACTAGAAACACAAAGTTCACTAATTCGATCATTGTGAAAATCCTTTCTAGGAGGCTCAGAGCAATCTATAGCATAGTGACCCTCCATTTAAATCACTCTTGGTTTTGGAGCTTGTTGCTATGTGCAACTCAACTATTGTCTTTGCAGCCTCAAGTCATTCATCCTCTAACTCAAGGTGTCTTCGGATATCTTCCAGAGTTGTGATTCGCTCATTATGGGTCAAATGCGTTTTCATATGATCCTAAGAACTAGGTAAAGAGCGTATTACAACATGGATTTCTTGACGAACCGACCCGTCGTCACGTGAGTTACTGCTTCATTTTCCCCGCTTATAGCTTCTTTATGCTTCATTATCTGTATCTTATGTGTTCGAGTTAGTTCGGAGAGGTTTTGGTAGGAAATGAGACTCTTAGTCTCTTTAAGGAAGGTTTGATTTGAAAAAGTCAACCAAATATTGACTTATGAGTTAAAGGGCTTGGATGTGATTTTCGGTGATTCGGTTAGCTTCGGGGGATGATTTTTGACTTAGGAGCATGATCATAATTGATTTTAGAGGTCTGGAGTAGAATTAGGCTTGAATTGGCGAAGTTAGTATTTTGACGAATTTCTGTTGATAGGTGAGATTTTGATCCGAGGGTCGGAATGGAATTTTGAGAGTTTCTATAGCTTTATTAGGTGATATGTGATGTGTGTGAAAAATTTCAGGTCATTCAGAGGTGTTTTGATCGGGTTTTTTATCAAATGCGTGTTTCGGAAGTTTTAAAAGAACTTAGGCTTGAATTCGATGTAATTTAATGGTTTTGGTGTTGTTTGTGGTGTTTTGATGTTTGGAGCAAGTTTGAATGATGTTTTAGGATGGGTTGGCACTTTTGGTTGAGGTTCCGGGGACTCAGGTTAGTTTCAGATGGCTAAACGGGAAGTTTCAGACTTGGAAATGCAGCAACAGTTGCAAGCATCGCAAATGCGAGAAATGGTTCGCATTTGCGATCTCACATCTATGAGTGAGGATTCTCATTTGCGAAGGAGCCTGGCCTGAGGCAGGGTTCGCATTTGCGATAGTATGATCACATTTGCGACCTCAGCAGGGTTCGCATTTGCGAGCAGGTGTCGCATTAGCGACCTTGGCAGAGGAGGCTCTCATTGGCAATTCTGAGGGTTTAGTCGCGTTTGCGATTGTCACATTTGTGAACCATGTGTCACAAATGCGACATCTGAGGGTTGTGTCCAGTTATTAAATTCGAACTTAGCCCATTTCCCCCATTTCCCACTTGGCCTTGGGCGATTTTTGAGAACTTTTGGGCGGGAATTGAAGAGGGTTTCGACTGGGATTGATTGGAGGTGAGTTATATGACCTAAATACATAATTTAATGGAAGAATCAACCTAGAAATTCATGAAAATTTATCAAAAATGAGGAAGAACTAGGGCTCGAGTTTTGATATTTCAAATTTGGTTTTGATGGGTCATTTGAGCTCGGATTTGGGAGTTCTTGATATTTATAGACTCGTGGCGAGATAAGAAATCCGTTGATGTAAAATTTTGTGGAATTCGAGAAGTGGGCCCGGGGCTTGGATATTGCTAATTTCGAGTTTATTGCTATTTTTCGATTGTTTTCGATTGGGTATTGTTCCATCAGCATATGGTGACGTATTCGTTGTGGTTTTGATAAGATTCGACACGCTAGGAGGTCGATTTGAGTGGCAAGGGCATGGAGAGCTAGGATTTTGGCCGGCTTGAGGTGATTAATGATAACAAATGATGTCCTAAGGGTTTAAAACCCTGAATTTGCACATCGCAATGCTATATTGAGGTGAAACACACGCTTAATGATGAGCGTGGGGGTTATTCTACTACTGGGGATTGTGACTTGGTCCATCCCGATTGATATTTTACCGCGTATTTGACTAAGACGTGTTTGTTAGCAACATGATTTGGGCTTATTGCCATATTTTGGGCTTAATGCCGATTAATTGAATCCTTCGTGGATTTTTATCACTGTTTTCTCACTATTTGATATACTATTTGAACTCAGTCCTGTTGATTATACTTTACTATCTCAATCACTTTAATTGAATTTTGAGACTTAAATGATATTTCCATTGTTATTTGGGCTGAGCACTACTATTTTATTGATGCCCGGGGGCTTGTGATGTTTTTTGGACTGAGTGAGGCTGAGGGTCCGAGATACATTTATATGCCACGAGGTGGTTTGAGTGACATTAGAAGGTTTTCAGGCCTTATGAGTGATGTGAGGAGGCTTTCAGGCCTTATGAGTGATGTGAGAAGGCTTTCAAGCCTTATGAGTGATGTGATGAGGCTTTCGGGCCTTGTGAGTGATGTGAGGAAGCTTTCAGGCCTTATGAATAATGTTAGAAGGCTTTCAGGACTTATGTTGATATAGTGCTTGGGCCGTAAGGGCCCCCTCCGGAGTCTGCACACCCATAGTGAGCGTGGGTACCCATATGATCTGATACTAAGCCCGAGGGGCTGATACTATGCTGAGTGACTAATACTGAGCCCGGGGGGCTGATACTATGTTAAGTGATTGATTCTGAGTTCGAGGGGCTGATATTGTTCTAAGCGATTGATACTGGGCCCGAGGGGCAGATTTGTACTCACTATTCACTTTTCATTTTACCTGATTTACCTGTTTTTAAAAGGGGATTTCATTTGATTCTTTACCATTTTTCTGCTTTTAAGTGATTTAGTGCCTGATATAGAATTGCCTTATGCATTTATGTGTTTTCATGTCTTCGATTATTATTTATTATTATTACTTACTAGGTCGGAGTACTCACATTACTCCCTGCACCATATGTGCAGATTTAGGCATAACTGAGTCCGCACCTGAGCACCGATTCCTTCCAGACCAGGCAGCAAGTTGGAGCTGCGAGGTAGTTGTTGACGTTTCCAGCCCCTTGTCTCCTTTATCTTACCTCATTTATAATTTCTTCAGACTATTGTATCGGATATTATATTCCGTAGACTTATAGCAAACTCTGTAGAAGCTCATGAATTGCAACACCCCGATTTGGGTTGTGTCGGCATAGTATCATTTGCTATTTGTTTCCACATTTATAACTGCTCTACACGTGTTTTGGATTTGCTTATGTTAATTATATGTTAATATAGGTGTTTGAGTTATTTTGGCTGGCCTTGTCTTCATGAGAGGCGCCAACACGACCGGGTGTGGGTTTAGGGTCGTGACAAGTTGGTATTAGAGCCTAGGTTACTAGGTCTCGCGAGTCATGAGATGGTTTAATAGAGTACCGGGAATCGGTATGGAGACGTCTGTACTTATCCTCGGGAGGCTACAGAACCTTTAGGAAAACTTCACATTCTTGAAATTCTTGTCGTGCGAGCTTGATGTCCCGAGTGCTAAAACCTCTCTTTATTCCATTCTCTCACAAATGGTGAGGACACGAGCTACCGGACGTGGAGGACGAACACCAGTACCACCCATTGAGGGCACCAGAGGCCATAGATGCGGTCGTGGTCGTGGCAGAGGCAGAGCAGCAGGGACCGCACCTGTGGATCCTCTAGTTGCCCTATCAGGACCAGGCTCCAGTAGCAGCAGTTCAGGCACCAGCTGTGCCCATTGTGATTCTGGGTCTTCAGGAGACTTTGGCTCAGATTTTAAGAGTTTGCAACAGCCTGTCCCAGGCAGTTTTAGCCACCACCACAGCAGCTACTTCGCAGGCTGGGGGAGGCAATCAGACCCATACTGATCGTATACCTGATGAGGTAGTGTAGGGATTGCAGACTCCAGAGGCACCTCCAGATTAGCCAATTGCACCATTGCAGGAGTTCAGGGTTCCAGCTATGCCTGAGGATGAGAAGCATCACCTCGAGAGGTTTGGTAGACTCCAGCCTCCGACATTCAGTGGAGCTGAGGGCGAGGATGCCCAGGGTTTTCTTGACAGGTGTCAGCAGATGCTCTGTACAACAGGGATTGTGGAGTCTAGTGGTGTGTCATTTACCACCTTTCAGTTTACTGGGGATGCCTTCACTTGGTGGGAGGCGTAGGCCGGTTGGTGCAGCACCTTTGACTTTGCAGGAGTTCTCCACTCTCTTATTGGAGAAACATGTACCGCAATCCCGCAGAAAGGAGCTGCACAGGCAGTTTGAGTGGCTACAGAAGAGAGATATGACTGTGTCTTAGTACAAGATGAGGTTTTCAAAGTTGGCTCTTCATGCCGTTTGGATGGTTCCGACTGATCGCGAGGGTGATAGGAGATTTGTTGATGACCTTAACTACCATCCCCGTGTTCTTATGACTAGAGAGAGTGTTGGGTGCTTCATTCGAGGAGGTGGTTGATATAGCTCGAGAGATTGAGGCAGTTCACCGTCAAGATAGAGAGGAGAAGGAGGCCAAGAGGACTCGGGGTTCTGGCAGTTACAGTGGTGCTCCTTCGAGGGGCCAGTTCCAGCATGGTAGGGGTCACTCTTTCAGGCCCGCTCAGCCGGCTCGGCTCGAGTATCGTGGGGCATCTTCAAGTTGTGGTTATCATGGTTCTCAGCAGAGTCAGCCTTCACTCAGCGCTCTTCCAACATATAGTTTATCTCGTACTTTGTCTGCTGAGGTTTATTTTAGGCCGAGTGCCTAGTCACTCCAACGAGAGGGGTTCCCTTTAGTCCCATTCTCTAGCACCTGGGAGCTGTTATGAGTATGGAGAGTTCAGGCATATGTGGAGGCAATGTCCTTGTCGTATTGCTAGCTTATCTCAGCAGAGGGGTCAGCCTTCGTCTTTTAGTCCAGTTTCTTCAGCACCCGCCAGCCAGCTAGGGGTGAGGGTCAGGTAGCCAGGGGTCGCCCCAGTGGTATAGGTCGATCAGGCGGTGGTCAGATCGTTTTTATGCTCTTCGAGGCAGGACAGATTGCTTCTGATGCTGTCATTACATGTACTATTTCAGTCTGCCACAGAGATGCCTCGGTCTTATTTGATCCCGGTTCCACCAATTATTATGTTTCTTCATATTTTGCTCATCATTTGTGTACTTCCCGAGGGTGTCTTGCCTTACCTGTATATGTATCTACCCCAGTGGGCAATACTACATGTGTACTGGTCGTGTTTGGTAACTATTAGGGATTTGGAGACCCGAGTTGATCTATTTTATTGAGCATTGTGGATTTTGATGTTATTTTGGTCATGGACTGGTTGTCTCTGTGTCATTCTATTCTAGACTCTCATGCTAAGATAGTCACGTTGACTATACCGGTGTACCGAGGATCGAGTGGCATGGTGTGACTGATTATGTTCCTAGCAGGGTGATTTCATTCTTAAAGGCCCAACGTATGGTTATGAAGGGATTCCTTTCATATTTGGCGTTTGTGAGAGATGTTGGAGCCGAGACTCCTAGCATTGATTCCGTTCCAGTTGTGAGGGAGTTTTTGATGTATTTCCTGTAGACCCGCCGGGCATGCCACCCAACAGGGATATTGATTTTGGTATTGACCTGGTGCCGGGCATTCAAACCATTTCCATTCCGACATATCGTATGGCACCAGCGGAGTTGAAAGAATTGAAGGATCAATTTCAGGAACTCCTAGATAAGGGGTTCATTCGGCCAAGTGTGTCGCTGTGGGGTGCACCGGTTCTATTTGTAAGGAAGAAGGATGTCACCATGAGAATGTGCATTGACTACAGACAATTGAACAAAGTAACAGTGAAGAACAAGTATCCCTTGCCTTCTATTGATGATTTGTTTGACCAACTTCAAGGAGCGAGGGTGTTCTCCGAGATTGATCTCCGTTCGGGCTATCACCAGTTGAGGATCAGAGATTTAGATATTATTAAGACTGCTTTCAGGACTAGATATGGGCACTATGAGTTTCTTGTTATGTCTTTTGGGCTGACTAATGCCCCAACAACATTCATGCGTTTGATGAACAATGTATTTCGGCCTTATCTGGATTCATTCGTTACTATTTTCATTGATGATATTCTAGTGTTCTCGCGTAGTCCGGAGGAGCATGCGCAACATTTGCGAGTTGTATTGTAGAGATTGAGGGATGAGAAACTTTATGCAAAGTTCTCCAAGTGTGAGTTTTGGCTCAGTTCAGTGGCTTTCTTGGGACACGTGGTGTCTAGCGAGGGTATTCAGGTCGACCTGAGGAAGATAGAGGCAGTTCAGAGTTGTCCTAGACTGACTTCAGCCATAGAAATTCATAGTTTTCTTGGTTTGGCAGGTTATTATCGCCGATTTGTGTAGGGATTTTCCTCTATTTCATTGCCCCTGACTAAGTTGACTCAGAAGGGTACTCCATTTGTATGGTCGGACGAGTGCGAGGAGAGCTTTCAGAATCTTAAGACAACTTTGACCACGACTCCAATATTGGTTTTGTCCTGAGCTTCAGGTTCTTATACTGTATATTGTGATGCTTCTAGAGTTGGGATCAGATGTGTATTGATGCAGAAGGGTAGAGTGATTGCTTATGCTTCTCGTTAGTTGAAGCCCCACAAGAAGAACTACCCTGTACATGATCTGGAGTTGGCTGCTATAGTTCATGCTTTGAAGATTTGGAGGCACTACTTGCATGGCATATCTTGTGAGGTATTCACCGATCATCTTAGTCTTCAGCATTTGTTAAAGCAAAAAGGACCTTAATTTGTGGCAGCGGAGGGGGATAAAGTTACTCAAGGATTATGATATTACCATTCTGTATCACCCGGGAAAGGCCAATGTAGTGGCCGATGCCTTGAGTCAAAAGGCAGTTAGTATGGGGAGTTTGGCGTATATTCCAGTTGGGGAGAGGCCTTTTGCAGTTGATGTTCATGCCTTGACCAATCGGTTGGTGAGACTAGATATATTGGAGCCTAGTCAGGTGTTGGCTTTTGTGTGGTTTCTCGGTCTTCCTTATATGATCGCATCAGAGAGCGCCAGTACGATGATTCATATTTGCTTGTCCTTAAGGATATGGTTCAACATGATGATGCTAGAGACATGACCATTTATGAGGATGGTGTGTTGAGGATGCATGGCCAGATTTGTGTGCCCAATGTGGATGGGCTTCAGGAGATGATATTGGAGGAGGATCATAGCTCGCGGTATTCCATTCATCCAGGTACCGCAAAGATGTATCAGGATTTGAGGCAACACTATCGGTGGAGGAGAATGAAGAAAGATAATGTAGGATTTATGGTTCGGTATCTCAACTGTTAGCAGGTGAAATATGAGCACCAGAGACCGGGTGACGTACTTCAGCGGATGATTATTCCCGAGTGGAAGTTGGAGAGAGTCACTATGGATTTTGTGATTGGTCTTTCTCAGACTTTGAAGAAGTTCGATTCGATTTGGGTGATTGTGGATCAGCTGACCAAGTCCGCGCACTTCATTCCGGTATGTACTACCTATTCTTCGGAGCGGCTGGCAGGATCTTTATTGGGGAGATTATCTGATTGCATGGTGTTCCAGTGTCTATCATCTCACATAGAGGTACTCAGTTTACTTCTCTGTTCTGGAGGACATTTCAACGAGAGTTGGGTACGCAAGTAGAGTTGAGCACAACATTTCATCCTCAGACGGACAGGCAGTCCGAGTGTACTATTCAGATATTGGAGGACATGTTGCGTGCCTGTGTTTTTAATTTTGGAGGTTCTTGGGATGAGTTTTTACCGCTTGCAGAGTTTGGCTACAACAACAGTTATTAATTGAGCATTCAGATGGCTCCGTATGAGGCATTGTATGGGATGCGGTGTAGTTCTCCCATTGGTTGGTTCGAGCCCGGCGAGGCTAGGCTATTGGGGACAGAGTTGGTTCAGGATGCCTTAGAGAAGGTGAAGCTGATTCAGGAGAGGCTTCATACAACACAGTCGTGTCAGAAGAGTTATGTGGACCAGAAGGTTCGACATGTGTCCTACATGGTTGGTGAGAAGGTCTTCCTGAAGGTTTCGCACATGAAGGGTAATATAAGGTTTGGACAGAAAGGGAAGTTAAGTCCCAGGTTCATTGGACCTTTTGAGGTACTTAGGAGGATTGGTGAGGTGGCCTATGTGCTTGCTTTGCTACTCAGCCTGTCAGGCGTGCATCCGATATTTCACGTATCTATGCTCCGGAAGTATGTTGGGGACCTGTACCATGTGTTGGACTTCAGCACGGTTTAGTTGGATGATAATCTGACCTATGATGTGGATTTAGTGGCTATTTTGGGTCGTTAGGTTGGAAAGTTGAGATCAAAGGATATAGCTTCGGTGAAAGTGCAGTGGAGAGGTCGACCCGTGGAGGAGGCTACTTGGGAGACCGATCGGGAGATGCGGAGCAGATACCCTCACTTGTTTGAGACTTCAGGTATGTTTCATGATCCGCTCGAGGACGAGCATTTGTTTTAGTTGGGGAGGTTGTGACGACCCGACCCATCGTCACGTGAGTTACCACTTCATTTTCCCCGTTTTCAGCTTCTTTGTGCTTCATTATCCGTATCTTATGCGGTCGAGTTGGTTCATAGAGGTTTTGGTAGGAAATGAGACACTTAGTCTCTTTAAGGAAGGTTTGGTTTGGAAAAGTCAACCAGATGTTGACTTATGAGTTAGAGGGTTTGGATGTGATTTATAGTGATTCTGTTAGCTTCGAGGGATGATTCATGACATAGGAGCGTTATCGGAATTGATTTTAGAGGTCCAGAGTAGAATTAGGCTTGAATAGGCGAAGTTAGTATTTTGGCGAATTCCGGTTGATAGGTGAGATTTTGATCCGAGGGTCAGAATAGAATTCAAAGAGTTGTTGTAGCTTCGTTAGGTGATTTGTGATGTGTGTGAAAAATTTAAGGTCATTCGGAGGTGTTTTGGTCGAGTTTTTGATCAAATGCGTGTTTCGGAAGTTTTAAAAGAACTTAGGCTTGAATCCGATGTAATTTGATGGTTTTGGTGTTGTTTGTGGTGTTTTGATGATTGGAGAAGGTTTGAATGATGTTTTAGGATGGGTTGGCACTTTTGGTTGAGGTCCCGAGGGCCTCAGGTCAGTTTCGGATGGCTAAACGGGATATTTCAGACTTGGAAATGCAGCAACAGTTGCAGGCCTCGCAAATGCGAGAAATGGTTCGCATTTGCAAGTGAGGATTCACATTTACGAAGGAGCCAGGCCTAAGGTAGGGTTCGCATTTGCGACAGTATGATCGCATTTGCGAGCCAGGTGTCGCAATTGTGACCTTGGCAGGGGAGGCTCACATTCATAGTTCCGAGGGTTTGGTTGCGTTTGCGATTGTGGTATTTGTGAACCAGGTGTCACAAATGCGACATCTGAGGGTTGTGTCCAATTATTGAATTCGAACTTAGCCCATTTCCCTCATTTCCCACTTGGCCTTGGGCGAATTTTGAGAACTTCTGGACGGTTATTGAAGAGGGTTTCAACTGGGATTGATTGGAGGTGAGTTCTATGACCTAAATACATAATTTAATGGTAGAATCAACCTAGAAATTCATGAAAATTTATCAAAAAACGGAGGAAGAATTAGGGCTTGAGTTTTGGTATTTCAAATTGGGTTTTGATGAGCCATTTGAGCTCGAATTTGGGAGTTCTTGATATGTATAGACTCGTGGCGAGATACAGAATCCATTGATGTAAAATTTTCTGGAATTCGAGAAGTGGGCCCGAGGCTCGGGTTTTGCTAATTTCGAGATTTTTGTTATTTTTCGAATTGTTTTTGATTGGGTATTGTTCCATTAGCATATGGTGACATATTCGTTGTGGTTTTGATAAGATTCGACGCGCGAGGAGGTAGATTTGAGAGGCAAGGGTATAGGGAGCTAGGATTTTGGCCGGCTTAATGATAGTAAATGATGTCCTGAGGGTTTGAAACCCCGAATTTGCATAACGCAGTGCTATATTAAGGTGAAACACACGCTTAATGATGAGTGTGAGGTTGTTTTACTACTGGGGATTATGACTTGGTTCATCCCGGTTGATATTTTATCGCGTATTTGATTGAGACGTGTTTGTTATCAACATGATTTGGGCTTATTGCTATATGTTGGGCTTCATGCCGATTACTTGAATCCTTCGTGGATTTTTATCACTGTTTCCTCACTATTTGATAATATTGAACTCTGTCCTGTTGATTATATTGTTTTACTATCTCAACCAGTTTAATTGAATTTTTAGACCTAAATGATTTTTCCATGTTGTTTGGGTTGAGCACTACTATTTATTGATACCCGAAGGGCTTATGATGTTTTCTGGACTGAGTGAGGCCAAGGGCCCGAGATACATTTATATGCCACGAGGTGGCTTGAGTGACGTGAGAAGGCTTTCAGGCTTTATGAGTGATGTAAGGAGGCTTTCAGGCCTTATGAGTGATGTGGGGAGGCTTTCAGGCCTTATGAGTGATGTGAGGAGGTTTTCAGGCATTGTGAGTGATGTAAGTAGGCTTTCAGGCCTTATGAGTGATGTTAGAAGGCTTTCAGGCCTTATGTAGATATAATGCTTGGGCCGTAAGGGGATCCTTTGGAGTCTTCAAACCCACAATGAGCGCGGGTACCCATTTGATCTGATACTAAGCCCGAGGGGCTGATATTATGCTGAGCGACTGATACTGAGCCCGAGGGGCTGATATTATGCTAAGTGACTGATACTGAGCCCGATGGGCTGGTACTGTTCTGAGCAATTGATACTGGGACAAGGGGAAGATTTGTACTCACTATTCACTTGTCATTTTACCTGATTACCTCTTTTTAGAAGGGGATTTCATTTGACTCTTTACTGTTTTACTGCATTTAAACGATTTACTGCCTGATATAGAATTGCCTTGTGAATTCATGTGTTTTCATGCCTTTGATTATTAGTTATTACTATTACTCACTGGGTCGGAGTACTCACGTTACTCTCAGCACCATGTGTGCAGATTCAGGCATAGCAGAGTCCGCACCTGAGCACTAATTCCTTCCAGACCAGGCAACTAGTTGGAGTTACGAGGTAGGTGTTGACGTCCGCAGCCCCTTGTCTTCCCTATCTTACCTCATTTATATTTTCCTCAGACTATTGTATCAGATATTATATTCTGTTGACTTATAGCAAACTCTGTAGAAGCTCACAACTTGTGACACCCCGATTTGGGTTGTGTCGGGATGGTATCCTTTGCTATTATTGTTGTTTCCACATTTATAACTGCTTTACACGTGTTTTGGATTTACTAATGTTAATTGTATGTTAACAGAGGTGTTTGCGTTGTTCTGGCTGGCCTTGTCTTTACAAGAGGCGCCAACACGATCAGGTGTGGGTTTAGGGTCGAGACAGATTTGTTGTTCATCAGTCAACACATGACCAACATCTTTCAACTCCCCGATCATATTTTTCATTTGCCTCATATGTGTTTATTGAATGTTTTGGGCGTTTCTTATATAAGTCAAATTAGATCGTTAATGATCTCAGCCTTGTAGTGGAACATGTACCAAATCTGTTCCTCAAAGCATTCCAAAGATCCATAGCTCTTTGGTAATCCTTAATCTCCCCTAGAATGTCATCATCTAAGATGCTCAACAACGTAATGCGAGCAATGTAGTTCTTTTTCTTCCAACTGTCATAGGCTTCACGCTCACGCCTACGCTGAGCAGTGTTGCCTTCCCCAGACTCATTCATGACATTGTTGATGGCCTCTAAAGCTCTTGCTCCTCTAGTACATACTGGAGTTTCAAGCCCAAAGTTTCATAACTGTCACCATTGAGTTTTAACCCTTTGTTGAGCTCAGCAATAATGTTTTTCCAAGCAGTAGCCATTCTTTAACAAAATAAAAAAATAAACTAAGGATCATGTAAAAAAATAATGCAAGGTACGATGTTCTACATACATACATATTATGACACTAAGCATCAATTGATTAAGTTAATAAACATACATATATTAAAATGGAGTTGAAAATTCACTATGTTCTCAAGCATCGTCCAAAAATTAAAATATTATAAAAATTGACCTATTCAATTATCTAGCTAAGTGTCTTAATCATGTTTAAGAAAATATAATGATTTTGTATGATTTTATAATCCCATGTGAATCACAAGTTAACTAATAACTTATATCAGCATGCAAATAAAATTAATGTAAAACTAATTAATATTTATAACATGCTATACAAATTCACATAAAGTTTACTTTAATGTTAAACTAATTAACATATTATACATGTTGAACAAATTAACAAGTATCGTTAATATTTAACTAATTAATATTGATTCCATGCGAAATAAATTAACATAAAGCATGTGTTAATCTAATTAATCAAAGTAATGTTAAAAGATCAACATTTCAAGCATGTTAAATAAATTAATAAATTAACATTTTTGCATGTAAAACAAAATAATAAATAAATTTAATGTTATATAAATTAACATTCAAGTAATTGGGATAATAAATTAATTATAATTTTCATAAAGGAATATAAATACTAAATTTGTATTCTGAAAATCAAAGTCCCTATGACTAATTTTTGAAATTTGGGATTTATTAAAAAATAACATAAATTAATTTAAATTTTATTTTGGTCATTAGCCCAAATAAAATGACAACTTCTAAGATGGGCCATAAACTCAAATTCTTAAATCTGCTCACTTTAGATTGCAGAAATTATTGCTTTTCGAGGCGGGCCTTTAGCCCATGACCTATAAATTAAGAGATTTTTTCCTTCATATACTATGTATGAAATTTTAATATAAAAAATATATACAGTTTCTAATTTACCCGCCCTATTCATATTTTTCCTATAATTATATTACCAAACAAGGTCACAACAGTAAGCATCTAAAATTGTAGAAAAAGTGTAAATGAATTATAGATTACTTGTATTCTAATTGTAAATGCTTTGTTTTCTATTTTCACAAATAAAAAACGACTTAAACTTCTACAATTCTTCTGCAAAAACAATTTATAATTTATCTACAATTATCTATAATTTATCTACAATTTCTGCAATATGTCTTCTTCTTCTTCTTCTTCTTCTTCTTCTTCTTCTTCTTCTTCAATCTGAAATTCAGCAAAAAACAAGTCTAAATCTTCACCAAAACCCTTCAAAGTTGAGATATAAACTCCAAAATATATTTTCAATTATTTACAACAACACCCAATCAAAATAAATAATAATTTTTGAAAACCCAAATTTGAATTCAAAGCTTTCAAGCTTTTTAATGGGTGTCAATAGTGGAAGTATGTAAAAAGAACGTGAGTATGAGTAAAACGTGGGTGGGGCTGAGGGGTTAGGAGAGAGAAACGTGGGATGAGTGGAGATACTGGAATTAAACGAAAATCCTTTAATTAAGGAGTAAAAAACATCTTATTAATTATATCCTTAATTAATTATGGATAGAATTGGTAATTTGGTATACTAAATGTAATTAAGTCAAACATTAAATATTGAGGGTAAAAAAATTTCCTATATGGTATATGAATATAAAAATATCATAAATTAATAGAGCAATTTATTCTAATAAAATTGGGCCTTCAGTCCAATAGTGTTGCCAGCAATTTGAGCATTTTCCTTTTAAAAGAAATTTTTATTTTATTATAAACACTAAAATAATTAAAGTATTTATATGATTTTTGAAGAGAGAAACGTGGTTCTCTTCTTCCTTCCTACTTTGTTGCCGTTAGCCATGGAGTACTAATTTCTAAACCTTTTTTTAAAAGTTAAATTAGCAAGTCAAAAAAAGAGAAAACCCTAGTCGTCTCCTTTTATTTTATTTCTCAGCCGCCTTTGCCATTTCCATGAGCGCAGAATTAGAAGAAGAATTCCCTCCTCCTCTCTACATTTTTTTATTTATTCTTGCCCCTTCTCTTTTGATACTTTAGTTTACAATTATCATATTTATTTCATAACGTAAAAAAATTATAGACTACTATATAGTAAAGACATCACAAAAGTCAATAAATAAATACTTGGCAAAATACATACTTTACACATCACCTTGCACTCAAATCCCTCTTATACACTTGTTAAATACGGGAATAGTATTACACACCAAAACTTTTAAAAGTGTCAATTACACACCTCTTTTGCCATGTGTCACCTACGTATATTACACAAAAAAGAGGTGCGTGAAAACTAAAAATACCATCTAAAATTAAGTTTTTATTTTATTTTTTCGATTTTTAACTATTTCCATTTTAAATTAAAGAAAGAAAATACAAACTCATGTCTTCTTCCTCAAAACCTCAGCGCCCCCCCCCCCCCCCTCCCAATTTGTCGTCCTCCCAACCCCCATCCTAGTTTTGTATACCCCTCTTGTTTCGCCGCTCCAACCTCCATGACTAAGAAGAAGAAAAAGGAGAAGAAAAAAAGGAGTTATTGGGTCTTGTAAAATCACAATTATTGACCTTTTCAAAAAGCTTGAAAATTAATCCGATCTTGTTGATTTTGGTATTCCATGACCTAGAAAATTAATTTGAATTCATGATTATATTGAGTAAAAATTTACTAAAAATATGCTGAAATTTTGGTGATTAATTTTGATAAAATTCAAGAAACACCATTAACAAGTTTGAAACTTTGGGTTTGAATTTGAATTTGAAATTTGTATAAGAATTTGTGATGAATGTTGTTAAAATTTGTTAATAATCGGCAAAGAACTGAAACTATAGTTTGGGAAAAGGGTGCTTGTGGTGGAAGGGTTGGTGGTGGTGAAGAACATGATGGGGTTGGGAAGATGAGAACGGGAGCTTCTTTTTTGTTTTTTTTTTTTTTGGGAAGATTGGGAGGGGGGGTAGCAGAGGTTTTCTTTTTTTTTCTCGATTTATGACACGTGTCAAATTCTAATTGGCGCATGTAACATCAATCTTTAAATAGATGTGGTCAAATGCCGAAGTAGTGTGTAATTGATACACTTTTAAAAGTTTTAGTGTGTAATATTATTCTCGCATTAAATAACCGTGTAAGAGAAATTTGGGTACAAGGTCGATGCGTAAGTATGTATTTTGCTTAAATACTTTTAAATGAAAGATCTATTTAAAATCAACTATAATAGCAATTATAATGGATAACATTATAATCTCATTTAATTTATGACATAAAATACTCAACTCCATGATTTATAATCAAGAAAAAAATAATTTTGAATAGTCAATAATTTATTTAAAAAATTTGAAAATTTACAAGGTTAATTACATACAATTTCATAAAGTTCTATTAGGTGAGCTCATTGTATTGGGCGTGCTCAGCCAGGGGAGTTCTACGAATGCCCTGCCCAGGAACAAGTTCCAATTATACCTTCTAAAACAGAGGTAATATCTATTTGCCATATGCATACAAAGCAATAGTGTGAAATTATAATGAAACTAAATATTTTAGAAATAAATAAACTTTAGAAAGTATCATTTCAACATTAAGGAATTAGATTGCTTGCCTATAATATAGTTGCCATAAACACACGTGGTAGCAGATACAAATAGATCTTAAAAATGTTATAACATGAACCGAGGGCCTTGGGAAACAGCCTCTCTACCTCCACAGGGTAGGGATAAGGTATGTGTGCACACTACCCTCTCTGAACCCTACTTGTGAGATTATACTACAAACGTTATAATACGAGTACCACAGAGAAGAAATACAACTTCAAGGTCAATAACACTACTCTTAGTACACAATTCCACTTGAACACTAACAATGACTACAAAATTTGCTATTACAAGATCAAAATTAGTAAGATCCTTTTGCTTACATGTCCATTTCATTCTAGCTAACGGAGTCTGGCACATATTTTGAGAATTTCGCAGCCCCTTAAGCAAGCATTCTGATAATTGTAAAATTATGGAATACATGCAATCTCTCATTGTACTGCTGCCCGTCTTTCACCCGTACCCTCATGTTCAACCTATAGGAGATATAGTCAAAAGGGGGGTTATAACAAAGATTGAAGTGTGTAAAAGCAGAACGCATTAGAGGAAACAAACTATGCATATAATTTTTTTACCTCCACAAGAACTTTCGCCTTTTTCTTTGAATTTGCACTTGGCTCATCCTTCCCTGCTCTTCTTCTAGCTAAAACAGAATCTTTTCTACCCCTCTTCTGATGAACTGCAACAGCCTCGTCATCTTCTTCACCATCATCATCATCATCCTCGTCGTCCATTCCAACTGCCACATGGTCACACGATTTACAATTAGCTCACACTTATGGCTTTGAAAGACACTTCCTCGCCACAATGGACATGAATAAGTGCTTCAGCCGGAGATAAAACGAATATATCAGCACCAATACACCAAAAGGATGTGACTGGTATAAATTTGCAACTTCTACTTCAATTTGTTCCAAATAGTACTCTTTTCAACTTAAAATGCTCATTTCAGCCTAGTATTTGTCTGAACGCCAACTAAACATTACGAGAATACAAATGCAAACTCATTTATTCCTGGTGTTTAGTTAAACCTAGGGGGACTGTTAATTCCAAGTTAAATCTGTGCATTGCGTCCTCGCTCAAAGGGTGATGTGGCCAGTAATTTATTACAAAAATGAAACACTGGGGGGGGGGGGGGGGGGGGGAATAGGATGAGCAACAGAGAGCACATCCATTAAGAACTTTACCAGTATCATCGTCCAAGCCACTGTCTCTAATTCCAAGACCATCAAAATCTTCCATATCATCTTCCTCTTCAAGCTCATCGTAGCCTTCAACATATTCCACTTCATGTTCCTGCTTATTTCAACAATTAACAGCAGAATGAATAAACGGCTCATCTAAATGTATCAGCCAAAGTTAACAAATTTACTTAGAAAGGCTTCGCCAGAGGAGGGTAGTCCCGTGCTACAAGCCGACACAAACCCCCCAACCCACTCAAACCCCAAAAAACAAAAGGGGAGGAGGTAGCAACCAAGAGAAGGGAAACTAGTAAAACGAGAATATTTGAGAGACAACATAACAGGGGTTTTGCTCAAGACCTCCTCATCTTCTTCTTCGCTAGCCACCTGCATTTCTTCCCTACCAAGAATCTCTAGATACTTCCGCTCAGGATAATTGTATATATCACCATATACTCCTTTGGAAAGGCGTTCCAGCAGTTCCTTCTCAATGCTCTGCAGAGTACAAATGGCATGATTTGTAAAGGAAATAGCCAGATGACCTACCAAATTAAGGGGAAAAATGCTACCCCGAACAAAGGGAAGAATTACAAGCTTAAACTCACCTTATCGAGAAGGGCTGCTTTTTCAGCCTTTTCCTGTCGGCGAGATTCTCTTTTTGTTTCTTTCCTAGGTGTGGTCATTATCTTCTCCCTGGAGACACAAAAAATTAAAGCATATAGCAAGTGCAGGAAAATGCTTTCAGTCAAACATCCATAACCAAAGATTCATTTCCTCAAGGGGAGGTACCAAAATATGGAAGTAAACAAGTCCCTTCACGAAAAAAGTTGGGCAGAAAATTCAGGATTGTTCTTGAGCTCAAACACAACTGTTACCATTATATTTTTTTTGGGGTAAAGCAAGCTTTCAAAGTACTAGCTTGAATTAGGATAAAACAGAATATTTCCCAATACCATCTCACCTAATTGCCATGGAAGATTGATCCCTCCCCACCCCCCCACCCCCCCACCCACCCCCCAAGAGAAGTTTGAAGCTATGCAGCTGTTAGAAAGTTCATTATCATATCAACTACTAACCAGAAGAACATAGTATCATTACAGCTATGGCGATTATGTTGTACATAATCTGGACAGGACACTGCTGTCATCAAAAAATAATTATGTACATAATCTACACTGGAAAGGAATAAAAGAATGCCCGTGCCTTTGCAGCAGCAATGACCATGGATACTATCATGGAGGAAGGTTATTTGAACTATCTAGTTCAAGTCAAATGAGAGAGGAGTCCCTGCAAATAGCAATAACTATGCAATTCCAAGAAAATTATGCGTGGTACTTCCATATTCGATCTACAATTTATGCCCTATATTTAAAAAAGTCTGTGTGGCATTGCATCCTTGACACAAGACTTATGATCTGAAATGGTAATTGAGCTCATTGCCGGTCAATTTTGGGCTTCCTGTATTAAGGTCCCAATTAGGGGGAGAGTATGTCTACTTAGCAAAATCCCTCCACCCTGATTCCAGAAACAATTCCACCCCATGAGATATTCTAACAGTTGTAGGGCTATGCGATAGAGGGGAGGCAGGTTTTTGGGTCAACGAGGCCAAGGGTGAAGACCACGAACTAGTTAGGACAGTGGAGGAGGGATTTCATAAGAAACAACGGTGGGGGTGGGTGGGTGGGGTGGGGGTTGAGATGCAGTGACTGAGTGGATGGGGATATACCACAGGAACAGTTAGGGAGTTGCAGTGGTAGGAAAGACGAAAGAAACGGGACAGAAGGGAGCTATACGAAGGCAGTAGTTGGGGATCGTGGAAAAAGGGGGTGTACATAGAGATTAGCTGCATATGCCAGAGACTAAATTAAAACCTAGTACATTCATCGTGGGTAAAAGCTGCAGCTAAAATATTCTAACTGGATAAAATGGGACAATTATGCTTCGGCATACATTGGGTGTATGTTATCCAATATACATCGGTATAGTCATTGAAGAGATGATAAACAGACGCTCTTATGGAACAGCACATCCCCTTCCTCTCCTAAATGGACAAATATTAAAATGTGAACTTACCACACCTAAATGTTCATCTAACTACAAGTCTACTTCGACCAAATCTAACAGTCAGCTGAACCTTTGCCTCATTAACAAACCAAGAGATTACTTGTTTGTATTCATTGTTCGGGAAGCCAGGGCGAGAGAAGGTGAAACGGGATGAAGAGACAGATTGATAAAACAAACAAGAATCTATAACTTTCAAGCATGCACCTTAAATTTCCTCTATAATAATGCTCAAGACCGTAAAAGAGTAAGATTAAAAAGTGAAGTTGAGACAACAAATCACCAAGCATATATACATTCAAGTGTTTAGGATAGAATTTAACTGTAAATCAAATTTCTGAGAAAGGAGGTCCGTACCTTGTTTTCAAAGCAAGCTTCCTCATTCTTATTCGCATCTGAGTCATTTTTGTTAATCTTTGTTTAGCCTTGTGCACAAGAAACTTTGGCCAGTACATCTGTGGTAGTTAAGAGAGAGGGGAGGGAGGGGGAGGAAAGTTATTCGTCTGAACAACAACAAGCATACAACGGTAAGTTAAAAAAAAATAGTTAATTGCATTACCAAATGTTTATCAATAATTTCAAGAGCCTGTTCGTAATTTCTAGGCAATTTAACTCTTTCCCAAAGTTTGTTTGGCATGTGAGCCCTCTCTATTGTTTTCATGTACAAATAGAACACTCCTGCATAGCACAAAAACAAATCAGAGGATCCAAAAGAAAATTATAATTCCTCCTACAAAAAAAATCAGTAACTAATAGAAACTACAGAACCAGAAAAAAGCACTTTTGAAGAACCCTCTAATGAAAGCAGACTATAGATTCTTTAGACAGCTTACTATTAACATAAGAACATTTAGGATGACCATATTAGCTTATCCCATCAAGAAAAATTTAAAATTACCCTCATGATTAATAGCTCAAAACCCAGACGAAAATGATATATCAATACAATCCAAATATATGGTAATCCCCCCAAGTCACTTAGGCACTTCACACCAAAGAAATATCTTCGACTCGAACCTAACATTTACTACTAGTATAAATACTCTTTAGGAATGGAAGATTACAAGTAACACAAACCGATAGGTAAGAATCCCTTTTACCATGGCAGCCAAGTTATTCACAATTGATCATAAACAGAACAATTTTCCAATTGCATATTTTCATCCAGCTAAAACATTAACTCATATCTTGTATGCCCTAGGGTCGCGATAACAACCATTTCCTTGCAACAATAAACCCAGAAAGTCACCCCAAGCGGGATCTGATCTGGAGAGGATAGTGTGTACGCACACCTTAGGGGCAGATAGACAGTTTCCGATAGACCCTCAACTAGAGAGTAGATGAAAAGAAGCATTGGCAACAAGTAGTAACAACAACAAATATTAAGAAAACCTTAGATAAATTACAACTATTTCCTTATATTTAAACAAATGAAGGAGAAAAAAACTATAGCATCTGGTATATCATTTCAAAAATGACAAAATAAGCTGTGCATAAGTACCATCATGATCCCGAATGGTGGCATACCGACTATTAGCCAAAGGACATGAGCTGCGGTTGCAAATCCCAGTTACATTATATGGATTTCGGCAAAATATCCCAGTCTCAATTCTGTCAATATTGCAAAAAAGAAGAAAAATTAAATCAAATAAAGACCATATGGCAAACAAATGGTATATGAAGTGAGAATCAAACTAAGACAAAAAATCTGACTTCGCCATGAAGCTGCAATGCTTGTGTCTGATAACTTGCCATATGACCTCATCGTGCTGCATCTTTTCTCACTCGTTAACCTAATTTGTGCGCCTCTTTACAACTTAACTGCAGAAATTAACTTTTAAAAATGGCGCTTCCAGGGTAAGGTGAACTTAAAACAATGGCGGCTTATAGGGTAAGGTGAACTTAGAACAATGGCGGCTTCTAGGGTAAGGTAGGGGAAGCCCTTCGCTTAACCAGTTAACCCCCAAAATATGAAGGGGTACATTATGATATAAGTTATATTTATATAATTATTAATAAAGGATTTTAAGTTTTAATATTCTTTTAATTTGGTAAAATTATGATTAGGTGAGTTCATACGATAATATTTTCTATCATTAAATTAGATAATATATTTATCTTTTTATCAATTTTATTTTTTCCTTTATGTATACTTTTTTTTTTTAATTTCTCATGATATTACTTTCTAACTTTAACTTAGATTCTTTAAATTAGTTATTAAGTTATTTAATCTCATATTTTTAAACTAAGAACTTTCCGAGGCTAGTGTCACAAAATTCAAAAATCAATGAAAAATATACTCACCTCTTTAACATTTTCACTTAATACCATATAATGATATAGGAGAGAGTTCAATATCATGATACGTGTCTAACCCACACATCATGTGACATGTGTTGCGCTCTCACCACTAAATCAAAGCTATATAAATTTTTTTCCAAAATTTTAAAATACGTTGAACAAGAATTTCCTTGGTCACCAGAATTCTAAATCACGTTAGGCAAAAAATTTCAACAATTAATATTCAGGATTTTGCTACAAATTCTGACGGAACAGTAAATTTTTTTAAAACTAGCAGGAAATAGGACAAGCAAAAATTATGGCGCTGAAATTTTTGGAGAATTTTTCAAAATTCTGAGGAGCGTGCTAATGTGAAGTTATTCTGTTAACTTCTTTCTAATGTGATCAAAATATAAACAATGATTTGAAAAGGTCCATCCGACGTCATTTATAGTATTGGAACCTTGAAAGGCGAACAACAACTATAACAATAATAAAAATTTAATAAAATCTCACAAAAAGTGTTTGCAGAGAATAGAGATATTCATAATTTGGTTTAGATTGATTTTTTCCTTAAGACCAAATCAAGTAAGTTGATTTTTCAAATATTATACGCAAACCAAATCAATTGAGAGCATGTTTGGGTTAACTGATTTAGAATAGCTCATAAGCATTAGATACTGAAAAAGCACTTTTAAATGTTGAGAAAAGCATTCAACTACCAGGAAAATTTGTACACTGGATCATTACATTTATAAGAAGTGTTTCATATTCCATAGTCATAATTGGACAACACTCAGTACCTTTCAAAGCAAAGAGAGGACTGAGACAAGGTGACCCATTGTCCCCGTATCTATTCGTCCTGACTATGGAGCACCTCACAAGACTACTGAAGACTCTAAGAAGGAGACCAGACTTTAACTTCCATCCAAAATGTGCTAAATTGAGCATAATCCAGCTCAGTTTACTAATGACCTTTTGTTGTTCTGCAGAAGGTATTATGTCTCTGTGAATATGCTATATCAATGCTTTCTAGAGTTCTCAAAGACCTCATGCTTAAATGCTAATACGGGAAAAAACTCTATATATTTTGGAGGGATAAGAGAAGACACTGAACAGGAGATCCTAACCATATTGGCCTTTACAAAAGGATCACTACCAGTGAAATATCTAGGAGTACCTTTGAGCACTAAGAGGATGACAGTGATGCAGTATCAACCACTACTTGAAAAGATAGTAGGAAGAATAAAAGCATGGACTGCAAAATTTCTAACATACGTAGGAAGAGTACAACTTATCAAAAGTGTACTATTCTCAATACAAATATACTGGTCTCAAATCTTCCTATTTCCTAAGGAGATTATACAGCTGACTGAAAACATATGCAGAAAGTTCTTATGGACGGGCAATGTGGAGAATACAAGAAAGGATCTAATAGCATGGGACAAGATGTGTCTCCCAAAGGCGGTTGGTGGTCTGAACATGATGGACATAGGCATGTGGAGGTTGCGATGTGCAAGCTTTTATGGAACCTGAGCAAGAAGAAATACAAACTATGGGTACAATGGATTCATATTTACTATCAGAAGTGCAAGCCTGGTTGGGGGATGATGCCTAAGCAGGCTTCATGGGTAGCGCAGAAAATTTTCAAAGCCAAGAAATATTATGAAGAATATGACTATTTAGAAGAAGATGTAATCAGAATGTAACATTTTAGAACTAAAGAGATGTACTTAAAGAAGATAGGACAATATACCAAAGTGACATGGAGGAGGATTATCTGGAACAATGCAGGTTTACCAAAGTGGATTTTTGTGGGTTACTTGGCAGATTATATAAGACTCCAAACTAGGGATAAACTGAAAGCTTGGGGATGTATTCAAGATGAGACATGTCCCGTATGCAAAGCTCAAGCAGAGAGCATTGACCACCTATTCTTCATGTGTCCATTCTCAATAAAAATTTGGGCTGCAATGCTTATGTGGATGCAGATAAGTAGACCAATGATGGACTGGAACTATGAACTAGCATGGCAGAATAATATTGTGGTGGAAAAAGTGCAAAGGTTGAGATATATAGAATGACACTGGTGGAAATTATATACTACATCTGGCAAGAAAGGAATTCAAGAATCTTCAAAGGTGTTGAAAGCAGTGTAGAAGCAATCACAAGAAGCTTAGTGCAAGACATTCACGTCAGATATTATATGAAGAAATGCTTGGGGAAACGACTGCAATAATTGAATTCATATCCCATTGTGTAGAAAATGCATAGACAAGGATAAGAAGAAAGAAGGAAGCACTAGCTTAGACTGGGACTATTGTCCAGAACAAGCTACAAAAGAACTGCAAAAGTTACTGCTTGGTAATAAAGAAATTTAATTACCAAAAAAAAATATTGAAGCTGATTTACAAAATAAGCAACTACGTGTTTGGATAAAAGTGTTCAAATTAATAATAAGCACCCGAAGAACTGGGTGTACGAAGAGTTTTGTTTTAAAAAAGTGTATTTTAGGGATCAAATAGTAAATATTTTGGTCAACCTTAAAGTGCTTATAAGCTGAAATTTGATAAGTTGGGGGAGACCAACTTATGACTTTTGACTTATTTTTGACTTATAAGCACTTAACTTATAAGCAATTTTAATTTTACCAAACGCATAGATAAGCCAAAAGGGCTTATAAGCCAATTTGACCAGCTTATAAGCTTAGCCAAACACCCTCTAAGTCGATTTTTCTCGATTCGATTTATGTCGGTCTTTCGATTTTTTCGGTTATTTGTCAATTTTTTCTTAAATATAAGACATACAATACCAAATACATATTCTCGCCACCACATTTTCAATGTAACACTATCAAATCAATTGCCTTTGAGAAATCTATTATTTATCAAGATATATTGATGATAATTAAATCAAATAGCGATGAATAATTTAAGAACTCAATTAAAAGATGTTATTTTTAAACATGAAATGGATTCTTACACTAAACAAAAGAAACCTACCAATCAAACTAGAATGTAAAGGTAAAGAACTATATCAAAGTACAAACTATTAACATTCACCATAATTTTTTGAAACTTTATATAACAATATACATATATATAGGTATAATAATAAATTTAAAATAGCTACTCATATGATCGGGTTGGTTTGGGTTTTTATGATTAAAACTAAAACCCAACCAAATTTAATTGTTTTTAAAATACAAACCAAACCAAAGTAAAAAATATCGATTTTTCTGGTCAGTTTGGTTTGATTTTGGGTTTGGTTCAATTTTTCTGATTTTTATGGACACCACTAGTGGAGATTACTTTAACCTATCTGAAGGTATCGAGATTGTTTCCAATAAATCTTAGCTAGGTACCGAAGAATTAATTGGGTTTCATTCATATTTGAGAGGCCCGGAAAATTGGGAGAAATTAAAAAATAATCAGATTTACAACTGGTCGTTCAAAAATAGTCCAATTTTAAAAGTAATCGAAATTAGCCACTTTTCATAAAGATGAATCTGAGCGAAAATATTGTTCAAAACTCGAAAAAAACTCTAGTATATTATGCTGGAGTTCCAGCATTATGATGGAGTTCCAACATAAATATACTAAAACTCTAGAATAATATACTGGAGTTCTAGCAAGTATACTGGTCCAGCATAATATACTGTAATTTTGGAGCACCGATACTCTAGTCTCTAGTATATTATACTGAAGACAGCAAAGTATACTGGTCCAACAGAATATGTTGGAGTTCATATACAGGTGCACCGAACTCCAGTATATTATGCTGGACCGGTCTCTATTGCGGCAAAATAGTGGCTATTTTTATTGACTTGATAAATGCTTGCTATTTTTGACCGACCAGTCTGAAAACTGACTATATCGTACTATTTTTACGAAAAAATTATCAGGTTCACATGAATAAAAATTTTTATTTTGTTTCATACAACTTATACTAGTTATATGAGATAACTTTTTATCTCATAATTTTGTACACTCATAATTTTGTGTATTTAAAAATATAAAATTAAGGTCTATAATTTTATAAGACAAAAAGAATCTCATGGTGTTACAAGATAGAAAATAAAGCTTCTTATAGGAAGGGTCTAACCCGAGCCCAATCGAATAGCGTAATGTGTTCCCACGAACAAATTCTAGAAACATCTTATCTTTTGCAGAAAAACCCCCTGCCAAAGTCTCTCTTGAACCTTCTAGGGTTTTGTTATCCTCTTCTTACCAAACACACACTATATTTTTTCAACAACCTAACTACATCCTCTCACTACCCCAGTTGAGAAGAAAAAGAAGCCTTCTGTTTGACTCCTAATTGAGGTATTGTTTGTTATCATTGTTCAAAATATATTCTTTTTAATGTTAAGTTTCCTCTTTTAATTTTGAGTTTTGAGAATAATAACCATTTTAATTTTTTGGGGTTTAATTTGATTAAGTATAGGAAGAAATGGCGACCACTCAGCTAACAGCATCATCCATTTGTGCAAACGGTTTTGTATCCTTTGATGGGCTTAGGTCAATGGGTAGTGTAAAGGTCGCATCTTTTGCCCCATTGAAGCAGAATAGAAGGTCTTTTCGTAGTCTTGTTGTTAAGTCTGCTACCACTGTAGCTCCTAAGGTACATTATTTCTTTTTTCTTCAATTTTTTTTAGTTCCATCTTTTTGTTTTGACTGGGTTAGCTGAATGACTAGGGGGATTTGGTTTCTTATGTATTTACGCTGCTTCCTGTATTGTGTTAATGAACGTTTTCGCTTGCAGTATGAACATTGGTTTTCTTGTTTATGATTAATTTAGTGCAATATGTTGTGGTTAGTTAATTTTTGTTTCTTTAAAGAAAGATCAGGTCTTGGTTCAGTATTTTGCAAGAGTTAGCTGAAACAAATAACTTCAACCAGAAATGGATTGGATAAGTATGGTCTTTTTGTTGGATTGGGTAATTGACCTTTTCATTTTGTTTTGTGGCTTCAATTGTGTTGCAAGTTTGTGACTTGGGAAATTGTGTTGGTTTCGTTCCTCTTTGTTTATACAAGAAAGTATTTTGAGGAAACAATAGTGTTATAGTTGCTAGTTCCGATGTTTCTTGAGTTATAACTGTTAGACTTTAGTCAAGTGTGTTTTTGGAATCCATATGTGACTTCACGGAGAATTAAGTCTTATCATATGGTACATCCTGGCTTCTTATATTTTTATGTTATGCTGATGCTAGCCTTTGATTTTGAGGCCTAATGAGGTTATATTCTGGGTAACCTTAAAGGGACAGCTCGGTGCACAAAACATTTCGCGTTCATGCAGGGTCCGGACAAGGGCTGCATCCCTTGGGTGTGATGTAGGCAGCCTACCCAGCGGCTCGAATCTGTGACCTTATAGGTCATATTGAGCGTACTTTAGTGTTGCTCCAATGCTCCCCTTGCCTTGTGGGTAGTCTTACACCATATTCTGCTCTTATACATGCTAAAGAGACACTACCCCCCCCTCCGAAAAAAAAAGGATATGTACTTGTGAACTATTTGTTGAGTTCTGGTGTTTGGTTTGTAAATGAGGTGATTTGTTGTTGTTGTCATCTCTACTAACTGGTATAAAATTATTCCAATTCTAGCAGGGAAAATTTCATGCATGCATAAGTACTTATTTTGTTGCTGTTGTTCTTGCAGTACACTATGCTTAAGCCGTTGGGCGATAGAGTATTGGTAAAGATTAAGACTGCTGAGGAGAAGACTGTAGGTGGTATCCTACTTCCAGTAACAGCTCAGTCAAAACCTCAAGGAGGTGAGGTTGTTGCTGTCGGGGAAGGTCGTTCAGCTGGCAAGACTAAAGTGGACATTAGCGTGAAGGTAATTTTGTATTCAGATAATAATAATCAGGCTAGGATAAATCCATGGAAAATCAAGTTGACTGAAAAGATCTATTGTGTATAGACGGGTGCCCAAGTCGTCTACTCAAAGTATGCTGGAACAGAGGTGGAGTTCGATGGATCAAAGCACCTCATTCTGAAAGAGGATGATATTGTTGGTGTTCTTGAGACAGATGATATCAAAGATTTGCAGCCGTTAAATGACAGAGTCCTAATCAAGGTTTGTCAATCTTATCCTTCATTCCTTCCTTGTATGCAAGATATCTGATGTTTCATTGTCAGCTGGTCGCCTATTTCTTCTTTAATTTTCCTTTGATTTACTGAGTATAATTGACTGAACGAGCGTTAACTGGTGGTTGCATTTGCTGTCAGGTTGCCGAGGCTGAAGAAAAAACCGCAGGAGGCTTACTGTTGACTGAGGCAGCAAAGGAGAAGCCTTCAATTGGCGCGGTAAGAGACACTGATTGACTAGTACTCTGGCAGTCAAGAATCAACATTGCCTCTAATTGTATCCCTAGTCTATTCTCCCTATATTGGTTGAGATGTTCTAAACCTTATCCTATCTTTGAAATTACAGGTTATAGCTGTTGGGCCTGGTCCTCTTGATGAGGAAGGAAACAGGAAACCACTTTCAGTATCCCCTGGAAATACAGTTCTATACTCGAAATATGCGGGCAGTGAATTCAAAGGCGCTGATGGATCGGATTACATTACACTCAGGGCATCTGATGTAATGGCCGTGCTATCTTAGTTAGATATCGAGTCAATTATTCCATGCCAAAATGTCACGTAAGGTTTAGGAAGAGGAAGCTGCATTCACATTTCGGCAAACACTGCAAATTAATGATTAATGTCAAGTGTAGAATCAATTTTCTGAACGTGCTTTTCTTTTCTTGATTTGAGGAATTTTTACCCTTTCGGGTATTTTGTATGTTTTGTACGTTAAAAGGTGATTGAAAGTAGACCTGTCTAACGGGCCGGTTTGACCCGGGACCGGACCGGACCGGTCCGGTTCTTAAGGGGTGGGGTGGGCTGGGTTGGGGGGGGGGAGGGAACGGGTTAGAACGGTTAGGATTTTTGAAGTAGGACCCGGGACCGGATCGGCCCGGTAAGCCAAACAATACTTGAACCGGTCGACCCGGACTGGGACCGGACCGGTACAACGGTCAAAATTTAAAAAAAAAAAAAAAATTTCTGCACATGTGGGCCCCACAGGACCGTTGGCCAGCGGGAGTATTTTCAGAAATGGCCACTTTTTTGTTTTTATTTTTGTATTTATTAAATTACATTATTAACCCTTCTTAAAATCTATAAATACCCTCCCCTCTTCTTCATTTCCTCACTCAAAATTATCAATCTCTCTCTCAATTCTCAAATTATCAATCACTCTCTTCTCTTCAATTTTCAAGAATTCATATTCTAATTTTATAATTTTATTGTCTTTGTTTTTCCGAATTTAATTTATCGTAATTTCTCATTCGGAAATCGGAATTCTAAGCTTGAAGTTGAAGTGCTCAACATTGAAATACTTGCTTGACGTTTGTTCGTGGTAACACCGGATTTGCGTAATCAAGTGCTCAATTTATTGTCGAATTCGGTGCACTCTCTCCAACTCTTTCTCTTATTTAATATTTTAATTGCATATTTGATTTTAGCTTATATATTAATTTTTACAATATGTTGAATGCTGCTAAAAGAGCGTGTAGAAAAGTTACTGGTAGGGGGGAAGTAAAAAAAGAGGTAGTCCTGTAGCTTCTGGTAGTAATAGTAATGACCCAATAACACATGTTTCTGAATCATAGCCTAATTTGCAACAATTACAAGAAGATTACGGAATAGAAGATAATGAAATTGGAATAGCAGATGAGATACCACATACACCTAGTAGTGGAAATGTTGGAAGTATTGGAGTTGGAGTTGGTAGTGCAACAAGGGGTAGAAGACCACCAGTGGCTCCAACTTCTACTCGTAAAAGAAGAAGTCCTGTTTGGAAATTTTTTGAAATAATAGAAGGTACTGATAAGTGCAAACTTTGTAACGAAACGTTTAAACATTTGACCGGAGGTAACTTAGGGGGACTGGGACACTTATTAGACATCTGTCGACTATCCATCCTATAGAATGGGGAGCTAATGGGGATGGAAGTCAAACAACAATTAACCCTACTACCGGAGGTCTCCTAAAATATGATAAAATGAGGGATCGAGAGGAATTAGCGAAAATGATTGCTTTGGGTTGTCTACCTTTTTCTTTTGCTTCTTCCTCTTATCTTATTATGTATATTCAAAGGATATACAATCCTTTGTTTAAAGGTATCCGTAGAAGTACTTGTAGAGCAGACATCTTTAGACTTCACGGTTAATATCAAACATACATACGTTATTTGTTTAGTCACCTTCTTTCTAGAGTATGTCTAACTTCTGATATTGGCCATACTGTTAATGGAAATGATTATTTAACAATTACATGTCATTGGATAGATGATAATACTTGTATGCAAAAACGTATTATTGCTTTTAAATATGATGAAGATCAGAGTCATACTGCTGCATTTATTAGTAGTACAATTATTGAAGTTGTTGAATTTTATAATCTAAACGAAAAAGTTTTGTGTATGTCTTTTGATAATGCTTCAAACAATAATGCTGCAGTTTCAATTTTAAAATTGCATTTGCAATCACCTCTTGATGATATTTTTCATGTTAGGTGTGCATGTCATGTTTACAATTTAATTGTTAAAAGTGGGCTCGATTTATTTTCAGTTGAGATTAATCAAGTTAGAAGAGCAGTTGGAGTTATTCAGGGAAATAATAGACAATCTAGAATAAAAGAATTTAAGAATAAGTGTATCCAGTATAACCTTACACCTAGATTCATGCCAGACGAAGTTGTAACTAGATGGAACTATACATATATATTTTTAAAATGTTGCTACAAATATAGATTTCCAATAACTGAAGTTGCTAATGCACATTGTACTGATCCTAGGCGTATGTTAACAACTGATACTTGGGAGGTCATTAGTGATGTTGTTAAATTTTTACATAAATTTTATACTGCTACTGTTGTGTTTTCTGGCGCATATTACCCAACTGTTACTATGGCTTTAGTACATATAGCTGAAATTTCTTTGCTACTATATGAATTTAAGAAGAAAGATAAATATACGGATGTTGTTGTAAATATGCAAGCGAAATTCAAAAAATATTTCTTTCAAATTCCTCCAGTTTACTTAATTGGTGCAGTTTTAAATCCTTCTATTAAAATGTCTGATTGTCACCAAATTAATGCTTTATATACTTATATGGAGATTGGGGCCACTGAAAGCCCAAATTTGTATGATTCTATGAACAAGCTAAATGAACATTTACAACATCTATATAATTATTATGCAACTCAATATGATAATTCTCGTGCTTCAACAGATGTAAATCCCGCTATGTAATGTAGCAGTTCTAATGTAGATGATGAAGAAGGCATTGATAGTTTTAATATTTTTTCAACATTTTCTAACACTCAAAGTAGTAAGCAGGAATATTGATGAACTTCAATTTTACTTGCAGAAGCAAAAGGAGCCTCGCACCAAGGAATTTTCACCGTTAGGCTGGTGGCATGAAAATGCAAAGCAATTTCCCGTTCTTTTCGCTATGGCTCGGGATGTCCTGAATGTGCCAATTTCCACTGTTGCATCCGAGAGTGCATTTAGCCAAGCAAGACAACAACTTGGAGACACACGCCACTCATTGGGAAGCAATGCTTTGGAAGTTTTAGTATGTTTAAGAGATTGGATTAGATCGGAATGAAGAAATCAAGGAAAGGAAGATCTTGATAGCCCAGAAGACGAAGAACTTGGAGATATATTAACGCATGGAAACCCATCCGAATTTAACACGCCAGAAGAAGGTCAATCGGCTCATATTGATTACGATGAACTTGCTAGGGCAATGCAAAGAATTTGATGATTCCGATTACTACTAGTTTACTACTTGTTACAAAAGATGTAAAGTTTTTACTACTTAAGATACATTTTAGTTTTTCGATTTGAATTTAAGAAATAAAGTAGCACTTGCAATAAGTGCAATTTTTTTCCCATCTTTTGTTGTGTTCATTCAATTATTACAAAGTATTAATATAACTTAATATTTATACATAATTCTAAAAAAAAAAAATACAAAATAACGAAACCCGGCCCGGCCCGGACCATTACAACCCGTAACCCGTACGGTTCAATCTTAACCCCTAACAACCCAGCCCGGTGAAAACCGGTACTGTTTGGAACCGGCCCGGCCCGGACCGGTAACCGGACGGGTCGAAAAAAAATCGACCCGGACCGGACAGCCTTAATTGAAAGCTGCAGATTATGAAGATTGGAACTGAATTTTTCCTGATGGATTTTCTTTATAAGTAAAAAGAGCCATCATTAGACATTGTTTCCCACGTCAAAGCTATACAATTTCTGTAACATTCAGTACAACAGGAATTTTTCTTCCTGTAGTTTTTCCAAGCCTAAATTACGAGGCTAATTTACATCAACCTGATCTAGAAACAAATAATTCAACATTGGAAACCTGCTGTCCTGAATTCACTAACAGATTTTTGGACCTTCGAATAGGAATTAAGAAACGGATATTGATATCAGTAGATCTGAATAAAACACTCCACAAAGTAACAATGGTACTAATCTAACATCAACTGTGCCACGAAGACGCACGGACTGCCATATCTCGAAAGGGTATGTGTATTCACGTCACGAATAAAAAACTTGACATGAGTTGCTCCTACCAGCTGCATTCTGGTGATCTGAATTGCTAGCAGCTTCAAGGGAATTGTGTTGAAAATGCATTGCAAAGTTAGTTCATGAAACGGGAACGCCTTCATCTATTAAATGATGCAACTGAGTTGTCATCATAGTGTCCCCTCCATGCATTACCACTGTCAGTGCCGCTGCTAGCTTGGTTTGGTACTGGCACATTACCTAAATCACCATCCAAACTCATTTGCTGCACTTCAGCAGAAGACAAGATTTTGACGCTCTGAACACAGCTCACGAATTCCCTGAGAAAAATGAGGAAAACATGAATATCTTGGAAAAGTAGTACTTCAAGTATCATAATACAACTTTTTACAAGTCAACACTTACTCCCAAGGATCGTCACCAACAAGCAGTATATCATTCTCATGGTCTACATACACAAGCTTCCATTCAGTTCTTTGAGGGTCTTCAAGCTGTCCTTCGATCCCGAACATACGTGCTAGATCATGTCTTAGTTCATCGTAGCCTTTGTAACGAGTCACATCTATAGTTCTTCCCACAGAGCCACGTTTTTGAACCTTCATGATCGCAAAACAATATTAAAAACATACATAACGGGAATGAGATAAAATAGTACTACGCCATCATATGAAATTTGAAATAAGAGAAGACACATAAAGAGTGATAATAAGAGAGCAAAGCATGTGTGCGGCAGACCTTTGTATATGTTCTCATGCGCTGAGTCTGATTCATCCATGAATTATTATTTAGAACACCATTATCATTAACAGCGAGATCATTGGAACATCTTGGCTGGTATGACATGTTTGGAACCCCAAATTGTTGAGAATTGATCCCAGCAGCAGACAACTCTGTTTCTATGTCCCTAGGGGTACTTCCAAAAGGAGAGAATAGGTTTTGCATATCCTTTCTGGAATCATAATCCCTTGACAACAAAGCATCGGGGGTCAATCCATCGATATTTGCTGCAGAAGGAAGATTGTTCCTAGAATGTGATTGAACATCACCTTCCGCACATAATGCAGGCAATGAAAAGTTGAAACCACTAGAATCCAACCCGTATGATGTTGTCGATGAGGCTGCCTCTAAGTTCTCAGTACCATTGCCTTTGTATTTAGACTGTTCCGAACCTTTTGAGAAGGGCAGGTCATGTTTCATTTGAAATTCGGATTTGTTTTGCTCTTGAGATGGATCAACTACCGACTCATCCACTAGTATGGCTTGCCCTTGGTTCCTGGTCAAGAAGTTTTGTGGTGAAACTTGGAAATTATTTGTAGAAGGAGAGGTTGAGCATGAAGGAGCATCACCATCTGTAGCACCAGAAAGTGCTCTGATTGTTATCGGGGATTTGTTCTGGCCTTGGAGTTGGTTGAAAGCATGTTGAGGTGACTGTAGATGTGTGGTTGTGGTCATGATGTTGGAGCTCAATTGCTGATGACCAAACTGGAGCTCTTGTGGTTGCCGGTTCTGTTGTTGCTGGGGCGTATGTGGCTCCAGAGTAGAGCTTACATGAGATAATTGCTGTGCTTGCTGCTGCAGTTGCTGTTGCTGCTGCTGCAGTTTATTAAGAAGCTGTAGTTGCAGCTGCTGCTCAGTAAGGCTCTGCTGTGACGGTGTCTGTACTTGTGGCCTCTGTATCAAACTTTGTTGCAACAATTGTAGTGGAGCCTGCTGCGGTATTATCTGCTGCTGCGGCTGGGATTTTTGCAAGAGGTTAGACTGCTGTTCCGCTTGTTGCTGAAATGGGAAGTCTTGTGCCGAGGATGCTGAAAGAAATGGATTTTTGTTGACAGGAACATTTTGCTGCGATTGGTTACTGGCTGATAACAACTGTTGCTGCTGAAGCTGAGCATATATCGAAGTTTGTGGAAAAATTTGGTTTGGTATCTGGTCAGGGGATACACAATTATTTACTGGTGGTGAATTCACGGTTAACTGTTGCTGCTGGGTTCCACGTTGTTGTTGATACAGTTGCTGCTGGGGTCCACGTTGTTGTTGATGCAGTTGCTGTTGTGCTTGCTGGTGAATCTGAGGTTGTGGTTGTGGCACCTGCTGCAACATATGCTGCGGTGGCTGCTGCTGCTGTTGCTGTGTGTTTTGCTGCTGCTGTGCACTCGGGGGAGACCGTAATGATTGCTGTTGTTGTTGGGGCCATGCTAATTGTGGCTGCTGGATTTGAGCAAATTGCTGATTCAGTAGATTTGGTTTGTTAAACTGGGGAGCTGGTGTAGGTGACTGAAAGCTTAACAACTTAGAATGGTCATCTGTGCCAATATTACTGTGTAAGACATTGGGAAGTCCGGATTGGGCAACAGGATTATGATTGTTCTGTTGCATACTCATCCATTGTACCAAGCTTAGTCCAGGGAATATTGAACTTGGAGCATCTTTTAGACCGAACTCATCGCTGACCCATGGCATCCCCCTCTTTAATGCATTTTCAATATCAGATTCATCACCTGCAAAAGCACTACCCTTTTGAGGACTATATCGAGGAAGTTACAGTAGGCTAATCTTGTGGAAGTGGAGATGAGGAGATTAAACTGATAAACATCCTTGATACTTTATTTACTAACAGTTAGACCTATTTCCAGCCATATTTAATCAGAAATATTACTGCATGGAAATTACAATATCTACTGCAAGTCAAAGTCAATATCTACTGCAAGTCAAAGTCAAGTTTTAAATACAGCGAACCTTCAAATAGCCTCTTTGTCTTAGTTCTTTTTAACCTTTGAGACATTAAAAGCGACAGCTAAATTCAAGTAGCTTACCAGGAAAACCTGGCTGTTTAGGGAACTTGGGTCTGAAAAATGGAGGTGGACAGATATAAAAAGGAGTTACGACAGGCTCGATATCCCAAATTGAAACTCTGCTTGGACGTTCTCCGGCAGTTGATTCATCCCATCCCACCTAACAAATTAAGTAAAAAAATAATTAAGGACTGGATTCAGGAAATACTTTGGAACTAGAAGTAAAGTTCAGTAAAAGAGCTAGCAGGATATCTAATGACCAACATCTGCAAATGGTTAAAATGATTTTTTAAAAAAGAAAAACATACATAATCACCAAAGAAAAAGGCAAACATAATGCTTCTAAAACATGTCGTTACTACCATCAAGAAGCCATGAACCAAAGTGCGAGTAAGCACTCCTAATCAGGAGGAGCAACCGATAATGAATGACATTGCCCAATATATTTAGCTGGATTTGGTATGACTAACAAATATACTTTCAGGAATCGAGAAGAGCTCTACTATGACCACTAAGTTCTATATATCAAGATTATACGCAAAGTCTTGGGGACAACGCCTAGATGACTGAGTACCTGAAGATTACGCCACTGAGAGCTCTTCCATCGTATGGGGTCCAGATCACTAACACCAGTTACTGTACCCATATACCTACGGACTCCAGATTCCTCCGTCTCAAACATCATCCGAAATCGCATGCCTAGTGAAACTTGCGCGTACATAGCTTTATTATACTTGGCCAGAGGAATCACAAATTCAGAAGGGCTAGCCCTGTCAAGAACAAAAGGAGCAAGATAAACAATTTGTGTATTATTCAACATTTAAGTCCAAACATGTAATATTTTCTATTTCAGAAGGTTGAAATAGTACCTCGGATTGTAAAAGATACTAAACGGGCTGTTGTTTGCAGCAGCATGAGCTGCAGCAGCAAGGATCCCAATGTGCATGCTGTCACTAGATATAACAGATGAGGAGAGAGCAGGCTGCTGTCTATTCGCTCGTTTTATACCCAAAAGAAGCTGTGACTTTTCATCTCTACATCAAATTTTCCCAGTTTAGCAACAAGATGACTATCATATATAAAAATTACCAACTAATTTTCACCATTACCTTATGAAAAGGACAGAATCACCGGCACATAGCCTCTTAGAGGAGATAAAGACACTCCAACCAGTCGTCAAAAGGTGTCTTTTTGGTTGACCTGAAATCATGCAAATTAATTTCAGCAAGCACTTATTGGAATAACATTTTTCAAGTTGGATTTAAAGACAAATATCGCTAATCTATAAAGAAAAAGGATAATTATTCGAAACACTTAATTTAGCACTCCAAAACGGAACTGTATCCTTTGAGAAAAACCTTAAATGTCAACTACTAGTATAGCAACTCAAAGAATTATACCCCATTTGTAGTTCTACATGGAACATTCAAATTCAGCTTCCAACATAAGAGAGTAAAAGATCTTAAAATGTACCTCGATATATATGCCTAAAAGTCCAAGCTTGGTCATGCAAATCTCTAGCCATTAGCTCCTGCGCAGGAGGTTGCATAGAAAAATCCTATAAAGAAGCTTTCCGTCAGATGCATAGAAGTGGATCTCTTTTTCTTGAAGACACTTTGTGAAGATAAACAACAAACCAGGGGAGGAAATATCTTCTCGGCTGCTCGACGAGGAACAGAAAATCCACCATGTGTACTTGTATCACTAGCTGTGAGAGTTTTACAGAAGAACTCAGCAGGTTGCCTGTTCTGCTTAAGGCCCATATCTGATAAAATTAAAGCCTCCTGGTCATACTGCAGGAACAAAAAGCAAAATTTCATATCATACAACTTCCTGCTGAGGAGGTAAAAAATACGTTCACCAAAAGATGACAGCTGAAATTGCAAACAGCATAAAGGACGCACTTTGTTTACAGGTTGAAGAGTCATCTGAGCATAAACCTCATCAGTTTCAGGGTCAGCCTAACAAAAACGTCACAAGTATACCACGTTAGAATAAGGGAAACTCCACTACTCTTTGATTTTCCTTAATAGAACTATGTTTTTCTACTTAATCCGCATGCAACATCAATTTGAGATTGTGGATCCAAACAAACACTGACGAAACTCACGAAAGGATGGTATGGGAAGACATCCATATTAATAGCCTGTTTGGCCAGGCTATAAATCATTAATAGTAAGAAACATATGTGGAAATGGAAAGACAATTCCCAGCCAACGTGTGGATAGAGGAAGATGCAGTACATGTAAAGTGACATTGTGTAACATGCAGATCAACTTGGAAGGAAGATTAGGATAACTTGGTATTCCATCTGTCTCCTTTTGCATTGATGCTGCCACCTGTAAGGTTTTGATATCGAAGTAAGGTTTCATCATCGGACAATATCTAGGGAAATAAAACTCAGATTCAACGTCAAAAGAAACACACTTGCTCACTGTGACCTTGAGGAAAATATACCACAAGGCTTCCAATGGGAGGCAAAGAAACCAATGGGCCAGCACAAGCGTGCCATAACTCTGAATTCAAGACCTTTCTTTCTCCTGTTGCATTATGATAAAAAATTTCAGGTATGCATATTTACTAAATTCAAGTTAAACTTTATACTAAACATACATATGAAGCTTCGATATGCTAGAAACTAAGCTCCTTTATGCGTGAAGTTATGCAGGCATTCATGCAACCAAAAAGAGGAAATGTTCTTCTGTTTCTCCTTCTGTACCCCAACAGAAGGATTATTATAGTGAAATAATTATGAAGATTAGGAGTTCCGCAAGCCAAATAATTATAAAAATTCAGCAATACCAGGAAACGAAGCGAACATCGTGTTACCCTCTAATGTTTGTATACCAAATGGCAATCAAAAACTAACCAACACTGATGAGTTTAGGCATGTCAATGATATGCAAGAATCGATGATTAAAAAGAAGCGGTAGTTTCTTGATCTGGTAATCCATGAATTGAACAACTTTTTCAATTTCCTTTCTCAAAGAAAACCATGTGACAATATGAACTTATGGCAAGTGTATCAAATTAAAGTATCATGAACACAGAATATCAAACAAACTTTGTAGCATTGATTTCATTCCTATTCTCAGTGGTACCCATGTTTTCAACTCTGTTCTTTCCCTTCCTTATACTGGCTTGTAAGCAAAAGCAGAACCTACTCAAATCTTAATTGACAGAAAATGGTGCACAAGAATCAAAATGTATTCTTTCTCCTCCAAAATGGAGTAAAAACAAAGATTCCAGGAGTTGTTTAGGCATTTCTAAGTTGAGCTAGAACCAATTAACTTGCTCATGTGAATACCCATGTTAGGACTTATCAAACTAACAAATCAAAGCTTCAACTAAAGAGCAGCCAGGTGCACAAGGCATCACATGCCATGTTTGACGTAGACAAGCTACCCTAATGCAAGCATTAATGGCTCCTTACATTGCTCGAACCCGTGACCTATGGGTCACACGGATACAATTTTACTATTGCTCCAAAGACTCCCCTTCAAATCAAAACTCAAACATGACAGAAAATTTCACTTGTTAAGACACAGATTGAAGAAAATAAATAACAAGGCAGAAGATAGAAATGCAAAAGAATCAATTAGGCTGACGTAAACACCTTCTCCTGAATTTGCAATATATCCGTTTGATGGTGCCTTCATTTCACCAAAATTTCCACTTGAACTTCTTCACAATTTATTTATCTTTCCCACTACTCTCTCTCTCAAAAAAAAAATTCAAAAAAAATCCTGTAACACAAAATTTCAGCTGCAAAGAGTTTATGATTCCACCATTATGCTAGCTCCATAATTGCAACACAATATTTTAGAATATCCAAAACCAGCAGAATTTCCAAAACTGCAAATATTCTTCCTTTTCCATTGTCATGAATACGTCAGCATTTTCCGGTTGCCGGAATCAAACTGCACCCCACAAAAAAACTGCCCCTTTTCAACTTACACTGTACCCAAAAAAGATAACTTTATCTCTGAATTCAGTGATTACTGATTACCACTTCAGCGGTAGAGGAAGTAACTAAAACTAGAACCACCAAGCTAAGACTCGCCGGAAAATCAAGAATGCAAAAATATTTCCAAAAATGGGAAGGAAGAGAGAATAAAGTAGAGACAATAGGTGTGGTCAATAAGTTATACGCTACCCCAAGAATCAGAGAACTCGCCGGAAAATCAGACGCCAATAATAACGGAGCTGCTTTATATTGCTACTGTATATGTACTACAATAACATCTTTATACTATTCTATATGCAAGATTATAATATAATTAAGTATTAGTATTAATGAAAAAAATATGAAATAAAGTTATAGCGTAATGCGTCTGTTATATGATACGTATGTTAGTGTCAAAACATAGAGTTTACGTTGAGAGAAGTAGTAGAGAACAAGCCGACATAGATGAACTGGAGAAAGGTTAAATAATGAGTTTAAATTATAAGTCATGTTTTGCTCTTACATGACATTATTTTCATTCTATTCTAAATTACTACACTACATCCTCTTAGATTCCTATATAATCTCTCTTTTCTTGTAAACAAAAATTGTTTAGCCATGTTGAGGTATGTGTACTTAAATTTTTAGGTAAAATACATGATTGGTCGGTTGGTTGATACTAAGTAATTGCATTTGCAAGTTAAAAAGTATTTAAAATATGTACATTATTAATTTGTATAAATATATATATATATATATATATATATATATATATATATATATATATATATATATGTATGTATATATATATATATATATATATATAGTTCGATGCACAAACTATCCCGTACAGCCATGAGAGTATATGAACAAAATCTCACATGTTAAGTATAGAAAAGAAAAATAAACTTTTTTTTTTCAATGATACGAGATCTTTTGTGAAAATTATGTTGGCTAGGCCCAAAGTAAAATACCACACCATCTTAAGAGTATCTATCTTTATATTTTTTCTTTCATATACCATATATGAAACCTTATTATCACATTATGTATAGTTTTTAATTTACCCGCCCTATTTATATTTTTTCTACAGTTATTTTACCAATCATTAAATATTAATTAATAGTTGGTGAATCTTTCTAATTTGTCGAGCTAAAGTTGAGGAACAAAATATTCTAAAAGATTTGTAAATCAAATCAAACCATATACTTCTAGATATTCCTATTTAGGCGCGCTACAATTATGGAAGTAAATATTTTTTCAGATATTTTCTACCATTGATAGCCATTTAAGAGCTTGAAAACTTTGAATTCAAATTCGAATTTTGAAAATCATTATTTGTTTAGATTGGGTGTTGTTGAAAATAATCAGTAATATAATTTGGAGTTTATATCTCAATTTTGAGGGGTTTTGGTAAAGATTAGACTTGGTACTCGAAGAAGAAGAAGAAACTATATTGCAGAAATTGTAGATTATTTGTATTCTGATTGTAGATACTTTATTTTCTGTTTCACAAATAAAAAACGGCTAAAACTTCTACAAATTTTCTAAAAATGTAATTATGTCAAAAATCACAGTTATGCTACAATTGGATGGGAATTGGTATATAAAAATTTAATGTACACAGTTTGTAGATATTTTGTAGATAAATTATAGATTATTTGTATTCTAATTGTAGGTGTTTTATTTTCTGTTTTCACAAATCCAAAATGACTAAGACTTCTACAGATCTTCCTAAAAAAAACTCAATTATGTCGAAAATGCCAATTATGCTACAATTGAAATGGGAATTGGGATATTAAAATTCAATGTACCCAGTTTGTAGATATTTTCAAGATAAATTGTAGATTATTTATATTCTGATTGTAGATGCATTGTTTACTGTTAAATCCAAAACGACTAAAACTTCTACAAAATCTTCTCCAAAAGATACTCTACAATTTGTCTACAATTTTTCTATAATTTTTCTACAATTTCTGTAATATGTCTTCTTCTTCTTCTTCTTCTTCTTCTTCTTCTTCTTCTTCTTCTTCTTCTTCTGAATTTCAGTCAAAACTAAGTCTAATCTTCACCAAAACCCCTCAAAATTAAAATATAAACTCCAAAACATAGTCTCAATTATTTTCAACAACACCCAATTAAAACAAATAATGATTTTTAAAAACCCAAATTTGAATTCAAAACTTCAAAGCTTTTTGATGGCTGTCAATGATGAAATTGCTATTCTCTTGTCTTTGAAAGTTTGTTCTTCTTCATTGAAAAAATTTAAAGCTGAAGGTAAATGTGTGTATGAACTTTGACGATTTGGCTTCAATTTTGATGAACTTTGTTATTCTTCACTGATGACTTCAACTGGAGTAAAATGGGGAACCAACTTTGTTGAAGAGTTTCTTCAATTTTCTGTGAATTTAGAAGGAGAATTTGGTTTCAAAAGACGAAAAATGGTAAAAAGAACGTCGGTATGAGTAAAACGTGGGTGGGACCGAGGGGTTAGGAGAGAGAAACATACAGATTTCTCTAATTAAGGAGTAAAAATTATACAATTAATTATATCCTTAATTAATTATGGTATAGAATTGCTAATTTGGTATACTAAGTATAACCAAGTCAAACCTTAAACATTGCGAGTAATAAGTTTTCCTATGTGGCATAAGAATATAAAAATTCCATAAACTTATGTCGTTTTATCCCAACCTACACCCCCGAGGAGTGTAATGTATACAACAACCTTAATGCAAGCATTAACAATTGCTTCTATGGTTCGAACATGTGACCCTAATATGTATATATATATATATCGACTATTATTTTTGAAACGATTAAAAAAATATAAGTATTTCTCTAATTTTTATTTTATATCGGTTGATCTTCTATTAAATTTTATCCACTTCATTCATTGTCAGACACACATTTGCATTTCCTTATCTTTTGGCTCATTTTTTGCTCTGTTTATATCAAGTGTGATCAGATGAATTTAGATTATTAATTAGAAGAATAAAAAAAATTCAAAGTGCGAAAATATTTATCTAATATCCGTGCATGGACATAAGTACTATCGAAGTTTATTGCTATTTGTGAGTAGTGCAAAGTTTAACTTAGATCCAATTATCGTTACCTCAAAACTCAATTATTGATTTTTGTTCTTTTCTTCAATATACCAAGACAATAAAAGCTCAACTATTTCTAATCAAAGGTTAACAATTGATAAAAAGTTAGGTAAATATTTTTGGTATATACCAAGCCTTTTTCTTGGATTATATGAGTAATTATTGGTCATTAAGTTACTTTATTTAGTTTTGATGATTGTCTTAAATTCATTGTTTCATGTGAATAGGAATCAATTGGTACAATGACGTCCATTTTACTGTGATGATATTTGTCTAAGATCCATTTAATGATCATTAGAAATGTTAAACAATATGGGATAATTTTCCCTTAGTAGTTATTGGACTAAAACTTGATAATTCTCTCGAATTTTATTTAGTGCACTGGATTGTCCTTTTTTTATTATTATTTGACAATGTTTCAAACTAATCTCACGTTCCTAAATGTAAATTAGTGATTAACAATTGATAAATTAATGTTAACTTCAATACAAGGGTTAGTAAAAGGCACTATTAGTAGCGTCCAAATTATCGAAGAAATAAATAATTCAAATTATATTAGTATATGTTTTTACAGGAAGAAATTCAAAAATAGCCAGATTTACAAGTAATCGTTCAAAAATAGACCAGTTTCAAAAGTAATTGAAATTTAGCCACTTTTCATGTAAAGATAATTCTGAACGAAATATTATTCGAAATTCGGAAAATACTCCAGCATAATATACTGGAGTTTAGTGTACCGGTGCTTCGGTCTCCAATACTAGCAAAGAGTATCGGTCCAACATAATATGTTGAAAGTTCATACACAGATGCACCGAACTCCGGGATATTATGCCGGGCCGGTTTCTCTTGCAACAAAATAGTAGCTATTTTTTTATTGACTTAATAAATGCTGAGGTGGTTCGGACGGTAGGGGGGCGAATCAGACCATTTTCCTGTGGTAATGGGGCTCCACCAAGGATCGGCGCTGGGCCCCCTGTTGTTCACCTTAGGTGATGGATGTTCTAACCCGACATATCCAAGGGGATGTGCCTTGGTGTATGCTCTTTGCTGATGATATAATATTGATAGACGAGACTAGGGCCGGTGTTAGTGAAAGGTTAGAGATATGGGAACAGACCCTCGAGTCTAAGGGTTTCAAAATAAGCAGATCTAAGACAGAATATCTGGAGTGCAAGTTTGGCGACGAGTCGAGTGGAGTAGGCAGGGAAGTGATGCTTGGTTCTCAGGCCATCGCCAAGAGGGACAGTGTAAGATATCTGGGGTCTGTGATTCAGGGGGACGGAGAGATTGACGGGGACGTCACCCATCGGATAGGAGCGGGGTGGTCAAAGTGGAGGCTCGCTTCAGGGGTCCTGTGTGATAAGAAAGTTCCACACAAACTCAAGGGGAAATTCTTCAGAGCCGTGGTTAGACCTGCAATGTTGTATGGGGCGGAGTGCTGGCCGGTGAAGAACTCGCATGTTCAGAGAATGAAGGTTGCGGAGATAAGGATGCTTAGGTGGATGTGTGGGCACACCAGGCTGGATAAGATCAAGAATGAAGTTATTTGACAGAAGGTAGGGGTGGCCCCGGTGGACGAGAAGATGCGGGAAGCGAGGCTGAGGTTGTTCGGGCATGTTCGGAGGAGGGCCCCCGATGCCCCGGTGAGGAGCTGCGAGCGGCTGGAGATTGTTGGTGGTCGGCGAGGGAGAGGGAGGCCTAAGAAGCATTGGGGAGAGGTGATTAGACAGGACATGACCAGAATGGAGGTTACCGAGGACATGACCCTTGATAGGGGAGTCTGGAGGTGTAGAATCAGGATTGTAGGCTAGGGGCTCATAGAGTTCTCCGTACGCATTTTCCGGGGTTGGGTGTGGGATAGTAGGGTTACCCATAGGTGATTAGTGTTTTAGCTTATGTCCCCAGAGGGTTGTTAGTATGGTAGTTACTGCTTGTTATTATTGCATGCGACTGTATTTATGTTGCTTATGTTTCCATAATTATTTACGTTATTTCTGCGGGAGTACTTGTGCTTTATTATTTTGTTTTGTCTTGCTTGTGTTTCTAATTTTACCTTTGTTTCTTAATGCAGCTTTCCCTTTTTTATCCTATACGCCGATGGTCGACTGGAAACAGCCTCTCTGCCCTTTCGGGCAGGGGTAAGGCTCATCTACATATTACCCTCCCCAGACCCCACCTGGTGGGAATATACTGGGTAGTTGTTGTTGTTGTTGTTGTTGTTAATAAATGCTGACTATTTTTAAATGATCAGTCCGAAAACTGGCTAGCTCGAATTGTTTTTACATTTTTACGCCTTTTTAAGATGACAAAAGTGGATAGATTTATTTCTGTATTATTACAGAAACGGCGAACTTTTATCTCTAAGGTTTCAAAAATCAAGTTTTATTTCCTATTATCAATAAATAAAATGGCAATGACGATTTTTTACTCACTATTTTCTTGGATAAACTCTTATGGATATGCCAAACTAATTAATATTGTAAGTAATACCTAAACAATGTGGTGCAATTTCCTAATGTTTGGAGAATATTAATTCAAAAGTATACGGGTAAATGTTGTTTTTTAATATTTAATACACTGATAACGATAGTTTTGGATCTGGGTATTCGTGATGTACTAATAATTTGGTCCATCCTTCCAAGAGAATTTTGAGTAAACATGTACATTATAGGTCGATGTTCTCTCGTAATGATGAGGATGCCCCTCATCACAATTTTTTGCTTTTCTATGTTCTCCTCTCTTCAACCGTTGTAGTTTTGCTTTTTTGAGCCGAATATTTATAAGAAAAAATTGTTGTACCTTCGTAAGTTAAAGATAAAATTTATGTACAATGTATTTTTCTCAAATTTAACTTATGAAATTACACTTAGGAGTGTAGGTTCTTTAACTTAAGCGGTGTCATGTGCTATCGTCACTACTAACAATTTGACAAGAATAATCATGATCGACCGAGCAAATTTGATCGATCAAAAAATCGGTCAAAGTCGGTCTATTTTTTAAATATTTTATTTTTAAATTTCTTTTTACAAAATCGACCAAGGTTGCATTAATCGAGAATACACGACAGAAAAAATTGTTCTATTTCCAAATTTAACCTTCAAAAAGCAAAGATTCTTTCCAATTTTCTTTGGCACAAAAACGCGAGAAACTATTTTTGACTCCCGCAAAACTTATTTTTTCAAGAAACCGATAACTTTGGTCAGTCTTTCATTTAAAATAAATTAAAATTAATATTTAAAAAAACGACCGAAATCGGTTGGTTAATTCAGCTGGTCTTATTAAAAAATAGGCCGAATTCGTTCTGTAATTTCATTTTTTAATGAAATCGACCGACATCGTTCGGTTATTTTTTGTACGAAAATACAATTAAAGAGTATAAATAAAATAACAGACAGTCTTAAAATAAAATGCACCAATAATCTAGTGGTAAAATAGTATCCTGGCACAACACAAACGCTAGTTTTGCTGTCGGTTTTCCACGTTTTCTTAGTAGAGTGATTCATCAAATTTTTTCGTAAATATGTATGTATAAACAATTATTAAGAAAAAATCATATTTTTCTCTTCCTTATATTCTCTTTTCTGGGAATGGAGCTTTTGAGCAACTGTAAAGTTGTCTCGTATGATCTATACATTACGAGTTCGAACCGTAACAATAGCCACTAATACTTGTATTAAAGTAATATTATCTATATCACATCCCTTGATGTATTGTGATTCCTCGAATCCTGCGTGAACACGAAATATCTTGTGTATCGAGCTGCTCCGTTCTATTTTCTCTTGCCTCTTTTTCACATTAATATCATATGGACAACATTGTGACTCATGATCACTTCTCTCTCGACGTATATTTCCTTTATAACAAAATGATCTTCTTATTTATCTCCCTACTTCAATTTCAAAATAATAAATCAACTGACCGAAAATGAAGTTTTGGACAAATTTGTTGAAAATGAGCAACATTTTGTCAAATTGTGATAAGAAAGAACAAAAGATATTTTTTGGGTCAATACTAAGGCAAGAAAGAACAAAAGATTATTCTTATTGTATGTCCGAAGCAAATTTTTGATTAGGTCAAATACAATGTATTTGATGTCTACTTCAGAAATTGGAGAGTAAGAAATCAGACAGATTAGCTCAATAATTAATCTACTAAACCGCAAAAACCGGAATTTAATTTTTTTCACATGACAATAAATATATAAAATTAATAGACTTTATAATTATACTTACGGAATACCATATTAGGTCACCAACTTGTATTTTGATATGCTGAAGAGAACGTAACTTTCTTTTGTTTTTAAAGAAAACTTAAGGTTTTAGACACTTAATTGTTATTCTTCGCCAAAATATAACATAAATATAGTCAGATATTTCTGTAACAGTATCTTTATATAAGAATATTTTACTATAAAAATTAAGTTTTTTCCGAACTAATTTTTATGTTATGTTATAATATATATTCTATATAATAATATTTTAATATAATATCTAAAAATATTCGAAACAAACCAGAATGTTATAGAGAAATTTAACTGTATCTAAATTTTCATCTCTATCGTTATATCCAAATCGGTACGGTCCTCAAGTAAGTTGTCCCATTCTTTGTAGTTATATAAGTTTTCATAGTAATATGTGGGTCGTCGTTTTCTCCTTAATTAATTGTTCGCCGTGGGTATTGTTAAGTGTCTCAATTCGTCGAGAGAATTGTTCTCGTCCACTTATATGCTACAATCTTCTACCTTGTGACTATTGAGATTTTTACCTGTTCGGATTTACTGTTTACTTTTTCTAATTATATATATATTATATATAATTATATATATTTTTAATTTAAGCGATTGGATGAGAAGCTATTTAAGTTAATTATTTTTTTATTCATTGAGTAATTAAGCCGCTCAAAATATCCAGTCCCATACACCATATTTCAAGCATATCATATACTTAAAGTTCTAATAATACCCCACATGAATGGGAAATGGATATATCACGAAAATATGCATGAAAAATTTGTGTGATTCGCAAGCAACGATTAATTGCATCTGAATAAGTAGGTTTCCCTTTGAATTTTCCATAGTGAACTTATATCGGACATACTCGGTCAATCGAAAGATTTGACATTTTTGAACCGTCGAACTTTGGTGTATACCAAGACAATCATAAGTCAAACAACCAATCCTTAACCGTCTTTAATTCTTATTGTTGTGTTCGTTTTAGCCATGAACACCGCCTGATTTATATGATCGTAGAGAACTGGCCTTACAAAGTTCTTCTTTAAGCGGCTAACACTTCACACTTATATAGGTGATTCTTAAACGTATTATCCCGTAGATACACTATTTGATATACCCCATATCAAATTTAGAAATCATTAAAAAATCTTAATGCTTTATCCTTGGTACTGAACATTGTCTTATCACGAGAATGGATCAAAAGTTTAGTTGACAATGTTGAACCGTCATTAATGACTTTGTTTGATCTCCTTGAACCTAGATCTTGGGATCTCCAGTCTTCTAGGTAGAGTTACCGCGACTATGACTTGTTCTCGGCCACAATCTTATTTCCTTTGATAATTTCTCAACTACCTCTCTAGTTATACATTTTGTAAGTGGATCCAATACATTATCACTTGATTTTACATAATCAATCGTGATAATTCCTTTAGAGAGTAACTGCCTAACAATTTATGTCTTCGTCGTATATGACGAGATTTACCGTTATGCATAACGCTCCTAGCCCTACCAATTGCCTATTGACTATCATAGTGTATGCATATTGGTGGCAACGCTTTGGGCCAAAGTGGAATATCTTCCAAGAAATTTCGGAGCCATTCAGCTTCTTCACCGACTTTATCTAAGGCTATGAACTCAGCCTCCATTGTAGAGCGGGCAATACAAGTTTATTTGGATGACTTCCATGATACCGCTCCTCCATCAATAGTAAATACATACCCACTCATGGACTTAGAATTAATTGAACCGGTGATCCAATTTGCATCACAGTATCCCTCAATCACTGCAGGATATTTACTATAATGCAAAGCAAAGCTCTAGGTATGTTCAAAATATCCCAAGATTGACCTAGATTGCTCGTGTATCGACTCAATTTACTTATAGCACAACCTATATCTAGTTGTGTACATTTTATGACGTATATTAAGAAACCCAGCACACGATCAGAATCCAATTGTGATATAGTTTGGCCTTTGTCTTTGTTAGTGCATGATTTACGTCAATTGGAATCTTTGCAACTTTAAAATCCAAGTGCTTGAAATTTTCAAGTATTGTCTTAATTTAATGAGATTGTGATAATTCTAATCCTTAAGAAGTTGTATGGATCTTAATTCTCATAATTAAATCAGCAACTCCTAAGTCTTTCATATCAAACTTGCTAGGTAGCATGCGCTTAGTCGCATTTATGTTGGCAATGTCATTACTTGTTATTAGAATATCATCCACATATAAGAAAATAATGACTATATGATTTGGAACATTTTTAATGTACACACATTTATCACATTCATTTATTTTAAAATTATTTAACAATATTATTTGGTCAAATTTCGCATGTGATTATTTGTGTGCTTGTTTTAGTCCGTAAAGGGGCTTAACAAGTCTACATAGTTTCTTTTCTTTACTTGAAACCACAAACCCTTAAGGTTGTTCCATGTATATTTTTTCCTCCAACTCTCCATTTAAGAAGACCGTCTTAACATCCATTTGATGAATTTCAAGATCATAAACTACAACTAACGCTACTGACGTTTGTATGGACGTAGTTCTTGTAACTGGAGAGTATGTATCGAAATAGTCAAGACCTTCTCGTAGTCTATACCCTTTGACCACAAGTCTTGCCTTAAATTTGTCAATAGTGCCATCATCTTTCATTTTCATCTTAAAGATCCGTTTAGAACCCAACAGTTTATTTCCTAGAGGAATATCACCAATTCCCACGTATAGTTGTTCAATACGGATTCTATTTCACTATTGACTGCCTCTTTCCAAAATAATGATTCCGAAGAAGACATAGCTTATTTAAATGTTTAAGGCTCATTTTCCAATAAGAAAGTCACAAAATCTGGTCCAAATAAAGTAGGTGTTCTTTGACGTTTACTACATCTTGGATCCTCCTAATTAAGTGTATTTTCTTCTGTTTCTTCCCGAGGTTGTTTAGATCTTTCACCAATCGACTCACATTCCTCTTTTACGGATATGTATTTTCAAAGAACTCAACATTATCTGATTCTATATCCATATTATTATGAATATTGGGATTTTCTGATTTATGAACTAGAAATCAATATGCTTTACTATTAGTCGCATATCCTATGAAAACACAATCAACGGTTTTCGGTCATATTTTTATCCTTTTTGGGTTTAGGAACTTGCACTTTTGCCAAACACCCCCACACTTTAAAATGATTCAAGTTGAGCTTACTTCCTTTTATTTTTCATTTGGAATGAATTGTGTTTTGCTATGGGGTACTCGATTTAGTATTCGGCTAGCCGTAAGAACGACTTTCCCTCATAATTTCTGTGGCAAACCAGAACTTATCAATAATGCGCTCATCATCTCTTTTAATGAACGATTCTTTCTTTCGGCAATCATATTGGATTGGGGCGTGTAAGGGGCCTTTGTTTGATGAATAATTCTATATTCTAAACATATTTATTCAAAAGGAGATTCATATTCACCACCCCTATCACTTCTTATCATTTTGATTTTATTGTTAAGATGCGTTTCAACTTCATTTTTGTATTGCTTGAATGCCTATTGATTCTTCTTTACTATTAAGTAAGTAAACATAGCAATATCGAGTACTATCGTCAATAAATGTTATGAAATACTTCTTTCCACCGCGAGATGGTATTGGCTTCATATCGCAAATATCTATGTGAATTAAGTCTAAAGCATTTGAATCCTTCAACTGACTTATAAGGATATTTAACATACTTAGATTCCACACATATTTGACATTTTGTTTTGTCGCATTCAAATTTAGATAATACTTCCAAATTAATCATTTTTCACAAGGTTTTATTATTAACATGACCCAAACGTATATGCCATAATTCATTTGGATCAAGTAAGTAAGGAGAAGATGAAATTTTATTATTATTTTCAACAACCATTACATTCATTTAAAAAGGCCCTCAGTGAAATAATATTTTCCTACAAACATTTCGTTCTTGCTTATTACAATCTTATCGGAAACAAAAATCATTTAAACCCATTCCCAACAAGAAGTCAAGCAGAGACTAAATTCTTCCTAATCTCGGTAACATGAAGGACGTTTTTCAATGTCACCACTTTGCCGGAAGTCATTTAAAAGTATCTTCTCACATCCTTCATGTTGGAAACACATTCTCAAGGCTTTATACTAAAACGTGTGTTCTTATGTGTAGGTTTTGATGAATGACAAACGAAGCACAAATTGATATATGACGAAGTTCAAGTACAAGCGCACAATTGGTGGATAACGAGATTCAAGCACAAGACAAAGTTTTATAGTTTAAATGAGTCGTTCTTAATTATGTTCTTGATCTGACAACTTGACTCATGACATGGCTTCTCTCATAAAATTATTTTTACAAAATCATGCATATTTAATTTAATGCTTAATGATTTTATATCATGCATATTTTCATTAGTCAAAATGATTTTTAAACATGCCTCTAAAAACTGGACTAAGATAATCGATTATGTATTTATGATAATCGATTATGTTAAGCCAAGACTGCATGACAATTGATTGTGACCTAATGACAATCGATTGTGTTAAGGCAGTGAGCATCAGGTTTTTCAAACCTGCATGACAATCGATTGTGATGAGGCAGTGTCCATCAAAGTTTTTCAAAACTCAGAATAATCGATTGTGAAGCTAATGACAATCGATTGTGATGAGGCAGTGTCCATCAAAGTTTTTCAAAACTCAGAATAATCGATTGTGAAGCAAATGACAAGCGATTGTGAAGAGACAGTGTCCTTCAGATTTTTCAAAGTCACAAAATAATCGATTGTGAACTTATGACAATCGATTGTGTTGAGGCAGTGACTTCCAGTCTTTTTCAAAGTTATTAAATAATCGATTGTGAGTATATAATAATCGATTGTCACGAGGCAGTGTCTAAAATGATTTTCAAATCTGATAAATAATTGATTGTTAACATTGCACAATCGATTGTGAGGCTGACCGTTGTCGTAAAGTTTTCAAATACCGTGAGGTAATCGATTGTTGATTTTGTACAATCGATTGTTGATATTAAAATCTGGAAAAGTTTTTTTGAACGTTGCTGAATAATCGATTGTTGATTTTGTACAATCGATTGTTGAAATTAAAATCTGGAAAGGATTTTTTGAACGTTGCTGAATAATCGATTATTGATTTGGTATAATCGATTGTTTTACGTAAAATCTGGAAATGATTTTTTGAACGTTGCCAATAATCGATTGTTGATCTTGGACAATCGATTGTTAAGCGTTAAATCTGGGATTGATTTTTGGTACGATTGGCAAACAATCGATTGTGGCTTCCTGACAATCGATTGTCACAGAGTAAAATCAGCAACTTTTAATTGGCAATTAGGCAACGGTAATGCCAAGTTTTTCAACTATAAATACAGCTTCATTTCAGTGTTTTAAACACAACAACACACAACAACTGATCATTCTATTGCTATAAGCTTGCATACTATTGTTTATCATTTTATATTCATTCCATAAAGCTTTTGAGAGTCAAAGTCTTGTCCATAGTTGTTGTGATCTTGAGCTTACTTCTTTTACTCATATCTACTCATTAAGAAGTGTTTTGTTTGAGTGTTTAGTGTTTTGTACACTTGTAAGAGAATTGTGATTCTCTTGTTGTAAGGAACTTGTGTTTCCTTGGTTGAAGTCTTGGAGTGTTGTATCTCCGAGCAAAGGGGTTAAGGCTTGTGTCCTTAAGTTGTAAAGGTTTGTTGAGCACCCGTAAGCTTGACAAGTTAGTGGAAAATCTCGAGAGAGTCTCTCGGGGACTGGACTAGCCACGTGTTGTGGTGAACCAGAATACATCGGTGCGTTCTTTCCTTTTTGTTTATTTAACGCACTTAATTATTTCCTGCAAATTTTAATTTCCGCAAGTTTACGCTAAATTTTATTATAACGCTATTCACCCCTCTCTAGCGTTAAGCGTATTATCTAACAATTGGTATCAGAGCACAACTCTCTGAAGACTTAACAATTTGAGAGAACCATCCATGGCTTCTACTCGTGACTCTTTTGCAGGAATTGATGAAGGACAATGCTCCACACGACCACCTCTATCCAACGGTACAAACTACACGTACTGGAAAGAGAGGATGAAAATTTTCGTTCATGCAAACAACTTTCATCTCTGGAAGGTGATAACGAAGGGAAATCAAATTCCATCCAAAAAGGTTGAAAACGAATGGGTTCCCAAGTCCGGAGAAGAATATGACGCGGATGATATCCGAAAGGTTCAAAATAATGCTAAAGCAATTAATTTATTATATTGTGCTGTAAATGCTGACGATTACAGGAAAATATCGTGTTGCACAACGGCAAAAGAAATGTGGGACAAGCTAGAAATTACGTACGAAGGTACGGACCAGGTAAGGGAAGCTAAAAATGATTTCCTAACCCATGCTTATGAATTATTTCACATGAAGGAAGGTGAAAAGGTGGATGAAATGTTCGAACGATTTTCAATAATCGTAAATGACCTACATGCCCTCAAGAAGACATTCACGGATAGAGAACTTGTTCGAAAAATTCTTAGAAGTCTCACTCCGGCATGGCGATCAAAGGCCAACGCAATTCAAGAATCCATAGGCGTCTCAAATGTCACAATCGACGCATAAGAGGTAACCGTAAGACTTATGAATCTACAATACTTAACCCTCTTGTTGATGATCAAAGGAGGCAAAGAATAGTGCTTAAGGCAAGCACAAGCCAACCTCAAGTTGATGAGGACGGAGACAACGAGTTTGGACTCGTTATCAAAAGATTTCAAAAGTTCATGCGAAAGGAGTATGAACGAAAGGGCAAAAAGCAAGGCGAGCAAATAAAGTGCTATGAATGCGGTGAAACCGGGCACATCAAAGCAAATTGCCCAAACATCAAAAAGGAGAAGAAACCTTTTAGGAACAACGCGCATACATTTCTTGGGGAGGAGACTCCGGAGATGAGTCAAGCGAAGAAGAAGAAGACGAAGCCGCAAACCTTTGTCTTATGGCGCAAGAAGACAAGCAAGATGAGGTATGTCAAATCTCTTCAAAAAACTTCTTTACTCTTGAAGAAATGCGAACTGCTTTTGATGAGCTATATACTGAATTTATTAAAGCTTCAAAAACTGTCAAGAGCATTAAAGAAAATGCTTCTCTAAAAGAAAAAGATTTTCAAAAATAGCTTTCTTTGAAAGAAAAGGAGTTAGAAAAACTGGTTTTAGAAAATGAGAAGCTGAAAGAGGAAAACAAGTTTTTCGGAAAAAGAAGCGCCGACAAGCCCGAAAGTTCTATTAAAAATTGCTCTTCCTGCATGCATCTCGAAAATGAGGTAGATAGACTTAAAGGTACCTTAGATAAGTTTAATTCTTCCCACAAAAATTTGAATAAGGTCCTTGTTAATTTGAAACCAACCAAGCATGGCATAGGCTTTAAGAATGAGCCTAATGAAAAGGTTGACGCCAAACCCCAACCACCTAAGGCTCAACCTAGGATTAATAAAACAAATGCTTATCGTAGAAATAGCAATCCTAGAACAAATATGCATGCTAGACCAAGTGTTGAACATTTTAGAAGACCTAGAAATGACTTACCACCTAGAAATGACTTACCACCTAGAAATGACTACCCTAGAAATGATGCATATTCTAGGCCAAACACTAGAAGGAGTTTTGAACTTTTTAGAACATCTAGACATGACCATTACTCTAGAAATGCTGCTCATTTTAGAACTAATAGTAGGAGAAATGGTTCTCATGAAATGCGCAATAGTCAGAATGAAAATAGAGTAATTCATTTTCGTCCATCAAGTTACTATGAACCTAGAAGGATGCATAACCCCAACATGACTTGTCATTATTGTAGACGCATTGGTCATATTGCCCCTGCATGTTTTACACGACATAGACATATCACTCAATCGCATCATTATGATATGCCTAACCCTCAAGGACCCAAAATGGCATGGGTACCTAAAACGCATTAATTTGTTTTGTAGGTGTGTTTGAAGGGATCAAGTGTACTATGGTACCTTGATAGTGGATGCTCCAAACATATGACGGGAGACGAATCCAAATTCCTTCAACTAGAACACAAAGAAGGAGGAAGTGTAATTTTTGGGGATAACAATAAAGGAAAGATTATTGGCATCGGATCGGTCGGTAAGGATGAAAATTCCTCTATTAAGCATATATTACTTGTTAAAGGTTTAAAGCATAATCTCTTGAGCATAAGTCAATTATGTGACAAGGGAAATCTTGCCCTATTTGATTCGGATGAATGCTTAGTGTTTAGACGTAGTGATTTTAAAATTATCCTTCGTGGTTTTAGAGTGGATAATATTTATATGGTTGATCTTGCTAATTCCTCACCCGAATATGTTGATTGTCTTATGAGCAAAGAGGATGATACTTGGCTATGGCATCGTAGAGTTGCTCATATAAACATGCATCTTTTGAACAAATTGATTTCACAAAACTTAGTTATTGGTCTTCCCAATTTGAAATTTGAAAATGACTCTATTTGTGATTCTTGTCAAAAAGGGAAGCAAACAAAAGCATCTTTCAAATCCAAAAACTTTGTTTCAACTTCTAGACCATTGCAATTGCTTCACATGGATTTATTTGGACCATCTCGCATTGAAAGTCTAGGAAGAAATCGTTATGCTTTTGTGATTGTTGATGATTATTCTAGATTTACTTGGACTTTATTTCTTGCCAATAAAAGTGATGCTTTTCAGAATTTTAAATATTTTCTTAAGCGTGTTCAAAACGAGAAGGAAACAACCGTCACTTCAATTAGAAGTGATCATGGGGGAGAGTTTGATCACAATCTCTTTGCGGACTTTTATGACGAACTCGGTATCGAGCATACCTTTTCCGCTCCATGTACACCACAACAAAATAGGGTGGTGGAAAGGAAAAATAGGTGTCTCGAAGAGATGGCTAGAACCACGCTCGAAGAGGCCAAGATTCCCAAACATTTTTGGGCGGATGCCGTGAGTACCGCATGCTACATCTTAAATAGAGTAGTCATAAGGCCTATACTCATGAAAACTCCCTATGAACTCTATAAGGGAAGGAAACCAAATATCTCCCACCTTAGAGTATTCGGTTGTAAATATTTTATTCATAACAATGGCAAAGATCAATTGGGAAAATTTGATGCTAAGTCCGATGAGGGAATTTTCATTGGTTATTCTTCACGTAGCAAAGCATATAGGGTCTTAAATAAAAGGACCGAAACTGTGGAGGAATCCCCTCATGTTGTATTTGCCGAAAATAATGCTCGCTTGGCGAGAAAGGATACTGGTTTTGATCTTGCAGGTATCTTAGATAGCTTGAAAGACAAAATACAAGAGGAAACGCCTAAAGAAAATCAAGACGAATCTTTGAAACAACCAACGGAGGAAGCGCCACAATTGGAGAATGAAACGAAAACGCCTAACGAGTGGAGGACAATCAAAGATCACCCTCTCGAACAGGTAATTGGGGACGTCGGAGAAAAGGTAAGTACCCGAAACTCCCTTAAGAACACCTTAGGACATACTGCCTTTGTGTCTCAAATTGAACCAACAACCATCTCCGAAGCAATTGGGTATGAATTTTGGACCTTGGCAATGCAAGAGGAGCTTAACCAATTCAAACGGAATGACGTTTGGGATTTGGTGCCAAGACCCGAAAATCATACCATAATTGGTACGAAATGGGTTTTTCGAAACAAACTAGATGAAAATGGTGTAATCACTAGAAACAAAGCTAGGCTTGTAGCAAAAGGCTATGATCAAGAAGAGGGTATTGACTATGAAGAAACATATTGTCCCGTAGCTAGATTAGAAGCTATTCGTCTATTGCTCGCGTTTGCCTCTTCTATGAATTTCAATTTATATCAAATGGATGTGAAAAGTGCTTTTCTAAATGGTGTTATTCAAGAAGAAGTTTATGTTGAACAACCCCCCGGTTTTGAAGATTTTAAATCTCCCGATCATGTTTTCAAACTCAAAAAGGCTCTTTATGGTTTAAAACAAGCTCCCCGAGCTTGGTATGAAAGATTGAGTAAATTTCTATTGGAAAATGATTTCATTAGAGGGAAAGTTGACACCACCCTTTTCGTTAAACATAAAAACAATGAAATTTTATTAGTTCAAATATATGTTGATGATATCATATTTGGTGCTACTAACAATGTCTTATGCAAGGAATTTTCCGATTTAATGACAAGCGAATTTGAGATGTCTATGATGGGTGAGTTAACATTCTTTTTGGGATTACAAGTAAAGCAAATGAAAGAAGGTACGTTCATTTGCCAAGCCAAATATTGCAAAGAATTGCAGAAACGATTTGAAATGAACAATGCAAAAGGAATGGCGACTCCCATGAGCACATCCGATCATCTAGACAAAGATGAGAAAGGTAAGGAAGTCGACACTAAGAAGTATCGAGGTATGATCGGCTCTCTTCTTTATCTTACTGCTAGTCGTCCGGACATCATGTTTAGCGTGTGCTTATGCACCCGTTATCAATCGTGTCCGAAGGAGTCTCACACTGCGGTAAAACGGATTTTGAAGTACCTTGTTGGTACTACAAATGTGGGTCTATGGTACCCCAAAGGTTCTTCATGCCAACTCGTTGGCTATTCCGACTCCGATTTTGCTGGATGCAAATTGGACCGCAAGAGCACTGGTGGCACTTGCCATTTGCTCGGTAGCTCTCTCGTTTCTTGGTTTAGCAAGAAACAAGTAAGTGTTGCGTTGTCCACAACCGAGGCTGAATATGTTGCCGCGGGGAGTTGTTGCGCTCAAATCCTATGGATGAAACAACAACTCTTGGACTATGGCCTAAGTCTTGATCATATCCCTCTTAGATGTGATAATACTAGTGCCATATGCTTGACGAAGAACCCCGTTCTTCATTCGCGAACAAAACACATTGAAGTTAGACATCATTTTATAAGAGATCACGTTCTCAAGGGCGATGTCGAAATCGAATTTGTTGAAACCAAAGACCAATTGGCCGACATCTTTACAAAGCCCCTAGAGAAAGAGTCCTTCTTCCGAATTCGTAGTGAACTCGGGATTCTTGACTCCACGTTGATCTAAGTCATGCATTGCATCTTCTTATCTTACATGATCTCTAACTTGAGCGTCGGAGACGTCTAACGAATTTTTGCAGGTATCGCCCTAAAGGTAGGGGGAATTATAAAGCATGACGCGCAATAATCAAGTCTTCTTCAGAAAAATCGGTTTCTGTCGTCTAATAATCGATTATCTCGTATCAATAATCGATTGTAATGCTATTACTTGAGTTATTGTGCTCTCTTTAAGTAATCACGTTTTTCTCTTTCCAATAAGTAAACAAGTTTTATTTACATCTTTGGCATCTTCTTATATTATTTTTGCTAATGGCAAAAGGGGGAAGATAACGGGTATGCACTCTCAATATTTATAAGCTTAAATTGAGGGGGAATTCATATATTGAGGGGGAACTAATCGCATACTTATTGCATATCTTTACTTGTCTTGAATCGTCTTTATAAACTGTTTAATTTGCATAACCCGCTTAAAGTTTGCCATTATCAAAAAGGGGGAAATTGTTGGAAACACGTTCTCAAGGCTTTATACTAAAACGTGTGTTCTTATGTGTAGGTTTTGATGAATGACAAACGAAGCACAAATTGATATATGACGAAGTTCAAGTACAAGCGCACAATTGGTGGATAACGAGATTCAAGCACAAGACAAAGTTTTATAGTTTAAATGAGTCGTTCTTAATTATGTTCTTGATCTGACAACTTGACTCATGACATGGCTTCTCTCGTAAAATTATTTTTACAAAATCATGCATATTTAATTTAATGCTTAATGATTTTATATCATGCATATTTTCATTAGTCAAAATGATTTTTAAACATGCCTCTAAAAACTGGACTAAGATAATCGATTATGTACTTATGATAATCGATTATGTTAAGCCAAGACTGCATGACAATTGATTGTGACCTAATGACAATCGATTGTGTTAAGGCAGTGAGCATCAGGTTTTTCAAACCTGCATGACAATCGATTGTGATGAGGCAGTGTCCATCAAAGTTTTTCAAAACTCAGAATAATCGATTGTGAAGCTAATGACAATCGATTGTGATGAGGCAGTGTCCATCAAAGGAGTGTTTTGTTTGAGTGTTTAGTGTTTTGTACACTTGTAAGAGAATTGTGATTCTCTTGTTGTAAGGAACTTGTGTTTCCTTGGTTGAAGTCTTGGAGTGTTGTATCTCCGAGCAAAGGTGTTAAGGCTTGTGTCCTTAAGTTGTAAAGGTTTGTTGAGCACCCGTAAGCTTGACAAGTTAGTGGAAAATCTCGAGAGAGTCTCTCGGAGACTGGACTAGCCACGTGTTGTGGTGAACCAGAATACATCAGTGCATTCTTTCCTTTTTGTTTATTTAACGCACTTAATTATTTCCTGCAAATTTTAATTTCCGCAAGTTTATGCTAAATTTTATTATAACGCTATTCACCCCCCTCTAGCGTTAAGCGTATTATCTAACACTTCAATCTTGGCCTTTGCATCATTTTCCATGGAAAGCGTCTCATCGGGTCCAACATGAGCATAACTAGCAAAAGCTTCTCTAACAGCACAAACATGACGAGTGGCTCCAGAATCAATCCACCATTCTTTAGGAATTCCCACCAAGTTGCATTCAGAAAGCATGGAACATAAGTCATCAACATCATCATACTTTTCAACCATGTTTGCTCGACTCTTCTTCTTATCTTTCTTCGGAGCACGACACTCCATAGGTTTGTGTCCGGCTTTTCCACAGTTGTAGCAATTTCTACTGAACCGCTTCTTGCTTGGGTTGTTTTTGGGTCCAGAATCTTTCTTCCTATTTTTGTTCTCTTCATCAATATTTGCTCCCATTATTGTTGAGTTTTCACGGCCTCTCTTTTAGCAGCTTTTTTGTCCTCTTCGATTCTCAACCGAACAATGAGTTCTTCAAGGGACATATCTTTGCATTTGTATTTCAAGTATTTTTTGAAGTCCTTCCACAAAGGAGGCAACTTCTCAATCATCGCTGCTACTTGGAATGCTTCATTGATGACAAGACCTTAATGAAATTTCTATTAGTAAAATACTAATATTATTACTTTCAACATCACTATTAATTTGATTTATACCTTCAGTAATGAGATCGTGAATAATATCTTGCAATTCCTGGACTTAGGTTATAACAGGCTTGCTATCTACCATTTTGTAGTCAAAAAACTTTGCAGCAACGAACTTCTTCAACCTGACATCTTCGATTTTGGAATTTCTTTTCAAGCACAATCCATAATTCTTTTGACGTTTCTACGCCACTGTAGACGTTATACAAAGCGTCCTCCAACCCGTTTAGACTATAATTCTTCCAAAATAAATCGGAATGCTTCCATACCTCAATCACGAGAAAACGTTCAGTTTCTGGAGTTTCATCGGACAACACAGGAACATCTTCCTTAATGAACTTCTGGAGACTTAGGGGTCGTTTTGTATGAGGTATCAGAAGGTGTAAGGGTGGCATAAAAATTTAATACCATCTTAATACTCTGTTTGGTTAGCAAATCAGGTATAAGCTATCCCGGTGTTAATTTTAACATTGGAATAACATATACCTTATAGAAGGTGGGGTAATTAGCACCGATATAACTTATACCTTCTACTTAGAAATTATGCAATTGTCATTCTTAATAAAACATACCAAATAATAAATAAACAACAATCTCAGCATAACTAATCCCAATAAAACTTATCCCAATATAATTTATACCAGCATAACTTATTGTTGCGACCAAAAAAACACTCACGCAAGTGCAAGTGATCGTCAAGTAATAAAGTAGTGAGTAGAGTATCCTTCCAACAAAGACTTGTGATTAACTATTGACTAATTCAAACTCAATTAACTTATTGATTGAAGAGATTTTCTTTCGTAAAACATAAAAGCAACTATTTTACTACCTAAAACTATCGAGCGATGACTTAACTAGAAATCAATCGAACAAATAACAATTTCAAGTTACAATCAATATGAGAGAATATTCCAGGGTCACGTGCTAGTTAACAATTGTGTTGCTTTCTTGGCTTAAAATGACTAGTTGATTTATCTGGATTATTGATTGACAGGGTTAATATTACTCATAAGAATCTTTCGATTCCTTACTCTCCTATCCAAGTTAACTTAATGCCTATATGTCAATGGAATTAAGATTTACAAGAATGCATTTATAATTCATGTATTTCAACCAAGAAAGGCAATTAGGTATATGTCTATCCTAATTGCAAATTCGTTCCCCGATGCCCAGGTTCGAGAACTTACTCTATTTAATTCTATATGCAATCTAGAGTTTCCACTTCGAGTTTAACTCTAGATTCGTAGATAGTATCTCACTGTTAGCTACTCAGCAAAATAATTAAGAACATAATTAAATAAACAACCCAATATGATAAAATCAATTTCGTCATATTAAACTTCAAACAACAACATTCATGTTTCACCCATAACCATAGAATAATAGGGTTCTTAGCCACTCATGTTCATACAATCATCAAAATAATGTTTTCAAGCATCAAATAAATGAGTACTAGAAAAGAGATGGAAGAATCGTTCAAATCCGTGCTCCCAAGTGTTTTGCTCCTTTGTTTTCTCTCTAAAATCCCTCTCTCCTCTCAAAATAGGTTTTAGGATGGTTTGATATGTCTTGGATAGGTTTAGGGCTGACTAAATCAAGTCCTGGGAAAAATAGGACGAAATCCGCATCATCGGCGCCTAGCTCGGCGCCAGGCGCCCACCAGGACGCTACCCAAATTTGCACACTGTTTTCAGTGCCACAAGTGGCGCCAGGCGCTGCCTGTGGTGCCCAAATGTCCTTTTTCCAATTTTGTTCGTTTGGCTCAAATCTTGCGTGTTTTCCCCCCAATTGCTCCCAAATTATTCTGACAAGTAAAAACACTTCAAATTAATATAAATCATAGCATTTAACCTCCCAAGTTCACGAAACAAAAGTAAAATATGAGGAGATATACATGGAATTATATATACATTAAGCTAAATATAAACACCTCACACTTAAACTCTTGCTCGTCCTCGAGAAATTGGACACTCGTATAAACCCCCAACTACGTACAAAGTTCAATCATAAAAAAGCACCTTAACTATTAACCACACACTATAACCTTGACTATGATCAATACCAACACACAAGCGTGAACATATAAAAAATCACATTCTTCCCATTTAATCTCCTAAGTATAATATTTCAATTCAATAAACTCCAACAACCAATTTATATATGAGAGTGAGGTGCATAAGATTTGACAAAATCGACTAAGTTTACAGAAGGTCCATCTTCCAGTAGGGTTTAGTAAAAATGTGTAAGAAATTTGGGAGAATACGAACATAAAAGTTGTAGGCTTTTGAAATAACTTTCCAACGATATATTCTGGAGCCTAAGCAGAGCTCTGTACAAAAGTTATGCATGTTTTATAGAATAGTGTGTAACCACCGCGGTCCTGCCGTGTTTTCACCGCAACCGTGGTGGTGAGGCAGCGTTCTAGTGATTTATCGCGGTAGGGATCGCGGTCGGGCCTACAGGATGCGGTGGCCAACTTGAGAAATTTGTTTTAGCCCTATTTCATCCCCCAGAGCCCGAAAATATAAAAACTTGCTCTAGAAAGTAAAGCTCTCAAAAACCTAACTCCTTAAGGGTCCCTCCACCACCCAAGGTAAGTTCTAATGGCGATTATAGATTAATTTCATCTTCCCAACATCTTATTAACATGGGTAAACCCTCCATATCATTAGATATTCGATTGGGACATCATTGTTGAGAAAAGGAAGCCTAGAACTCAAATTCAAAGGGGTTTGAACCTCAAAAAGGTAATGGCTTCACCCTCCAATTGCTTCTAGCATTGGTTTAATGATTATAAATCCTAGTTCATGAGATATGAGTTTTTGGGATTTATAGAAAATCATGAACAGTTATAGGGTTGGGGTGTTAATTGTTGATTATTGGTTAAGAGTGTTATTTACCTTATGGGTGATGAAAAATATTATTGATTATAATCGTTTGAGACTTAGAATTTAACTAGAAACAAGAGAATGGGTTGTGGGGTGTATAGATATCATTAATAGGGACTATGAGGCTTTATTCTCACCAAGTGTTTGATAGGACGAGTGACCAAAATATCATCATAGCTAATATGGAATCCCTTTGACTTGTATTGATATAGATTGAAGTTGAAAGGGTTGGAGAATATTGTATTATACTCAAGAGCAGGAAGTTAAGATATGTGAGACTAAATCTCTATGTTGGAATTTTTAATGATTCTCCCTACGCTATGGTTCTTTTACGATGTATCAATTTCCTCAGAAATATAATTAAGCCTAGTTCCTTGAATAGTTGTAGAACTTCTATTCTCTAGCTTCATAGCTCGTTCATGACTTTCATTCTGAACGTTGTGAGCTCAGTTCGTATTCAATATAGACTTGGGCTTGATGTCCCTAAGTGTCAGTATAGCTTACTCAGCATGTCATAAATAGTTGAAGTTTCAGTGTTCATAACCAGTTCAAGAATACATGTCTCATTCTAGTCCTATTCAGTATTCCAGCATTATGTAACTCAGTATGATTCAGTATTCCAGTATAATGTAACTCGGTATCGCGTAAATCAGCGTGATTCAGTATTTCACTATTATGTATTTCAGTATGATTCTCAATTCCTAATTTTAAATCCCTAAATGTCGAACATCTGTATTTGGGCCTGAGGTCGCAATTTATGCTTTATGCATTTTGGACCCGAGGTCGTAGTTATGTATACGTATACTTGGGCCTAAGGCCGTAGTTTATGCACGTATATATATTGGGCATGAGGCCGCAGTTTAATATTTAGATAAACAGGTTGTTCATCATTCATAAGAGGGAGTACTCATGTCCTTACTTCCTTTGTTCAGTTCAGTTATCAATTATCAGTTATCACTTCAGCTATCAGTTATCAATTCTCATATCAGTTACCAGTTATCAGTCAATTATTAGTTCACCTATCAGTTATCAGTTTTTATTTCACTTTATGTTTCAATAGTTATCATTTCAGTTATCAATTATAAATTCTCAGTTATCAGCTTAGTTTTAGTTTCAGCATTTATAATTCTTTCTTTCAGTTGCTTTACATACCAGTACAATTCAAATTTACTGACGTCTTTTTTGCCCGAGGCTTGCATCTCACGATGTAGGTAATGATTTATAGGTTGACGATTCAGGGTGCTAAGATTCTCGTACCAGCTATTTGGTGATCCTCAGCTATTTCGGGGCATTACCATTACCTTACAGTCCTCGATAAATTAGATAGTCAGTGTTTTCAGTATTTCATAGAGGCTTCATAGACTAGAGTAACAGTTAGACAGAGTCATAGGCTTTTCATACTAAGCTATGTTGGCTACAAATATGTTTCATAATTGTATTAGTATTTTCGCACTTTGATTTATATCATCCAGACTTTCAATATATCAGCATGGGTTAGTTTATCTTCTGTATTCAGTATGTTTAGATACCACATGTTGATTCAGCCAGCCAGTCGGTTCCGCTCGGTCACATATAGTCAAGCACCGATTGTCGTTTTACGTCCAGACCCAGGTTCGGGGTGTAACATTAAGGACATCACACAATTGAATAAAATTCACTCGCTCAAGAATTCATATGCATCCCGTGGTCATACCATAAGCTTGCTCATAGTGTAAATCTACTTATTTAAGCTAGCCAAATCTAGGATCAATTAGGACTTTAAGGTTGTAACGTAGCCTAAGGGAAAGGTAGGATATATTTAGGAATAATGACTAACCCTCCTAAGCACTTTAATACACCACACTTATAACTCCAACATATATTCTTCTCAACCAGTTCACTTGCTACAAACCATATACAACATAGCCCTTTTTCAATTAAGCACTTCTGCACTCCCACTAGCACAATCAATATGGATTGGAGGTGTGTGTGTTTTTCTACATTATTTGAACTATCATTATTTCCTCTTTTCTTACAAATTTTCTTTTCCTTTCTCTTCTTTCTTTTCTTTTATTCACACACTCCATACATTAAAGTTCATCAGCTAGTGACTTTTGATTTAAACTTTTGTGCACCATCGGGCCCTTCATTGTTTCACTCAAAAGCTACTCCTCAATCTCCAACCTTACTTCTTTTAGAGACTAAGTGCCTTATGAGGTAAATGTTAAATCAATTAAGAAAACAATAGGGATATGGCTTGTAATGTGGGTGCCAAAAGAAAGGTCTATAGGCTCAAAGGTGATAGTAACGGAAAATGCCATTTTATGTGACAAGCACATCCATGATCAAGCAAGAGAATGCTCAAGTCATCTCCTAGATTAGCACAACTTATAATTTTGCTTCAATTAACACATGGGGCAAGGGGTTTCACCAAGATGTGTCCATAAAGTGGATCTAAGGAAGGCATATGATACTTTAGAATGGAGTTTCTTGAAGCAAGTTCTTATTACTTTGGGATTCCCTGCCAAGTTCACTGGATGGATAATGGCTTGTATATCTTCTGCTTCATATTCTCTAGTAATGAATGGTGGTCTTACTAATGTTAGAAACACGTTTCAAATGCAATATACTAAACGTGTGTTCTTTTGTAGGTTTTGATGAATGTCAAACAAAGCAAAAAGCGATATATAGCAATGCTCAAGGACAAGCACAAAATGGATGCATTACAAGAAGCTCAAGACAAAGTTTAGAAATGTTATAATTGAGTCAATATTAATTGTGATCTTGATTCCTCAACTTGGCTCATAACATGGCTTCTCTACTAAAATTATTTTTCCAAAATCATGCATATTTAAATTAAGTGTCAAATGATTTTAAACTATGCATATTTACATTTGTTAAAATGTTTTCCAAACATGCCTCAAAAATCTGGGCTAAGATAATCGATTATGTTCTTATGATAATCGAGTATCTCTAAGCCAAGACTGCATGACAATCGATTGTGAATTAATGATAATCGATTGTGAGTAAGTCAGTTAACATCAGGTTTTTGCAAACTGCATAACAATCGATTGTGTACTTATGATAATCGATTGTTAACTGAGGCAAAGTTTTCAAAACTCATAAAAATCGATTATGAACTAATGGTAATCGATTAGAATGAGAAAAATGTCTCCCAGTGATTTTAAATAAATTGATAATCGATTGTGGCTTCTGATAATCGATTATATATGAGACAGAGAGTTTTGAAATTAATTAATAATCGATTATTCCATTTGATAATCGATTGTTGAAGCTGACCGTTGTCATATATTTTCAATTACCGTCAGGTAATCGATTGTTGATATTTAACAATCGATGTTTTGCGTAAAATCTGGAAAAGATTTTCTGAACGTTGTTAAAATAATCGATTGTTGATTTCCGGACAATCGATGTTTTATGCCAAAAATTGGAAAAGATTTCTTAACGTTATACATAATCGATTATTGATTTGAAGTAATCGATTGTTGACGTAAAATCTGGGATTGAATTTTTGATCTGATAGGCAAACAATCGATTGTTTAGTCTTGACAATCGATTGTCACTGAGTAATTTCAGCAATCCTTAATTGGCAATTAGACAACGGTAAGACTGAGTTTTTCACCTATAAATACAGCTTCAACTCAGTGTTTTCACAACAACAACATATACACTTTGAGTATTTTCATTGCTAAAAGCTTCCTTAAATTGATCATCATTTTCCATTCATCCATAAAGCTTTTTGAAGAGCCATTCTATTGAGCTAAGTTGTTGTGATCTTGAGCGTACTATTTCTACTCATATCTACTCATTAAGGAGTGCTCTGTAAAGTGAGTGTGTTTTGTATTTGTAAGAGAATTGCGATTCTCGTTTGTTGAGGAACTTGTGATTCCTCGGTTGAAGTCTTTGGGATTGTTATCCCCGAGCAGTTGAAGTCTTTGGGATTGTTATCCCCGAGCAATTGAAGTCTTTGAGATTGTGATCCCCGAGCACCTAGGTGAGGCTTGTGTCCTCAGCTGTAACGGTTTGTTAAGCACCCGTAAGCTTGACAAGTTTAGTGGAAATCTCGAGAGAGTCTCTCGGGGACTGGACTAACCACGTTTGTGGCCAACCAGGATACATCATTGTGTAAGTTTATTCTACTGCACTTGTTTTAATTTCTGCAAAGTTTTTAAATTCCGCACTAAAACGCTTAATATTTTTAAAACGCTATTCACCCCCCCCCTCTAGCGTAAAGCGTATTGTCCAACAATTGGTATCAGAGCCATACTCTCTGAAAAACTTAACCGTTTGAGAGAACCATCCATGGCTTCTACTCTAAATTTCTTTGCAGGAATAGGTGAAGGAGAATGCAGCATGTCGCCTCCAATATTAGACGAAAACGACTACTCAGTCTGGAAATATCGGATGCAAGTTTTTACAATGGCAAACGATTTGTATCTATGGCAAGCTATTAAACACAGTGATCAACTGACGACAAAAGTCGGGAAAGATAAGGTAAGTGAATACAACACTAAAGCTATGAATATATTACATAACGCCTTGAACCAGGAACTTTGGCGAAAAATCTCCCACTATAAAACTGCTAAGGAAATGTGGGACAAACTTGAGGAATTGCACGAAAACACGCCTCAAAAAGCGGTCAGCACAAACGATGAATCAACTGGTCAGTGCCTCATGGCAGACGAAAAAGACGAGGTAAGTACATCTAACGATATGCAAATTGCTTATAACAAACTGCATGATGAGTTGGTAAATGCTTCTAAGACTATTAAAGATTTACAAAGAACTCTTTCTTTACAAGAAGAGGATTTTCAAAAACAACTCTTTTTAAAAGACAAGGACTTTGAAGAACGTCTTTCTTTAGCTCAAAAAGGTGTTGAAAATCTGTCTCGTGATAACGAGAATCTTGCAAATGAAAATCAATTTTTGTTAAATGATAGTATAGAACTTAGACAAGTCATCAAGACTATGCATGAAGCCTCTTATGTTGATAAATGCTCTACTTGTACTGCTTGTGAGTCCTTAAAACTAGAAAACACAGAACTTAGGAAAACATTAGAAACACGTAGTAAAGAAGTTCCTAAAGTTGTTGAAAAAGAAACGCCTAAGAATTATCAACGGCATAAAAACAAAAACTTCACTACTCCACCTAGAAATAACTCTAAGGTATTAAACAAGCCTAGAACAAATTCTTTTAGACCACCTAGACATTATGCTAGAATGTATGAAAATAAGGGTAGAACTAATATCTTTAGACAACCTAGATCCGAATCTAGGATTCTTGCAGACAAGCTTACAAATAGAAATTTTCGGCAACCAAGAAATAACTCTAGGAACGAGCTTAGACCACCTAGACATGACACTAGGTCCTTCAACAAGTCTAGCACTAATGACTTTAGACCATCTAGATATTATACTAGAAATGGGAACAATATGTCTAGTGTTAATCTTTTTCATTCGCCTAGAACTTTGTTGGCTCAACCTAGGCATCAACACAACCCGAACGTAGTATGTCATTACTGCAATCGTATAGGTCATATTGCACCTATGTGTTTTACAAAGCATAGAGATTCTTCATATTATTATGGTCGTTATTTACCTAACCCCCAAGGACCCAAAATGGTATGGGTACCTAAAGAATATTAATTTGCTTTGTAGGTGTGCTTGAAGGGATCAAGTGTACTATGGTACCTTGACAGTGGATGCTCCAGACACATGACAGGAGACGAATCCAAATTCCTTCAACTAGAGCACAAAGAAGGAGGAAGCGTTGTATTCGGTGACAACAATAAAGGACAAATTATTGGCATCGGATCGGTCGGTAAGAATGAAAAATCCTCTATAAAGCATATATTACTTGTCAAAGGTTTAAAGCATAATCTCTTGAGCATAAGTCAATTATGTGACAAGGGAAATCTTGCGTTGTTTGATTCGGATGAGTGTTTAGTGTTTAGACGTAATGACTTCAAGATTATTCTACGTGGTTTTAGAGTTGAAAATATTTACATGGTTGATCTTGAAAACTCCTCATCCGAGTATGTTGATTGTTTGTTGAGCAAAGATGATAATGTGTGGTTGTGGCATCGTAGAGTAGCTCATATGAACATGCATCTTTTAAATAAATTGATTTCTCAAAATCTAGTGATTGGTCTTCCCAACTTAAAATTTGAAAGTGATACTATTTGTGATTCATGTCAAAAGGGGAAGCAAATAAGAGCATCTTTTAAATCCAATAATGTTGTTTCAACCTCTAGACCTTTACAACTATTGCATATGGATTTATTCGGACCATCCCGTATCGAAAGTCTAGGAAGAAATAGATATGCTTTTGTAATTGTTGATGATTTCTCTAGATTTACATGGACATTATTTCTTGCACATAAAAGTGATGCATTTCTTAGCTTCAAGCTTTTTCTTAAAAGAGTTCAAAATGAAAAGGAATCAACTGTCACTTCCATTAGAAGTGATCATGGGGGAGAGTTTGATCACAATCTCTTTGCGGATTTTTGTGATGAACTCGGAATCGAGCATACCTTTTCCGCTCCACGTACACCACAACAAAACGGGGTGGTGGAAAGGAAAAATAGGAGTCTCGAAGAGATGGCTAGAACCATGCTCGACGAAGCTAAGATTCCCAAACACTTTTGGGCAGACGCCGTGAGTACAGCATGCTATGTTTTGAATAGAGTAGCAATTCGGCCGATACTCTTAAAAACCCCATATGAACTCTACAAAGGTAGAAAACCTAACATTTCACATTTACGTGTTTTTGGTTGTAAATGTTTTGTGCATAACAATGGAAAGGACCAACTAGGAAAATTTGATGCAAAGTCGGATGAAGGTATCTTCATTGGCTATTCTTTTCGTAGTAAAGCTTATAGGGTTTTTAATAAAAGAACCCAAGTTGTAGAGGAATCTCCTCATATTGTATTTTCCGAAGATAATACTCGCTTGGCGAGAAAGGATTGTGGTCTTGATCTTTCAGGCATTCTGGAAAGTATAAAGGACAAAATTCAAGAAGAACCACCAAGGAAAGAAATTGACAAAACGGTGGAACAACCAATTGAAGAAGCTCCTCAACCGGAAAATGAACCAAAAGAGCAAATAGAATGGAGGACAGTCAAAGACCATCCTCTCGATCAGGTAATAGGCGACGTTGGAGGGAAGGTAAGTACCCGGAGCTCCCTTAGAAATACCTTAGATCTTACTGCTTTTGTTTCTCAAATTGAACCTAAAACCATCTCTGAAGCAATCGGGGATGAATTTTGGACCTTGGCAATGCAAGAGGAGCTTAACCAATTCAAACGTAACAACGTTTGGGATTTGGTGCCAAGACCCGAAGGTCATACCATAATTGGTACGAAATGGGTTTTTCGAAATAAATTAGATGAAAATGGCATAATCACTAGAAACAAAGCTAGGCTTGTGGCTCAAGGCTATAATCAAGAAGAAGGGATTGATTATGATGAGACATATGCTCCGGTAGCTAGATTAGAGGCCATCCGTTTGTTGCTTGCTTTTGCAGCTTCTATGAATTTCATTTTATATCAAATGGATGTGAAAAGTGCCTTTTTAAATGGTTTTATCCAAGAAGAAGTTTATGTAAAGCAACCCCCCGGTTTTGAAGACTTTAATTTTCCTAATCATGTTTTCAAACTCAAAAAGGCCCTTTATGGTTTAAAACAAGCTCCTCGAGCTTGGTATGAAAGGTTGAGTAAATTTCTTTTAGAAAATAATTTTATTCGTGGAAAAGTTGACACAACTTTATTTGTCAAGCATGAAAATAATGATATCTTGCTAGTTCAAATATATGTAGATGATATCATTTTTGGTGCTACTAACAATGCTCTATGCAAGGAATTTTCAAACTTAATGACTAGCGAATTTGAGATGTCCATGATGGGTGAGTTACAATTCTTTTTGGGATTACAAGTAAAACAAATGAAGGAAGGTACATTCATTTGTCAAAGCAAGTATTGCAAAGAACTGCTTAAACGTTTTGATATGAATAATGCAAAGGAAATGGCAACTCCCATGAGCACATCCGATCATCTCGACAAAGATGAAAAAGGTAAGGAAGTCGACATCAAAAAGTACCGAGGTATGATTGGCTCTCTTCTTTATCTTACTGCTAGTCGTCCGGACATCATGTTTAGCGTGTGCGTCTGTGCCCGTTATCAATCATGTCCGAAAGAGTCTCACCTTACTGCGGTAAAGCGGATTCTAAGGTATCTTGTTGGTACTACCAATATGGGTCTATGGTACCCCAAAGGTTCTTCATGCCAACTTATTGGCTATTCCGACTCCGATTTTGCTGGATGCAAATTGGACCGCAAGAGCACTAGCGGCACTTGCCACTTGCTCGGTAGCGCTTTAGTTTCTTGGTTTAGTAAGAAGCAAGTTAGTGTTGCGTTGTCCACAACCGAGGCTGAATATGTAGCCGCAGGGAGTTGTTGCGCTCAAATCCTATGGATGAAACAACAACTCTTGGACTATGGCCTACGTCTTGACCACATTCCTCTTAGATGTGACAACACTAGTGCCATATGCTTGACGAAGAACCCCATTCTTCACTCGCGAACAAAACACATTGAAATTAGACATCATTTTATTAGAGATCACGTTCTAAAAGGCGATGTCGAAATTGAATTTGTTGAAACAAAAAGCCAATTGGCAGACATCTTTACAAAGCCCTTAGATAAAGAGTCCTTCTTCCGAATTCGTAGTGAACTCGGGATCCTTGACTCCACGTTGATCTAAGTCATGCATTGCATTTTATTTCTTACATAATTTCTAACTTGAGCGTCGGAGGCGTCTAACACTTTTTTGCAGGTATCACCCTAAAGAAAAGGGGATCATAAAAGCATGACGCAAATACTCAAGTATTCTACAGGAAAATCGCCGTCAAACAATCGATTACTGTATCAATAATCGATTACTTTTGTTATCTTTATTTTCCAATAAATAAACTTTTGTTTATTTCATATGTTTTTTTGCATATTCTTCCCTTGTATATATTTTTGCTAATGGCAAAAGGGGGAAGAAACGGGATATCAAGAAGTATGCTATATCACTCTCAACTTCATTCATGCTTAAAGTGAGGGGGAACATGAATTGAGGGGGAACATCAAATTGCATACTTTACACTTGTCTTGGATCATCAAAATAATTATTGCATATATCCCGCTTATGTTTGCCATTATCAAAAAGGGGGAAATTGTTGGAAACACGTTTCAAATGCAATATACTAAACGTGTGTTCTTTTGTAGGTTTTGATGAATGTCAAACAAAGCAAAAAAAGCGATATATAGCAATGCTCAAGGACAAGCACAAAATGGATGCATTACAAGAAGCTCAAGACAAAGTTTAGAAATGTTATAATTGAGTCAATATTAATTGTGATCTTGATTCCTCAACTTGGCTCATAACATGGCTTCTCTACTAAAATTATTTTTCCAAAATCATGCATATTTAAATTAAGTGTCAAATGATTTTAAACTATGCATATTTACATTTGTTAAAATGTTTTCCAAACATGCCTCAAAAATCTGGGCTAAGATAATCGAGTATCTCTAAGCCAAGACTGCATGACAATCGATTGTGAATTAATGATAATCGATTGTGAGTAAGTTAGTTAACATCAGGTTTTTGCAAACTGCATAACAATCGATTGTGTACTTATGATAATCGATTGTTAACTGAGGCAAAGTTTTCAAAACTCATAAAAATTGATTATGAACTAATGGTAATCGATTAGAATGAGAAAAATGTCTCCCAGTGATTTTAAATAAATTGATAATCGATTGTGGCTTCTGATAATCGATTATATATGAGACAGAGAGTTTTGAAATTAATTAATAATCGATTATTCCATTTGATAATCGATTGTTGAAGCTGACCGTTGTCATATATTTTCAATTACCGTCAGGTAATCGATTGTTGATATTTAACAATCGATGTTTTGCGTAAAATCTGGAAAAGATTTTCTGAACGTTGTTAAAATAATCGATTGTTGATTTCCGGACAATCGATGTTTTATGCCAAAAATTGGAAAAGATTTCTTAACGTTATACATAATCGATTATTGATTTGAAGTAATCGATTGTTGACGTAAAATCTGGGATTGAATTTTTGATCTGATAGGCAAACAATCGATTGTTTAGTCTTGACTATCGATTGTCACTGAGTAATTTCAGCAATCCTTAATTGGCAATTAGACAACGGTAAGACTGAGTTTTTCACCTATAAATACAGCTTCAACTCAGTGTTTTCACAACAACAACATATACACTTTGAGTATTTTCATTGCTAAAAGCTTTCTTACATTGATCATCATTTTCCATTCATCCATAAAGCTTTTTGAAGAGCCATTCTATTGAGCTAAGTTGTTGTGATCTTGAGCGTACTATTTCTACTCATATCTACTCATTAAGGAGTGCTCTGTAAAGTGAGTGTGTTTTGTATTTGTAAGAGAATTGCGATTCTCGTTTGTTGAGGAACTTGTGATTCCTCGGTTGAAGTCTTTGGGATTGTTATCCCCGAGCAGTTGAAGTCTTTGGGATTGTTATCCCCGAGCAGTTGAAGTCTTTGGGATTGTTATCCCCGAGCAATTGAAGTCTTTGGGATTGTGATCCCCGAGCACCTAGGTGAGGCTTGTGTCCTCAGCTGTAACGGTTTGTTAAGCACCCATAAGCTTGACAAGTTTAGTGGAAATCTCGAGAGAGTCTCTCGGGGACTGGACTAACCACGTTTGTGGCCAACCAGGATACATCATTGTGTAAGTTTATTCTACTGCACTTGTTTTAATTTCTGCAAAGTTTTTAAATTCCGCACTAAAACGCTTAATATTTTTAAAACGCTATTCACCCCCCCTCTAGCGTAAAGCGTATTGTCCAACAACTAAACCATTCAATGCTAAGAGAGGTATAAGGCAAGGGGATCCTGTGTCCCCTTATCTGTTTGTCTTGGCCATGGAGTATTTAAACAGATTGCTTCAGCAACTTCATAAGGATGGAAACTTCAATTTCCATCCTAGATGCAGAAAACTTAATATTTCACATGTATGCTTTGCTGATGATCTATTAATGTTCTGTAGGGCTGACATGGTTTCTATTCAGATTCTACACAGCACTTTTCTTATATTTTCAGCAGCTTCTGGGCTGCAGGCAAATGTAAGCAAGAGTGCAATCTATCTAGCTGGAGTTTCAATGGACAGTAGGGAGGAAATTATTCAGAACTTAGGCTTTATTGAAGGGCATCTTCCATTCAGATATCTTGGAGTTCCTCTGGACTTTAAGAAATTAGCTGTACATCATTACTTGCCACTCATTGAAAAGATCACAACCAGAATTACTTGCTGGTCAGCAAAGTTACTTTCTTATGCTGGAAGAGCCCAACTGATCAAGGCAGTGGTCTTTGGAATGCAGACTTATTGGGCTCAGGTGTTTATTATTCCTAAGAAGGTTTTAAAAGCTATAGAGGCAGCGTGCAGATCGTATCTATGGACAGGGAAAGCATCAGTTTCTTGAAGAGCTCTTGTAGCTTGGGAAAAGGTTTGCCAACCTACTTCAGCTGGTGGTTTAAATATAATGAGACTGGATGTATGGAATAAAGCTGCTATAGTAAAACTTCTCTGGGATTTGGCAAGAAAAAAGGATTGTCTATGGGTGAGGTGGATACATGCTTATTATATCAAGAATAGAGCAGTTGAATCAGTTACTGTTCCATCCAATTCCTCTTGGGTGGTGAAGAAGATTCTGAATTGTAGATCAATGGTGATGGGGAATGCTCAGTTGCAAGGTAATCTGATGAGCAGATTGCAGAATGTATGCAAACTTGGAAAGTTTCATATTCATAAGATGTACATTGCACTGTTGCCTCATTTCCCTAAGATAGCTGGAAGAATATAATGCTTGTTTCTACTGCTCTTCCTAGCCATAAGTTCACAATTTGGTTGGCAGCTCATCAGAAACTTCCCATAACAGAGAGACTTCAGTATATGGGAATTCAGATCCCAACCACCTGTGCATTCTGCCAGCTTTTTGATGAAGAATTCAGTCATTTGTACTTTGAATGTGCTATTACTAGTAGAGTATGGAGGAGAATATGTATGTGGTTGGGGCATACAAGAACCATTGGATGCTGGGAAGATGAATTGAAATGGATTTGTAGCAAAGTCAAAAGCAAAAACTGGAAACAAGCCATCACTGCCACAGCATTTGTAACCACTGTTGCATTGCTGTGGAAAAGTCGAAATTTAATCAGATTTGAAAACAAGAGGTTTGATGAAGATCAGTGTTGCAAGGAGGTAGCAGTCTTAATACATGCAAGGAATAGGAAATGTAAAAGGTGGAAGGATGGGTTACAAATGCTCAACTTTTATCCTTAGATTTGTTTTTTGAATATGAACTACTAATAGCATTGTATATGGATAGGAGTAGTTAGAGTTGAGAATAGATAGAATTGTATGTAGCTGAGTAGTAGGAGTCCATACTACTACCATAGGAATACATTGTATACTTTTTGATATAAATATAAGTTGACAGTTAAGCTAAAAAAAAAAAACATATGGGGCAAGTTCTAGACTACACAGGATAGCATAGTAAATCACGAATCATCACACACACGTTGCACATGACTCAATCAAGACGATTTTGTTCAATTCTCAAGTCAAGCATGCACAATTAAATGAGAAATTTAAGCAACATTGCACTATGTGGTATACAAGTCAAACAACTTTGAAAATGCGTCATAAAATAGACTATTTACTTTACTTAGCTTCATAATTTAAACAAAATACATAGGAAAATAGAATGTATGTCATAGCCTAATGTGTCAGCATCAACCATGTCAATGAGTATCTCAGAACGACTCAGTTTCTTCCTAAACTACTCCTAAAAAAGAAACTAAAGTGCCTAGTTCGAGCTACATTCTTGGAAAAGAACTGGTGCCCAAAGAAAAATCAAGGAATACTAGCTAGCTATTCTAAAATAAATAAATAAATAAACAATTTTTTTGTGTTTTTACATCGGATTTTTATCTCTCAGGAAACTTTTCTAAAAGATCTACCGTCGGGAAAATTTTGAGCTTTTTCAAAATTTTTTGTTCCTTCATTTAAAGCAATAAATACTACACTAGACTAACTACATTAGAACTACTGAAAGAAACAGAAAAATATTGTTGATACAAAATATACAACTACATCACATGTAGTATTCCTCCCACCCCATACTCAAACTATGCATGGCCCTCGATGCAAGTAAAAATGAGAAACTGAGTAAGGTAAAAAGAAAAACTCCCTGTCAATCAGAGTTCACCTCCCCCAGCAGTGCTGGGGTCATCATCATCCGGTCCGAAAGCACCAAAGTTATGGGCCCCGTAGCACAATTTCCATCCTCATCCTCAGTATCTGAGCCTTTAGCAGAGTTGATGTCCTCCGACGAATGAACGGGGCTGCCAGGTGCAATCCCTAACATCTCCTTGGAAGTGCTGGATAAGTTATCGGGCAAATGCATACGCTCCTCGTCTGTAATGCCAGCCCTGCTCATGAGTAGGTTCAACGAGTTATAAATGTACCTATTGAAGTTCTCCTCTCGCTCCATCCAAGCAGCGGGGGTGAGCTCGGATGATGCCTCCACCACAAATGTGATGTCCATATGCCCTAATTGCGCCTCCACCACCTCATCATGTCTGGGGTATTCCGGCACTCCACGAAATAACATATACCGAGTAAGTAAATTTCCAAAGAAGAACTACCGAATATGTCGCCCAAACTTTTTGTGGGCCATCTCACTGAGCGTGATCTCAACTACATTAATTGGTCGACTGGTCGTTAAGGAGAAGGTGATGTCACACCTCATTTTGGCACTACAACCCTGCGAAGGGCGTAGATAAGGGAGTTTTTTCAATATAAGGACAATCGAAACGGGATTTATTTTATTTAAGAATTTTTAGAGTCGCCACTTGGGATAATTAATGGTGTCTCAAGTTACCGGTTTGAATCCCGAATCGAGGAAAGTTTGACTCTGTTTAACAGTTAGCAAACCAGAAATCTGGATAAGGAATTATGTTAACCCGGGAGAGGGGTTAGGCATTCCCGAGTTCCGTGGTTCTAGCACGATCTCTCAATTGTTATGTTTGGCTTAATTTATCTGATTTTTAAACAATTATGAACCTATGTGTAAATTTTTACCTTTTAGCCGTTTTTTATTATTTTTAGATAGAATTGCAACGTCGTTAAAACATATCTCGAACCACGTCACATAAATGCACCCGTGACTTTTGACACATTTTAACTTCGCAAAAGGACTTGGATTTGGGTCACATAAATGCGCACCCAAATTTAGAAAAGTAAAATTATGAAAAAGCGTGCCTAATGTGACGAACGTGTTATTAACTTTGCGGGAGGCCGTGAAAAGTTACTAAACGGCATGTCCCAGATTCGAAGTATCTTTATATAACCATTAATGAGGGCCACGCAATTTATGAGTTTTATTTGGCGTGATGCACCTCGTTTAATTTTAAAGACCAACCTAAAGGAACTAGGATTTTCTATTAAATCTGTCTCTAAAAGGGCCTAATTAATCAGTATGTTTAATTGCTATTAGTGAAAGTAATCAAGAAAGATGGGCCTCAAGCTCAAGTCCATACTTGAGCAAAAGGGAACACCTCTTAACTCAAGTGTGCTACTTAACTCAAAGGCCCAAAATCCCATGATTAAATCATACAAAACCCCATACTTTTAACAAGTAGAAAAATGGAATTTTATCAAGTTATGAGAAGCAGACTCATGGCAACTCAGTGCTATTTGAAACAGGCCCAGATTTCATTTTCAAAAGCCGGACAGCCTGGGCCCGTGGTAAGACTAAAGATGCGATGCCAAATTAATTTTGGGCCTGTTAAATCACTTCTTCTTGGCTTTGACAGCCCAAGCATTTACAAACCAAACTAAATTAGTTTTGACAAAGCATTAGTGTTTTAAGCTACCAGCTATCATCATGAATTAACTCGCCGTGCATGAAACATGGAACTAAACCTCACGTATATGCCAGATTTTAAATATTTTATTTAGCTACAAACATTGATATGAAATAATGGTTATATTAGTGTGATTACCATATAGAAGCATCAAACTTACCACAAGTTTAACATGCTGAAATACATACTATTAATCATTCATTGAGCCTATTAGTACTGAAGTTAACATGGATACAATTACGTACTAGCCTCAGAATCAGTTTCAAATTCCATACCGTTTTTCAAAGTTTAACAATTACCCTGATGCGATATGAAATCTCAAATCAACTTCAAGATTGACTCACAGTAAAGCTAAATGCTACTAAATGAATTCACACTAGTATAGCAGTCGAATTATTACAATTGTCAAAAGTCCATATCTTCTATGTCTCAAACGCTGCTACTATATAATAAGTTAATATATACACAAGTAAAACATAAAATTGTTAAGAGCAATTTGGTACATGAATAATATCATATGAATAATCATGAACTTGAACAATTCAAACACCCAGATCAGCCTTTCACTTCAATTTCAAGTTGGCTTAGCTTTTGGCCATTGAAAATTAAGCAAAGTACCTGGATGTTGAAATACAAACAAAGAGAAGGATCAATCAGTAGCAGTGGTGAGTTAATAACAATATTAAACAGCAGGTAACATCAACAGTAATTCCAACTTCGAATCCTAGAGATGAAAACCAGTAAACAGACAAAAATAGATTGGAGTAGCCCAATTTCAACCGGAAGTTAACCCATAAGCTTTCAAAACTTCAACCACTGAAAACCAGGAGGTTTTCAGGCCATTTTGGACTTTTGACAGTCTAAGAATTCCTACTGAAAGGCTGGAATTATAAATTACTATGAAGAAATTCAATAGAACAGTATTTTTGAGTTTTTTTTGGAGTTTTTTTTTGCTAATTTGTTTTTGGATTTTGGTAGAACCTTCAGAGGTTGGACTTTTGGAGGCCGTTGGGAGGAATTTTTAGATTCCATAAGCTCCCCTTTTGTGTTTATTTGTTCTGTTCTTTTAGCCTCCAAAAACCTTTTTTAAGGCAAGAAATGATGCCTTTATTGGCAAACAATTAAGGCTGCCCTTGCAAGCTTTATTTTGCACTTTTGTCTCCCTTTCCTTTTTGTTTTTAGCTTAAGTAACCTTAAAAGACTGACTTGTGCCTCAAGTCTTAATACTAGTTTATTGAAATTCTATTTCTAACTCCAACTAGAAGGTTCTAGTGGTTTCTAATTCATGTTACTGTAGGAATCTTACTATCGAAAAGCCTATACTACCCTTGCTTTTAATCTAAAATTACTAACATATGTCAAGACTAGCCTGACCCTTCTAAAGTAATCATGGTCAACCTAGCACTTCTGAAAATCATTTAGCTATAACCAAATAATCCTTAAAATTGAATTAATAATCCTATAACCTAATGAACCTGATTTAAATCTAAATAAATGTATCACTAAAAAGCATTAAACTATCAATTAAAGAAATTCGAAACAAAGTAAAATATTATAGGAAAACAGTAATACCCAAACAACCTACGATTAATCGGATCTACTTTTCCTAATCCTAAATGAATCCCTATCAATTCAAATCATCAAGCTACAGGCAATCGGCAATAAAACATGAATTTAACAAGTAAATTTAATAAACAACACTGATTCATGAAGTTAACCTAACATCAATAAGAACAGAAGAGAAATCACAAAGTTAAAACTAACCAAACTACAAAACATAAAGTATCGATTACTGCCAGAAAAAGAAAAAGAAAGAAGAAGGCAAGCATGAATGAATTAACGAAAAACAAAGGAAAACTATGTTTAGACTTAAAAAACAACTTACCTCTTCAAGGTTGAACGAGCATGGAATTCAATTCAAGTCCCAAATTGATGGTAGACGTTTGTTCTTTGCCAAAAACAAACGGAAGCATCATTTTTGTGACTTAAATTACCTCTGGACTTAAAAGGTTGGGAAAATTCGGACACCTTCGAGCTTCTAGGGTTCTTCCCTTCTGGGATTAAAAATTTGAGAACATGCAGGATGATTCGAAAGAAGATAGCTAGAGGTTTGGGAAGAGGGACATGAGGAGAGTACGGAGTGTGAAATTGGGAATTTTTGAGGAGTTAGGGTTTTGGGCGGAATCTTCGATTTAATATTCGAAGAGTTTGGCTTAGATTTGAAGGAAATCAAGGCCATTCATGGACTGGGGAGATGAAGACGGGGTTATAGTGTTAATTTGGTACCGTTTGGTGGTGGCGTCGCCGTGGGTGGCAGAGGCGGCGTCCACAAGTTTGAATATCCGAAGAGCTGGACTGATATTGAAGGGATGATGTTTGGGGCATTGGAAAGAGGAGAGGGAGATGATTCAGGGATGTAATTTTTCGGCTTATTGGAGCTTCACCGCCGGCAGACGCGATTTTCGGCCGGCGGCTTAGGGCGGAGGGTGGCAAAGACGGGAAAGGGGTCTCTAGGGTTCATTGGAGAGAGAGACAAAAGGAAGTGGGGGGTTCTGAGTGGGGTGGTACAATTTGGACAGATTTACACTTAAGTGACCAAGCTTTTGAGCCGTTGGATCATGTATCCTCGACGTCTCAGATTTCACGGAATCAAAATGGTGTCGTTTTCTTTATATGGGATCTGGACCGGGTTTCCTGAGATGGACTGGACCAATTTTAAGCTGGTTTGGGGAGGAGTTTTCGGCTGGTGTTGGAATTGGCCCAAATTAATACAGCCTTTTAATCCTTTTAGTTCCTTTCTTTTCAATTCCTTTCATTTTCATTTATTTTCTTCTTATTTGCTTCTTTTTTTTTTCATTTTTTAAATACAAGATTGAAGCTAACCAAAACCTGATATAAGACAAATTAATTTTCTAATACTAAACTAAATCCCAAATTTAAGTGGAAACTAAAAAAAATGTAAAATGATTATTTTGTTATTTTTCTCTTATTTTTATGGTAATATTAATTAACTAATAAAACAAAATATAAAATCGAATTCTAAATGCAAGCAATGCGCTATTTCTATATATATATATATATATATATATATTTATGAATTATGCTAACTAAAAATGCACACAAAGATGCAAACAAACAAAACTCATGCAATTAATTCCCTAAAATTCAAATAATAAAGAAAAATCCTAATTTTTAAGAGTTTTATAGGAATAGTTCAAGCAAGGAAAAAATCACGTGCTCACATCTGCCCCTCTTTGTTCGGAGACACGAAAGGTTTTCGAGCAAAGATAAGTGAGCAACTATGAGAGATTTTGCCCCCTTGACACTCCATGAGAAGCGTTTTGAAAAGCTTGGCCGCACCCTGCTTCAGATGTTGCCTATATATGCTCGGCTAAAGAGGAATATAGTCAGTGTAGTTCAGGAGTGTTTGGTAGCTGGGCCTACTGAAGCTATGGTTTCAGTGTTGCTGCTGCTGCTGCTAGACCCCCTTATTACACCTTGTGAAAAATAAAGAAGCTATACTAAGCTATGAACAATAGATTACAAAAGAACCTATCTACGTCTTCAATCTTGCTTTGTTGCCTTGTGCATCTTCATGTTGTTGCCTTGTTGATTTGTATTTCCTCTTTTAACATGTGGATGCCGAATCGTTGGCCTTGAATTGTATTTCCTACTTTTTCAGGTGGGCGCCTGGTTGCCGCAACTCGAATCTCGAACTATATTCCCTTGTTCTACAGGTGGGTGTCTGGTTGCTGAAACTTGCAATTTGAGATGTATTACCTTGTCCTACAGGTGGGCGCCTAGTTGCTAAAACTCGCAATTTGAAATGTATTCCCTTGTTTTACAGGTGGGTGCCTGATTACCAAAATTTGCATCTTGAAAAATATTCCCTTATTCTACATGTGGGCGCCTGATTACCAAAACTTGCATCATAGAAAATATTCCCTTGTTCTACAGGTGGGCGCCTAATTACCAAAACTTGCATCGTGAAAAACATTCCCTTGTTCTACAGGTGGGAGCCTGATTACCAAAACTTGTAACTTGAAAAATATTCCCTTTTCTCCAGGTGGGCGCCTAATTACCAAAACTTGCAACTTGAAAATATTCCGTTGTTCTACAGGTGGGCGCCTGATTACCAGAACTTGAATCTTGAAAAATATTCCCTTGTTCTGCAGTGGGCGCCTGATACCAAAATTTGAATCTTGAAAAATATTTCCTTGTTCTACAAGTGGGTGCCTGATTACCAAAACTTGTATCTTGAATAATATTCCCTTGTTCTACAGGTGTGCGCCTGATTACCAAAACTTGCATCTTGAAAAATATTTCCTTGTTCTACAGGTAAGCGCCTGATTACCAAAACTTGCATCTTGAAAAATATTCCCTTGTTATACAGGTGGGCGCCTGATTACCAAAACTTGTATCTTGAAAAATATTCCCTTATTCTACAGGTGAGTGCCTGATTACCAAAACTTGCATCTTGAAAAATATTCCCTTGTTCTTCAGGTGGGCGCCTGATTACAAAAACTTGAATCTTGAAAAATATTCCCTTGTTCTACAGGTGGGCGCCTGATTACCAAAACTTGCAACTTGAAAAATATTCCCTTGTTCTCCAGGTGGGCGCCTGATTACCAAAGCCTGCAACTTGAAAAATATTCCCTGAGACTGCTGCTTGTGTATCTGATCACAACTAATCAATCAAAACAAGAGAAATTTTTTCTGCCCCAGTTTGGTGCTGGATGCATCTGCGAGTGTTAACCAAATCCCATGTCAACTCTAGAATTAGGATGTGTTCTCAAAAGGTATTGTTTTCCACTATGTCTTATTATCCGAGTTATATCTGCTGGGGATCTACTGGGTATCAGTGATTGAAGCTACTTCCCATTATTCGGGAAAGTGCTAACAACTCATAATTAGATGGCCAAATGTGTCCGCTGGGGATTAGTATTTAAAGCTATATCCCATTTTAAAGCGGGTCCTAACGACTCTTGTTGGGGAAATATTCGTCCCTGCCCTTGTTACCCGTGCTTGTTTGTGTTTTAGGCTAAGTCCCATTTTTCAGGAAGGTTCTGACAAATCTTAACTGAATCCTATTTCAACATGCAGGTCATTTTATGCCCTTCGCTATCCATGATTACCTTTAACCTTTAAATAAGTCCATTTTTCCAGGAGATTGCTAAGGGTTACATATTAGATGCCAATTCTAACTTCCTGTTGTTTTTGTTGGGGATCATTTTTCAGGCGAGTTCCGACGACTCTTACTAGGGAAGGTGTTTGCGCCTGCCTATGCTGCCCGTGCCTGTTTGAGTTTTAAACTGAGTCCCATTTCTAGGAGGGTCTTGAAAATTTCACATGCATGCCCCTTTTTACTCTCGGTTGTCTCTGCTGGGGTTGCTAATTAAAGTTTTGTCCCAATATACCCTTGCCGGGGAGAATGTCTATAACGGACTTTGTTCTTTTTTGAGTTTTAACTGGGTCCCATTCTTCAGATGGGCCCGAGTTTTTGATCATACTTGCCATGTTCCTACCTTCCTCTGTGGATGGCCTCCCTTAGGATCTTCCAGAATTTTTATACCCTTGTGTCAATCCAAAAAAAACTTGTCAGGTTGAAAAAGTGGTGGTTAGCTTGAGGCATTCTTATTGGAAGCGGATTCCCCATTGTCGTGTTTCGTTGTGTTCAATTTCCATGTCTATGATGAGTTGCCTGAGTTGGTTGGCTGACCCCCTGAACCTTTATGACTTTACTTTGCTCCCCCGTTGTTGTGTTACACTCTCGACTCTTTTGCCAGAATTCTTACATCTTTCTTGAAATTACCAAATCAATGTACTAAGCTCGACTAACCCTCTGACCCTTGTGGCTTTACTACGCTCCATATCCTTGTGTTGCATTTCCGACCCCTTGCTAGAACTCTTACATCTTTCCTAAGATTACTGATTCAGCTTACTATACTTGGCTAACCGCCTGCGACCTTTCCCATCGTTGTATTGCGCTTCTCATTTTTTGCCAGAATCCTTGCATCCTTTATGAGCTTAACCAGTCAGTGTGCTCTGATCGGTTGACCTCTGAGCCCCTATGGCTTTACTCTGCCTCCTTATCTTTGAGTTGCGCTTTTGAACCTCTTGCAAAACTCTTGCCTCTCGAGTCAATTTTATTATTGAAGCTTTTGTGAATCCCTCCCCTTGCTATTTCAACCTTTGTTGCATTTATTAAGTTTTTGGGTGGCATGTGCTCCGTCCCTTTGGGAGCTGGTAGTAAGCTTTGAAATTTCTCTTTTGCTTAAACAAAATGACTTTGGAGACGCGAAGGAAAATAAAATTCTGTGACTCATAACTATTTTTTGGATAAAAGAATTCCAAATTTAAGGACTGTTGAGGGGAAGAGAAAAGAAACTTATCGGAGGAAGAGCATCTAGTTTTTCATGATCATGACATGCACTTTAGCCTAGTCGACCCAGTCTTTCCCGATTATCGGCCTTCAGTTGTCATGCTTTTGTTTCGACCATTTTAACCCAATTCCTTTAACCAAACCCTAACTTTGCTTGACTTACAGTGTTCTAAACATATTTCCACCAACGACCCCTTTTCCACTTGTTCGTTTCTTGCCCTTGCCTTTGCCTTATGGCGCCTGTGAGGGTTTTCACCAATAAGACTCTATCATTTTTATTTCTCTCAACTCTCATCGCCTTACGGTGCCCGTGAGGGTTTTCACCAATAAGCTTCTCTCATTTTTATTATTTTCCTGCTTGAACCAGAGTACCATCCAGGGGTATGTTCCACCTCTCCTTGCTTTCCCATGCATTTCTTACAGACTGATAAGAAGGTCTTTCTTTGGACTGTAATGTAGGATTTTGGATAATGTTAGAAAAAAGGGTATAATGGGCTCAAAATCACTCTTATAGGTTCAAAATTAACAACTTTCGGAATCCAAATTATCATAACAAATGCAATTTCGGTCCCAGTTTCTTGCTTGGGGCCTTTGGATTTTATTTGAATACGACCGAGCCATGGGACTCCCTACGTATCCTTAGAAGGAGTTAGGTCAAACATAGTTCTTGCCTATTCCTTGTTTTTATCGTTCTGTTGTTGTTTGTATATTTTTCTTCCTCTTTTCCTCTTCTTTTTTTTCTTTTCTTTCTTTTTCTTTTCTTTTTCTTTCTTTGTTTTGTTTTGCTTTCTTTTTTTTTCTTTTTTTTTCATTTGCTCCTTTCCTTTCACCGCCTTCTCATAATTGCGTTTCTGAATTTCATTACTAGTTTCGAAAGAGGGATATGAAAAGAAATAATTGAAGCTCAAAAGGGTTAGCAAAGGGTGAAGTGTTTAGATAGCCAAATAAAATGCCTTTGTCATTTCCATCTCTAAAACATGCCAAGTACAAACAAACATGCCAAGGATAGACATTAATTCAACCAAAAGAAAGTCATACATAGTATCTTTTGACTGCATCTGAATTGATAGCCTTCTACATATTTTCCTTCCACATCTATTAGATACAATGCCCCATTGGAAATCACTCTCGATACGACACATGGTCCATGACAGTTTGGAGTGAACTTGCCCTTTGCCTCTGCCTGGTGAGGAAGGATGCGTTTCAACACTAACTGACCCAGTTCAAACTTTCTTGGACGCACTTTCTTGTTATATGCTATGTCCATCCTCTGTTGATACAACTGGCCATGACACACCGCTGTTAATCTTTTCTCATCAATCAAACTCAATTGCTCCAGACGGGTTCTAACCCATTCTTCATAATCAATTCCTGCTTCGGCCTCCGAAGGGATTGGATTTCAACTTCAGCCGGGATTACTGATTCTGTGCCATATACCAGCAAATATGGGGTTCCCCTACCGAAGTGCGGATGGTAGTGCGATTGCCTAACAGTGCAAAGGGTAACTTCTCATGCCATTGCCTGGCCCTTTCACCATTTTGTGAAGTATCTTCTTTATGTTCTTATTGGATGCCTCGATTGCTCCATTTGCCTTGGGGCAATATGGGGTGGATTTGTGATGTGTAAACTTGAACTGTTAACATACCTCTTTCATCAAATGACTATTTAGATCTTCCCCATTATCAGCGATGAGGGTCTTCGGGATCCCAAACTGACAAATGATATTTGCATGTACAAAGTCGACCAAAGCTTTCTTGGTCACTGCCTTGAAGGTTTTAGCTTCAACCCATTTGGTGAAGTAGTCAATAGAAACCAGGATGAACCAGTGTTCGTTAGAAGCTGCTGGCTTGATGGGCCCGATGACATCCATGCCCCAAGCAACGAAAGGCCATGGTGCAGATATCGTATGTAATTCAGACGGGATAGAGTGAATCAAGTCTCCATGCACCTGACATTGATGGCATTTGCGCATGAAAATGATACAATCTCGCTCCATGGTGAGCCAATAATATCCTGCCCAGAGAATCTTCTTGCCAAAACATATCTGCTCATGTGCGGCCCGCAGACTCCAGCATGAACCTCATTCATGATAGTTGTAGCCTGTCTGGCATCTATGCATCTTAACAAACCAAGATCCGGCATTATTTTGTATAATATCCCTCCGCTGAAGAAGAACCCACTTGACAAATGACAAATTGTTCTATTCTGGTCACTTGTGTCTTGTACCGGGTACACACCCATCCTGGTATTTTCTTTGATGTCGTGGAACCAAGGTTCACCGTCAAGCTCTTCTTCCACCATGTTGCAATAAGCATGTTGATCATGGACCTAGATATGTATCGGGTCAACATAAGCCTTATCTGGATGATGTAACATTAACGCCAAAGTAGCCAAGGCATCAGCAACCTTATTGTGAATTCTGGGGGTGTGCCTGAACTCTTTTGACCGGAATCGTTGACAAAAATCATGCAAGCATTGCCGGTATGGTATGAGCTTTAAATCTCTTATTTCCCACTCCCCTTAAATTTGGTGTACCAGAAGGTCTGAGTCTCCTAAGATTAAGACTTCCTGGACACCCATGTCTGCTGCTAACCTCAAACCCAAAATACATGCCTCATATTCTGCCATGTTGTTAGTGCAATAGAAACAGAGTTGAGCTGTGACTGGGTAGTGTTTCCCTTCTTCAGAAATGAGCACTGCTCCTATCCTGACGCCTTTCATGTTGGCGGCCCCATCTAAAAACAATTTCCATCCGGATTTCTCGCCCTGTTACATTTCATCAATATGCATTACTTCTTCGTCCGAGAAATATGTCTTTAAAGGTTCATATTCTTTGTCTATCGGATTCTCGGCTAAATTATCAGCCAATGCATGTGCTTTCATTGCAGTCCTAGTCACATAGACAATGTCAAACTCAGTGAGCAAGATTTGCCATTTTGGAGCCTTCCTGTGGGCATGGGCTTCTGGAAAATGTACTTCAACGGGTCTAGACGTGAGATTTTTTTTTGTGGCTCCGCTAGGCAAGCAACTAGGGTTAGTTTTATATTAATAAAAGAAAAGAAAATACAACAATTAGGAAAAGTAAAATAAGGGGGACAATAGCATCGGTCTTGTTACCCATATAACAAAACCGCGCTAAACCTTACCTGACAAATCCTATTGAGGCCAAAATAGCCTCATCTACTAGCAAGCATCTAAGAAAAAAGAAGTTGCACGGACCAAATATTGTATGATAATCACAGAGTTTATACCATATTCTGTGATGATATTACATATGATAACACTTAATAAATGGAAGACTAAAATGAGGATAGAATGAAATTGTTGTCCCTTCTTGGCCAAACTTGTGAATTTTTGAAATTGTAATTCTTTTTCATCAGTGTCACAATTCTTCAGAAGGATTTCAAAATTCATGACTTATTTTTTGACCGGTTGGACGTTGTGGATGTAGTTGGTGCAGCCTCTTTTGTTTCGAAGCTCTCATTGGAAGTCTCCTACCAATTCCTTCATCACTCACCTTGTCGTCCCAACTATTATTTCTTGTTTGATGCTTCTTGTTACTTCCATTGTGCAAGGGTGATAAGTCTCCCTGTTTTGCTGCATTTGCGCGGTATTCTTGCGAAATTGTATCCTCTTCTCTTTCTTCATATGTGTCCCTTCCCACATTTAGTGGTTTTGGCAAAAATTGGATTGTGCCTTGTGCCATCACAGTATTTGCATCTTGTGGTTTTGTCAATATTGTCTTTTTCAATGCATCCAGTAGCATTCTTTCTTCCTACGTTATCTGCTGCCCAAAATTTGAAGTTGTTGAGGCCTTTGTATCGTCTGAATGGGTAACCAATTTATTGGGACTGTTCTGGTGCTGTTGTATACTTGTCTCATGTAGTTGTAAAAATTTGTGTTGTTCAAAGGTTGAAGATGTCGCAGCAGCTCATAATCTCCTTACATTCTGCTGTTGCTGCTGCGCACATTTAATTTTTGCGACTACATTATTAATGGAAGCAGATTGAGTGTTTGTTAGCAGTTCCATTTGACTTGTAGTAGCACCTTTAGTCGACTGCTTGAGAGATGATTCTGCAGCTTGTACAGCCCTTCCTGATCCTGCAGTTGTAGTACCATCAGGAGGTGAATATCTTGGGATGAATGCAGGAGCATTAAGGTTTAATTTGCGGTTTATTGATGTCCCTTGCAGTTTGACATCATCCAAGTCCTCCCCTGCACTATCTTGTTCAACCTCCTAGTCACTTTCTTCAGAAGAGTAACAAGCAAATACGCCCCAGTCCTCTTCATCATCCTCCTCCCGGTTTTCTTTCCGAAATTTTGATTTAGCAACTCTGTCCGTCATGTTTCCAGATGAGATCATGAGCTGTCCAGATGCTCCTTTAAATTCCCTACCCAAATGTGTAGCAAGGGGCTCAAAAATATTTGGAGTGGAGCCAAGTTGTAAGTCATTTTTTCGAGGACATTGGTTTTTCATATTTGAAGACGATCCTTTCTTTGTCGGAGATTTTTTGTTGTTTACCACTTTCCAACCATCTCTTTTACTCTGTCCAGTTGTGTTACTACCCGGATTTTGGACCTCAACTACAGGTACAATCTTTGAGGCCTTAGCCCCTGAGCACTGTCCCAAACTTGCTCGATCATTAGAGTTAATTTGCATAGGTTTCTCAGGTCGATCAACAACCTCTTGTAAGTCAAAACTCTTCTTGACGTCACCAGTTTGGACAGCTGCAGCAGTAAATTGTTCCATAGATGCAACAATTCGATGACTAACAATACCATCAACTGAAGCATTTACAGCAGTTGTATGCAGAGAATTTGCATTATCCAAAACTGGATTTCCTGCCCAGCAAACTGCCCCCTGCTGCTCATGATTCACAGTAGCCATTTCACAGCCTCCTTCATTCAACTGGGACCCTCTAGCAAGAGCATGATCAGCCTGAATTACACCAAGTGATGCTGCTACACCAGATGCACCATAAGCAGCCATTCCAATATGTTGCCCTGTAGTTTCAATTGTATGAACTACTTTTTCTTTGTTAGGTCGATCAGCATCACGAGCCAAAGAGGCTGGGTGTGAGTTACTCTGCCCCGTTACATTTTGAGGACTCTTAGCAGTACCCCTTTCATCAATCTCATTCAATAGTTGTCTTAAATCCCCTCTGTATTTATCACCAGGGATTTGATGTTCCTCAATATGAGCATCACCATTATTTTGTTTCACTAGTAATCTGCAGGTAGTCTCATCATGACCCTGACGCTTACAACCATTACAATACAAAGGTAATTTATCATAGATGATTTGCTGGAAAAATTCCAATACATTTCCAGAATTTTCATCAATGCTTTGAACTCTCACATGAGTAGGGTGTTTCTCCATTAAGTCTAAAATCACTCATACCTTACTTGTGCTAGGTCTGGATTTAGTTCGTGTTGCCTTATCTATGGCAATTGGTTTTCCTAAATCTGATGCGATAGACAACAAAGAAGGTATCGCGAACAAATCTGGTGAAAGATTCGGCATCGATATCCAAACCACTGCTTTTGTTGTTTCCTCCTTTGGATTATAACCAATCGTCCATGGAAATACACGATATTGATGTTGCACACCCTTATACAACATATAATTAACTGATCGAGATAAGGCAATTACATAATCATCATAACGATGAAACCTTAGGAGTAATTGTCTTGGTGCGAGTAAACCGATGATGCATCGACCTTTAACACCGAAGTGTTTGGGTAGCAGATCTCGTAGCTCATTCAGTTCTGGAGCTCCTGTAGATAGTTTCATCACTACTGATTGATGCAAGCCTTCCTCCACAGCAAATTGTTGTCGTTCCTCTATGGTAAAAATTACAGTAGGCTCACCATGAATGAACTGGACCTGTTTGAGTTTTGTAGATGTGCGATGTATGGGATCTGTTTTTTTTATTTGCTCACCATATGTGAGTTTTTATGGCTCTCCCACAACCAAAGGCCGGGGAGAGGAAGATGCATCCATGGTTCTTCAAAATCCATCAAGATGAAAGCAAAAACAGAATACAAAACAATACCGGAGTTACGAGCGTTAACCTTGGCAACTCGACGACCTCGCCGGACTCAAAAATAGATAGAACCTCGATTCCTCCGGTGGCCTCAAAAATTTCTTTGAGAAACTTCACTGAAACCAAACAGTTGATGACGCCTCGAATAAAATTTGAGCCAAAAGGCAGAAAATCGGAGAGGTCATTTGGACAGCAGCGAGCTGGAACGGACGACTGAAAACAATGGTTGTTTGGAGCTTGTGAAGCGGGTGTCGCTCAGCTGGAACAAGGAAGAAGATAACGAGTGACTGGTTTTGTCATTGGCTGGGCGTGGGAGTTTGGTTTGTCGACGGGCAGATATGGAGGAGGCGGTTCTGTTGAGTTCCAGACGTGTGATGAGATAAATGGTATATGATGACAAGTAATGTTTAACTTTTGGGATACCCACGTCAGGGCACATCATGTCCTTTCAAGATGAGTATACTTAACCTCATAGGTCGTAAGATTCTTGCTGAGGTAGTATACAGTCTGCTCTTTTCTCCTGGTGACATCGTGCTGACCCAATACGCACCCAAATGAGTTGTCCATGACTGTCAAATATAAGATCAAGGGCCTTCCTGGTTCCGGTGGGACCAGCACCGGTGGGTTCGACAAATATCCCTTTATCTTATCAAAAGCCTCCTGGCACTCTCCCGTCCATTTCACCATAGCATCCTTTTTCAATAGCTTAAAGATGGGCTCGCAGATGGTTGTGAGCTGAGCAATGAACTGACTGATGTAATTCAATCTCCCCAAAAGACTCATCACCTTTATTTTGTTTCTCAGCGGCGGCAATTCCTATATTGCTTTGACCTCTGATGGATGTAGTTCAATGCCTCGTTGACTGACTATGAACCCTGGCAGCTTCCCTGAGGGAATCTCGAATGCACATTTTGTGGGGTTGAGTTTGAGATTGTACCTGTGGAGCCTCTGGAAGAATTTTCTCAGATCTTTGACATGATCAGATTGCTTTCCGGACTTCACAATCACATCATCCTCATAGACCTCAATTTCCTTATGTATAATATCATGGAAAATGGTTGTCATTGACCTCATATATGTTGTCCCAGTGTTCTTCAAACCAAAAGGCATGACCCTATAGCAATTTATCCATCAAAATCTGGTGGTAACCTGCGTAACAATCCCCGAATGACCCAATCTCGTGCTTCGCAAAATTGTCAATCAATATGTGAATGTTCAGCAGTGACAAGTTGTCCTTTGGATTTGCTTGTTGAGGTCATGATAATCGACACAAACCCTACTTTTACCATCCTTCTTTGGCATGGGCACAACATTGTCTAACCAGGTGGGATATCGTGTGACTCGGATAACTTATGCCTCAAATGTCTTGATCACTTCCTCTTTGATTTTCACGCTCACATGAGTTTTAAACTTTCTCAACTTTTGTTTGACGGGAGGACAGGCTGGGTTGGTGGGCAATTTGTGAACCACCAAGTTAGTGCTCAATCCGGGCATATCATCGTAAGACGATGCAAAGACATGTTTGTATTCAAGAAGCACTTCAATGATTCTTTCCTAAGCTATGACTCCAGATGGACACTTATTTTGGTTTCTCTAACGTTATCTGGGCCCCCTAAATTGACCGTCTCTGTATCGCTCAAGTTTGGTTTGGGTTTCTCTTCAAAGTGGCTCAACTCTTTACTAATTTCATCCCATGCTCCTTCCTCGTCGTACTTTGATTCATACTCATGTTGTGTTTCTTGAATTATTATTTCTGAACTAGACCAATTTTTAAGACATCTTAGAAGAGTCCTTATTCATGTTAGATCATTGGAACCAGCATAAAAATAACTGTATAAAAGAGAAAAGAAAAATAAGAAAAATTGAAATTATCAGCACTGCTGGAAAAGAAATTGCATTTCATTAGAATCGGATAGATAATAGAATTTACGCATCCAAATGGACGTAAATAACAACTGAATTAACAACCCTGAAACTAAACCAGACTAGACTGAAAGAAAAAATAAAGCCGACTACCACGACTCCCTTCGGGTGGGAAAAGAAGTGGCTTACCAGTTGTTGACTTTTGCACGTGCTCCCACAAAATGCACATCTGCCATGCTCGTTCCTTCTCTTCCCTCAACCATATTTACCTTATTGAACAGTCTCTCTAACCCCTTATCCAAATCCCCATCCGCATCAATCAGCGGACCAGGAATCTTTGACACTGGGCACTTGTTAGTACTGGACTTAACAAACGATTTGGAAAATCTTGGGATGGGCTTTGGGAGGGCTCAAGCCCTTTGCTATAACATTTTGGCTCACCTTATGTCTGCAGCTTTACGCTTGAGCCCTAGATTGAAAGTGTCCAGATTTTTGGGAGTGATACTGGTTGCACGATGCCTTGTAGAGAAGCATCCAACCCCTTGCCGGGCAAGAAACCATTCTTTACATTTTTGAAGCTACCATGACTGCCGTGGTTGCTATTTTTGGAGTTGCGACAACCTCACCCTCTGGGATCTTCTTAATTGATACCGTGTCGAAGACCTATAAACCCATGGACCTTTGCTGTCTTCAGATCCAATAAAAGGTACGATGGCATTACCTGAAACACACTGATTATGTTTACCATGTACCACAATCTCTTGTATGTCCCATTCAAATTTGACCTTCTAGTGCAAAGTTGATGGCACTGCCTTGGCTGCGTGAATCCAGGGCCTACCAAGCAACAGGTTAAATGAAACTACCACATCCAATACTTGAAACTCCATTGTGAACTCAACGAGACCTATTGTCAGTTCTAGCACTATATCTCCCACTGAATCCTTGCCTCCACCATCGAACCCCAAAACACAAATGTTATTCTTGTGGATCTTTTCATTTTCCACCTTTAGCTTGCTCAATGTGGAGAGCGTGGAAATATTCGTGCTGGACCCATTATCAACTAGAACTCGAGTGACCACATCATCTTCACCCATCACGGTCAAGTAAAGAGCCCTATTATACTCGGTGCCCTCCCAGGGTAGCTCATCCTCAGAGAAAGTGACCCGATTGAACTCAAATATCTTATTTGAAATCTTTTCCAAGTGATTCACTATTATCTTGTCAGGGATGTGGGCCTTGTTTAAAATCTTCATTAATGCCTGGCGGTGTTTATCTGAATGGATCAACAAGGAGAACAAGGAGATCTGCACTGGTGTTTTCCTCAATTGCTCTATAATGGAGTAATCATGCATTTTCATTTTCTTCAGAAACTCCTCTGCCTCTTCATTTGAAACAACTTTCTTTACTGATTCTGGGTTGTCTTTGGGGATCCCGCTTTTCCTTATCTCCTCGGGGGCGAAGTATCTCCCTGACCGAGTCAAACCCCGAGCTTCACAAACTTCTTCTCTGATTTCCTTCCCTTTGTACATCACTATTGCTTGTTCATATCTCCAAGGGAGAGCTTTGCTGGTGATAACTGGCAACTAAGTTACTGGCTTTATGATGACAGGCTCTATACAAGCGCCTTCCACAACTGCGATGGGTTTCTTGGCTACCCCACATACTACCACTTTTGCTCTTTCCTGCTTCACGACTACCATGCTTGATGACTCTTCCCGAATTACAACCACAGGTTTGCTATCCACCCTTTTCATCTTGAACAATGACTTCCCATTATTCTCAACTAGCTTGAGTTCACTGGATTTGATCATCATTACAGTCTGTGAAGGCTTTTTGCGTTCTCCTCCTTTGGCCACTATCTCCATCACATTTGTCTCATGAGCAGGCAACGAGTTTTGGTTGATGTTGGGGTGATTCAGAAGCTTGCACCTCAATCAAATGCAAGTCGATAAGTTCTTGTATAGATTTCTTTAGATGCCAACACTTTTCGGTATCATGCCCCGAGGCACCGGAACAGTATTCACACCTAATAGAATAATCTAGATTTTTCGGGGGAGGATTCGGCAACTTTGCTTCGATGGGTCTCAACATATCCAGTTGTCTCAGCCTGTGGAATAAACTGGTGTATGATTCTCCAAATGGGGTGAATGTCTTCTTCTTCTGCACCCTTTCACTCTCAAGACTGAATTGGCTCGGAAGGTGAGTCTCAGGGTTATTGGTAGGCTCTTGGAGGTGGTTAATAATTTTGTGGAGTTGGGTAAGTATTTTGTGGATCTGGCGCACGCCTTTGAGGTTGGGTATATGCTTGTGCATGATGGACTGAGAATCGAGGTTCTAACGGTGGATAGTAATGTTGCGGTGGGCCATATTGAGTGTGTGGGTACGTTTGGTGGTGGGGACGGGGTTGGCTGTAATGGGATGGAGCTCGAGGCCTGACCCAAGATCCCGACTCAGCTTTCGCTACTTCATGCTTCTTCTTCTTTCCAAATGTTCCCCCAGTCCCGCTCTGGATAGCCTGAGTGGTTTCTTTGATTGCAGAGTAGCTCATGATCTTGTTGGACTTGAGTCCTTCCTTGACCATGCTTTCCATTTTAACTACCTTGTTGAAAGATTTATCCACTGCCGACACCAGATGCCCGAAATATGTAGGGTCCAAAGCTTGCAGGAAATAATCCACCATCTCACTTTCCTTCATTGAGGGGTCAACGCTGGTTGCCCGTTCCCTCCAATGGAAACCATATTCTCTAAAGCTCTCGTTGTGTTTCTTTTCTAGTTTTGTCAAAGATAGACGGTCCGGGACAATTTTGAGATTGTATTTAAAGTGACAGGAATATGCTTGTGCCAGGTCATCCCAAGTGTACCATCGAGTGTGATCCCGCCAGGTGTACCATTCCAAGGCCGACCCACGTAAGCTTTGGCTGAAGTACACCATTAGCAATTCATATTTTCCCCCTGTTCCTCTCATTTTGCTACAAAAACCCCTTAAATGCTGACTGTATCACCATGTCCATCATATAAGTCAAATTTAGGCATCTTAAAACCCGGAGGCAACTACACGTCTGGAAATAAACAAAGGTCCTTGAACACCACAGTCACCTGGCCACCTAACCCTTGCATGTCCTTGAACGATTGTTCTAAACTTCTTACCTTCCCGAGAACCTCCTCTTTCTCAGGATTTTTGATTGGTTTTTCAACCCCCATCGGATTTTGAAATGGGGAACATAGAAGTAAGGTTCATAGGCTTTGTAAGCTGGTTCTAGTGGGTAGTACTGTTTGTTGTGAGGGAACCAATGGCTAACTTGATGATATGAAGTGCGGGATGAGGAGGTTCCACATAATTGGGAGCAATTGGTGGGGGGGGGGGGGGTGTGTAAGGAACGACTTTGGGTAGTGGAGTTGGAGGTGCTTGAGAGGTTGTACCCTGGTGCTGCAAGTAGACAGGTTAGCTTGCGGGTGGATTAGCGGTGGAATGGTCATGAGCTTGGTCCAGTGGTGGGATGAAGGTTGGATTAGCAGGATAGGTTGGTGGTGGCTGCCCTGCCTGATACATCTCAGCCATTTGGTGTTTCAGTTTGTACATATCCTCCTTCATGGCATTAACGTCCAATTCCTCTACTTCTTTCGAGGGGTCAATAATGCTGACATCGGTTTCCTGATTGGCCATGACATGCTTGCTATTAGACCGCGTGTTGTAGGAGTGGGTTGCCAGAATGCCGCAAGAACTAACCACCTGTCTGAATAGGAAAGACAACACCAACACTGGTTAGTGGTTAGGTTTCAACACATAGGTGGCCACGTGTTTGGGGATGAATACACCTAAGCAGTTATCTGTTTCTATGATGCACAGACGTGATTGCTTGCGTCATCCCGACTCTTATCCCATGTCACTTTTTCTCGTTTTTTGGCTCTTTTTGTTTTTGTTCCTTCTGTCCTATCAATTTACTTTGCTTACATCTTTATTTTATGAATGTTTCTCTCATGTTCCTCCCTTTTCTTCCTTTTCTTTATTTGGTTATGGTCGAATCCTATGGAGATTGCCTACGTATCATGACCCCGCATGAATCAAACCGAGCGTAGTTCTGGCAGATAAAAAAAGTTAAGAAACAATAAAACATTTTGGAATTTTCAATTTTCATAATAAAACAAAATTTGGTTATAAAGACTCAAAAAACTGATAGATTTAAATAAGAAACTAACAGACTCCGATGAAAGATGAACTACAGACTCCAAGAACAACTAACCTACATAAAAGAAAATACACACTCCAAGACAAACTGATGGACTTTAATGAAAGGAAAATACAGTCTCAGGAAATCACGAATACATTAGGGCTTCAATTGCTCATGGGACCCGCTAGGCATCGTTCGGCCTTGCTGCGGGTCGACTAGCTAAATCCCCTTGGATGTGATGGAGATCCTCCATTACGCGATGAACAAAAAGCATCACGGTTGTGAATAACATAGATATAGGTATATCCTCACAGCTGCTACACTTCGTTGCGATGTAATGGGCGATCCTTTTGATTCTCTCTCTTATGACACCTTTCTCTTGCAATAACCGCCCAATCTTCTCAGTTTTGGCTCCCAAAATTTGTTCGGCTACCCTATTTTTCTCTTGAAGTTGTTTCAAATCCATTTCTAATTGCGTCAATGCTGTGTAACAATGTTCCCTTTCGACTTTGAACTCTTTTGCTTGTTTGATCATTTTGTTTTCTGCGATGATGACCCTTTTCTTTAATCTTGCAACTTCACTGTCGCACTCTTCTTTTAATTGCTTAACCAGACATGCTAGTTCTGCCGCATTTTCAACCAATTGTTTTCGAGCCCTGGCTAATTCTCTTTCCGCTTTGTTCAAATCAAAATTTTAGTCATTCACCTTCTGTCTCAAGTTATCCATAAGTTTTGTATCTTTGGCACTTCGGACAGGTTTTCTGCTTCTACTTTCATTTTTTGAATTTGGGCGCGAAGGGCCTCATTTTCTTTGACCAGTTTCTTCTTCTCGCCCTCACCTTCGTCGGCCTGCAAATCTTTCTCAAATTGCAAATTCATGACCTGCTTCTCTATTTTGCCTATCGTAGCCCTGTACTCGTGTTCTTTAGCCAACCAGTCCCACTGCTCTTGAGATGCTTCAACGAATTCCTGGAGATGGGGCCTCTTGGCTAGCCTCTCGAACTCAATTTCTCTCCCGTACCAAGGAAGGTATCCTGGCGACACTTCGCCTCTAGACCATCCCGTACGTAAGTGTTTGCTGTTAGGTATTGACATTCATTCCAAATTTTACGGGCTGTTGCTTCAGGGATCTGACCATCAGGTCCAATCTCAACTACCTTGATACTGATATCTTCGTCTTTTGGCACTATTTGGAACCTCCCGAGCTGTCTCAAGACTCGATGCGGGGCATAAGGCAGGATGCTCCTAAGACCCATTAGAAGGAAGTGAGGCCCCGTTGCTGGCATGTATATGATCTCGTCCACAGACAACCATCCTAGTGTCCACTCTATTTTACTGGTAGTGAGGGACCGAAAGTAAGATATCCATCTCGTTACTCCTTCAGGCAAGCTGAGCCCTTCAATCCTTATGTAAATTTCCTTTATACAAGTTTTCTCCGTTGACCCATAGCTCATAAACTGGGGATGCTGGCATAGATGTTCGCTCATCCACATTTGCAACAATAAATTGCACCCCTCAAAGAAATCTTTCCCGGCCCTGCAAGTTGTGAGAGCACGAAAGATCTCAGCTACTATCATAGGCGCGAGTGTGCTCTTGGCTTGGGCGAGTAAAGTGCTGACAACCCCTGCTATATTTATGTCGATATTCCTGTCTTTCCTTGGAAACACCAAGAGCCCCAAGAAAGCCACCATAAAAGCGAAGCGTCTATGTTCTTCCTATTGAATGCGGTTTCCTTTGCAGCAGATTGTTCTCAGGTTTTGTTGAACCTTCCTATATGACCATATCTGCTATATAGTAATGGAAAGGTACAAAAACCAACTGCCAAGTCCGGGTTGTGTACCACTCTGCTTATTTTCAGTGAGTCTAAGAATCTGTGCACAACTACGGTTCTTGGGGCAACCAAATACTTGTGTCTCAAAGGAAGCTCAGCATTTCCAATGTACCTGGCTAATTCTTCTAAGGTCGGGGTGGGTTCAATATCTAAAAAGTGGAACACATTGTGCATCAGGACCCAGCATGTGACCAATACCCATATGATGTCTCCCCGGGGTATAATCTCCAACAGTCCGGGAAGGCCCCCCAAATATTTCTTGACCTCGTCTTGCCCTTCTCCACCTAAATCATTCCACCACAGCCGCAATTCCAAAGGGATTTTGCTTACGAATGAGAAAGGTTCATTTTGGATTGTGCTCATCCTGCACATTTATTAAGGTGACTTAGTAACTTATGATTTTATTCTGTTTGACTCCAAAATCAAGATTGACCCCCTTTTTTTTATCATTTTTTAAAATTCTAAACCAGAAACCCACCTTTGCAGATAAGGCCTTTCAACACTTCCAGAGGAAGATTTTAAGGCTATGCCCGCTAACTGGCCAAAAATAAAATTAAAAAAAAACAAGGGTGGTCGTTTGTGTAAAATCAGCCTTCCGGTATCTCTTTCGGGAAAATTCGGCTATTCTTGACAACAACGACATCACCTTACCTATTTACAATGAAAATAACTTTTTTCATTTTCGGCTACTTTCCGTATTATTACTTTTTTTGCAAAAGGGAAGTTGGACCCGATGGGGTTTCCCAAGTATCTCATACCCTATGAGAATCAAACTGGCAAAGTTCGGGCAAACAAAACTATTTTTGAGAACAGGACTTTTTCTTCCCTTTTTTTTCATTTCATAAAAAGCCAAAATTGTTTTTGAAAATAAGGCTTTTCTCTTTTTTCTTAGGCGAACAAAACACTCTCTTTTTTTTTGTTTTTCCCGTTTTTGTCGTTTTTTTTCTTTTCCAAAAAATTAGCAGAGCTTCGACAGTATTTGGAAATTGGTTTTTTCCAAAACAGGTGATTAACTCTCCTTACCCTTAAAAGCCGATCAACATGAAAATCCAAAACAAAAAAAATGCACAAGTACGATGCATCAGGATGGTCTATTATTCCGAGTGTACCTGTCTTAGACAGACCCAACCCCTGTGTTGAGTTCTCTAAGTCAATTGCATGATGCAAATAAGCTTTCCTACTAGAGATCCAGCATGAGGTTAAGTTATTCTATGTTTAAAACCTGGGTATTTGTTCTAGACTGTGTACCCGAGCGGACAACTTGAGTCGAGGAGGGGGCTACGTACCGGGGACCCGAAAGATCATCCGGCTTAGTAACTTGTCCGAGCCTCTTTCTTATTTCAAGGTACGACACTAATAGAATAGGGAGTCTCGACTAGCGAGCATATCCTTGAAGATAAGAAGAGAAGGGGTTCGTAGCAGTTTATATGTACAGTTCAAGTAATATCAAAGCGGTAAAAGCATCATTTTGCACATCAAGTCAACATGTAACGACAAAAATCAGATAATAAACAAAGACAAATACAACAATTATTCTAAGCTCGAATTCTTGAACCCTAAACCAGAGATTTTAGGTTTGTTCCCCAGCTGAGTCGTCAAACCTGTTACACCTCCTTTGGCACTACAACCCCGCGAAGGGCGTAGATAATGGAGTTTTTTCAATTTAAGGAAAATCAAAACGAGATTTATTTTAGATAAGAGACTTTCAGAGTCACCACTTGGGATAATTAATGGTGTCCCAAGTCAGCGGTTTAAATCCCGAATAGAGGAAAGTTTGACTCTGTTTACAGTCAGCGTACCATAAATCAAGATAAGGAATTCTGTTAACCCGGGAGAAGGTGTTAGGCATTCCCAAGTTCTGTGGTTCTAGCACGGTCGCTTAACTGTTGTATTTGGCTTAATTTATCTGATTTTTAAACAATTTTGAACCTATGTGCAAATTTTTACCTTTTAGCCGCTTTTATTATTATTTTTAAATAGAATGACAATGTCGTTAAAACATGTCTCGAACCACGTCACATAAATGTACCCGTGGCTTTTGACTCATTTTAACTTCGTTAGGATTTATATTTGGGTCACATAAATGCGCACCCAAATTTAGGAAAGTAAAATTATGAAAACGTGTGCCTAAAGAGACTAACGTGTTATTAATTTTGCGGGAGACCGTGAAAATTCATTAAATGGAACGTCTCGGATTCTAAGTATCATTAGTATAACCATTTAAAGAGGGCCACTTAATTTATGAGTTTTATTTGGCGTGGCGCACCTCGTTCAATTTAAAAGGCCAACCTATAGGAACTATGATTTTCTATTAAATTTGTCTCTAAAAGGGCCTAATTAATCAGTATGGTTAATTTCTATTAGTGAAAGTAATCCAGGAAGATGGGCATCAAGCTCAAGTCTATACTTGAGCAAAAGGGAACACCTCTTAACTCAAATGTGCTACCTAACTCAATGGCCCAAAAACTCATGATTAAATCATACAAAACCCAATAATTTTAACAAGAAGAAAAATGGAATTTTATCAAGTTATGAGAAGAAGACCCACGGGAACTCAGTGCCGTTCGAACCAGGTCCAGATTTCATTTTCAAAAGCCGGACAGCCTGAGCCCGTGATAAGCCTATAGATCCAATGCCAATTTAATTTTGGGCGTGTTAAATCACTTCTTCATGGCTCTGAAAGCCCATGCATTTACACACCAAACTAAATGAGTTTTGACAAAGCATTAGTGTTTTAAGCTACCAGCTATCATCAGGAATTAACTTGTGTTGCATGAAATATGGAACTAAACCTCACGTATAGGCTATGTTTTAAATATTTTATTCAGCTACAAACATTGATAGAAAATAATGGTTATATTAGTGTGATTACCATATAGAAGAATCAAACTTACCACAGGTTTAACATGTTGAAATGCATACTATTAATCATTCCTTGAGCCTATTAGTCCTGAAGTTAACATGGATACAAATACGTACTAGCCTCATAATCAGTTTCGAATTCCATATTGTTTTTCAAAGTTTATCAATTACCCTGATGCAATATGAAATCTCAAATCAACTCAGGATTGACTCACACTAAAGCTAAATGCTACTAAATGAATACACACTAGTATAGCAGTCCAATTATTAAACGCTGCTACTACATAATAAGTTAATATGTACACAAGTAAAACATGAAATTATTAAGAGAAATTTGGTACATGAACAATATCATATGAATAATCATGAATTTGAAATTCAAACACCCAGATCAGTCTTTCACTTCACATCAAAACTTCAATTACAAGTTGGCTTAGCTTTTAGCCATTAGAGATTAAGCAAAGTACCTGAAAGTTAAAATACAAACAAAGAGAAGGAGCAATCAGCAGCAGTGGTGAGCTAATAACAGTATTAAACAACAGGTAACAACAGCAGTAATTCTAACTTCGAATCCCAGATATGACAACCAGTAAACAAACCAAAATAGACTCGAATAGACCAATTTCAACCGAAAATTAACCCAGAAGCCTTTCAAAACTTCAACCACTGAAAACCAGGAGGTGTTCAGGCCATTTTGGACTTTTGACAGGCTAAGAATTCCTACTGAAAGGTTGGAATTATCAATTACTATGAAGAATTTCAATAGAACAGTATTTTTGAGTTTTTTGGAGTTTTTTTACTAATCTTTTTTTTTTTTGGATTTTTGAAGAACCTTCAGAGGTTAGAGTTTTTTGGAGTTTTTTTACTAATCTTTTTTTTTTTTTTGGATTTTTGAAGAACCTTCAGAGGTTAGACTTTTGTAGGCTGTTGGGAGGAATTTTCAGATTCCAAAACCCCCTTCTTTGTGTATATTTTTTTCTCGACTTTTAGCCTCTAAAAACTTTTTTTTTTCAAGGCAAGAAATGATACCTTTATAGGCAAATATTTAGGCCAGCCCTTGCAAACTTTTTTTTTGCGCTTTAGTCCCCCTTTTATTTTTATTTTTAGCTTAAGTAACCTTAAAAGACTGACTTGTGCCTCAAGTCTTAATACTAATTTATTGAAATATTATTTCTAACCCCAACTAGAAGGTTCTAGTGGTTTCTATCTTTATGCTAATCAGATCTACTTTTCTTAATCCTAAATGAATCCCTATCAATTCAAATCATCAAGATACAAGCAATTGTCAATAAAACATGAATTTAACAAGTAAAATTAATAAACAACACTAATTCATGAACTTAACCTAACATCAATATTAATAGAAGATAAATTACAAAGTTAAAACTAACCAAACTACAAAACATAAAGTATTGATTACTACCAGAAAAAGAAAAAGAAAGAAGAAGGCAAACATGAATGAATTAACGAAAACAAAGGAAAACTATGTTTAGACTAAAAAAAACAACTCTCCTATTCAAGGTTGTACGTGACTGGAATTTGATTCAAGCTCCAAAATGATGCTAGACGTTTGTTCTTTGCCAAAAACAAACAGAATCATCATTTTGGTGACTTCAATCACCTCTGGACTTAAAAGGTTGGGAAAAGTCGGACATCATCGAGCTTCTAGGGTTCTGCCCTTCTGGGATTTGAAAATCGAGAACATGCAGGATAATTCGAAAGAAGATAGCTAGGGGTTTGGGAATAGGCACATGAGGAGAGCATGGAGTGTGAAATTTGGAGGAGTTAAGGTTTTGGGCGGATTCTTTGATTCAATATTCGAAGAGTTTGGCTTAGATTTGAAGGAAATCAAGTCCATTCATGGACTGGGGAGATGAAAACGGGGTTGTGGTGTTAAATTGGTACAGTTTGGTGGTGGCGCCGCCGTGGGCGGCGGAGGCAGCGTCCACAAATTTTAATATTCGAAGAGCTGGGTTGATATTCGAGGGATGATGTTTGGGGCATTGGAAAGAGGAGAGGGAGAGGATTCAGGTATGTAATTTTGGGGCTCATTGGAGCTTCGCCGCTGGCGGAGGCGATTTCCGGCCGACGGCTTAGGGCGGAGTGTGGCGGAGACGGAAAGGGGTCTCTAGGGTTCATTGGTGAGAGAGACGAAAGGGGGTGGGGGGCTTTGAGGGGGGTGGTGCAATTCTGACTATTTTATACTTAAGTAACCAAGCTTCTGAGTCGTTGGATCATGTATCCTCGACGGCTCAGATTTCACGCAAAAAGGTGTCGTTTTCTTAATACGGGATCTGGACCGGGTTTCCTGAGATGGACTGGACCAATTTTAAACGGGTTTGGGGAGGAGTTTTGGGCTGGTGTTGGAATTGGCCCAAATTACATAATACAATCTTTTAATCATTTTAGTTCCTTTCTTTTCAATTCATTTCATTTTTATTTATTTTCTTCTTGTTTTTTACTTCTTCTTATTTTTCTTCTTTTTTTTATATATAAGATTAAAGCTAACGAAAACCTGATATAAAATAAATTAATTTCCTAAAACTAAACTAAATCCCAAATTTAAATGGAAACTAAACAAAAATGTAAAATGATTATTTTGTTATTTTTTCTAATTTTTATGGTAATATTAATTAACTAATAAAATAAAATATAAAATCGAATTCTAAATACAAGCAATGCGCTATTTCTATATATATTTTTTAATGAATTATGCCAACTAAAAGTGCACACAAAGATGCAAATAAACAAAAATCATGCAATTAATTCCCTAAATTTAAAAAATAAAGAAAAATCATAATTTCTAAGAGTTTTATAGGAATAGTTTAAGTAAGGAAAAAATCATGGCTCACAGATGAGATACAATCTAGCTCGCGTGCAGTTACTGATGTGCTCCGCCGGCATTAGTCTTGCCTGCACAAAGTTCTGCCACACTTTGGCAATGTTGTTGAAGTCTGATCGAACCATAGATAGGTGAATGTTGCCTTACTTCTTTATCCACTTAGCATAGTAATCTATGCCACAAAGAGTGTGACGTATTAGCTCATATTTCGGCTTTAGGATCAAGCATTGGAGTCTCCTTGGGTCGGCATTCTCAATCCCCAAATATTTACACAAATACTCCCTACCCAATGGCACATCCTTCCCTCGTACACATGAAGTGCTTCTTTGATAATCCAAGATGGCATACGCCTCTCATACCATGCTCAAGTTTGCATGCCCTGGGCAGTCCTTGAACTTTTGCATCTATAGAGCTCTCAGCCTCTCAAGTATTTCCGGCAATTTCCTCTCTAAGTCCACGGTATTAATCCCCATATTAGAAATGTACCGACCAGATGACACAAAGTACATGTTCCAAGAAATAGCAGCATCATTAGCCATATCCAAACGAGGCCTCAACCTTAATGGGGCTTGCTGAGATCCCTCGGAGACCTGCTTCCCTTTGGACTGTCGTGAAGAGCTTTATCCCTGCTTGCGCTTTTTAGACGCAGGAGAAGTGGTGGAGGACTTTCCAATGCCTTTGTCTTTGCTAAGTCCATCACAAGCCATAATATCCTGCAACATAATTAAACATGAATATGAGAGTGGTTCAAGAAATATGCCTAAGATTGTCATACAAGTCATGAAATAACCCCACATTTAAAACCGAAGGCACAATGTACACTATGTCAAAAGTTTTCATCCACCATGTACAAGTGATGCACTTTAAAACTATGGGTACTCAAGACTTCCCCGTACTACACATTTATGATTGATCATGGCAACGTGAATTCACAACAAGTCTAGCAAAAGGCATATGGTATGCACCTTTCACAACTACTAGACGATACTAAATTACGCAAACTTAAAAGATTCTACAACAAACAACATATAAGATCAATGGTGCAAAAACATATTTTTCATTAAATCCAGAATCCCTAGCATGTAAAAGTATCCCTATACACACCACACTTAGCCCAAACTCATACACAAGTACATCCGATTACTCAGACTTCACCGGTGCACCAAAATCCTCATTCAAGCATTTTAACAAACATAATGTGGGCATGAAGTGTGTTATTCTAATTCAACAATGATGGAACATGGTTTCCCTCCAAATATTTAACAAAGTAGAGGGAATTCTTGTTACTACTCTGTATACACAATAATCACACAATTTTCGACAAACCAATGTCACCCACAACAAATAATTTTATAAGAACTTCATAGGGAAAGATATTGGGAATTAGGGCTCTTGGGAATGGGATTATGTCAATCTACTAGTTAAAACACAAAAAGAAGTAGAAGAGAAGAAGAACATACCTTTTATATTGGAGAAGAAGAGCAATAGATAAAAAAACTTTGAGAAAATTTTTGGTGAGGAAGAAGAAGAGGTCGTGGGCGAAAGCAACCGCGTTTGAATTTTTTATTTTTTATTTTTGGTTTGGTTTTGTGTTTGGGGTAGAGTTAAATTGGGTTGGGAATGGATATGAGTATTAGGATTGGGGTAGAGTATTAGTGTAAATGGGTGTTTGGATTGGGTTAAATGGGTATGAGTTATATATATATATATATATATACACACACACACACACACACACACACATACATATATACATACTTACCTGGACGCCCAGTTCGGTGCCTCGCGCCCTGCCTGGCACTGGGTTTTTTTCACCACTGTCTCCAGCGCCCCAGTAAGCGTTGGGCGCTAGCCTGGGCGCTGGTTTGGGATTTTTTTTTGATAAATCCCCCGAGCCCTTTATACATCTAATTTACATATCCTACACCGTTGTATCTAATATTTCTATACCTACAAAGAAAAAACAAAACTTTTTCTAGTATAACTAAACGAAAAATCAAGAAGTTAAACTGGGAAAAAAACAAAAATTGGGTTGCTTCCCAACGAGCGCCTGATTTAACATCGCGGCACGACTCAACACATTTTTAAGCATCCACCATGTCCAGCGAGGTCTTAATACGTTCAATGTCACCACCCAAATAATTTTTTATCCTCTGGCCATTTACCAAGAAGGTAGCACTCGAGTTTTTATCACACAGTTTCACAACTCCATGAGGCCTCACGCTTACCACAACAAAAGAACCTGATCAACGAGATTTAAGCTTTCCAGGGAAAAGCTTCAACCTCGAATTGAACAAGAGAACTTCCTGACACGGCTCGAACTCTCGAGGTTGAATGTGCTAGTCATGCCACCTCTTAGTCTTTTCTTTAAACAATTTGGCATTTTCATATGCGTGCAATCGAAACTCATCAAGTTCGTTGTGTTGTTGCAACGTCTTCTCACCAGCTAAGTTCATATCCGTATTCAACTTCTTAATTTCCCAATAGGCTTTTTGTTCAAGCTCGAGGGGCAAGTAAGACGCCTTCTCATAAACTAATTTAAACGGAGAAGTACCTATGGGAGTCTTGCATGCAGTTCGATATGACCTTAATGCGTCGTCTAGCTTCCCGTCCCAGTCCTTTCTATTTCCACTCACTGTTTTCTCTAGAATCTGCTATTCTTCTCTGTTTGAAACGTCCACTTGACCACTCGTTTGGGGGTTATAGGCCGTGGAAACCTTATGCTTAACTCCATATTTTGCAAGGACATTATTCAGCAATTTGTTACAGAAGTGTGTTCCTCCGTCACTTATCAACACTCTTGGAGTTCCAAAGCATGTGAAGATGTGCTTCTTTATAAAGCTTAACACAACCTTTGTATCATTAGTGGGAAGAGAAATGGCCTCCACCCACTTAGACACATAGTTGACCGCCACCAAGACGTACCATTAGAGTATGGGAACAGTCCCATGAAGTCAATCTCCCAAACATCAAAAAGCTCCACTACCAGAATATTTTGCAGAGGCATCTCGAGCTTCTTCGTGATCAATCCGGTTCTTTGGCATCTGTCACACTTTTTAACAAAGGCATGTGTATTCTTAAACAATTTTGGCCAGTAGAAACCTGATTGTAGAACTTTTTGGGTGGTTCTATCCCCACCATGATGACCTCGGTATGGCGAAGCATGACAGTCATGCAATATTGCATTCATCTCTTCCTCAGGAACACATCTTTGCACCAACTGATCTGCGCATAACCTGTATAAGAATGGTACATCCCACATGTAGAGCCTCACATCATGTAGGAACCTTCATCTATTATCGGGTGTCAATTTTGGTGGTGTCACCCCACTTGCAATAAAATTCACCTAATTTGTATACCACGGGGCTTCACTTGAGGTGATTGCCAATAACTGCTCATCGGGAAATGTTTTTTTGATTGACCCCCCTACAGCTACATTGGTCCAATTTTCTAATCTGGACAAGTGATCAGTCACTTGATTCTCTATTCCTTTTCGATCTCGAATGTCTAAGTCAAACTCTTACAAGAGGAGGACCTAACAAATAATCCTTGGCTTGGCGTATTTCTTCTCAAACAAGTATATGATAGCTGAATGATTTGTGTAGACGATGACTTTGGTACCCACTAGATAGGATCTCAATTTGTCAAATGCCCCCACCACTACAAGCAACTCCTTTTCAGTAACTCTGTAGTTCATCTAGGCTGGATTCAAAGTTTTGCTCGTATAGTAGATGGAGTGAAAGATTTTGTTTCTCTTTTGCCCCAAAACAACTCCAATGGCTTTGTCACTTACATCGCACATCAACTCAAATGGTTGCTTCCAATCCGGAGCAATGATAATTGGTGCAGTCATTAACCTTCCCTTCAGCTCCTCAAATGCTTTCAGACAAGCATCATCAAATTTGAAGGAGACATCTTTCTCAAGCAACCTTTACAAGGGAGAGGAAATTTTCGAAAAATCTTTAATGAAACGACGATAAAAACCTGCATGGCCCAAGAAATTACGAATATCTTTGACAGGCGTCGGTGGGAGAAATTTTTCAATTGCTTCTGCTTTTGCTTTGTCCACCTGAAAACCATTTTTGGACACCTTGTGAACCAAAATTATACCTTCACATACCATGAAATTACATTTTTCCCAGTCTAGCACCAGGTTGGTCTCTTTACATCTAGCAAGTACTTTATCAAGATTCATTAAACAGTTATCAAAAGAGCACCCAAACAAAAATAAATCATCCATGAACACTTCTACAAATATTTCAACCATGTCAGTAAAAATAGCCATCATACACCTTTGAAAAGTCGCTGGTGCATTACAGAGACCAAAGGGCGTTCTCTTGAACGCAAACGTGCCATACAAACACGTAAATATAGTTTTTTCTTTGGTAATCTGGGGCTATAGCAATCAGATTATACCACGAATAACCATCCGAGAAAAATAGTATTCCTGATTAGCTAATCTATCAAGCACTTGATCAATATAGGGGAAAGGGAAGTGGTCCTTTGGGGTGGCATTGTTCAATTATCTATAATCTATGCAAATCCTCCACCTAGTGGCAGTTCTTGTGAAAATCAAGTCATTATTTTCATTAACCACTACAGTCATCCCCCCTTTCTTAGGTACACATTAAACATGGCTTACCCATTTGCTATCCGAGATTGGAAATACACTACCTGCATCAAGCCACTTAATCACTTCTTTTCTCACCACCTCTTTCATGATTGGATTTAGTTGGAATTTTTGCTCTACACTTGGCTTGTGTCCGTCCTCTATGAGGATTTTATATATGCAAAATTTGGTCTAAATCCCTTAATGTCAGATATTGTCCACCCAAGTGCTCGCTTATGCTCATGTATCACTCTAAACAGCTTCTCTTCCTGCAATTTAGACAAGTCAGAAGAAAAAATAACATGTAAAATGTCAAAGTCACCCAAATAAGCATATTGAAGGTGAGGGGGCGGGGGGTCTAAGCTCCACTTTTGGAGCTTCCTCAATTGATGACTTTGTAGGAAGCCCTTCTGGCCTATTCAATGGCTCAAAGGGGTGTATCCCTTACATGTAAGCACAAGATATATTTAGGATAAGCATCATCTCTTCAACCTCATCATCAATGCCCAGGCTATCAAACAACATAAGTGCTTTCTCTTGAGAATCGTCTAGATATACACTCATGTCAAAAATTTGCTCATCCACCTTACCAACAGATATCATTGAGAGCTCCTCATAGTGGCGGGGAAGATGGATTGCCTTGTAGACATTAAAGACTGCTTCCTCATCATCCACCCTCAAAATTATTTTTCCCTCTGTTACTTTAATAATTGCATCACGAGTATCCAAGAGCGGTCGCCCCAATATGATTGTAACCAATTCATCAGCCTCATAATCTAGGATAATGAAGTCCGTAGGGAGGATAAATTTCCCAATTTGCAGCAACACATCTTCAATCACTCCCTTGGGGGTGTGCTATCGACCTATCAGCCAGTTGCAATATCACAGTAGTTGGTCTTGGAGCTCCCAGACCCAATTTCTTGAACAAGGATAAGGGAATCAGATTTATGCTTGCCCCAAATCTCAAAGAGCATGACCCACATCAATATTACCAATTCACACAGGGATGGTAAAGTTGCTAAGATCCTTAAGCTTTTGAGGGAGCTTGTTTTGGACCCTTAAAGTTCACTCCTCAGTAAGTGAAACTGTCTCAAATTCAGTCAATCTTCTTTTGTGAGCCACTATATCTTTTATGAACGAGTGAAATATTTAATTAAAACTTGGCTCAACATAGAGAGAAATTTACTGAACATGTGACCATCATTCTTTTTCTGCAATCTTTGGGGGAAATGTGGGGGTGGCCTTGCAGCTTCCACTGGCTCTGGAATTGTATCCTTATTCTTTGATTCGTGTGTCACCTTAGGAATCAACTCCCCCTCAGGTATGGGCTTGCCTTTTCTTTTCTTTGGAACTTGCTCTAGTTCCCTCCCGTTTCTGAGTGTAACTGCATTCACTTGAGGGTTCTTCTCTGTATCACTGGGGAGAGCGCCTGCAGGTCTAGTATTTTTATTTGTTTCTAACTGCCCCATTTTCCTCTCAAGATTTCCGAAATCGGTCCTGAGCTGTTGATTGTCAAGCAACAACTTCTTCAGCAAATCATTTGTACTCTCTTCCATTTGTTGGGGTGGCTTCTGAGGTTGATTGAAATTTCCTTTGGGTCTATAATGATTTTGATTTGGTTGATTTCCAACCGATGAGAAGTTAGGATGATCCTTCCAATTTGGATTGTAAGTGTTCCCATATCGTGCATGCTGATTCATGGGACCTCTGCTCTGTTCCCCACATAGTATATGGATTCAGGATTCGTGGGGCACATGTCACTCATATGATCGTCGCCACATAGTTCACAGCAAATAGACATTTGTTATACATGTTGCATCGGTTGTGGTTGCTGCATTGTCATTCTATTCATCTGATTTTCCAATTTTACTATATTGTATCTCATGGTTGAAAAGTCATCAAGCTCAATCAATCCAGCTGCTTTTTGTTTAATTGCCTTTCATGAATCACGGTCACCTTGCCAATGATGATCATTAGCAATGAAGTTATTTAGCAAGAGTTGGATTTCACTGTACAGTCTAGCCATGTAACTACCCCACAAGCTAAATCAAGATTCATCTTTGATGCATCATCTAGCCCATCAACAAAAATGTGTCCCAATGCCTCATCAATCTGATAATGATGTGGGTACTTTCTAAGTAGCTTCTTGTATCTTTCCCATGCTTGACGAAGCGTCTCACCATCCCGTTGTTCGAACCCAAGAATTTGACTCCTCAATGACTTTGTCTTCTTAGTAGAGAAAAACTTGATTAAGAATTTCTTGCTAAATCATCCCAAGTGCGGATTTAGTTCGCTGGCTCCTTCTGCAAGCATTCCTTAGCTTCCCTGAGCAGTGAAAAGGGGAAAAGTGTTAGCCTGACATAATCCTTGGAAACATTCGGATAATTGTACGTGTCCGTAATTTCCAAGAAATTCTGAATGTGCCTCTGCGGGTCTTCATGATATAGACCCACATATTTCCCTGTGGACTGGATCAGCTGTACCATGTATTGTTTGAGTTCATAGTTCCATGTGATGTTAGGCTTCACAACACCCTGAGTCATATTAGCACGGTTGGGCCTTGCGGCTTCAATCACCGCCCACTCTTCATTACCTACCATCTCTATTGGCTGTGGTTGAACTACCATGCCAAACTCTCTTTCAATTCTAGTTCTAGCATTGACTTCACTCCTCACTCTGAGAAGTGTTCGTTCAATTTCAGAATCAAGAGGAAGGAGATTGTTTGCACTTCTACTTCTCCGCATTCAAGAGAAGAGCCTGTGTTAACACAAACAAGGTAAACCGAAATTAAAGCTTGAACAAATAACTAATAAAATCTTAACTTAGTCAAGTAGCTAATTTTTAAGTCCCCGGCAACGGAGCCAAAAACTTTTTGCGACCAAAAATACTCATGCAAGTGCACGTGATCGTCAAGTAATAAAGTAGTGAGTAGAGTATCGTTCATACGAAGACTTGTGATTAACTATTGACTAATTTAAACGCAATTAACTTATTGATTCAAGGTATTTTCTTTTGCAAAATGTAAAAGTAACTATTTTACTAGAAATCAATCAAACAAATAACAATTTCAAGTAACAATCAATAGGAGATAATATTCCAGGGTCACGGGCTAGTTAACAATTGTGTTGCGTTCTTGGCTTAAAATGACTGATTAATTTATCTTGATTGTTGATTGACAGTGTTAATATTACTCATATGAATCTGTCGAGTCCTTACTCGCCTATACAAGTTAACTTAATGCATATATATCTATGGAATCAAGATTTACAAGAATGCATTTATAGTTCCTGTATTTCAACGAAGCAAGGCAATTAGATATATGTCTATCCTAATTGCGAATTCGTTCCCCGATGCTCAAGTTCAAGAACTTGCTTTATTTAATTCTATATGCAATCTAGAGTTCCCACTTTCGAGTTTAATTTTAATTTCATAGATGGTATCTCAGTGTTAGCTACTCAGTAAAATAATTAAGAACAAAATTAAATAAATAACCCAACATGATAAAATCAATTTCGTCAAATTAAACTTCAAATAATAACATTCATGTTTTACCCATGACCTAGAATAATAGGGTTCTTAGCTGCTCATGTTCATACAGTCATCAAAAATAATGTTTTCAAGCATAAAATCAATGAGTATTAGAAAAGAGCTGGAAGAATCGCTCAAATACGTGCTCCCAAGTGTTTTGCTCTTTGTTTTCTCTCTAAATTCCCATTCTCCCCTAAAAATAGGTTTTAGGATAGCTTTTATACGTCTTGGATAGGTCTAGGGCCGACTAAATCGAGTCCTGAGCAAAATACGATGAAATCCGCGTCATTCGCGCCTAGCCCGGCGCCCACCAGGCCGCTGCCCAAATTTGCACACTGTTTTCAGCGCCACAGGTGGCGCCAGGCGCTGCCTATAGCGTCCAAATAGCCATATTTCTAATTTTGTTCGTCTTGGCTCAAATCTTGCCCGTTTCGCCCCCAATTGCTCACAAATCATTCCTACAAGTAAAAATACTTCAAATTAATATAAATCATAGCATTTAACCTTCCAGATTCACGAAACAAAAGTAAAATATTAGGCAGTATACATTGAATTATATATACTTTAAGCTAAACATCACTTATACCGTTGTAAATCATATTCCAACCAAATAAGCCCTTAGAGTAAGCCCTTAGAGTAGTCAAATAGAAGAGCATCTTTTGCTGCCAGCGGTTGAAATCAATCCCGAAATTTTTTTCAGGTTTCTCCGCCGGTGCCAATGCTGTCAGTGTTGTTCGGTTCATTGAGGCATTGATAGTCACCATTAGAATAACTTGATTCACATTATCATTACTCATTTATGTAAAAGAATGACACAAATGTTAAAATCATGTAGATTTTAATCTCTAATAGAGTACAAAATCACAAAGGTTTTACTCTCTAGAAACAGTGAGTACAAATACAGAAAATATATTAAATTTCTTAAGCTTGTTAGTAAACTGTATTTGTAAAATAATTTTAGAAAATATAAATGAACATAAACAGAAATGTAGACGAAATAATAAAAATCAATTCGAGCCCACTGAATTCACAATGTTTCCTTAAGTAATTTAATTCCCTCCTATTACCCAAGGTTATGGATTATTTTCTCACAGGATAGACACACTGGTGTAATGGTACTCAATCCCAGTGTTTTAGCGAACACAAAGTTTGATAGCAAATCACACTTACTGTTACTTTTTTTGAAGTTAAAATATGCAGAAGAAACGAGAAGAACTTAGAAAATTCGTATGGAAATTCTGAGCAGAATAGTCCTGTTTTTATAGCCAAAGTTGGGCTAAAATATGAAGAGTAGCTATTTACTCAACAAGGAAAAATTGAAGAGGATAGTTTAATTTTCAGTTACACAACCGAAAAACGGATTGGATTTAATATTAATATTTTGTTATTAAAAAAAAATATTTAATAATATTTTTGTTAATATTTTACTATTAATAAATAAATTTGGTCTAGAATCCGAAGCCGAAGCCGAGCCGAGCGAGCGGCTATGACAGCGCGAGGCTTGCCTTCTTCTCAACTCTTTAAGAACTAGAAGAAAAGCAATTGCTTATATATCCATAAAAAAAAATTTCTCTTCCAATATAAAACGACGTCTCTTCGCCAAAAAACAAAACTTAAAATTTCACTTAAAATTTTCATTTTTCTCTATTTCCCATTTGCATATCTTATAGTACTTAAAATCCCAACAGATAATATGAAAGTCACATTCTTATGCTAGATACCTGGAACAACTTTTGAACTACTTAGTTATATAATTATCAAGACAGCTCACCCACTACCAAAAAACCCTTAAAATGTGCATGGCTTTTTCAAGTTTTACGGGTATATATTCACAAGAGAATATTGAGCCATGAATATTCTTCTCCTTCTTCTACTTGTATGCAAATTTATAAGGAGAATAAAATTCAAAAGAAATGACAATCAAGAATATTGAAAGATCTGAAAACTGCTAAGGATTGGTTCAGCACTTCAGCTTACTTCATGTTCTTGTATCTTTGAGGAAACCCATGTGAAGAACTGCTGCTTTTGTCTGTTCAACAACTTCCTAACTCCGACCAGAATGTGGGAAAGTTTTCATTATACTCCCTATATACATAACATTTTTCTGTTGCTCTTTTTTAATTTAATTATGAACAACTAAGGAGCTAGAGTTTAGGTTACGTGCAGTAGCTTTAGTATGAAATAAAAATTATATAAAATATTAATTTAGAACCTAAAAAATGATTAGAATTTTTGAATTATAAGCTTCAAATTCTAACTTCAACCTTAAGGGTTTTAAATTCTAGGATAGCAAGTATAAGGTCATAGTAATTGTATATATGATTAAAATCGGGGGCATCCGATTTGACTGATTGACTGAGACCAGGAGTTGATCGAAGATCAGCCCCGTAATATATTAGACCGAGACATCAGGATAAGGTACTAACTTCGGATTCGAAGTACTTGTCAAGATCGAGACCGAAAATGATCAAGACCAAACAGGATAGACATCGAGCAAGATCAGAGACAGCATAATAACGGAAATGCAAGATATCCGTGACTGGACGAGAATCATATAGGAAGTCCTGAAATGGACTAAATCAAGTGCGGTTGTTTAGCTAATCATGAGATTTTCTTCTGTAATTAGAATTGTACCATAAGTGTAATTCTTCTACTATATAAAGGGGTTCTAATAATTTGTAACCATCTCATTCTATCATATCAAGCAATACAAATAATCTTTTTCTCTTGTACTCTATTGTTCATCAATTTATTTGATAATTCTATTCTCACTCACTCGGTTCGAGGCGACCTAACTTGATGGCTGAATTGCACTTCAATACTGGTTTGCTTTACTTTGCTCTTAACTTTTATTATTAATCATCATATGTATCAACTTATGCTAGGTAAAATTACGTATCCTTAAAAGCCACTTATAAATTTAATTGTTATTTGATTTTAAGGGTAAACAAACTGATTTCTTAATTTAATTTCTGTATATATTTAATGAATTTATTAATATAAATGCAAAGGTTTAAATTAAAATTATTAGATTTGGCCGAACTCGCAGGTTAATTTGTAATTATGTCCCTGACTCTATATATATATATATTTGTACGTATATCGTGTCGCTGTCATTTTATTATTTCTCAAGAAAATTAATTTGATGGTTTTTTTCTCCTATATTGATATGTTGGTTGGCTATGGTCCCACAAGAGAGCAAAAGAAGACCAGTAAAAGCTAGCTAGAAAGCATACTTTAAATGAAACCTCTCTCAGATTTCGAAGTATGATTGTTATGAGTCATTGGTAGTACGGACTAATAATTCTTTTTACCTTTTGTTTAATCACTATTCCACTGAGTTTCTTCTATGAGAGACAATGCACGAGGGTAATTTCTTTTCATTTTTATTGAAGTACTACTTGTGACGGGACAAGTAACGTACTATATATATATATATATATATATATATATATATTAACTTTGTTAATGTAAGAGAACAGATATTACTTTGTGTATAAAGTGGAGTTTTACAATACATCTGAAGCAGCTTTTAACATTGGGGTGAAGTACTCGAGGCTGATCAAATCAGACGAAGTTCAATTCGATCAGAAAGCAATAAGATTCCTCTTTTCCTGCTAAAGCTTTCATACCATGTATGCCTTACGTAATCCTGGATTTTCACTAGCAGATAAGGGTATTTTCTTGACCGGAAAGGAAGAAAAGATAAGACTCTTCAATCTCCTTTTTTCTTTTTAATATATAACAATAATAATAATTACTCAGTAAAATCTCACATATAAAGTTCGAAGAAGATAGTGTATAAGTCTAAATTCGATGACAACAACAACGGATAAGCAAGACTTGGGACGAAATCACTACAACACAACGACTGGCATGTCTGTGGGAAGTTGTTCAGTTGAAACTATATTTTTTCTAAATCATACAAAAATCTTCCTCGTTTGCACCAGCTAACGATGGCAGGAAAAGTAGATGCGAGGTTGAAAACGATAGCATGTGTCACTACCAACATCTTGAATACTATCAACGAAGATGGCACGAAAGACAATGAAATCGTGACACTGAATGCTACGCGTAGGCGGAAGGCTTCGCCTCCCCCCTCCCGTTCCCGCGAAAGCGTAACTGCTTCGCGCGAAAAGGAAGCCTCCACGTCAACAATGGAAGAAGCGCGGTAAAAAGACTACTGGAAGAATGGCTAACAAACACTCTGAACAACATACTCGATAAACCCACCCAAAGGGAGAACAGAGAAACTGCACACGTAGATGTCACGACGGCCACTGGCAAACAAGATGCCCCTGAATAGGTAACACTCACACCACTATTGATACAGGTAATGACGCACTCGTAGCAATTCTAAAGAAAATAAAAGAAATAGAAAACGGAAACAAGGCGCTCCGTGATCAGATGAAGCAGTATCAAGAAAGGGTCGATAAGATACCAGGTCCCCTGAAATTATTACCCAAACGAGATGTTGGTCGATTCATCGAGCAACTGTATAATGAGGAAGCGACCCCCCATGTCATTCCTAAAACCTTCAAAACGCCACATACCTGAAGATATATGGTGACACTACAAATCCAGAAGATCATATCGTTTACTACGTCACACCAGTAAAAGGCAACGATCCTTCGAAAGAACAAGTATCATCAGTGATACTGAAAAAATTTGGCAAAACCCTAATAGGAGGAGTGCTAACCTGGTACTCACAACTACCGATGCGGTCAATAGAAATGTTTGAAAAAATGGCAGAAAAGTTTGTCACCGCTCATGCAGGGGCTAAAAAGGCGGAAGTCAGGGTGAACGACATATTCGCTGTTAAACAAACGACTGGCGAGGGACTCAGAGACTTCTGGGCCCGGTTTAACACTGTGAGAATGAGCCTACCAAATATATTAGAGGGGATGGCGGTAGCGGCCTTCCAGAACGGGTTGAGCAGGAACAGATCGAGAGCAATCGGAAAGCTATTAAGCAGGCTCATGAAATACTCTCCCACCACTTGGGAAGAAATCCACAATGCCTATTACACCGAGGTAAGGGACGACAATGATGACCTCAATGGTCCGATCCAACAGCTGACATTAATTCAAGTAAAAACAAGGAAAGATCATTGTAATGTTGGTCGAAGGGATCATTTGGGCCCCAGTCTCGTCTGATAGAGACGTCAGCCCTACATCAAAATAGTCATCCCACCTCCCCCTCGGTACACAACCTCTGCTCTTCTCTGCTCACAATTTGTTTGTTTTCCCTTCAGAAATAGTATACACACTAGAGAAGCTCAGCACGAAGGTACAATGGCGGCAAAAGATGAAGTTCAATCCAAATTCTCAAAAGTCGAACGCCCTCTGCGAATTTCACCAGGAACATGGTCAAAAAATTAAGGACTGCATAGGTCACGGCAAGAGGTAGTGAGAATGATAAATCAGGGACACGTGAGAGAGCTAATGAGCGATCGAGGGCGAGCCAACTTTGCCCGCAGATGTGAACAACCCCAGAGATCTCTAAAATCTTCCTATCCCGCTTGTACCATATAAATGATCATCAATAGAGGTGACGGGTTAGAAATCAACCATGTGAAATTCACCACTACACACAAACTCAAGCGGTCGATCACCCATGAATGGTATGATGACCTCAAAGATAGTATCGTCTTCGATATGTCACATATCGATGGTTTTTCTTTCCCTCATTATAATGCCCTTGTTATTACTTTACGTGTTTCAGATACCGATATGAAAGAACAATAGTGAACGACGGAAGCAACACGTGTATTATCCATCCTCGAGTCCTCGTACAGATAAGGCTCAAAAATAAAATAATACCGTGTTGCATAAGGCTAACAGGTTTTAATAATGCAGTCGAGCAAACTTCTAGAGAAATAATGCCACCCATTCTAGCCGGAGGAGTTACCCTAGAAACAACATTTCACATCATGGACCAAGACACAACTTACAGCTCCATCATAAGGCAGTCGTGGATACACGCCATGCGGGCCATCCTGTCAACTCTTTATCAAGTAATCAAGTTTCAAACTCTATAGGGAATATTCAGCATCCGAAGTGAACAACGCACTGCATAAGAATGCTATCATATCACCCAGGATTGGACACACACCTAGAAGCTAAAGGGATCAAACATCGAAGGTGTAACTATTGATTTCTACAGCGGTGAACTCAACAGCGTAAGTTATAGTGATCCTGCTACTGTGAAAAAATCTGCTAGCAATGTCAGGAACCAAATCCAACACACAGACAGATGTTATCAAAGATCTTGACATCGTGGAAGCCGCTGAATCGACCATAAAAAATCTCAATCCCATCCAACTACACAATAGCAAGAACGCAAAAAAGGTTTTATCGGGCACATAAAGAGCAAGTTCAATACTGCAATTAACAAGGTTGTCACCGATGAAATTGATAAGATGCTTGCCAACGGCTCCGTCCAAGTATCGAAATATCCTCAATAGTGACCAATCTAGTCATGGTAAATAAGAAAAATGGGAAATGGCGGATGTGTGTAGATTTTACAGACCTAAACAAGGCATGCCCAAAAGACTCCTTCCCATTGCCACATATTGACCAGATCATCGATGCAACATCAGGACACGAGTTGCTAAGTTTCTTGGATGCCTACTCAGGTTACAACCAAATCCTTATGGAGGAAGAGGACCAAGAGAAAACTATTTTCATTACTCACCAGGGAACGTACTGATATAGAGTAATACCGTTCGGATTGAAGAATGCGGGGGCAACGTACCAAAGGCTGGACACCAAGATATTCAAATATCAACTCAAAAATATGGAAGTCTACATCGATGACATGTTGGTTAAATCAAAAAGAAAAGAAAACCATATCGATCACCAGAAAGAAGACTTGATATACCGAGGCGGTACGACATGAAACTAAACCCCGCAAAATGCGCCTTCGGCGGTATCCTTGGGAAAATTTCTCAGTTTCTTGGTATCACAAAGAGGAATCAAGATGAATCAATATCAAATCAAAGCCAATGAAGGGATACCCGAGGTATTGACCAGCAAAAAATAGGTGCAAAATTTGACTGGCGCTTAGCTACTCTGTTAAGATTCATCTCGCGGTCATCCGACGAATGCCATAAATTCTTTAACATGCTAAAAAAACACAACATGCTCCAGTGGAACTCATAATTCATTAGTGCCTTGAAAGAACTAAAAGTATACTTGTCCTCGCCCCTACTACTTGCAAAAGTCGAACCCGGTGAGCGCCTCCTAGTATATTTGGCTGTCTCAGAAGTCGCGATAAGTATGGTGCTGGTCCGTGAGAATAAAGGTACATATCCCCAGTTTATTATATTAGCAAAACCCTGGTCGACACCAAAACGAGGTATCCCCATCTCAAAAAACTATCTATGCGTTGGTCATAGTTTTACGAAAGCTTAGACCATATTGTCAATGTCACTCCACATCGGTGGTGATGACTTTCCCTATCAGGAGCATATTCCACAAACCCGAATTGTTGGCAAGATATAACATATCAGCCGCGAACAACGATAAATTCGCAGGTACTCGCCGACTTTAGTGCCGAAATATTATCCGAGATTGAGCAGGAAGCACTTTGCGCCTCCCCCGGGCAACTCGACCTCTGGGTCCTCTACACCTATGGCGCATCTAATGGGTCGGGTTCTGGACTAAACTCGTACTTGAAGTCCCAACAGTCGAAGTGATTTTCCAGGCCATGTGGTTTCCCGAAATGACCAACAACGAGGCCGGACATGAGGCCGTAATTGTACGACTGAAACTTGCCCTCAAATAAGGTGCACGACGAATCGCACTCAGATGTGACTCACAATTCATCTTTAACCAAGTTACTGGGACTTTCCAAATCAAGAAGCAAAAACTACAGAAATATCGGGCAGAAATCTATAAACTACTGCCAGAATTCGATAAGTGCCGAATCAACCAGATACCACGAGCGCAAAATATCATAGCAGATGGCCTCGCCAAACTGGTAGCAGCGACAAAAAATATCATCAAGGTGGTCACCCTCCTCCACTCATCAATAAACCAAATTGAGGTACATTTTATAAATTTAACTTGGGACTGGCGCAACCGCATCATGACATATTTACAGGAGGGAACACTCCCGCAAGAAAAAAAGGAAGACAAAAAGATTTGAATGCATGCGGACGGGTATAGCCTCATAAATCACGACCTTTACAAGAGAATGTTCGGCGGCCCATTAGCAAAATGCCTAGGGCCAAATCAAACAAGGCATGTGCTCGAATAAGTACAAGAGGGTCACTGTCGTGTCCATACGGTCAATTGAGCCCTCAGCAGATGCTTCATTCGACAGGATATTACTGGCCCACTATGAAAAGGGAAGCCGCGAATTACGCACTATGTGACCATTGCAAAAATTATGCACCTATGATACACCAAGCAGGCAAACTCATTCACTCTGTCACTTCACCATGGCTGTTTATCAAATGGGGAATGGACATCGTTGAACCCCTCCCAGCAGGGCGAGGTAAGACACATTTCCTTTTAGTTTTAACTAACTACTTTTCCAAATGTGGTGGAAGCAGGTGCATTCGCCCAAACACGCGAACAAGAAGTCATCACGTTCATATGGAAAAACATTATATTCCACTTCGGCATCCCCAAAAAAATCAGTTGTGACAACGGACCCCAATTCACCGGAAAAAAAAAGGATTGAGATCTTCGAAAAATGGCGCATCAAGTGAATACTCTCCACGCCATACCATCCCCCAAGAAATGGTCAAGCCAAATCCTCAAACAAAACAATATTTAATATCATGAAGAAAATGCTTGAGGACCCCAAAGGGCTATCGCCGGGAATGCTACCAAAGGTATTATGGGCCTACCACACCACACCAAAAACAAGCACAGGAGGAAAGCCATATTCATTAGTCTACGGTACTGACGTCATTATATCCGTTGAGGTTAGAGAACCTAGACTGAGATACTTCAATGAAAGCAGACTAAACAACAACGAGAACAGAAAACAAGACCTCGACAAAGTAGAAGAACGCAGAGACATGGCTCATGTAAGGATGGTAGCCCAAAAACAACAAGCGGAAAGGTACTACAACAAGAAGGCCAAAATACGACCACTCAAAGTCGGGGACTATGTCCTCAAGGCCAAAACACAAGCCACCGAGGACCCAACAGAAGGAAAACTAGGAACCAATTGGGAAGGACCGTACAAAATCATAGCAGCGGAAAGAAAATGGGAATTCCAATTAGAAACATTGGAAGAAAAACTACTACAAAACAACTTGAATGTCGCCCATCTCAAAAACTTCAACTTCTTAAAAACGACGTCATCCAAGTCGTACTTTTTTCCCTCACCCGGGTTTTGTACCAATTGGGTTTTCTCGGGGAGGTTTTTAGTGAGAAGATGAGGGGGACATCTTGAGTTCAAAGTATAATTCATCGCCATGCCTGCTGAAGACCTCTCTAAGCCGAACAATGAAGGGACTAGATACAAGGAAACTTCTCCAATATATGTATGAAACCGACATGTACAATACTCCAGCAAATGAAATAAAGCAACATTTTACTCTCTGTTAATCGTCTTTTGCAATCTAACATTCGACTTCGCTCGAATTACAATGGGTAAACATTCTGACCAACTCAAAATAACACCCCTACGGCCAAAGGCTATCGCCAAATGAAATAATCGACATCGCTCGAATTACAACGGGTTAACATTTCGACCAACTCAAAATAACACCCCTACGGCCAAAGGCCATCGCTAAATGAAATAATCGACCTCGCATGAAGTACAACGGGTCAACATTTTGACCAACTCGAAATAACACCCATGCATCCAAACGCCATCACTAAACGAAATATTCGACCTCGCTCGAATTACAACAGGTTAACATTTTGACCAACTCAAAATAACACCCCTACGGCCATAGGCGATTGCTAAACAAAATTTTCGCCATCGCTCAAATTACAACGGGTTAACATTTCGACCAATGCAAAATAACACCCCTACGACCAAAGGCCATCACTAAATGAAAAGATTGTCCTCGCTTGAATCATTTAATATTCGACGTCGCACAGATTACTTGACAATCCAACGTCGCCCAAATTATTCTATACAACCTTGTTCGAGTTACTAATATCCACGATCATCTACGTCAAAACATCACACGAGGCTAAAAATCCTGGGACCCCCCTCCCAACATACAAAAATAACAATTCAGAGGTACACAAAAAAAATGTAATTGTTCCATTACAACTGAAATATTACAAAAGTTTTTTTTACAAAGGGCTCAAGGACGCTCTCACAAAATTAGCAAACGAAAAATAAATACAGCAAAGTCCTATGCCAAATCATACCCCATGGCATACTCCTTATTATACCAAGATAGGAGGCGAGTATGTCCGACATATCATCATCATCAACATCTTCCCTACTGTTAGAAATAACGCTCTACGCTAGGGGGGGGTGAATAGCGTATTAATAAAATTTGGCGTTTTCTTGCGGAATTTAAACTTTGCAGGAAATAAACAAATGCAGTAAAAATAAATTACACCACGATATATACTGGTTGGCCACACTTTGTGGTTAGTCCAGTCCCCGAGAGACTCTCTCGAGATTTCCACTAACAACCTTGTCAAGCTTAAGGTGCCCAACAAACCTTTACACTTGAGACTTGAATCACACAAATCTCAAACACTTGCTCGGAGGTTCCTCACCTCAAAGACTTCAACTTGCTCGGAGGTTCCTCACCTCAAAGACTTCAACTTGCTCGGAGGTTCCTCACCTCAAAGACTTCAATTTGCTCGGAGGTTCCTCACCTCAAAGACTTCAATTTGCTCGGAGGTTCCTCACCTCAAAGACTTCAATTTGCTCGGAGGTTCCTCACCTCAAAGACTTCAATTTGCTCGGAGGTTCCTCACCTCAAAGACTTCAATTTGCTCGGAGGTTCCTCACCTCAAAGACTTCAACTTGTTAAGCTTCCGGGTGCCTAACGAACCTTTACAACTTGAGAACTTGATACAACACAAGCCTCAACCAACCCGCTTAAGGAAACCTATCCCTAAGACTTTACAAGAAGAAATATAACACTCCTTCTTACTACAAGTGTTTAACAAGAACACTCTTTTACTCACTTTACAAGAACTCTCTCAAAGAGTGGATTATGAGTACAAAATATATTGCTCAAGAACACAACAACTCAATCAATAATCTTGGCTCTCAAAAATAATGTAAGATATGAAATTTTGAATCACAAGAATGTAATGTATGCTTTGTACTTTTTCTGCAGTGTTGTTGTGTTTAAAAAATGATTTTCAGAGAGTGTTTTATAGAGAAAATGGAGCAATAGACCGTTGCTTTTAGTTCCAGAAAACGCTCCTGAAAATCTGCCTGACAATCGATTGTTGATATTACACAATCGATTGTTGGATTAAAATTTCAACAGACAAATTCCTTAAAATCCGGTTAAAAAGATTTCTGTTGAATTTTAAAAAGAAGACAATCGATTGTTGACTTCAGACAATCGATTGTTGTTCAAATATCCAAAATATTTCTGGCAACTTTTTGACTAAAAGATTGAGTAAAGATTATACCATAAATAGATAAAGCTGTTGGAAAAAGTCCGTTTGGAAATATCACTGAGCACAATCGATTGTTAAATAGTGACAATCGATTGTTCTTCATTTTTGAAGATTTTGAAAACATTCTGTAAGTTGTCCAAAACTTTGAGACTAAGTATAAAATCTGACAATCGATTGTTGAACAGTGACAATCGATTGTTGCTTCAAAAATGATTTCAAACGAAGTTTCAGTCTCAAGACAACATTTTAAAAACTAAGTATAGAACTTGACAATCGATTGTTTCTTCAAGACAATCGATTGTTAAACCCAATTTTCTCAAAACGAGTTTAAAAATCATTTTGGCAAATATGCAACTTATTTCTTTAAAAACTTATGATGCATGATTTTATGAAAATCATTTTAGGTGAGAGCCAATATTAGAAATAAGTCGTTGAGTCAAGATTACAAATTAAGACCTACTCAACAGTTGATTGCATCTTCTATTCTTGAACGCGTACTATCCATCTTGTACTTGGACTGTTATTGTTCCATCACCGATGCTTGGCTCAATGTTTGGCATTTATCAAAACCTACATGAATCAACACACGTTAGTTCGAGAACGTGTTTCTTACACCTACCAGGCGTACCGGAGTCGTAACAATAAGCCTCCCGAGATGCACGTGCTTTAACACGCATATCCCAAAGTTGCCTCGGAAACCTTCACATCTGTGTGCAACGACTTGTACATGTCAATTTGAACCTCGGCGTGGACCCATATCTCATATGAATCACGCAGTACGATGGGATTAGCCGAAGCATGAGACATAGAGGGTTGCCACTACCGTCGCACTTCCTCCGCCTTCAAAGCAGCAACTTATCATTCAACACAGACTACTCCGCGTCTAGATCTAGGATATATTCATCAAACCTTGCTACCTTGAGCGTGGACGTCTCTATCTTATTGTCCTGCTTAGATCTACAAATACATAGGGCATATTCCAAAGTCGCTACCTTAGAGATTGCAGTCACCCTGCCCCTTTCAGCATGAGCCAAGCCATCAGCCTTAACACTCACCTCGCCCCTCAGATCGACAACTTTTTCCTCCTTTTGATCAAGATAAGCAGTATGGCCAACCGTGCTTGAAGGTCGGCAATCTTAGCCATCACCCCTTTGTGTTGAAACACGTTCTCAAGTCGCTAAAACTAAACGTGTGTTCATTTCTGTAGGTTTTGATAAATGACAAACCGACGCGCATGGAACATCGACATATGCCAAAGTCCAAGAACATTAGAAACAAAGAGCAAGATCAAGAATATCAACAAAGTTATAAATGAGTCACTTTATAGTGTGATCTTGATCCGACAACTTATTCAAGTCTTGGCTTCTCTCGTAAAATCATTTTCATGCATCGTTGAGTTAAACCAAAATGATTTTCAAACATTTTCATTTTAGCCAAAATGATTTTCAAACATGTTTTTCAAATCTGGACATAAATAATCGATTATGTATTTGTTATAATCGATTATGTTAAGACAGTGTTACCCGAAATTTTCAAGAAAGCAATATAATCGATTATGTCTTACTTATAATCGATTATGTTAAGCAGTGTTAAACCGAAATTTTCAAGACAGCAATATAATCGATTATGTCTTACTTATAATCGATTATGTTGAGACAGTGTATAACCGGATTTTCAAAGCAACAAAATAATCGATTATACGAGATAGCATAATCGATTATTCACTGACCATTGCCAAAGTATTTTTAAAACGCTGAAATATAATCGATTATACACAAGGCAATAATCGATTATGCTTGCACAGAATCTGCATCCGATTTTTTAAAGTTAATAGATAATCGATTATGCAACTTGAACAATCGATTATTCTGCTCAAAATCCGCATATGATTTTTGAACGATCTGCAGATAATCGATTATGCAGATCATATAATCGATTATGCAAGCACAAAATCAGCAATAAGTGATTGGCAATTAAGCAACGGTCTTGGTGACTTTGAGCACTATAAATACACCTCTAATTCATGTTTTTAAACACAACAACTGATTATAATTCTTGCATAAAGCTTACATACTCTTCTCTCATCATTTCATATCTATTTCATAATTTTTGAGAGCCAAAATTCTTGAATAAATTGTTGTGTTCTTGAGCATATTATTTTTACTCATATCTACTCTATAAAGAGAGTCTTGTCTTGAGTGCTAAGTGTTTGTACACACTTGAAGGGATATTAAAATCCCTTGTTGTAAGAAGGAAAGGTAGTTCCTTGGTTTGAAGTCTTGAGGTGCAGTATCCTCGAGCAGGTTGAAGTCTTGTAGAGTGTATATCTACGAGCAAGTGTAACGGTTTGTTAGGCACCCGTAAGCTTAACGAAGTTAGTGTAAAACTCGAGAGAGTCTCTCGGGGACTGGACTAACCATACGTTGTGGTGAACCAGGATAAACTTGGTGTGTTCTCTCCTTACTTCTTTATTTACCGCACTTATTTTACTCCTGCAATTTTAATTCCGCAAATTTACATTGTTTTTATTATAACGCTATTCACCCCCCCCCCCCCTCTAGCGTTAAGCGTATATTCTAACAATTTGTATCAGAGCCATACTCTCTGAAAGACTTAACAGTTTGAGAGAAACTTTCCATGGCTTCTACTCGTAGTGTTTATGCAGGGCTAGGTGAAGGACAATGCTTCACAAGGCCACCACTATTCGATGGAAAAAACTATACTTACTGGAAGGAAAGGATGAGAATATTTATCCAATCAAATAATTTTCTACTGTGGAATATTATCAAGAATGGAGAGCAAATTCCAACCAAAAAGGTAGAAAATGAAATGGTGCCAAAATCGGAAGATGAGTATGACGCAGACGATATTAGAAAGGTGGAGAACAACGCAAAAGCGATCAACATGATGTACTGTGCTGTAAATCCCGATGACTATCGGAAAATCTCATGTTCCACCACGGCTAAGCAATTGTGGTATAAATTGGAAATTACCTACGAAGGTACGGACCAGGTAAGAGAAGCTAAAATAGATTTTCTAACCCATAAATATGAACTTTTTTATATGAAGGAAAACGAGAAGATAGATGATATGTTCGAACGATTTTTCAAAAATCGTTAATGATCTTCATGCTCTTAAGAAGACCTTCACGGATAGGGAACTTGTCCGTAAAATTCTTTGAAGTCTCACTCCGGAATGGCGCTCCAAAGCCGACGCTATTCAAGAGTCAATCGGCATTACAAATGTCACAATCAACGAGCTTAGAGGTAATCTCAAAACCTATGAATCTGCTATTCTTAACCCTCCTTTGGATGACCAAAGGAAACGAAGAATCGCCCTTAAAGCAAGCACGGCTCAACCTCAAAATAATGAGGATTCAAGCGACGAAGATAACGAGTTCGGACTCGTTATTAAGAAATTTCACAAGTTCATGCAAAAGAAGTATGAATGAAAAGGTAAGCAACAAGGAGACCAATTAAAGTGCTATGGATGCGGAGAAATCGGGCATATCAAATCAAATTGTCCAAATACCAAAAAGGAGAAGAAACCCGTCAAGAAACAAAGAGCATACATCTCTTGGGGAGGCGACTCCGGAGACGAATCAAGTGATGGAGAAGGAAACGAGACCACAAACTTGTGTCTTATGGCACACGAAGAAACTCAAAATGAGGTATGTACCACTTCTAAGAACTATTTCACTTTAGAAGAAATGCAAGATGCATTTGATGAGTTGTATAAAGAGTTTATTAGCGCTTCTAAATCTATAAAGGATTTAAGAAAACAAAATTCTTCAAAAGAAAAGGATTTTGAAAAACTAACTCTTGAAAATGAGAAATTAAAAGAGGAAAACAAGTTTTATGGCAAAAGAAGCGCTGATAAACCCGAAAGCTCAAATAAGGATTGTACTTCTTGCAAATCTCTAAAGGAAGAAGTAGAAAGTCTTAGAAGCACTTTGCACAAATTCAATTCTTCACACAAAAATCTCAATGAAGTGCTTGTAAATTTGAAATCCACTAACCACGGTATAGGCTTTAAACACGAGCCAAAAGAAAAAGTTGAGTCCATTCCTAAACCACCTAAGACTCAACTTAGGCAAAATAAAATAAATGTCAACACTCAACCTAGAAATTTTAATCCTAGAATTGCAACTCATCCTAGAACAAATGCTAGAAGAAATATTGGCATGTATAGACCACCTAGACAAGATTTTCGAAAACTACATCAAAACTATATTCCTACAAATAGAGTGAATATTGGCATGTATAGATCACCTAGACAAGATTTTCGAAAACCACATCAAAACTATACTTCTAAAAATAGAGTGAATAAATTTAGACCCCCAAATTATTATCATCCTAGAAGAATGCACAATCCAAATGTCATTTGTCATTATTGCAATAAAATTGGACATATTGCTCCCGCATGCTTCACTAGACATAGACATTTCACTGCAGGTCAATCACACCACCATTTTGCACCTAACACACAAGGACCCAAAATGGCTTGTGTACCAAAATCACGTTAATTTGTTTTGTAGGTGTGTTTGAAGGTATCAAGTGTACTTTGGTACCTTGATAGTGGATGCTCCAAACATATGACCGGAGATGCATCAAAATTCCTTCAACTAAAACCCACCGAAGGAGGATATGTTATTTTTGGAGACAATAACAAAGGAAAGATTATTGGCATTGGATCTATCGGTAAGGACGAATCCTCCTCCATTAAGCATATTTTGCTAGTTAAAGGTCTTAAACATAATCTCTTGAGCATAAGTCAATTATGTGACAAGGGAAATCTTGTATTGTTTGACTCCGAAGAATGCTTAGTTATTTTAAAATTATTCTTCGTGGTATTAGAATGGATAATATCTACATGGTTGATCTTGAAAATTCTTCATCAAGTTATGTGAATTGTCTTTTGAGTAAAGAAGACGACATGTGGTTATGGCATCGTAGAGTAGCTCATGTAAATATGAATCTTTTAAACAAACTAGTTTCACAATTTAGTAATTGGTCTTCCAAACATGAAATTTGAAAAAGACTCTACTTGTGATTCATGTCAAAAAGGGAAACAAACAAAAGCCTCTTTTAAATCCAAAAATGTTGTTTCAACCACTAGACCTTTACAACTTCTTCACATGGATCTTTTTGGACCATCTCGTGTTGAAAGTCTTGGTGGAAATCTTTATGCTTTTGTAATTGTTGATGACTACTCTAGATTCACATGGACGTTATTTCTTGCTCATAAAAGTGATGCCTTTCATGCTTTTAAAAGTTTTCTTAAACGTGTTCAAAATGAAAAGAACACAACCATCACTTCCATAAGAAGTGATCATGGGGGAGAGTTCGATCACAATCTCTTCGCGGATTTTTGTGACGAACTCGGTATTGAACATACCTTTTCGGCTTCACGTACACCACAACAAAATGGAGTGGTGGAACGTAAAAATCGATGTCTCGAAGAGATGGCTAGAACCATGCTCGATGAGGCTAAGATTTCCAAAAAATTTTGGGCGGATGCCGTGAGTACCGCGAGCTATGTTTTAAACAGAGCTGTCATATGACCGATACTCATAAAAACTCCCTATGAACTCTATAAGGGAAGGAAACCAAATCTTTCCCATCTTAGAGTCTTCGGTTGTAAATGTTTTATTCACAACAACGGAAAAGATAACTTGGGAAAATTTGACGCGAAATCTGATGAAGGAATTTTTCTTGGTTACTCATCGCGTAGCAAAGCATATAGAGTTTTCAATAATCGAACCAAAACTGTTGAGGAATCTCCTCATGTAGTATTTTGTGACAATGATGCTCGCTTGGCGAGAAAGGATTCTTGTGTTGATCTCGCAGATGCTTTAAAGAAAATCAATCTTCAAGACGAGGTACAAAAGGAGGATCCAAAGGAAGTTCAAGATGAAGTCATGGAACAACCTTCAGAAGAAGTACCACCACAAGAAGAAGAATCGATGATGCCTAAGGCTTGGAGGACGTCTAAAGACCATCCTCTTGACAAGGTAATTGGCAACATCGAGAAAGGGGTAAGTACACGAAATCTTCTTAAAGACACCGTAGGGCATATGGCTTGTGTTTCTCAAATAGAACCTAAAACCATTTCCGAAGCAATTGGGTATGAGCATTGGACCTTGGCAATGCAAGAGGAGCTTAACAAATTCAAACGTAATGATTTTTGGGAATTGGTGCCAAGACCCGATAATCACACCATAATTGGTACGAAATGGGTTTTTCGGAATAAATTAGATGAAAATGGTATAATCACTAGAAACAAAGCTAGGCTAGTTGCTAAGGGATATAATCAAGAAGAAGGCATTGATTATGAAGAAACCTATGCACCCGTTGCACGCCTAGAAGCCATTCGTTTATTACTTGCTTTTTCATCATCTATGAATTTCAAATTATTTCAAATGGATGTCAAAAGTGCCTTCCTCAATGGGTTTATTCAAGAGGAAGTGTACGTTGAACAACCCCCGGGCTTTGAAGACTTTAAATCTCCCGATCATGTCTTCAAGCTTAAGAAAGCGCTATATGGACTTAAACAAGCTCCTCGAGCTTGGTACGAGCGTATAAGCAAATTTCTTTTGGACAATGAGTTCGAAAGGGGGAAAGTTGACATTACACTGTTTATCAAAAAGAAAAACAATGACATTCTATTAGTTCAAATTTATGTCGATGATATTATTTTTGGTGCTACTAATGATTTTTTATGCGAGGAATTCTCTAAGTTAATGACTAGTGAATTTGAAATGTCAATGATGGGTGAGCTAAACTTCTTCTTGGGGTTGCAAGTGAAACAAATGAAAGAAGGAAATTTCATTTGTCAATCTAAGTATTGCAAGGAGTTGCTAAATCGTTTTGAAATGAGCAACGCCAAAGCAATGGCCACTCCAATGAGCACATCCGACCATCTTGACAAGGATGAGAAAGGTAAAGAAGTAGACACCAAGAAGTATCGAGGTATGATCGGATCCCTTCTCTATCTTACTGCTAGTAGACCGGACATCATGTTTAGCGTGTGTTTATGCGCTCGATATCAATCATGTCCGAAGGAATCGCACCTAACTGCGGTAAAACGGATAATGAAGTATCTTATTGGAACTATAAATGTGGGACTATGGTATCCCAATGGTTCTTCTTGCCAACTTGTTGGCTATTCCGATTCCGATTTTGCGGGTTGCAAATTGGACCGCAAGAGCACTAGTGGCACTTGCCATTTGCTCGGTAGCTCTCTAGTTTCTTGGCTTAGCAAGAAACAAGTAAGTGTTGCGTTATCCACAACCGAGGCTGAATATGTAGTCGCGGGGAGTTGTTGTGCTCAAATCCTTTGGATGAAACAACAACTCTCGGATTATGGTCTTAGTATTGATCATGTTCCTCTTCGATGTGATAATACTAGCGCCATAAGCTTGACGAAGAATCCTATTCTTCACTCAAGAACGAAACACATAGAAATTAGACATCACTTTATAAGAGATCACGTTCTCAAGGGCGATATCGAAATTGAATTTGTTGAAACCAAAAATCAATTGGCCGACATCTTCACAAAGCCTTTAGAGAAAGAGTCCTTTTTCCGCATTCGTAGTGAACTCGGAATTCTTGACTCCACGATGATCTAATTCATGCATTGCATTTTTATTTAAATAATTACTGACTTGAGCGTCGGAGGCGCCTAATTCTTTTTTGCAGGTATCGCCCCAAAGACAGGGGGAACTTTTGGGCACTGGTACCAAATAATCGATTATTGACTAAGAACAATCTATTATTTCCAACATCTCGGTTTGCAGGAATTTGGCAATAATCGATTATCATATATTACTAATCGATTAAGTTGAGATTCAGTGTTACAGGTTTTATAATAATCGATTATTTAGTGCTGCATAATCGATTACCTTTTACCGTCTCGGCTTTTCGTCATACACTGGACTGAAATAATCGATTATCATATTAACCAAAATCGATTATTCCCCGAGTCTGGACCCTCATAATACTTTCTGTCTTCAAATAATCGATTATCTCCTATCGCATAATCGATTTCTTCTCTGACTACAATTCAAAATATTGGCAATAATCGATTATTCAGCCTCCATAATCGATTAGCAACGGTCCGTGCTTTTAATTTTGTTACCGTTTTTGGCCGTTTGGCTTATGAAATCTGCAGCTTTTTTGGCCCATAAATGCCTCACTTCTTCAATTCTATAAATAGGTGTGTTCATCCTTCAAATTTCTCACTTCAAACTTCACTCTTAGCTTCAAACAATCTTCAAAAGCCCTCAAACTTTCTGTAACAGCTCTCCCTCCTCCATAAAAATGACGGGAAAGAATTCCAAACGCGCTCATTCCGGCAAACATATTGCCTCCTCTTCCGCCGCTCCTCCACCCGTTTTTCACTATAAAGACGGCTCTTATTTGCGCTTTGATACTCAACCCGAACTCCTTCGATTCATTGAAAAATTTGAGAATCGAGAAATCCTTCCGCCTCGTTTCTCAACTACTCGATATCTTCGAAATAGCGCACCCCCATCAACAGAAAATATTCTTATACAAAGCCAACTCATTGACTTTCTATATCTTCAAACTCCTTACATTCACCCTGCTCTAATCCGTGCCTTCTATTCAAATCTACAGAAGGACGAAGATGGTGACCTTGTCACTAACATCAATGGAGTTCCAATTTTTGTAAATGAGGAAAACTTGCAACTCCTCACTAACCTTCCACGAAATGGTGAAGACATATCTCTCTACACTAGAGAACAAGGCGCTTTATTTGATGAACAACTTCTTTTCCACCAAATTGGTATTGGCGACTGTCCGGAGAATCGTCGCCCAACCATTACGCACATGCTCCCCGAATATCCTCTAATATTTTATTTCATCACCCGAGTTCTCAAACCCCGCAAATTCAATCATACCACTCTCTCTCATGAGGACTCAAAACTCTTGCATGCAATCATCACCGGGGCTCGCATCAATTGGTGCCAGTTCGTCATGACTCACATGTATGATGCAATTGGGGACGATAAGCCACTCCCATATGCTTTTCTCATAATGGCTATTTTTGAAGCCTCCGGTATCGACACCTCCGTCGGTCCTAACAAAAAGGCAAAAAAGCATTGGGAAAATTCAAGAATCTTCATTTCCCAATATTGATGAACATCCTCCTCCTCCTCCTACTCAAATACGTCGTCCTCAAGCTCCTACTCTTCAAACCATTTCGGACCAACTTGCTTCTTTATCAACCTCAGTGAATCGTATTGATCAAAACGTCACTCGCTTGACTTATGAGCTTCATGGGTACTTTGATCATGTCAACTATCCATATGCCCAAATTGTTCTTCCGGATGGTGTGCCGGATGCCGAGCCGGATGTTAATAATGACAATGAATAATAAATTTTTTAATATGTATCGGTTGAATTATATTCTGTCTATTTTTTTTTTGCATTCTCATGTACGTTTAATATTTTTAATGAAAGTTCATTATTTTTGCTAATGTCAAAAGGGGGAAGAATAAGGGCTATGCACACTAATACATATTGGCATAAATTGAGGGGGAACTTATACTTATCCTATGCATATCCCGATATTGGTTTGCCATTATCAAAAAGGGGGAAATTGTTGAAATACGTTCTCAAGTCGCTAAAACTAAACGTGTGTTCATTTCTGTAGGTTTTGATAAATGACAAACCGACGCGCATGGAACATAGACATATGCCAAAGTCCAAGAACATGAGAAACAAAGAGCAAGATCAAGAATATCAACAAAGTTATAAATGAGTCACTTTATAGTGTGATCTTGATCCGACAACTTATTCAAGTCTTGGCTTCTCTCGTAAAATCATTTTCATGCATCGTTGAGTTAAACCAAAATGATTTTCAAACATTTTCATTTTAGCCAAAATGATTTTCAAACATGTTTTTCAAATCTGGACATAAATAATCGATTATGTATTCTTATAATCGATTATGTTAAGACAGTGTTAACCGAAATTTTCAAGACAGCAATATAATCGATTATGTCTTACTTATAATCGATTATGTTAAGGCAGTGTTAAACCGAAATTTTCAAGACAGCAATATAATCGATTATGTCTTACTTATAATCGATTATGTTGAGACAGTGTATAACCGGATTTTCAAAGCAACAAATAATCGATTATACGAGATAGCATAATCGATTATTCACTGACCGTTACCAAAGTATTTTTAAAACGCTGAAATATAATTGATTATACACAAGGCAATAATCGATTATGCTTGCACAAAATCTGCATCCGATTTTTTCACGTTAACAGATAATCGATTATGCAACTTGAACAATCGATTAGTCTGCTCAAAATCCGCATATGATTTTTGAACGATCTGCAGATAATCGATTATGCAAATCATATAATCGATTATGCAAGCACAAAATCAGCAATAAATGATTGGCAATTAAGCAACGGTCTTGGTGACTTTAAGCACTATAAATACACCTCTAATTCATGTTTTTAAACACAACAACTGATTATAATTCTTGCATAAAGCTTACATACTCTTCTCTCATCATTTCATATCTATTTCATAATTTTTGAGAGCCAAAATTCTTGAATAAATTGTTGTGTTCTTGAGCGTATTATTTTTACGCGTATCTACTCTATAAAGAGAGTCTTGTCTTGAGTGCTAAGTGTTTGTACACACTTGATGGGATATTAAAACCTCTTGTTGTAAGAAGGAAAGGTAGTTCCTTGGTTTGAAGTCTTGAGGTGCGGTATCCTCGAGCAGGTTGAAGTCTTGTAGAGTGTATATCTACGAGCAAGTGTAACGGTTTGCTAAGCATCCGTAAGCTTAACGAAGTTAGTGTAAAACTCGAGAGAGTCTCTCGGGGACTGGACTAACCACACGTTGTGGTGAACCAGGATAAACTTGGTGTGTTCTCTCCTTACTTCTTTATTTACCGCACTTATTTTACTCCTGCAATTTTAATTCCGCAAATTTACATTGTTTTTATTATAACGCTATTCACCCCCCCCCCTCTAGAGTTAAGCGTATATTCTAACACTTTGCTCACCTCAAACTCGTCCTCATTGGCCGTAATAGATTCCTCAAGTTCGTTACATCGGGAAATGGCCTCCATCATCTCTTTGTCCTGCTCTTTCAAATTTTTATCTTTTTGCGCCAACTCTTCCTCCTTCTACCTAAGCTAGTCATGGAACAGCTGAAAATTGCTATCCTGAGTGAAGACATTGGCCAATGCAAGATGCTTCATGTGGTACTCCTTGTATTTAGAGGCCACTTTCCCAAAAATGGATTCTCTCTGCTCATCCACTCGATCGCGTTCGATCACCATGATTAGAATCTAACATTCAAAGGAAAGAATGTCGGCTTAAGTGGATTACGTATACAAAACGAATTCAAAAACAAAAGGAAGAGATAAAAGAACTTAACCGCAAAGCCATGCCAAAAATACCCGTGATAACTTTATATTACTCATCGCCATAAGAACCGCGCTCTCGGAAGCAACACACAAAGGGGCAAACAACTATGATTCCTACTCACAATTCGCCAACAAGTCGTAATCCACATCGATGACTATGTGTTGGTCAGGACCCTCCGTACTCACTTCCACATGAGTACGCCACTCTAACAAAGCTCGCACATTTTTAGGGTTAACGTTCGAACATGAACCATCGTCCTAGGCACACACAACTCCACCCCCTCCGATAGCAGATGATGTGCCAACCTCATAGATCGTACAGATCCCCCGCCTTGACATATCCCTTCGGCCCTGGGGGACCTCCCTGCTAAAATGGCATCTGCCATAAAAATGACACTTGTGCCTAACCTTGGCAAAGACGTGACTCCCGAAGCATCAATTCTATTCTTTTTAAGATTGATAGCGATGGCCTTCCCGAGCTCCACCCTTCTCCTTTCCTCGACGGTGATTCTTCCCCATTTGAGGTCTCATCCACAAGGTCGTAGAAAGTTTGAGAAGAGATCTCATCCCGTACAACGACGTCATAAGGAGCGTATCTTACTACTACAATTTGAGCACGATGTTCTCAGAAAAACTCAACTAAGGTAACTTGTATCCCCATTGATGCGACAACCTTGCGAAATGCGAGGACATGAGCCTTCTTGTCGCATAAAAAGATACACGTAGAAAGCACAATATCCCGATCTGTGGACCTCCACGAGGTCCCCCCCGCCAGAACCATCTTTACATGAGGAGGAATATCGTACGTAGAGTGGAGTTCATTTATATAAGATGGCCCAGTTTCAGAGATCACCGGAATGGGAGAAGAAGCAGGTTCCTTATGGAAATCATTCCTGGACATAGGGTTTCTTAGGAGTATCTCCTCTGTAGTGGGGAAACTATCCCCCTCCTCAACCGCTATGTCCTCGCCACCAGAAGAAGGATCCATGGATAATGAAGTGGCATCGAAAACTTCATCGTGTGCTCGATATGCGAGTCATCTTGGTAATATAGGGTATGTTGGTAAACCTATAATGAGGAACTAGTGACTGAACGAAAAGATGAGAAGCATAGATATGGAAACTGAGCTAAAGAATTGAGAAAGATAATCAATAGTGGAAATGTATACACGAGGAAAAAAATGGCTAAAAGTTTTTGAAGAAACAAAATCTTCACCTATTTATGGGGTTGGAGGGCACGAGAATCAAAGTAGAAGACTACCGATGGCGCTAAAACCAAAGCGACAAGAAATAAAGTACTGTCTCGGGAAGATACGTAATGATGACGCATGTGGTAGTGATGACATATCCAGATAAATACATCGATTAGGGTTCTATGGGACGTGTCAACCTCCTGGCCTTGGCTAAACCGGCACAATCAACAATCAAATTCTGCAACAGAAATGGATGATATCCGCTCCTCAAGGACGTGTAGGGCCACGACCTCAATAAGCAGAGGGACTAAGTGTATAGGTCCAAATTCGGCGACCATGGAAAGGAATAAGCAATACTTGGGACAAAGTCACTACAACACAACGACTGGCGGTTGTTGTGGCAAAGGACGGTGACCAGAGGCAGGTAGCTAAAATAAGATAGTTTCGGTAATTTAAACTTAGAAAGAGACAGAAAGAATATACCTTTTGAATATTGTTTATGTTGTATTTTTAGGAGTTTTTTGAGAATGTCCCTTATAAATAGGAGGAGATGGTAAACAAGAGAGGGATATGTCATTTTCAAGAGAATGCATTATAGAAAGAAAAGGGGAATATACGAAAAAGGTATCTGATTCACTTTAATCAAGCACACGATGTTTAGCTCTTGTTCATAAATCTCTAGATTCCACATTTATATTGGTTAGATATACCTTTACGTCATCAAAAAGAGAAGGCACACAATCACACGATCATTAGGTGAGAGTTATTTTCCATCATAACCATTGTCATTTCTCGCATTTATTACATCTTTAGGATATTATATGTTTCTGTCAATCACAACGTATTAAGTGAACCAATTAGCGATCTTAAATCATTGTCATCATTTTTGGAATCTTCACTCTATTTGATCTAAAGTTTATTAAGCTCAGCTGAGATCCACTCCATTAATTTATTACTAATTAATTTAGCATTTATTTGCTCAAATAGGTAGTATGTATATAGAACTTAGCCCTACCCCAAATATAGAGAGGTTATTTTCGATAGAACACTCAACCGAAGAACACAAAAAGAGATAATGATATTTTATACTTCAATACCACACACGAAGAGGGGGAGGGGTAATTTGTATGATGTCCAATTTTTCGCTGCATAGATTATAGAATGATATGGTTCTTCTATGTGTTGCTTATACTACTATTACGGAATAATAAATGTATAAAGTAAAGAACACAAGTATTTCTACGTGAAAATTAAAACAAACGGCTCAAAATGTGAAAAAATCACGACCTACTACCTAGCAGGATATTTTTCAATGTTTCACTGAATTACTGAGCAAAAATAGCATTTACAAAACCTAAGGATTAACGAGTGGTGGAGCCACTTTACATTTGACACCCCTTCACGGAAAAAATACATTATGTAGTTAAGTATATATATATATATATATATATATGTATTGACTCCCTTTAATTTTCTGGTATATTTATTTTTGTATATTTTGGCACCCTTTAATAAAAATTATGGCTCCGCTACTGGGATTAACTCTAACCCTTTGTGGCAATATCCTCAAGCAGTTGCGACAACTTCAAGTTAACTCTAACTTGAATACTACAGTTAGAGTACATAGAACAAATGCTTCTAGATAAAGTGGAAAGGTACAACACAAAAGTCCTACTACAATTGAACTAGAATAAAAGATAGAAACTCGGAGCTAGTTATTCGATCTAGTTCATATAGCTTTAGATATGCACACTTGAATCACACAGGAATTGCTTGCAAAAAGCCTTGCTATTTTGCTTAACTTTTGCATTTTTTTGCGTTACCTGTAGAAGAGAACAAACTTATATTTATTGAGTTAGTAGAATAGGATTAACTTGAGTTCTAATTCTATATTGTTCCTTGGTGGACGAGTTCTAGTTATCATAAACTTCTAATTTTTTCCTTATCTTGGATAGAGTTCTCTTCACGTAAGGAGTCCTGCTCCTTATCAAATATGCAACGTTTCCAGTATAACCATTTATGCTTATCTCCTTCACGTGTATGCCTTGTGCTCGAATTTTCCCATATATGTGTACACTATGTACGGACCTGGTTCATGATGTGTTTCTTTGACAATCATCAAAACAAACTTACTCAAGCCAACAGACAATAAATCAGTAACAGTAACAGAGACCAGAAAAATACCAATATCGTAAGTGTATAGGCCAAAAATATCTTTGATATAGGGATGTCATATCAGCACCATGATAGCCTTCGGCGGCTGCCACGTGCTATCAGTCGGGTCGCCACAAAGATTCGCCCCGATCAAAGTAGCCTCGAAGCAATGAAGAGTACAGTTAGTGAGTCAAGAAGGATCAAGGTCGTGAAGTCGTCGTAGTTCAAGGTCGAGGTCGAGCACCCATGACAGAGTTATAACAGCTAGTTTTAAGATATAATATAATAGAGAAATTCTGGCAGGTATTCTTTGCATATGTACTATTAGGGTTTCTAGGAACATGTTCCCTATAAATAGAGAGAGACACAATGATAATGGGGATGAGATTTTTGATTTGTAAAAAGCATATTGACTTTATAAAGAGAATCTGGTCCTATTACAAAGATACAAAAATAACCTTGCTAATAATATCCTTATTAGCATTTCCACTGGATCCAAAAATAAATTAAGTGTTCAAAGGGTTATCAATCATTCATTAGTGTCAGAGGAAATATCCACAGATTTCATCCTTTTTTTCGGGTGACTCACATATTTTTATTTATTTAAATGCCGTTCATTCTTATTTATTATCATTTAATGTGCTACCCATCTTTTGGACTATCGACACTGTTATTGTTGTTTATATTCATTGCCATCTAAACTAAGACACAAGTCACCTATCATAAAATCTATAGCTTTGTCTTTAGGTGACTGTTATTAATTAAGATTGACTCTTCTATATTTAAATTTAATTGGTTAAACCAAAATCTATATTTTTAGTCAAATAATAAAAATCAGAAAATAAAGAAAAAATTAATAGCAATAACCAATAATAATGACACGATATTTTAAAAAACTGACAAATAGTACGAACATAATCGATTATCTTCCATTATAGGCATTTCCAATTAAATACTAGAATTAAGAAAAGTTTTATTTTGCCGCCAATTACAATAAAAAAGTAAAAGAGATCATTTGATATGTTACTTTTTATAACGATGATGTTTGCCATCATCTTACATACATCTCAAACTAATTTATCATATATTCATCCGTATGAATATCATGTAACAATGTTCATTAGAATGGAGACGAGTGAGACAAATTAACTTATCCAACGTTTTCTTTAGTAATTTCAAACGATATAATCCTATACAAGCTCCTAGAATAATGTCCATCAAATAGTTTTTAATAAACTTTGTTGTCGAATTTGTATTGAATAAAATTGTATTTAAGAAAACGTATCAAGACACGTAGATTGATTAAATGGTCAAAGAATTACAGCTAGTTAAGATGCACGAACTGCAACAGTTACGAGCAAATGACAGAAGAAGAGACACGGGTAGTTATTCAAATAACTCAGCATCCGTGACTATTAAAGTCATTTATATCCGAGGGTCAAAAGGAATGAATCTGACAATAGAAAAAAGTGCAGATACAACATTTAATGGGCATTAAATATGAAATACGTTAGGGAATTTGTATTGAATATAATGATTATGTAACGTAGTATTCAATGTCTTTAATTACTCATAATAGCCTTATTATGATTCATGCAAAACATATAGCTCCAAGATACCTATAAAAGGGAGACATCTGATCAATTGTGGACATATGAAATCATTGAAATATATTTTGGTTTACTTGTTTTCTCTTGAAATACTCTTTTGCTACTTAGATTATTTCTATTTATACATTCTTTTGATTATCAGTAATCCGTGTTCTTCTAAATTCTAGCTTTGATTAAAATTCTATTTTTTGGTTAAATAAATTGGTTTCGTTACCGGAAATTGATAATCTATTTTTCTCTCACTTAACTTTTCTTGTTGATCAACTATGTCGAACAACAATGACAACACTCGAGGAAACTAAGAAAACCAACAAAATCAGGGATATCCACATGATACTAAAACTTCGATTCCTACTCCACAAGGCTCTCTCCGACAATCTCGTGATGGAACCCTAATGGGTTTCAAATAAATGAGCATGCTCAATTTGCGAATGTTGAAGGTGTTGATATCGCTTTGCAAAAACTAATTGTTGCTCAGGTCGATAAAGTTGTTGAAGCGCTTGTTAACCAGTTACCTGTTGCAACCCCTGCACCAACTACAAATAATAATACTTTAGAAAACCCTCATTCCGGACTTGTTAACTCAGGCGGCGGAGGAACTCCTAATGAATCACAAGAGAGTAAACCAGGTAATGTAGTTAATTATGATTTACAAAACTTAGTCCTAACCTTGTAGAGACAACTCAAGGAGCAAAGTGAGCGCATAGAGCAGATACCTGGGGTACCACCCATAATCAAAGGAGTAGATATGGGTCGATACTCGTAACAACCCTGTAATCCAAATGCTGCTCCTCTTCTAGTTCCAAAAAAGTTCAAAATGCCTAACATTTAAAAATATGACGGAATGTCAGATCCACGAGACCACGTGATTGTATTCACGATGGGCGTAACAGGCAACGACCTGACTAAGCAGGTGATTGAATCTGTATTAGTCAAGTAATTTAGCGAAACACTCACTAAAGGAGCTCTCACATGGTACTCTCTTCTACCTGAAAATTTTATAATTTTTTTTGCTGAGCATGCAGATTCTGTCATTAAAGCACACTCGGGAGCTCAAAAGGTGAAAAACGAATGGAAGATATTTTCAAGATTAAGCAAGGGGACTCAAAATTGCTTAGAGAATTTGTGGACAGAATTCAGCATGAAATAATGACATTGCCACATGTACCTGTCAACTGGGAAGCTATAGCTTTCACAAGCAATTTGAATGAAAAAAGCTCGAAAGCTATGAGGAGACTCAAAGAAAGCCTTTGAAAAATTCTAGCTACAATGTGAAATGATGTTAATAACAGGTATAGCACGAAGCTAAAGATTGAGGAAGATACTGTACCACAATTTCAAAAAGAAGAAAATGTAAGTTCGAGACGTGTGGAGACCGAGAAAGATCCGGTAAAAATAGATACGAGCCTTACATGGGGCCTGCGAGAAAGGACTCACGATCAAGTAAGGATAATCAAAGGTACGATCATAGATCAAGAAACAGAGAATCAGTTTCTTCATAAAAATTCAGGAACGAGCGAAACAACTATGAGTCACGAGATGATGATACAAATTTAAAAGCAAGATTTGATGGCTATAACTTTAACGTCAGAACCTCCGAGCTCATAGCTGTTTTGAGAAGCATGCGAGATAAGGTTCGATGGACGAAGGAAATAAGATCGAATCCAAACAGACGCAACCCTGATCATTGGTGCGAGTTTCATAATGACCACCGACATAAAACAGCAGACTGCAGATTTTTACAAAGTGAAGTTGATCATTTATTGAAGCAAGGATATTTCACTGAGTTATTCAGTGAGAAAGGCAAGAAATCTTATATGAAGAATAGACAGGAGCCTCCAAAACCACCTTCCCCCAAAAGTACTATCAATTTTATAAGTGGAGTGAAGACATCAATGATATATTATACACGGCAGCAAACAAGATTTCAAAAATAACAATTACCCAAGGGAAACGGGTGCGGCACATCTTAGAAGAAGACAACATTACATTCAACGATGCAGATGCAAACGGCGTATTAATACCTCATAATGATGCACTAATAATATCTTTAATTGTATATGATACTAATGTAAAATGAGTTTTGATTGATCCAGGTAGCCCCGTGAACATTATTTTTGCAAGCCGCAGACAAAGTAATACCAAAGTCTCATACTCTATTTGGATTGGATAATTCCAGTGTGGTCACGAAAGGAGAGGTAGCACTCACCACATTTGCTAAAGGTGTCATCAAAAGTACAAAGTTTCAGGTAGTAGATATAGAGATGGCTTACAACATGATTATTGGGAGACCATGGATCCACGAAATGGATGCAGTAACTTCAACTTTGCATTAAGTTATTAAATTTCCATCTCCATGGGGAATATGTCAAATTCGTGGGGATAAATATACATCTAGGACAATCAACTCTGCTGCAGATACAAGCACAAGAAATGAAGGTAAATAGGAACCATAGAAGGCAGTTGATGTCATCACAACATAAACCTCAACTGAGCAAGGGAAAACAGATATAGACTCAAAACTTGATACCATTCAAGAACCAGAAGGGAATTAAAATATCAAAAGCACAATAGAGGAATTAGAGCCTATCGTGTTATTTGCTCAATGGCCTGATAGGAAAGTTTACGTCGGGGCTAATCTTAGCCAAGGTATAAGAGGTAAGTTAATTGAATTTTTGAAAACTAATATGGTCTGCTTTGCTTGGTCCCATTCTGACATGACAGGGATTCCACCAGAGGTGATGACTCATAAATTAAATGAAGATACTTCGTACCCTCCTGTCAAACAAAAGAAAAGAAAGCAAGGAACTTTCAAGAATCAGGTGATTCAAGAAGAAGTCCAAAAATTACTAAAAATTGGTTCCATTCGTGAGGTAAAGTATCCTAACTGGTTAGCTAATACTTTTGTGGTTCCAAAGAAGAATAGTAAGTGGCGAGTTTGTGTAGATTACACTGATCTTAATTAAGCTTGTCCTAAAGATTATTTTCCACCACCACAAATAGATCAATTGATTGATGCGACTACAGGTCATGAGCTATTAAGCTTTTTAGATGCATATTCAGGCTATAATCAGATTAAAATGGATCCAGGAGATGAAGAAAAAGCTTCATTCATAACAGACAATGAGGACTTATTGTTATAAGGTAATGCCATTTGGTCTAAAGAATGCAGGTGAAACGTATCAGAGGTTAGTTACCAAAATGTTTCAAGAGCATTTAGGAAAAAACATGGAAGTATATATAGATGATATGCTTATTAAAACTCACTATTCAAAGGAATAGGTATCACACTTATCTGCCACGTTTTCAATTTTAAGCAAATTTAATATGAAGTTAAACCCCGAGAAATGTGCATTTAGTATTGCATCAGGTATGTTTTTGGGTTTTCTTATTTATAACTATGGTATTTAAGTAAATCTTGCACAGATCAAGGCCATTGAAGAAATTCCCGATATACCTCCAAACAAGAAAGAAGTTCAAAGATTAACAGGGAGAATTTCAGCTTTAGGGAGATTCATTTCTAAGTCATCGAAGAAATGCTTTAAATTCTTCTCGGCCCCTAAAAATTAGGATCATTTTGAATGGAAGAATGTCAATAGGCACTCAGGAATTTGAAAACGTACTTCTCAAATCCACCTTTACTGGCAAAACCAAAGGCAGGGGAAAAACTACTTATTTACCTAGCTGTTTCAAAAGTAGCGGTAAGTGATGTTTTGGTCCAGGAGGAGCAAGATAAACAATACCCCATCTATTATATTAGTAAATCTTGGTTAGAAGCGGAGACGCAGTATCCCCAGTTAGAAAAACTTGCACTTGCATTAATCATGGCATCTAGGAAGTTAAGACCTTATTTTCAATGTCATCCTTTTGTTGTAGTAAGTGTCTATCCTGTAAAAAATATATTACATAAACATGAGTTATCAGGTAGATTGGCTAAGTGGGCTATAGAGTTAAGTGAATACGAAATCACATACCAACCTAGGACTTCTATAAAATCACAAGTATTAGCTAATTTCTTGGTTGATTTTTACCAACACATGCAATTTGAAGGAAAGAAAGAATTACAGGTGTTCAACGGAGCTAACCGAGGAACTTGGACTTTATTCGCTAATGGTTCATCTAACGTAAAAGGTGCAGGTTTAGGAATTGTTTTGGTACCACCTATGGGTAAAACCATTAGACAAGCTATTAAATGTAACTCCATAACTAACAATGAAGCGGAGTATGAGGCTGTGATTGCAGGTCTAGAATTGGCACGAGAACTTGGCATAAATCAGCTTACAATCAAGAGTGATTCACAACCGTGGTTAATCAAATGTTGGGGACTTATACTGCCAAGGAAACGAGGATGCAACAGTACCTAGAAATGGTACTGGAATTGATAAAGCAATTTCAAACTTGAAAAGTTACACAAATACCAAGGGGTGAAACTGTTGAAGCAGACTCTTCAGCTAACCTCGCGTTTCCGGCAGATGTGCCAAGCGATGCAAATGTCTTAGTTATACATTTATTTCATTCAGTTCTAGGCCCCAATAAGAATGAGGTAAATTTTCATAATTTAACTTGGGATTGGAGGAACGAGATTGTTATTTTTTTGCAGTATGGTACCATGCCTGATGATAAGAAGAAAGCTCATGCGCTTCAAAAAAATCTTGCTCATTATTTCTTAAAGCAAGGCAATTTGTATCGTAAAATGTTTGGTGGACCCTTAGCAAGATGTCTCGGACCTTCTCAATTGGAGTATGTCATGAGAGAGATTCATGAGCGGCATTGTGGGAATCACGCAGGAAGAAGATCATTGGTAAGAACCCTTATTAGAGCAGGCTATTATTGGCCTAAAATAGAAAAAGAAGGAGAAAGTTTCATAGCTAAATGCGATAAATGCAAAAAGTACGGCAACAATATGCATAGACCTGCAGAATTATTACATCCAGTAATCGCACTGTGGCCATTTATGAAATGGAGAATGGACATCGTGGGTCCGTTACCACAAGCAAAAGGACAGGTAAAATTTCTACTCATACTTACTGATTATTTTACTAAATAGGTAGAGACAGGTGCATTCAAACAGGTACGAGAAAAGGAATTCAAGGATTTCATTTGGAGGAATATCATATGCCGATTCAGTGTACCAAAAGATATTGTGTGTGATAATAGCCCTTAATTTATAGGAGCTCAAATCAATGAATTATTTCAAAGTTGGCAAATTAAAAGGATTATGTCTACACCTTATCACCCAGTGGGTAATGGGCAAGCAGAATCAACAAAAAAGGTTCTTATCAACAATCTAAAGAAGCGATTAGAGGAATCAAAAGGTAACTGGCCTGAAGTGTTACCTGGAGTTTTATGGGCATATCGTACAATTGCAAAAACAAGCATGGGAGAACACCGCTTTCATTAGTTTATGGAGATGAGGATCGAATTCCAGTTAAGATAGGTGAACCCAGTACACTGTTCATAGAGGTAACACAAGAATATAATGACGAGGAAATGTGGGTCAATCTTGACTTACTCGAAGGGAGGAGAGAAACTGCACTAATAAGAATGGCAGCACTGAAACAAGTCATAGAACGATATTACAACTGAAAAGCACGCCTCAGATTTTTTAAAATTGGGGGCTTCGTGCTTAAAAAGGTTTCTCAATATTTGAAGGCAGCTAACGAATGTAAAATAAGTCCAACATGGGAAGGACCCTATAGAGTTCGTAATATAGCAGGAAAATGAGCATATGAACTGGAGACAATGGATAGCAAGATACTGCCTTATCATTGGAATGTTGTTCATTTTAAGAGATACTATTTCTAAGGAATACTCATGGTCAGGTATCGTTATTTTAAATTAAAATTTTAAATTATTAAGATTTTACTAACGATTTTAAAAGATAGGCAAAAAGCTAACACGTACTAAATGATGAGTCACGACCTATAAGACACACGGTAACCTAAAAATCCTGGTCTAGGGTTACAATTATTCTGATAGAAACTTAAACGGGTTAAGCAGTCTTTATCTATGATCACACCTCCGAGTCCCGTATGTTTTTCCTTTGCAGGAAAAGTACCAAATGAGAGAAATTATCAAGGACTCGAGGCTTCATACTTGAACACTCAAATACTTGGGGGACTACATAATATACATAGACATGTGAATAAAGAAGTCACGAAGTGACAAGTGTGTATAAAGAAAGACACAAAGTCACAAGATGGAGCCATGAGTTAAGGACAAAAAAAAACCTCACTATAGTTAGGGTAAAGGCTATGTACTGAAACGGGTTATAAGGAAAAACCATGTGTCTATTATTCTTCTTTCGTAAAAATTCGTTATAAGAAAAATAGTTACGAGAAAGTTATAGATGTATCTTAAATACATGTAAACTTGTCAAGTATTATTCAAAACCTATCAAAGTTATTTCAAAGAAACATTTGTGTTCCTATTTCTTTTATTATATGATAACACCATTATGAAGTTGAGACGTCTTCTTCATTAAGTGTCGAAATATAAAAGGGCCCTCTTTTATAAAACTCATGTTTAAGTTAATTAGCCATGAGATCAACAGAAGCATTTTCGCAGAAAAAAAATGCAAAATTATTCTGTAAGTCCTTAAAAATAAAGGCAAGAGTAAATATAACAGAAGTTTGAAATACTAACATGAAAAACATATTAATAAGAAAACTTAAGACTAAACACGAACTTAGTCATAAAATTAGGAAATTGTTTATGCAAATCGCCCCATAAAAGACTTGGGGACTTGCATCTCCAAAAATCAACCCTTAAATAAAGCTAAGAGTTTGATTACAATTTTCCAAAATGAAAATAAAAACAAAGTAATTAAAGTTGGTCACTGAGAAGTTTGTGGAACTGAAGCGGAAGCATCAATAGCAAGGGGCTCGATTTGGGCATGTGCATCTGTAGTCGTGGGTTCAACTTGGCTTTCAGTAGTAGGCTCAGTTGGGCTTGAATGAGTTGCAATACCAGAATCAACTTCAACATTCACGGAAGCTTCAGCCATGGGAGAAGGGAAATCCTGAGGTTGCTGAGCTTTTTCAATGGTTTCATTGATCTTAGCTAATTCTGACTCCAGATTGAAATTTTCTTGACCAGCTTCACGACGTGAATTAAAAAATGCCCAACTTACCTCAACAACAGATTTTTCTTCAAGGATCTTATAATCCTTTTCCCAACCAGCATTCTCATTCTTTAGCTCTTCAGTTTCAGCAAAGCAGCGCTATAAGAAGTTTGAAGAGAAGTATGGGATCTCTCTAAAGCATGCACCTTATCGGTAGAGACCCGAAGGTATTTTTGTGCTTGAGTTAAGTTTTGCCAAGCTCCCCTGCATAAACATCTTTTTGACTTAAGAGAGCCTTCAACTCTTTGATCTCCTCACTAGCCTTAGATAGCTGTTCTGAGAAGGTGGATTCGAGACATTATTTCTCTTTTTCTGCTTGGCTTGAGGAAGCTTTTGCAATCGCTACCTCTGAAGTTAAGGCCCGCACCTGCTGCTCTAAGATATCTTTGCTCTCTTGTAAATCTTCCACATCAATTCGTGCACTTTCAAATTGTTCCTTCCAGTTGATCGCTTCCTGCTGAGAATCACGTGCTATCTTTTCTGAGTCACGTGCTACTTTCTCCAAGAGGGGGATTCTGTTCATCATTTCCGTGCCGATGAGATTGGCCTAAAAAGGGAAGGAAAATAAGAATTCCAAAGATAATTTTTTAACAAATTAAAGAAGAAAGAGGAGGAAAATTAATTAAAGGTGGCATGCACGATATCATTCATCAGAGTCAAGGAACTATGGCTCTCTAGCTTTACTTTTTCAATTGGGCCAATTAAAATCTCCATCCATGTGTCTGCTTGACCTGACTTCCTCAAAAGGTTGCTATCAGCAGAAACTTCAATAGCTACCTTCCTTATAGTGGCACTTCTACTTGAAGAGCCATATTCGATGAATTATGGGAGGTAGAATTGACAAAGGAGGAGTGGTAGAAAAAGTGACAGCAGCAGAAAAAGGGACAGAAACAACTGGAGATGGTAAGGGAGGAATCACAGGCACAATAGTCGAAAAAGAGGATAGGGGTATTTCATCTAAAACATGCCCTAAATTGCCACTACCAAAACCACTGACGAAAATATGATCAAGAGACTCACGAGTATCATGAGAAGGGACATCATCGTCAGGAATTATTACTGGAGTTTCAGCATGTTCGCTAAGAGGAGCAGAAAAATGAGGAGAAACTTAATCTTCTTCATCAGAGATGATGCGTCTCCTAGCTCGTTCCTCGTCACCAGGGAGCCACCATCTTCTGTTTCTTCAGATTTTGCCTCCTCAATAGCTTTCCTTTTTGCAGAAGAAGAATCCAAGTCTATTTCTCGGGCTCTTTCTATGGAGATACGGGTTCCCGAAGGAGTACAGGTTCCCGAGGATATACGAGAAGCCGCAACTCCTTCAGCAGTAACTCCTCGAATAGTAAATCCTGATAAAAAGAAGGATGGGATTTAAAGCAAATAAGACATATATATATATATATATATATATATATATATATATATATATATATATGTGTGTGTGTGTGTGTGTGTGTGTGTGTGTGTGTGTGAAAAAAGAAATAAAAACTCTTACCTCGAGTCTTTACTTTCCAACCGTAATAGTTAGAAAGTATTTTCCAAGACCTACCATCCATTCGTGCGGTCTTCGGCCACAAATCATCCCCCCCAAGCTAACCGAACTATCGAAAATTTACATCCGAGCCCTCTAACTCATAAGTCAATATCCGGTTGACTTTTTCAAACTAAGCCTTTCTTAAAGAGACTAAGTGTCTCATTTCCTACCAAAACCAATTCAAATCAACTCGATCACACCAGACATCGATAATGAAGCATAAAGAACTGGAAATGGGGGAAACAGAGCGGTAACTCATGAGACGGCGGGTAGGGTTGTCACAATAATAATAATAACTGGAACTTCGAGAATAATAGAGTCGTAAGAAAAGTCTTGAAAAGGGCTACAAAACTGCAGAACCAACGAAAAAATAACACGTGTACGGAGCATCAAATGAAAGCGACAATTGAAGTGTTAGTTTTTTCATAGCATTAATGGTGACAAAAATTCTCTTTTAATGAAATCCACTTCCCAAGTATTCAACTGATGAATAAATGAAAAGTGGGGGGACTATCTGTATTGGGAAAAATTATATTTAAGGAAACGTGTCAAGAGACGTAGAGTGATTGAATGGTCAAAGAATTACAACTAGCCAAGAGGCACAAGCTGCAACAGGTACGAGCAAATGACAGAAGAAGAAGCACGGGTAGTTATTCAAATAACTCAGCATACGTACCTATTAAAGTTATTTATATCTGAGGATCAAAAGGAATGAATCTAACAATAGGAAAAAGTGCAAATACGGCATTTAATGGGAATTAAATATGGAATATGTTAGGGAGTTTGTATTGAGTGTAATGATTATGTAACGTAGCATTCAATGTCTTTAATTACTCATAATAGCCTCATTATGATTCGGGCAAAACGTATATCTCCAAGATACCTATAAAGGAAAGACATATGATCAATTGTGGACACACGCATCATTGAAATATATTTTGGTTTACTTGTTTTTCTCTTGAAATACTTTTTTGCTACCTAAATTATTTCTATTTATATATTCTATTTATATAGTCTAAAAGTATTGCTGGGTACATGTCGAATCGGTCAAAAATATACTATTTTTATTGGATTCAGTACACGCGCAATAATTTATTTTTGAAGAATCTGCATAACATAATCAATAAAAGACCACGAAAAGTCCTAATCGATGTAGATCAAAAGTGAAGTCCTATCAATCAATTTGGTATGATCAATGCCACCATCAACTATCTAAGATAATATGAAGTCTCAGGCTCACTGTTTCGTGTAAAAATGAAAGAACCAAATCAAAACACGATTTTGAATATTTTCGTTTGATGGACCATCTAGTTAGGTATATTTTAAATAGGAATGTATATTATGTAAATATGTGGTGGCCAATGATGAGATATTATTACTATGATAGTGAACAATTGTGCTGAAATTTAATTTTATGTACAGAAAGTTTAGTAGGTAGGTGCAATAGATTTCTTGGCAATCACAAGTTTAACAATTTAAGAAGCAGTGTAGCTGTTCGAAGAACTAAAGAATGTTGGCACTGATAATTAATACCAAGATGATAATTAATACCAAGATGAAAGCTTGCAATTGAAAGGCAATTGACAACTCTCTATTAATACTACGTACTATAATACGTCTTCATTGGAAAAATATTAATCTAGGAGTTCAGTTAGACCTCTTTATAATGATAGATCTATATAATAGTTATTTACTATAAAAATTAAGTTTTTTCTTAATTAATTTTTATGTTATATTATGTTTTAAATATTTATCTTCTATAATAATACTTCGTTATAACAGCCAAAAAGTATTTAAATAAACGAACATGTGATAGAGAGGTTTGTCATGTTCTTGTGGTTCACATTCATGACAGACTCACTTGACTAAATCTTAGGCAAAACAATGAATCTGATTTATATATCAGATAGTTCCTCTCTGGATGTCATAATTCAATTCGTTTGGCTGGAAAAAAATATATAATGTAATTATTTGTCATTTTTTAAGCTCATATATTTAAGACATAAAAATTTTAATTTAGTATTTTATATAACTGACAAAAAATATATTAAGATTGAGTTTCACAATATACTATATTTGTGCTCAATATTTTGGGTTTCACAAATTTTAGTCGGTGAACATGTGCAATTCTCACACAATTTATGTCAGTCATACGAGATACAAAGTGAAAATTTAAAGACAACTAGTTTTCAGTACAAAAATCTATCCTAGCTAATGTTATACACATGTAACTCTTACGCAATTGGTATCAGTCGTATATGTTGCAATTTTCTCAAGTTGTTGTTGAGGTGTTTGAGTTGGAACCTCCCTCTCAACTGGCTCTTCTTCCAAAGGATGATCCATTTGTTTCCTTCTCTGCTTCTTGTGTAGGAAAAATAGATTTTCCCTCAAACTCCACCTGCTTAGAAGCACCATCATCTTGTTTGGTATCTTCATTTGTTACCTTATTTACCATAGCATATTCATCGAAGGTAAAATCCTTGCTGGATATTATGTCCTTTGTCATAGGATACCATACGGGGTATCCTTTGACTCAAGAAGTAATCCCCATAAAAATAGTCTTCTTTGCCCTTGGATCCAATTTTGACTCTGTCACATGATAATATGTAGTTGAGCCAAATACGTGCAAAGAGTCATAATCTACGGCAGGCTTTCCATACCATTTTCCAAATGGTGTCTTGCCATCAATAGCAGCAGATGGTATATGATTAATGAGGTGGCATGCATATGTAATTGCCTCAGTCTAAAATTCATTGCCCAAGCCAGTATTGGACAACATAAACCATGACTTCTCGAGCAAGGTCTGGTTACTACGTTCTACCCTGCCACTCCATTCTGTTGTGGTTTATGTCTGACGGTGAAGTATCGGACGATGCCATCATTTCACAGACCTTATTGAAATGATCTTATTTTTTTATTCACCTTTATTGTCTATGCAAATACACTTGATCCTCCTGCCTGTTTGATTCTCCACCATCAACACTTCATCTTTTCTCTTCATTGTATACACCCATACTCTTCGGGGAAAATGATCAACAAAGGTTACAAAATAGTACTTCCCGCCCAATGAAGGTGTTTTGGAAGGACCCCAAACATCAGAGTGTACATAATCCAAATGCATTTAGTATTATGGATCGCTGTAACAAATTTAGCCCTTGTTTGTTTTGCTTTGACACAATATTCGCAAAACTCCAAGTTGCAAGTTTTTACTCCATTTAACAATCCTTGATCTGATAGAGTTTTTAAGGATTTTCCTCCAGCATGTCCCTAGCGCATGTTCCATAGCATGGTTGATTCTGCCTCTTTTTCGTCACTAGATGTCACTGTCGTTGTCTTAATAACTGTACTACCACGATAACGGTACATGTTGTTGTTCTTCTGATTAGCCTTCATTACCACTAGAGCACCTGAGCATACTCTCATCACTCCATTTTTTGCAATGATTTTAAACCCTTTAGATTCTAGGGCTCCTATAGAGATGAGATTTTTCTTCAAACCCGATACATATCAAATATCTGTTAATGTTCTGATCATTCCATCATGTTTTGATTAATCGTATTGAACCAATGTCATATGAGGTAAGAAGGTTGTTATCTGCTGTGTGGACGATTCCATATTCTCCTTCTTGAAAATCCACGAACCATTCCCTGTTGGGACACCTGTGATAGCAACAAGCCGAGTCCATCAACCATATGTCTGATGATGTTGATAGATCTGTTGTAACTAATGAGAAGTCTGAATCATCACAATAAGCTACATTTGACTCCATAATGGCCTTTCCATTATTATGTTTGTCCTTAATCTTCAACTTCAGATAGTCTTTCTTCCAGTGCCCCTTTTCTCGACAAAAGGCACATTTATCTTTGTCGGGTCTAGATCTTGACTTGGATCTTCCTTTCTTTGTCCATGTTTGATTTTGAGGACAACCCCTCACAACCAGTGCTTCTCCTTCTCTACTCTTCTGTTTTTCTCCCTTTCTTTGTTTATAGTTGTACAAAGCCGAACAAACTTCTCTGAGAGAAATTTCGTCATTCCCATGGATAGAAGAGGTCAAGGTGCTCGTACTCATCAGGAAGTGAGCCCAACAACATCAAAGTCAAGTCACCATCATCAAAAGTTGCATCAATATTTTGCAAATCTGTGACCAACTTATTGAAATTGGTGATATGTTCAATCATCATGGTACCAGGAACATAGATGAAACAAAACAGTCTCTTCTTCATGTACAATTTATATTGAAAGTTTTTATTCAAAAATTTATCCTCGAGTGCTTTTCATAATTTACTTGCAGACGTTTCCTTTGTGTATGGATATTTCTGCTCTCTAGCAAGGTAGGATCGAATGGTACCGCAAGCAACACAGTTGAGAATTCTCAAACCTTCTTCTCCAATAATCTGCTCTCTTTTTTCAATAGCAAGATCTAGCCCTTGTTAAAAAGGGACATCTAGAACCTTGTCTTGCCACATCCCAAAATGTCTCGGCCCATCAAAAATTTCAACCGCAAATTTCGCATTTGACACAATTCTTGCCATAAGCTAATGTCACGACCCCAACCCAGTCATGATGGTGCCCAACACACTGATAGGCAAGTCCGACCAATTTAACAACCTCAACCCTTTTATTACAGATCATAAATTAACACTGATAATTTACTAAATCATAATATTGAAAGTTTGAAATAAAACTAAAACACGCGAAATCCCGAGTAATAAAAACAACTACACAGCCCGAAAAATGCGGTGTCACAAGTCTGAGCCTCTAATACCTGAGTATCAATCTACTAACATATCGTTCTAAAGAAATGTGAAAATAAAGCAAATAAGGTAGAAGGAAGATCAGGACTGCGGAAGTCATGCAGCTACCTTGATGCTCCCGAATAAACTGCTCGGTAGAAAAATCCTCATTTCGCCTTAGATGTACGTGGATCTGCACACAAGGTGCAGAGAGTAATGTGAGTACTCCGACCCAATGAGTAATAAACATAAATAAATGTTGAGAAATTCTGAATAGGCACAAGTAATTCTGTAAATACAGCAACCTGAACCAGATAGTATTCAATAATTAAACCAATAAAAATAATTATGGAAATGCTACAACAGATAAGTAAGTAAGTGATATGCAAATATGAAATACAACACATAGTTCGGTACTCTCTAGTACCCGCTGCGGCGTGCAGCCCGCTCCTTTTATTTATCGTCGACGGCACTCATTAGGGGTGTGTAGACTCCGGGAGGGGTCCCTTACGGCCCAAGCACAATAATAAGCCATCTCGTGGCATCAGCTAGGCCCTCGGCCTCATATCAATATCAATATAATACCGCTGCGACGCGCAGCCCGATTCCATGCTCAGTCCAAAAATCACATAAGCCCCTCGGGCACACTAATATATAAAATTCAGCCCAAACTTCATTAAAATATTTTTTGAGTTTCAACTTTGAGAATAGATGGCTGAGTTTGAAAAAAAATATTAATTACTAGGACTAACTTCAATAATACGTAAAAGTGGCAAGAAACCAGTAATAGCAATCTCTGAGGGATTCAATCAATTGGTATGAAGCCCAAATATAGCAATCAGCTCAAATTATAATGATAATAAGTGAATTTCAATCAAATACGCAGTGTATTCATCTACCGGGACGGACCAAGTCAATATCCTCTATGGTGCTCTACCCCACGCTCCCTACCCGGCGTGCAAGTCACCTTATTATAGCACTATGATGTGCAAATACGGGTTTCAAACCCTTAGGACAACATTTACATCTATTACTCACCTCAAGCCGGCCAAAATGCTAGCTCGCTATGCCTTTACCTTTCAAGTCGACCTTCTCATGCGTCGAATCTAATCAAAACCACAACGAATACGTCACAATATGCCAATGGAACAATACCCAATCGAAAACAATCAAAAAATAACAAAAATCTCGAAACTAGAAAAACCCGAACCTCAGGCTCACTTTTCAAAACTTAGAAATTCTTATACAAACGGGTTCCTTATCTCGCCACGAGTCTATACATATAAAGAACACCAAAATCGGAGTCCAAACGACCCCTCAAATCCCCATTCTAACTCTCTTATGTTCAAGCCCTAACTGTCATTCTAACTCCTTAATTCCTTAGTTTTTTAGTTTAAATTCATGTAATAACACCTTAGAATTATGTTTTAGACTCAGAAATCCTTACCTCAAAGAAGTCCCTTGATTCTCTCTTCCAACTCTCCCAATTTTTCCAAGTCCGAAGTGAAAAATATGAAACCCTTTAAAATTTCGCGAAGGAGAAATTAAATATCACTAACCAGTCATTTCAGCATCTGCGGCTCCTTAGCCGCATTTGCGACTTCCATTTTTGCGGACGTATCTCCGCATTTGTGGATCCCTCATGAAATCTCAGTTACCGCATCTGCGGTCCTCCTGTCGCATCTGCGACTCCGCAAATGCGGTAACTAAATCCATACCTGCGGTCCCTGCTGCTTTTGCGGCTCTACTCTCGCTTCTGCAGTCCCAATTCCACATAAGCAAAAATACCAGAAGCAGCTGCAATTCTTAATTAGTTCACAAACCAAGACTTCCCGTTAACCATCCGAAGTCACTTGAGGCCCCAGGGACCTCAACCAACACATCCTATGACATCGTTCAAACTTGTTCCAATCATAAAAACACCAGAAATAACACGACAACCATCAAATTACATCGGATTCAAGCCTAAGTTCTTCTAAAACTTCCGAAACACGCATTTGATCAAAAATCCAACAATAACAATTCTGAATGACCTGGACTTTTGCACACACATCCCAAATCACCTAACAAAGCTACAACTACTCTGGAAATTCCATTCATACCCTCGGATCAAAATCTCACCTACCAACTGGAATTCGCCAAAATACTAACTTCGCTAATTCAAGCCTAATTCTACACTGGACCTCCAAAATCACTTCCGATCACACTCCTAAATCACAAATCATACCCCAAAGCTAACCAAATCATCGGAATTCACATACGAGCCTCCTAGCACATAAGTTAAAATCCGGTTGACTTTTCCAAAACAAGCCTTCCTTAAATAGACTAAGTGTATCACTTCCTTCTCAATTCTATCCAAATCAACGCGTTCACACACAAAAACTCATAATAAAGCATAAAGAAGCAGAAAATAGGGGAAACCGGGGGGTAACTCACGTGACGACGGGTCGGGTCGTCACATCCTCCCCAACTTAAACAAACGCTCGTCCTCGAGCGAGTCAAGAAACATACTTGAAGTCTCAAATAGGTGAGGGTATCTGCTTTGCATCTCCCGCTCGGTGTCCCTGGTAACCTCTTTCACGGGCCGACCTCTACGCTGCACCTTCATCGAAGAAACATCCTTTGACCTTAACTTCCGAACCTGATGATCAAAAACTGTTGCTTGCTCTATATCATAAGTCAAATCACTATCCAACTGAACTGTACTAAAGTCCAAAACATGGGACGGGTCTCCAACATACTTCCGGAGCATAGAAACATGAAAAATTGGATGCACGCTCGACTAGCCGGGTGGCAAGACAAGCTCATAAGCCACCTCCCAAATCCTCCTAAGTACCTCAAAAGGCCCAATGAACCGCGGACTTAATTTCCCTTTCTTTCCGAATCTCATAACACCCTTTGTGGGGAAAACCTTCAGCAAGACCTTTTCACCAATCATATAGGACACATCTTGGACCTTCCTGCCAGCATAACATTTCTTCCTCGATTGCGCTATACAGAGTCTCTCATGAATCATCTTCACTTTCTCCAATGCATCCTGAACAAAATATGTCCCCAACAATCTAGCCTCACTGGGCTCGAACCAACCAACTGGACATCTACACCGTCTCCTACTCAAAGCCTCATACAGTGTCATCTAAATGCTGGACTGATAGTTGTTGTTGTAGGAAAACTCTGCAAGCGATAGAAACCGATCTCATGACCCTCCAAAATCAATAACACAGGCACATAGCATATCCTCTAATACTTGAATGGTGCGCTTGGACTATCCGTCCATCTGAGGGTGAAAGGTTGTGCTCAACTGTACCTGACTACCCAACTCTCGCTGAACTATCTGCCAAAACTGAACGGTAAACTGAGTGCCCCCATCTGATTTGATGGAAACGGGGACACCATGCAACTAAATAATCTCCTGTATATAAATCTATGCTAGCCGCTCTATAGAATAAGTACTACAAATCGGAATGAAGTGCGCGGACTTGGTCAGCCTCTCTACAATAACCCAAATGGCATCGAATTTCTTCAAAGTCCGTGGGAGTCCGGTACAAAATCCATAGTGATCCTCTCCCACTCCCGCTCGGGAATAACCATCTGTTGGTGCAAGCGACCCGGTCTCTGATGCTCATATTTCACCTGCTGACAATTAACACACCGGGCTACATACTCCACAATATCTCTCTTCATCCTCCGCCACCAATAGGATGGCATACATCTTCGCGGCACCCGGATGGATGGAATACCGCAAGGCTATGGGCCTCCTCCAATATCAACTCCCGAAGCTCATCCACATTGGGTACGCAAATCCGGACTTGCATCTTCAACACACCATCATCTCCAATGGTCACTTCCCTTGCATCATCATGTTGAACCCTATCCTTAAGGACAAGCAAATGCGGATCCTCATACTAACACTCTCTGATGCGGTCATACAAGGAAGACCGGGAAACCACACGAGCCAACACCCGACTAGGCTCCAAAATATCTAGTCTCACAAATCGATTGGCCAATGCCTGAACATTGACAGAAAATGGCCTCTCCTCAACTAGAATGTACGCCAAGCTCCCCATACTCACCACCTTTCAGCTCAAAGCATCGGCCACTACATTGGCCTTCCTTGAGTGATACAGAATTGTAATATCATAACCCTTTTGTAACTCTAGCCATCTCCGCTGCCTCAAATTAAGATCCTTTTGCTTCAATAAATGCTAAAGACTGCGATGATAAGTGAATACCTCACAAGATACGCCATACCAGTAATGCATCCAAATATTCAAGACATGAACTTAGCAGCTAACTCCAAATCATGAACGGGGTAAGTCTACTCATGTGGCTTTAACTGACGGGAAGCAAAAGCGATAACTCTACCCTCCTGCATCAAGACACAACAAATCCCAACTCGCGAAGCATCGCAATATACCGTATAAGAACCTGAAGCTAATGGCAAAACCAATACTGGAGCTGTGGTCAATGTTGTTTTGAGCTTCTGAAAGCTCTCCTCACACCCGTTCGACCATACAATAGAGGAAAAACCCTGAACAAACCAGCAATAATAACCTGCCAACCCAAGGAAACTACAAATCTCTATGGCTGAGGACGGTCTAAGCCAACTCTGCACCGCCTCTATCTTCTTCGGGTCAACATGAATACCCTCGTCGGACACCAAGTGTCCCAAGAAAGCCACTGAGCTGAGCCAAAACTCACACTTCGAGAACTTTGCATAAAGCTTCTCCTCCCTCAATCCCTGCAATATAACTCGCAAATGATGCGTGTGCTCCTCCTAACTATGCGATTATACCAGGATATCATCAATGAACACGATGACAAATGAATCCAGTAAGGCCGAAACACAATGTTCATCATATGCATGAACGTTGTTGGGGCATTGGTCAGCACGAAATACATGAAAAGAAACTCATAGTGACCATATCTAATCCTGAAAGCAGTCTTATGAATATCTCAATCCCTGTTCTTCAACTGGTGATAACCCGAACGGAAATCAATCTTGGAGAACACCCTCGCTCCCTGAAGCTGGTCAAATAAGTCATCAATGCGAGGTAGGGGATACTTGTTCTTCATTGTTACTTCGTTCAACTGCCTATAGTCGATGCACATTCTCATTGTGCCATCCTTATTCTTCACGAACATAACTGGCGCACCCCGAGGTAACATACTAGGCCGAATGAACCCCTTATCTAGGGGCTCCTAAATCTGCTCCTTCAATTATTTCAACTCTGCTGGTGCCATACGTATGGCGAAATAGAAATGGGCTGAGTGCCCCACACCAGGTCGATACCAAAATCAATGTCCCTGTCCAGTGGCATGCCCGACAGGTTTGCAGGAAATACATCGGGAAAATCCCTCACAACTATAACAGAATCAATGCTAGAAGTCTCAGCTCCAACATCCCTCACAAACCCAAATAGGAAAGATAACCCTTTCCAACCATATGCTGGGCCTTCAAGAAAGAAATAAATCTACTAGGGACATAATCAACACACCACGCCACTCGATCTGTGGTACACCCGACATAGCCAAAGTCATTGTCTTAGCATGACAGTCTAGAATAGCATAACACGGAGATAACCAATCCATGCCCAAGATAACGTCGAAGTCCACCATGTTCAATAAAAATAAATAAACTCGGGTCTCCAGACCCCCAATAATCACAACACATGACCGGTACACACGGTCCACAACAACAGTATCGCCCACTGGGGTAGACACATGAACAGGTAAAGATACGGACTCCCAGGGCACACTCACATAATGAGCAAAATGTAAAGACATATATGAATAGGTGGAACCGAGATCAAATGATACTGAGGCATCTCTGTGGTAGACTGAAACAATACCTGTAATGACAGCGTCTAAAGCAATGGCATTTGTCCTGCCCGGCGTAGCATAGAAACGAGCCTGGCCACCGCCTAATCGGTCTCCACCTCTGGGTGACCCCTGGTTGCCTGATCTCACCCTTAGTTGGTTGGGCGGGTGATGAAGTAGCTGGAGCAGAAGTCGAGGGACCTCTCTGCTGATGTTGTCTGCCACGAAGTCGAGGGCACTGCATCCTCAAGTGACCAAACTCTCCACACCCATAGCAGCTGCGCGGTGCTGGAGATGGAAACTGAAGGGAACCCCCTCGAAACAGAGTGACTAGTAGATGCACTTAGTGCAGAAGAACCCTGAGCTGATGGGGCACGAGATGAACTCTAAGCTGGGAGAGAGCTGAGTGAAGACTGGCCCTCCTAGTACCCATGATGACCATGGCTTGAAGATCCCCCACGATACGCTGAACGGGCCGACTGGGCAGGCCTGAAAGAACGACCTCTACCATACTGGAACTAGCCCCTCGAAGGAGCACCACTATAACTGCCCGGTCCACGAGGCCTCTTGCCCTCCCTCTCTTCTTGCTCTATTCGGCAAAGTGACTCAATCTCACGAGCGATATCCACCACCTCCTCAAACATAGCACCCAATACTTTCCCTTTAGTCATCAAAATATGGGGATTGTAGTTAAGGCCATTCGTAAATCTCCTAATCCTCTCACGATCTGATGGAACCATCCATATAGCATGACGGGCCAACTGTGAAAACCTCATTTCGTACTGAGTCATTGTCATATCCCCCTGCATCAACCACTCAAACTGTCTACGCAGCTCCTCCCTGCGGGACTGAGGTACATACTTCTGCAGAAAAAGATCAGAGAATTGCTGCCAAGAAAAGGGTGTTGCAACGACAGGCCTACGCTTCTCAAATTCCTCCCACCAAGTAAGAGCAGCCCCCATGAACTGAAAAGTAGTAAATGTCACACCAATCGACTCAAGGATCTCTGTCGTCTGGAGCATAAGCTGACACCTGTCAAGAAAACCATGGGCGTCCTCGCCCTCAGCACCACTAAATGTCAGAAGCTGGAGCCTACCAAACCTCTCGAGATGATGCAGCTCATCGTCTGGCATAGCTAGAACCACGAAGCCCTGAACTAGTGCAACCCATTGAGCAAGAGGTGCCTCTGGTGTCTGTTGTCCCTGCACCACCTGTTCAGGTGTGCGATCAGCGGGTGTCTGATTTCCCTCCCCTAGCCTGTGAAGTAGCTGTTGCTGCCGTGGTAACTAAAACTGCCTGAGCCAGGCCAGTGCTGACTGATAATATCTATGCCAAGATCTCCTGCAGACCCGGAATCACGATAGGCACAGCTGGTGCCTGAACTGGTGCTATTGGTGTGTCTGCAACTGGAGCCTAATCCTGAGCTGCGGCAACTAGTGGATCAGCAGGCGCTGCCTCGGCTGCTCCGCCTCTGCCACGACCACAACGGCGTCCATGGCCTCTTGTGGCCTCAGTAGGTGGTATTGTTGGTCGTCTGCCACATCCGATAGCTCGTGTCCTCACCATCTGTGAGAGAATAGAATATTAAAAGTTTATTTCTCAGTTCAACAAAGCCGCACGACAAGAATTTCAAGAATGTGAAGTTTTCCTAATGATTCTGCAGCCTCCCGAGGATAAGTACAGACGTCTCCATACCGATCCGCGAGACGCTAGTAAATTGGCTCATGACTAGCGAGACCAAGTAACCTAGGCTCTTATACTAACTTGTCACGACCCCAACCAGGTCGTGATGGCGCACAACACACTGCTAGGCAAGCCCGAGCAATTTAATAACTTCAACCCTTTTTGTACAGTTCATGAAATAATTAACACTGATAATTTAATAAATCATAATACTGAAAGTCTGAAATAAAACTAAAACATGTGGAATCCCAAGTAATAAAAACAACTACACAGCCCGAAGAATACGGTGTCACAAGTCTGAGCCTCTAATACGTGAATATCAATCTACTACATATCGTTCTAAATAAATGCGAAGATAAAGCAAATAAGGTAGAAGGAAGATCAGGATTGCGAACGTTATGCAGCTACCTTGATGCTCCCGAATAAACTCCTCGGTAGAGAAATCCTCACTCCGCATCAGATATACATGGATCTCCATGCAAGGTGCATGGAGTAATGTAAGCACTCCGACCCAGTGAGTAATAAACATAAATAAAGGATGAGAATAAGAAATCCTGAATAGGCATAAGTAATTCTATAAATACAGCAACCTGAACCAGATAGTATTCAATCAGTAAACTAATGACAGCAATTATGGAAATTCTATAACAAATAAGTAAGTAAGTGACATGCAAATATGAAATGCAACACATAGTTCAGTACTCTCTAGTACACGTTGCAGCGTGCAGCCCGCTCCCTTTATTTATCGTCGACAGCGCCCACTGGGAGTGTGCAGACTCCGGGAGAGGCCCCTTACGACCCAAGCACAAATAAGCCATCTCATGGCATCAACTAGGCCCTCGGCCTCACATCAATATCAATATAATACTGCTACAGCGGGCAGCCCGATCCCATGCTCAGTCCAAAAATCACATAAGCCCCTCGGGCACACTAATATATAAATATTCAGCCCAAACTTAATTAAAATATATTATTTGAGTTTCAAGTTCTAGAATAGATGGCTGAGTTTTAATAATTGTATTAGATACTAGAACTGACTTCTATAATACGTAAAAGTGGTAAGAAACCAGTAATAACAATCCCTGAGGGATCAATCAATTGGCACGAAGCCCAAATATAGCAATCAGCTCAAATTATAATGATAATAAGTGAATTTCAATCAAATACACGGTGTATTCATCTACCGGGACGAACCAAGTCACAATCCCCTACTGTGCTCTACCCCACGCTCGCAACCCGGCGTGCACACCTTATTATGGCACTACGATATGCAAACACGGGGTTTCAAACCCACAGGACAACATCTACATCTATTACTCACCTCAAGCCGGCCAAAATGCTCGTTATGCCTTTGCTTTTAAAGTATACCTCCTCGTGCACCGAATCTGATCAAAACCACAATGAATAGGTCACAATATGCCAACGGAACAATACCCAATAGAAAACAATTGAAAAATAGTAAATATCTCAAAATTAGAAAAACCCGAGTCTCGGGCTGACTTCTCGAAACTTAGAAATTCTTATACAAACAGGTTCCTTATCTCGCCACGAGTCTATACATATAAGAACACCAAAATTGGAGTCCAAATGACCCCTCAAATCCTCATTCTTAACTCTCTTAAGTTCAAGCCCTAACCTCCATTCTAACTCCTTAATTCTTTAGTTTTTCAGTCTAAATTCATGTAATAACACCTTAGAATTGTGTTTTAGACTCAGAAATCCATATCTCAAAGAAGTCCCTTGATTTCTCTCTTCCAACTCGCCAATTTCTCCAAGTCCGAAGTGAAAATATGAAACCCTTTAAAATTTCGCGAAGGAGAAATTAAATATCACTGACCAGTCATTTCCGCATCTGCGGCTCCTTAGCCGCATTTGCAGATCCCCCATGAAATCTCAAATACCACATCTGCGGTCCTCCTGTCGCATCTAGGACTCCACAAATGCGTTAAAAAAATATGTACCAGCGGTTCCTTCTACTTTTACAGCTCTCCTCTTGCTTCTGCGGTCCCAATTCCGCAGAAGTAAAAATATCAGAAGCAGCTGCAATTTTTCTTACGTTCAAAAACCAAGACTTCCCGTTAACCATCTGAAATCACCCCGAGGCCCCCGGAACCTCAACCAAAATCACCAACACCTCCTATAACATCGTTTAAACTTGTTCCAATCATCAAAACACCACAAACAATACCAAAACCATCAAATTACATCCGATTCAAGCCTAAGTTCTTCTAAAACTTTCGAAACACGCATTTGATAAAAAACCCAACCAAAACACTTTCGAATGACCTGGAATTGTGCACACCCATCCCAGATCACCTAACGAAGCTACAAAAACTCTCATAATTCCATTCCGACCCTTGGATCAAAATCTCACCTACCAACCGGAATTCGCCAAAATACTAACTTCGCCAATTCAAGCCTAATTCTACACCGGACCTCCAAAATCACTTCCGATCACACTCCTAAGTCAAAAATCATCCCCTAAAGCTAACCGAATCATCAAAATTCACATCTGATCCTTCTTGCACATAAGTCAACGTCCGGTTGACTTTCCAAAACAAGCCTTCCTTAAAGAGACTAAGTGTCTCATTTCCTTCTCAATTCAATCCAAATCAACTCGTTCACACAAAACACTCATAATGAAGCGGAAAATGGGGAAACGGGGCGGTAACTCATGTGACGACGGGTCGGATCGTCACAGCAAGGATGCCAATGATGATGTATTATTGACAGTTAATGTGGATTCTTCTTGTTTATTGTCTCCCATCTTTGACATAAATATTATTTAATAGGTGACGACACAAATTAAAGTTATTTCATTTCTGGTGTGGAAGATCAAACTAAGTTACAACCACATAGCATACTCTGACAGAACCTTGACTCAGTTACCAAGATAAATCTTTTTTTATGTGAAATATCATACCATGCTGCAACCACAAAGCATACTTAGAGAGTACCTTGGCTCTGATATCAATTGTTGCAGAAGCCAAATGTATATAGTGCGAATGAATCACGACTACTATACCAAAAATTATGACAGTCACCAAATAATAAATAAGACAATAAAGCAACAATAAAAGGAACACCAAAATTTACGAGGACAGTCAATTTTTCTTAATTTCTTGGACACAACCAATATTTTATTCCACACCAAAAATTAAACCAAAAAGGACAACAAAGAAACATGTTCGTCTCATAGAGACGGTGGCTTGTGAAGCCTCAATTGTAGCTGATGATGTTCCTACCACTTATAAAAACTCAATCCAAAGTTCAAAAGAAAATAAGGGGAGGATTGCCATGAATGATAAAATATAGTCCTTCGTTAGAATCATATATGGATATTGGCCAATCTCCCAAAGGGCAAGAAAGCAATTGGGTACAAATGGGTTTACGGAAAGAAAGAAGGATTTCTTAACTAACTAGTTGTTCACTACAAAGCAAGATTGATGTCCAAAGGATATGCTTAAAAGGAGGGAATTGATTACAATTAAGTATTTTCTCCAGTTGTAAAACATTCCTCCATTAGAATTATGTTGGCTTTGGTAGCACAGTTGGATTTGGAACTAGTTCATATGGATGTAAAAACTGCATTTTTAAATAGAAACTTGGAGGAGGAAATATACATGACTCAGCCAGAATGATTCAAAGTTGTTGGAAAAGAAAATATGGTGTGTAAACGTGAAAAATCATTGTACAGATTGAAATAATCTTCTACAACAATGGTACAAGCGATTTGACATGTTTATATTGCGGCAAGGGTACAAGAGAAGCAAATACGATCATTGTGTGTATTTGCGCAAGCTAGAAGATGGTTCCTTTATATACCTTCTCCTATATTTGATGATATGTTTATAGCTTCTAAGAATTTGGAATAAATTGATAAGTTGAAGATTCAACTGAAGAAGGAGTTTGAGATGAAGGATTTGGGTGAGGTAAAGAAAATTCTTGGTATGGAGATAATAAGAGATAGATGTTCAAAGAAACTATGTTTATCTCAGAAAGAATATTTGAAGAGAGTACTACAGTGCTTTGGCATAGATGAGAAGACTAAGCTAGTTAGTACTCCACTTGCTCCCCATTTTATGCTAAGTACTATTATGTCGCCAAAAGATGAATCTGAATGGTAGTATATGTTAAGGGTACCATATACAAATATTTTTGGTAGCTTGATGTATGCAATGGTCTATACGAGACCTAACATTTCAGAAGTTATTAGAGTTATTAGCAGATATATGCATCATCCAGGAAAGGAGAAAGCTGTGAAGTGGATTCTACGGTCTATTCATACTACTGTCGATGTTGGGTTAGTTTTTTAGCAGGAAGGAAATCAGTCTGTAGTTGGATATTACGACTCAGATTTTGCGGGTGATCCGGACAAACGAAGATCAACTACTTGTTATCTGTTTACTTTTGCAAAGGTACCAGCTAGTTATAAGTCTACTTTGCAGTCAACAGTTGCTTTGTCTACAACGGAGACAGAGTATATATCTATTACAAAGGCTATGAAGGAGACTATTTGGCTTTAGGGACTGCTAAAAGAGCTTGGTGTTGGACACAAAAGTATCACATTTTTGTGATAGTCAAAGTGCTATTCAATTAGCGAAGAACCGAGTTTATCATGCGAGGACGAAGCAAATTGATATTCGGTGTCATTTTGTACGAGAAATCATAGAAGAATGTGGATTCACGGTGAATAAAATTCATACTACAGAATCCCCTGTTGATATGCTGACAAAAGTAGTGACTATGGCCAAGTTTAAATATTGTTTGGATTTGATCAACGTTGTTGAACACTAAAGACTGAAGATGAAGACACAACCAAAATTTATTATTAAGATAAAATTGAAGATATAAAATTTTGTCAAGGTGGAGATTTGTTGAAATTGTCAAAAGTCTCACATCGGTGGATGAGATTTTTTTCATATAGGAGGCTTAATGTTTAGGATTGAAACACACCTCTCATTTTCCTTCTTATCTTCTTAAGGCATTTGTATCATCTCGCTTTAGTATTATTTCACTTATATTTTTAGAGTGAAAAAAAATATTGGTTGTGTCCGAGGAAGTAGGCAAAATTGGCCGGATCTCATAAATTCTTGTGTTCCTTTTATTATTGTTTTATTGTCTTATTTATTATTTGGTGGCTATCATAATTTTTGGTATAGTAGCTATGACTCATTCACACTATATACATTTAGCTTCCGCAACAGTATAAGGTAAAAAGTAGAATTCTCCAAGAAAATTGGTTAGCAATACGGCAATCTATCCCAGTGTTATACGCATCGACCATCGACCAAAGTTTATAAAATCACATTACTTGTAGCGAAATCAGTCACTCATACTATATTATGGTAGACTGTCTACATTATATATTTTTTTTAGGTGCGGGTCTTTTTTCACCTTTGCGTTAATGCAAAATGCTTCGTATATCGAACTACCCTGTATAATGACTTCGAGATATGGGACGGATTTAGTATAGTTTAAATGGCTTAGAGGTGAGTTAATAAGTTAAACATGAATAATTAGTTATCAAATATTCCTAACAATTTCTATGATATATGAAATCGGGTTGTTTGTATCTGATAGTTGTTAGTCAAAAAAACTAACAGCTAAAAACATTTACTTCATATTGCAAACATGCAGAAGAAAAAAAATGGTTCATTCTCTTGGAACTATGCCTCTTATAAGAGACAATGATACTTCTCCCCAAGTAAATATACTTGTTACTTACAAATTAAATAAAACTTGCTGAATATAATTGTAAGAGAAGATAAACATTGTACAATGATTGGATACTTATAAACCTAGACCTATCCTTATGAATATACGAAATAAAGGTACTAAAAGAAGATTGCTTTTTTAATCCTGAATTGATATCATTTTCAATTAAAACATTTAGACTGCCTTTTCACGTATCTTGTCCCCAATAAATTGATTCTGGAGTTGTCTCCCATGATCCCATGTTACTGTTTTATTACACTAAGAAACAAGAAGAAAAAAATGAAATTATTTCTTTCGCTAAAAAAATGATCATAGGAAAATTAGAATGCATGCCCTAACTTATATATTATGGATTCGAATAGTAGAATAAGTTATCAATTCTTGCATTATAGATATAACACTGTTTTAAAATATAATTTTTTGAATCCTAAATAAACACGAGATATTTTATGCACATAATTGCTGTCTTTTATGTCCTAACCAAAGAATCGGGGATGACAAGTACTAAGATTTTCATTACAATTTTTAGTAATCATGTTGCTTAGAGTCGGTATTCGTTGTGCCATTAAGGGTAAGAATAATTACTTGATGAGAAAACAATGAGATCAGTGTTTCGTGGATTAATAAAACATTAGAATGGGAATTTTGACATGCTATTTGAATGATTACATGTTAGGTATGCACATGCTCTCCTCCATATGAAATCTTGTTTCAAAAAGAAAAGCAAAATTATGTAATCATTTGCGCATCTTTTCGAATGAAGTGCCTATATATATATATATATATAATGATGAGATTATTCTGTTTTTAATTAACTACCTTAAAATATTGACAGTTTTGGAATTTCTTGAATTTATTATGTGGAGTGATAGAAATTAATGGTACACCAAAGTATATAGAGAATTAGGTTCTCCATAAGTTTCCACAAATACACGCACATAGTAATAAGTAAGTGACAATGGAATTTTATGTGGAAAATTCCCAGCTTACAGATTTAAAAATCACGACCTACCTTTGTAGGATTTCAACTTCACTTTTGAGCAAACTTTAGATTAAAAACTATTGCAACCTAGGAATTAACCTCTTAATCTCTCACTAACTTGTAACAACTCTATTACAAGCCCCTTTGTAATAACTCTATTACAAAGCTTACAACTGGACTAACTCTAGCCAAGACACAAACACAAGGTTTATAATTTTACAAGATTTCCTACACAATGCTACTAACTAAGCTAAGTAGGAATTACAAGTAAAGTGCTTTAACAAAGATTCAACATAACTAAGGACATGTAATGACTCAATCCAGGAAACTGGTCCTTCGTTATGTTGTTCTTTGTTCTTAATGCCCTTAAGAATCACTTGCAAGATTACAACAGACTTCAGAGAATGCTAGATGGATTCTTGAATGTGCAAGTATTTTGTTTTACCTTTGCTTGATGTTAATAATTGATTTATGACATCACTTGAATGATGCAAGCATATTAGGTAAAGGGCATTCCCCATAATTCATACCCTCTTGGATTGCTTGAACTGTCACTTTTGGGATATCTCCATTTCTGCGAATCATTTTCTAAAATCTATTTGTCAATAGGCCATATCACCATCCTCTAAATCATTGTCTTGAGGACCAGGTTCTTCTCTATTTTTGCCTCTCCTCTCATTGTCCTTCGTCTTTTCATTTCATAAGTTTTCAAATTACCTATGAGTTCATCAATTGTCAGCTTCTCCAAATCCTTTGCCTCTGTGATGGTGTTTACCTTGATTTCCCTGGAACCAAGTAATACACTAAGTATTTTCTGACAAGTTTGTTCTTAGGAATGATTTCTCCCGGTGAATGAAGCTCATTGACGATAGCGGTGAAGCGAGTGTGCATGTCCTGAATGGACTCGTCGTACTTTATTATAAAGAGCTCATACTCAGTTGTCAACATGTCGATCTTCGACTTTTTGACTTGAGTGGTCCCTTCATGTGCTGTTTGAAGAGCTTCCCAGATCTCATTAGCACTCAGACAAGCTGAGATGCAGTTGTATTCATCTGGTCTGATGCCACAGACAAGAATCTGATTTGTATTAAAATTCTTCTCAATAGCCTTTCTATCAACATCGTTGTACTCTTTTCTCATTTTTGGGACTGTAGTTGTTCCGTCATCAACAGTTTTCATGGGAACAAAAGGTCCATCACTAATAACATCCCACAACTCTGAGTCCCCAGTCATGATGAAATCATGTATTATTGTGTTTCACCAACCATAGAATTAGTTGTTGAATCTAGGTGTTTTGTTCTTTGATTGTCCTTCCTCGAAGTTTGGTGGAGCATCCATGATGGAGATCCTTTCTAGATGTTAATCTTTTAGAAAGAACCTGCTCGGATGCCAATTGGTAAAAACTAAGGGTCCGCCAAACTATTTAGAGAATTGGGTTCTCTATAAGTTTCCACATGACACACGCACATTACAGTAAGTATGTGACACAATGGAATTTTACGTGAAAAATTCCTAGCTCACAGGATTAAAATTACGACCTACTCTTATGGGATTTCAACTTCATTAATGAGAAAACTTTAGATTACAAACTATTTCAACCTAGGAATTAACCTCTTAATACATCACTAACTTGTAACAACTCTATTATAAGCCCCTTTGTAATAACTCTATTACAAAGCTTACAATTCGACTAACTCTAGCCAAGACACAAACATTTAAACTTATAACTCTAAGTTCAGGACTTCAGGACTACATGTTATTAACTTTTGAACTTGGAACTCTATGTTCAGAACTTCAGGACTATAAGTCCTTAACTTTCAAACTTAACTTCAGGACTACATGTATTTAACTTTTGAACTTGTAACTTAGTTCAGAACCAAGTGTCCTTAACTTTTAAATTTCGAACTCAAATTTCAGGACCAAGTGTCCTTAACTTTTGTACTTGTAAGTCAAAGTTGAGGAACAAGTGTCCTTAACTTTTAAACTTGTAAGTCAAAGTTAAGGACCTATTGTCCTTAACTTTTGATCTTGTAACTATAAGTTAAGGGCTGCCTATTCGTAACTTTTGTACTTGTTAGTCTAGGTTCAGGATAAAGTGTTCTTAACTTTTGAACTTGTAAGTCTATGTTTAGGACCTATTGTCCTTAACTTTTGAACTTGGAACCCAAACTTCAGGACCAAATGTCCTTAACTTTTGAACTTGTAAGTCTAAGTTAAGGACATATTGTCCTTAGATTTTGAACTTGTAACCGTAAGTTAAGGATTGTCTGTCCTTAACTTTTTATCTTGTAAATCTAAGTTAAGGAGATATTGTCCTTAACTTAAGTTAAGGACTGCATGTCCTTAACTATTGAACTTGTAACTGTAAGTTAAGGACTGCATATCCTTAACTTTTGAACTTGTAACTATAAGTTAAGAACTGTGTTTCATTAACTTTCGAACTTGTAACTCTAAATTCAAGACTTTATGACTACATGTCCTTAACTTTTGAATTTATATGTAAGATTACCATATTCAAGATTTCTAGCATGAATTAAAGTTTATGGTTATAAGTGGTATCAAGAACCTTGATTGTTTGAACCATTAATCTTTGTTTACTCGTATAGTATGAACGAAATCATCGTAGCTTTGATTGGAAAAATAAAATCTCTTCGTCAAATCTGCAAGAACATTGATATTCATGTTTTCTCTTTTCTCCAAATTTAGAGCCTTTGTCTGTGTCATATTATTTATATTAGTTGGTGTTGTTGATGACACAACGAAAGATTAGTAGATACTAAACAATTAAAATAATGATTTTACAGCTTATTCTCACAAACTGTTTTGACATAATGGGAACGCTTCAGGTTGTGTCAAATGAAACGTAAGTATTATATAGGTTTGGGAATAAAAGTAATAGAAGAAAGGTAAAAAATATCTTTGCATATTAAATATTAATGAAGTAGTGGCTATTTTTGTTCAATATTAGAATTATTGAATAAAAAATAAATAGTACCTTAGTTGTGGTTATCCCACAGTATTTCTACTTATAAGCACGAGCCAATTCATACAGCTCTACTAACGCTTGCTCGAAAAAATTAACTTACATACGGTGTTTATATCAATTTAACAAAATACATGATATACACTGTTATTAGTTAACTGTAATAACTAATAGTATTATTTTTTTAACTTCACTTTTAGTGCTAATTATGATAAATTTATATGATTTAATCAATTCAATCCACTTGATATATACGGCAAACATCAAGTGTGAGATTAAGCTTTTAGCTAGATGGTCAAATAATTTAATAGCTAGATGGTCAAATAATTTAACATGATATCAAAGTAGGCAGATGTCTTGAATTTAAGTTTTGGCCACTATTAAAAAGAATCTCCATGTATTTAGCGCATGAAAGGGAATTACGTCCGAATATAAGAGTGTATTGAAGAGATAATTAAGTGAAAAAAGTATGTTCTCTCTAGCAGCTTAAGTTTTTATTATGAGATGATCATGTACTTCAATAATGAATAATAGTGTTATTTTGCATTCATGCGTTTAATTCTTGACCAAATTTTATTTATAGGATTACACTAAATTTTGTTGCTGTTATTTTTTCATTTAATTCTTGAAATTTTCCACTAAAGTATCTATAGAATATGTTTTATACCTCATTTTGGACCTTTGAACCACAGAATATTCTCTCTATTTTATTATCCAAAGTTAACAAGTGTGATTGACCAACAAGGAATCATCCAACCATACAACTTTACTACCTTTGTAATCTAACATGTAAATATAGGCCTCATATATAAGAATTGATAATGAGTAACACAAAATGAGAGTAGTGAATGAAAAGGAGTTTACAAGAGTAAATTCTAAAGTATATATATATATATATATATAAAGGCGGATTCACAATTTCAAAAGGATAAGTACATTGTTGTGAAAAGGTGTATTAAATTCTGAAATTTATATTTGGTCGGTTTTACTTTAATCTTTTACTATGAACTCATTACACTTTTGAAATTATTAGTTCAAAAATATATTCCTTTTGAAACTTAAGTAATTTTCACATAGATTTTGATACTCCATACTAAAAATAAGACCGTTCGGAATGGGATTAGAATCATTCATTTCACTTGTAAAAATACACCCAATAATAATTACACCATAAAAAAAATATAACATTATTATTTATGATTTAGGAAAAGAAATATGATTTCACGTGAACTCATATCGCTTAAGATGGATTTGCCTCTATCACCATATATATATTGAAGAATTGGATTAAGTCAAATCCGTGAACTCACGATAGGATCCACCACTAATGGAGTCGAAAGTTGGTCATAATCCAGAGCAGGACCAAGGATGCAAAAGGTTCATTCGAATCTTTTTGTGAAAATTATATTATAAATGTTGAAAGCCCTTGAATTCCCTTATTAAAAATCTTAGATGTTGATCGTAATAATAGGGCTAAGACAAAGGACCAATAAAATAGGAACTCTTTCTTTTTGGGTTGGGGGTTGGGGTTGGGGTTGGGGTTGGGGGTGGGGTTGGGGGTGGGGGGTGGGGGGGTGGTTCAACATACAAGTAGTGGTATGTCATCCACTAAGGAAGGAAAAGAAAGGGCAGATTAACATTATTATGTTAGCTGCATAGGGGTGGGGGCTCCCATTTTTGTTGCACCATATAAGGTGGGGTTCCATCAATTTTTCCCCACTGTCTTTCCAAATTTTCAGATAAAAGCAATTTTTACTCGAATCTTTTCTCTACTACTTCCTCCGGTCTTTATTTTTTTATTTTTGTTTAAAATAAATATTTATTTATATAATTAAGAAAAAATTTAATTTAATTTTTTTAAATTAATCTTATGCGCGTATCCCTAAAAAGTCATTTATTCCTCACATTCGAGAAGAGAAGTAAGTGCTATTATAACTATGGTGCGACATTTAATAAAGGATAGTTTAGTTATACTAACTATTTTCGTCTAGAATTTAATTTTTTTTTTAATGAGTGTGCCTAAAATAAATTAATCACTTATTATAGACCGGATGGAATAATTATTTTCCTTCTCACACTTTCTATTCTCTTGAATTTCATTTTTGTTGTCCTATACTTGCATCCTTGCTCAAAACTCAACTACTCAAATGTATAGGCCATAATTTTTAAAGGGACCTTGGAGTAACAGTTAAATTATTTCGGTGTAACTTAAAAGTTACGAAACATGGAATCGTAGAATTAAGCCGAATCTATTATAAATGGGAGATGCTTTATGCGTCAGGTGAAAAAGTATATACTTTATTAATGCACAAAACTTAAATTCTATTCAATCAATAGCAAACCAATTGTATAAGATTGATGCGTAAAGACAAGGAATAATGTTTATATACAAAACGGGACAGTATGTGTGAAAGTAAAGAGGGAAAAAACGGAAGACTAAAGTGACGGCAATAAACAAGGGCATGGCCACAAGGGAACTTCTCCAAATATTATACACTTTTTCCATGCAAAGAGTCGGCTGTGTTGCTTGTTAATGCTTAAATTCATATAGCTCTACTAAAATAAAATTCCCATATTGCATTTAACACCGACAGCACCTAAACAAAATACTCTGTTTCACTTGTTCCCCTCACTCCTTTCTCAACACTTTCCTCTTTCCTCCTATTATTGCCTCCACGTGGGTGGGGTGGGGGTGGGGGCAGGGGGTGAGGGTGAGGTGGGGTGGGGTGGGGTGGGAAATCCAATTCATTGCACCCACCCCTACCCAAAGCAAACTCTACACTATTTGAATCATCAAGTTATTATTAATCTTTTGTTGGGGACAGTAATCAAGAGGACAGTAACAATTAAACTCATATCGTTATGCGTCTTGTACGAAAGACTTGACTCATACCATTGACACAATACTCTTATTGAAACACTTATGCACTAAGTTTGTCGGTTCATTTTGATTGCAAAAACTATTTTTTTTATGCACATATCTCAGCAATATAAATCTAAATATTTAACTCATTTAATTTCGAGGGTCTTTCAGAAATAGTTTTTTTATTTTTTTTAAAATAAGGATAAAGTCTGCGTACACTCTATCCCAAACCCCACTTATAGGACTACATCAAGTCTGTTGTCATTGTTGATTAAGAGAAAAATTTAAGATTAACCATTAAATACAGTAACAATGAAATGTTGTAACATACACGTGAAAAAACTAATCAAGAAATACACTTATAGGGTACACGGATTTCTCTTAAAGCAATTTTAATTTTATTAGCTGGATGTCAGTCTGCTGTGTGCGTATTTGGCTTAGTGAAAGAAACAACATTGACTTGACTATATATGTTACATCTCTTCATTCCTCTTTGTAATTTTCAGCATATCCCTCAAAGGGAGTTGGAGTTGGAAAACGAGATATACTAGAGAAGTAGGCAAGCAAACATGAGGAGTTTAAGTGGGCCAAATTACGAGTGCATGGCCTGCTAATTAATGGACAAAGGCCCACCACAATTTGTGGGCCCATAAGCACTCAAGGGTGTTCTAGTAATTAATGAACCTATGAGGTCTCATGTTCAAATCTATCTGTCCAAACTTTGATAATGGTCAGAGTTACACTGTACATGTATTGATGGAAAGCAGCATATATTTCATAAAACTAGTCAAAGACGCGCGAGCTGATACGAATATCATGATTATAAAAAAATACTAGGTGATTTTTTTTATTTTATCCGAGCCTTGCTAGTTAGAGTTACTGATGAAAGATAGTAAATAGCCCGCGAAACTAGTTGATGTCACGCAAGCTAATCCGGACACCACGATCATCACCTATTAGGAAGATCCCTAACATTCACGTGACGTGGGTGGATCCACACCTCATTGCTTTTTATGGACTTCCAACCGTCAACGCGTAGCGACTAGCACGGCTAGGGCCCATAGGCCTCAACTCTTGTGGTAGTGGCCTGACTCTCAGTTCGTACGGGTTAAGGCCCTATGGCCCACTACATTAAGGCCGTTTTGTCATAACTCTCAACAATACTTCACAGTAACTGATAAGAGATGATAAATCTTGAAATATTAAAGGAAAAGGGATAGGTAGGGTTCATATAATACATTTACTTTCCTCATAAAATTTATACTCTCCATAAATAAGCAAGGAGAAGAATTCTAAAACAACAATTAACCAAACCAAACCTAAACCAACAAACTAGAACAGTGAAATTTCCAGACTATTGGATAATCTGCTAAATTGATGTCATTTTTGGTTTTAGGCATAAAACGGACACAATCCATGCACACAATTAATAAATACAGATGAACTATTAGTGCTTCAATTTTAGTTCTTGAAAATTTTGGGTACAAAGCTTCCTAGAGTATACAAAAATTTCCTAGTATAATTAAAATGCTAACCTGCGCGTCTTAAATACAACTGATACATTACATTCTCACCAGAAAGAGCATATGTTTGCAAGCTGCTAGCACAATCTCACGATTTATGCAAATAGTACTGGCTTACTTGCTCGGCAAAACTGAATACACGAGTTCGCCCAGCTACTTGATCCAGCGGTAGAGAGGCAGGACAACTAAAGATGCTAGACAGAAACATGTTGTGTACATGTCCTACCCAATATCTCAAGGTTATCTGAGAACAAAAGTTTCACATCCTCAATGCTCGTCATCTTTTAGAAACTTTCCTCTTTTTCGAAACTTTGTTATGTTTCTGATCTCTCATCCTCTTCTTTGATTGTTTTTGGAGCGATTTATTAACCAAAGATGGTTGTTCCTTCAATGCAAAACTTCTTGCTACATGCCCCAACTGAAGTTTCTTCACCATAAAAATCCCTTTAAGTTCACCCCGATGAGCAGTGTATGCACGAACCCATGAGCAAAATGCATTTTGTGCCATTTTCTTCATCTTTAGCTGACAAACATCAACGAGGCAATCCATCAGTTGAAGTATACGAAAAATTATTCTGTCTTACTTAAGTATTACTGTTGTTGAGGTGTATCTACTCCACCAAAGCAATTTTCAGATACAACTAATGCATTATCAGCTCTCTAAGCATTAAAAAGGGTATTACAATTTACTAATTATACATTAGTAGCATGTGGAGCCATCAAATGTTGACCTTCATCCAAAAGTGTTGCAATACCATCAGAATGTGGGCAATTCTCACAAATTAATATCAAGACCGGGATCATACTGAGCTAGAGGAAGATAAATGGAAGCAAATCAAATATCCAATAGAGCTCTAAATCGTCAACCAAATGAAGCCTATTTCAGTATAACATTTTACAGCATTCAGATAATTTGCACAAACAACAAAAAGAGAAGCAGATACCCACATAGTAGAATATATTGAACAAGCTTAACCCTCACTTCACCCTGCAGAGAACAAGTTCCAAGAGATCATTTATGCCAAATAGACGTTTTAAGTTGTTTTTTCAGCCTTAGACTTCCTTAGGTTAACTTGAAGTTGTAATGTCAACTAGCAATACCACAACATAGAAAAGGACAAACCAGAAGGATGAAAATAATAGAATTTAAGATTTTTCTTTTTTTTGGACTCCCAACTGCAGATAGGTACGTCAAAATGAAATGAAATGCAAGCTCTGTTGACCATGTTGATGCGATTTGTAACCATGCAAGAAGCAAAAAATAAAATCAGCAATTCAACATAAATAAGACCAACTCTCATACCTCTGATGAAATAAAGGATTCCAATGCTCTCTGTAGAGAAACAACCCATGGATGCGTGTCTACTGAAACAAAATTCTTCGGGTGGTACTTGATACCAGACAATGGAAAGCTATCCAAAAGTTTCTGAAGGGGATACTCTGTTAGAGTCACCCCATGTTTCTCCAAGCCATGCAAGTAATCAGTTTCAACTGGCTGTAGGAACAATAAAGAATCACCCTTTTCACCTATGCGGGCAGTTCTTCCTACCCTGCATTATGATGTAACTAACATCAAACCACGAATTTCAGAATAAGCACACCACTCAAATTCGGAAAACAAATTATTGAGGTGTTGATGTGTGTTCAATTACTCCAGACTTGGTAATGCTTCTGGCTTAAGGAAATTTGAATTCCTTGATGGCACTAGGAAACTTGGGGTCCCTGGCAAAGGGTGAAAGAAATATGTGCAACCACAAAAAGGTGTACATAAAGGATATGTCACCTTTTAAGTCAGAAAAGTGAAGCTTTTTCAGAACCGAACGTGAATTAATTTTCCAATGTTTTTAATTCGAAAGTTAAAAGGAAAGAAAGAGGGAGAGAAAGTTCACCGGTGCACATATTCAGTCGCCTCTCCTGGAGGATCATACTGTATAATGCACCTAACTTTAGGAAAGTCCAAGCCCCTAGCAGCAACATCGCTGGACAGCAGAAGTGCTGATTTTTCTGTTTTAAAAGCATTGAATGTAGCTCTTCGGTCCTCGTGATTCATATTCCCATGTAAGCGAAGTGTGTTGGATTTCAAAAACAGTTGTTTGTCTTCAATATCTGATTGCCGATGGGGAAGCAACTGAAATCCACTCACCAATGAGTAATGAAAATCTACAGCATCACATGTTGAAAAAAACACCACAACCTGTACCAGGTACAAATATAGAAGATGCTCAACTTCTGATGGTAAAACATGTTCAAGCTTGATGCCGGTGAATGATATAACTACCATTTTTACAAGTCAAAATTGCTTGTTTGGCAGTAAAGAATTGCCTTACCTTCTGGGAAGGCTCCTTCTCAAACAGATGTTTTAGAATTGCAAGAAGCACTGCAAGCCGAGAACCACAGGGAACTGCGAATAGAACACCATAAGAACAATACGATCATACAGCAAGTAATCAGGGTAATATACGAATATATACTTTCCTAATCATACCTTTTATATATCGCTGAAGTAACTGAGTCGGAAGCTTATATTCCTCGGTTGAAGAACTCAGTAGTTTGCCATCTTTTCCGAATATATCCTTCCCATTAAATTCCATCGGTTCCATGTCTTGCTGAGTTAACTGTAGCTCTGTTTTCTGGTCAAGCCCAACCATCACTGGGTTATCTAAACTAATTTTAGCGAGCTCGTTTACTTTCTCATTTAATGTAGCTGATAACAGCAAATTTTGCCTCTGAACCCCAGAAATCTGCGAAGCTGTGTTATCCTTGCCAACTGATTTTTGTGGTTTAGAGCCCAGAATATTAAGTATGTCTTCAATCTCTTTACCATATCCAAGTTCCAGAATTCTACAAAAGCATACATGCAATTGAGGGGTTAAGGATATGAATTTAGTAAAAGAGCATGTCCATTGAGAGATAAAGCATAGTATACATACCTGTCTGCTTCATCAAAAATTATCCAGCACAGGTTCGTGTACAAGAATGATGATGTGTTTTTTAGGTGATCCAAAAGACGTCCAGGAGTTGCAACAAGAATAGATATACCTAGAAATGAGCATTATGATGAGGCTTTTGAAATGCTGCCAAATCAAGATGAGAAAAACTCTCCAGTAGTATTACTACAGAGAACGCTGATTAATATTATACACCATACAGCAATACCCCAAAAGGATAATAGTGGCACGACGGGCTAAGTACTCGGTGTAGAGAGCATAGAGCAGAAAGAGTAGGTAGCATTTAGCTCAGAGCAGAGAAAATAACTAATAGGACGAAGAGTGGGCCTGGAGCCAAGAGAGTGGCTCACTAGACTTACAAGTGTGAAAACAGATTTGTAAGATTTGGCGCTACGCCACTACCAGATGAAAGAATTTAAAAATCCTACCTAAAACATAAAAGCGAAGACAAAAGTAGTTTAGAATCATCGTAAATCCATCTGTAACCCTTGTATTATGCAAAATTGTATATCTTTAAGAAGAATAAAAGCCGTGCAATCTGGTGCTGGTCAAAAAGGAAATCCTAGCACCCACTATGGAACTGTCAATTTCTGCTCATCAGCACCAATTTCAGTCATTATTTAAGTAAAAAGCTAGAATAAAAGCAACATGAAAAACCTTTCTATTATAGCAAGACACCTGACTTTAAATTATAAAAGTAACTCAGACCAGAGGTCAGGATGCAAAAACATGTACTACCAACATTATACTAAGCATTGAAATTGCTGAGAAAGTCCTCCGTTGCTGTAGCTAACAAATGCGAGCAATATCGGCAATCATATGGTTTTTCACCTAACCATATGAGCCGAGGGTCGATTGGAAACAGCCTCCCTGCCCTTCCGGGTAGGGGTAAGGCTCGTCTACATATTACCCTCCCCAGACCCCACCTGGTGGGAATGTACTGGGTAGTTGTTGTTGTTGTTGTATCGGCAATCTAATTTGGCAAAAACAGACAAGGAGAAGCTTTGTCTAAAAGCAAAACACTACTTTCATTTACAAGGACAACAACAACAACAACAACAACTACCCAGTATACTCCCACCAGGTGGGGTCTGGGGGCAAGTACAAGGACAACGAATAAAAATAGAATATTGCACCAACCTTTTCGCAATCTTGCTTTCTCTTTGTTCCTGTTTTCCCCTCCCATGATATAGCCAGGAACAATCCAGTGAAAACGGTGCAACAACTTTTGCAAGATCTCATACACCTGCATGCATAATTCGTGCGTTGGCACAAGAACCAACGCTATCCCAAGTACATCAGTTAAATCCAATTAAATCACCAAAATTTACAAGAGAAATAAAAGCAGGTATGTGATTTTCTTATACCTATTATAAAAGCAAACACTTGTTATATCACTAATACCATCACAGCTACTCTAATGATGAGAAAGATGATCTAAGTTATACACAATGACATTGTAATTTAACCTGTTATAACAGGTTACTTGCCATATATTCTAGGCTACAAATCAATGTTATTAAATAGAGTTACCTGCAATTACGTTTTAAATAACTTGATTGCGTGAAAATCTTTACGAGAATCACATTTTCATTTTTCAGATTCAATGAGCAAGTAGTTTTAGTTTTGTCTTGTTAACCTTAAAATTGGAATCAAGATAAGCAAATATAACACATACCAAAAGTGCCATCAGTTCGCTGAATCCTGGGATCAAACTTCTGCAACTGATGAATAACTGGAGCCAAATAAGCTACAGTTTTCCCCGTTCCAGTAGCGGCATTCACTAGCCTGTCACATTCATTAACATTAACCCACAAAAATCAACTTTTGACATTAAAAAACACAAAATTTGAAATCAAATAATCACGAATAACTGACACATCCATAAATCCATAATATAATTGAATAAGAATAACCAAAGAGTAGAGAAATTACACGTGTCGGCCGGATAGGACAACAGGAATTGCTTGAGCTTGAACGAGAGTTGGAGCCTCGAATCCAAGTCTCTCTGTTATCAAATTTACATTTACATTAAAAATAAAGCCTCAATAAACAAATGTAAAAATCTTTCGAAGCTTAACACGTAAAAGATGTAATTTTTTAATAATTCCAGCTAGAATATATATATATATATATATATATATATATATATATATATATATATATATATAAACCTTTGAGCTGGTCGCATAAGGTAGGGTGAAGACCGAGACTTTGGAAAGAGCAAGAAGCGAAAACCTCTGAATCACAGTTTTTGTTGTTGTTGTTCTCAATCTTTTGCTTTTTCCTCTTGTTAGAGTTTAGCTCCATTTTTTCTTCAGTTTCAGTTAAGATGCGCTGGGTATTTTGGGTAGGGTTTTAGTATTCATTCAACTGAAAAAAGACATTGTTGTGCTTACAGGTTGATAATTGGAACTAGTGGGCTTCGTTCGATTTCATTTTAGGGCCGCAGGTTGTCCGGGATACATTTTGGGCCGATTATTAATGTACGTAAAATTTGTAAAAATAGCACGGTCTAGCTAGTTTTAAACTGGTTATTCAAAAATAATCAGCATTTATCAAGTCAATGAAAAATAGCCACTATTTTGCTGCAACTGAGACGGGTCCAGCATAATACTGGAGTCAGTGTACATGTGTATGAACTTCCAGCATATTATGCTGGACCGGTATACTTTGCCAATATACTGGAGAATGGAGCATCGATGCTCCAAACTCCAGTATATTATGCTGGAGTATTTTTCAAATTTTGAACAATATTTTCGTTCAGATTTATCTTTACATGAAAAGTGGCTAAATTTTAATTACTTTTGAAACTGTGCTATTTCTAAACGACCACTTGTAAATCTGACTATTTTTAAATTTCTCCCGTAAAAATCGAATGGGGAACCCAATTTGGGGTACGCTCAATTCATCGGGAGGATAGCCCTTCAAATTCAAAGTTTTTTGGTCATCCCTTTTAACTTGTATCCGCTTTATTTTTCTGTTTGTATCCATATTCATTTTTTTATTAAAAGCGTTGTAAAAATGATTTTGCCCTTCTTTAGTAAAAAACTACTTTACTAAATAGTCTCTCCAAGTATACAGCATATTGTCTCTTGTTCCTGTCTCTTTCCCCTTTTTCGCGTTTTTTTATTTATTCTTCTCTAAAATCAAACAGTTTTTGGCATCATTCTTCTTGATTTTGCGATTGTTTGTTTCCCAACAACATTACGTATAATCACATGTACGATTTTATTGGTTTCTTTTGGACATTGCATTAACTTTATATGGGGCTTTTATTTTAGTATTAGTTTTATAATTTATTTTCTGGGTTTTTTGTTGATAGTCATCATAGTTTAATTGTTTTTTTATTTATGGTAAAATAGTTTCCTATAATTCACTTTGATTAGTGCATTAGTTTTGTAGGTTTATTTTTACGATTATGATTTTAGATTTTTAAAAATTGTGTTTGTGTTTTTTATAAAAATTCTATATATTCTTCAGTGATTTTTTGGAGACGTTCAAAATTTTAAAAATTTTGAGAGTTAAATAGATTATATTATTAAAGTGTGAAGTTTATAATAATTCAAGGATAACGTAATTCTAGGTGTTGAAGTTTTGTATTCTATTTTTTATAAGTAAATTATGTTTTGTTTGTAGTTTTTGTTATATTTTTGATGAACTTCAGCATTATTGAAGTTGTATTTGTGTTCTGTATTGTAAAAAACTACAGTATATTTTGGCTGAAATTTTTGTGATTGTTGAACTTCAGTATTCTTTGGAGCTGAAGTTTTGCTTTGTATTTGCTAAACTTAGCATTCTTATAGGTAAAGTTGTGTTCTGTCTTTTTTTGAAGTTAGATGCCTTTAGAAAATATAACTTACCAAATTGTGATAAAGTTTTAACTGATTTTTTTGATAATATTCTGAATTTATTTTACCTACCTTTATTTTTTTTAACATACGGCATCAACGAAATCCAAATCAGTGACAGATCCCAAAGCACCTAGAATACGTAAAACTCCTTCTATCGTTGGAATTGTACCTATAACACCATGGGAGAGATATTATGGATTTGGAGATTGGTTTAACTGTCGTGCTTACTTGAAAGGGAAACTGTGATTTAAAGCGTTTAATTGTAACTTTTTTATACATGCACAATAAGAGAAGTTGAATAATGGTATACTTAGATATATTATGTCTATAGAGAATTTTCATTGCACCATGAAGTTGGTTCGTTATTTGATTCTTTCTCGTGTATTCACCAATGATCAAGATTTCATTAGTTTCAAGATTATTGGTTGTGATGTATCCTTCAGTTTTGAAGACTTTCACATTATGTGCAGTTTGAGGTTATGTTGAAAAATCAATTAAACGAGGCGGTAAGATTCTAAAGCACTATTTTGGGAAATCTAAAGGTGTGACTTCGAAGGACAATTCAGAGTATATGTCCCGGAATAAAATTAAAAAGGATGATGCGAATTTCAAACACGTATGCGAGAGTGATGAAGATGTTATGAAAGCTTATGAAAATTTTTGTTGTGGAGTCTATTTTGTTTGGAAGAAAGAATCAATCAATTATGTTGGAGGAGTATGCAACTATTGTTGAAGACGATAAGACTTGTGCTGATTAGCCTTGGGGGTAATGCATCTTATGAGAAGCTCATTAACTCGATAAAACATGCATTGGACAACTAGGATAAAAATAATCCAACTGAGTATACTGTATGTGGATTTCCATGTCCATTATGTGTTTGGATCTATGAGTTTTTTCTAGATATTCGGGGGAAATATTTAAAAGATGACGACTTTCTTGACGCCCATCAAGTTCCTAGGATGTTACGTTATGTATCTTTAGGAGAGACTAAATTTAAGTAAAATTCATGAAGATTACTTTAGTAATCATGATGTATGTTAATGTTCTTTATTTTCCTTTTTTTTAGTTTTGTTAATATGTTAACGTATCATTTTTATTTTATTTTTCATAATATAATTTTTTTTGTATTAAACAGAAATATCAGACATTTAGGATATTGGATATAATTTCCACCCAAGAGAAATTGAATTTAATTTAACTGGACAAGTACCATGCATCCACATTCGTTCAAAGGTACTGAATCCATTTCCTTCAACTGGTGAATCACCACGTAGTTAGATTCAAAAGAAACCAATCGAACTCCTGTAATTGGAGAATCATCTCGTGCCCCAGAGTTGCTCTAACTGTTCTACAGCGGCATTTGACAAAAAATTAGTCTACACAATATGCCATGTAAGTTTTAAGGTGAAGTTTTTGTTCTATGTTTTGTAGAACTACAGCATATTTTATCTATAGTTTTTGTTATGTTTGTGATGAACTTCAGCATTCTAGTAGCTGAAATTTTGATTTGTGTTTTATAAACTAAAGTATATTTTTTGTAGTTTTTATTTTATTTTTCCATGACTTCAGCATTCTTGGAGTTGAAGTTGTATTCTATATTTGTAAAACTATAACATATTTAAGCTGAATTTTTTGTTCTATTTGCCGAACTCCAGTATTCTTAAAGTTGAAGTTGTGTTATGTATTTGTTGAACTTCAACATTTTTATAGTTGAAGTTTGTTATGTGTTCCTATATTCTGAAACTATTGTGTATTTTCTATTTTTATACTAGAGGGTAACAAGGGAGGTTAAAAGCCATGCAGAAGAAGAAAGGTGCACGATCGCGAAAAAAGTTATTGAAGAGTTTCAACGGGATGAGCGATCTGCTATTGTGGATGACATTTTGAAAAAATTGATGAGTGGTGATTTTACCACTCATTCTAGTCTCTTTTCTTTAGCTTTTATGTCCTTTGCCTATAATATAAGGTCGTTTACAGTATGTATTGTCCGATTTTCAGGTGAATGATGTCATGAAGTGATTTGATTTCAATTGGCATGGAATTGAGTAGAAAAAGGGTGAAAACCATACAAAACTCCCTTGTGATTCTGCATCTGCGGAAGGTTTGGTCACAGAAGCGACTCCGCTTATGTGAGAGAAGTCCCGCATCTGCAAAATTTGGTGACCTCGTAAGATACTGCTTCTGCGATTGGTTTACAACTTCTGCGGTTGCGCATATGCGCTCGGAAGACCGCATCTGCGGTCGAAAAGTTTATTTAGAATCTTTGCCTAGTGAACGATATTTGCGGTTACAGACAATAGTTGGCATTTTGCTTCTGCGGTAAGGTATCCGCATCTGTGAGAATTCATTCGCAGATGCGATCAACGGGAATCAGACCTGCGCAAATCAGGCATTTCACATATCTTATTCCCGAAACCATTTTTTTATACTCGTCCAAACAGATCTTTGGACATCTCTGGCAGATCTTCAGCATATTTTCAATTTGTAGACTTAGAGAGAACAATGTGAAATCTAGGGTTTTGCGCACACACTTGGATTTTGAAGATTTGAAGCTTGTGGTTAAGGATTTCTTACTCATTTATGTTTATTTCTTAATTTTCTCGTTTTCTATTGTGTATCTAAATGTGTAGTATTTTATTCAATATTTGAATCTTGTATATGGAAATATTCTTGTTTAAAGTGTGGATTAAATACCTTGGTGTGCTTATGTATTGAATGGTTTTTATTCTTTTATGAAGTGAGTTATTGTTTCTTTAACTATTCTTGTCCTTAAATGTCTCCAAAGGGATTAACTAACCCTAGAACTCGCCCATTAACTTCAAATAAATCTTGGAAAAGATAATCTGGGGTTGGGAAAGATTAATTAACAAGAACTTGAAACATTAACTCTATAGGCTCTACCTAGGGATAAGATTGAACTACTTGTAGTCATATCCGGTAGTGCTTAATCTTTTAATTGTTTTAGGGATAATTCAATTAGGAAGTCTTGTCACTTTGGGAGAAGCTAATATAGAATTATTACCCATGGCTAATTAACATAAATTCCCTCATATTTGTAAAACCATGAAATACATTGGATCGTTACTTACGTGTAATTCTCGATGCATCCACACTTGTAGTCATTTGTCATTTTACTTACTTTCTGGGTTAGTATATATTTTCTAAACCAAATTCGTAGTGTTTGACATTGCGGAATAAGTGATAATTATCTTACATTCCTAATCACCTACATATTGTTCTTTGTGGGATTCGACCCAGACTCATCATTGGGTAAATTATATTGTATACGACTGTGTTCATTTACTTTTTAGTATTGGATTTGGACATCAACAAAATTGGCGCCGTTTTCGGAGACAATTTCGCATAATTTAGGTTGTTTAAGAAATAAGCGTAAGTGCTTTGATCCAAACTTGTGAATATTTGTGTACTTTTTTATTTTTTTTACCTTGGTTTTTATGATGAATACTAATAAGAGTAGTTAAATATTTAGCCTAAGATTTTGATGGAACCTATTTAATGACGAACTTCTTATTATGTTAATATAGTTTGCCCAGTTTAATCTCTATCTGTTCAACTACGTTCTTGTTGTAGTTAATTGTTAGGATCCTCAATTAGTTGTGCTATTTAGTATGTATTACTCAGGAGAGAGTGAATATTTAGGTAATTGTTGAATAACACCACTCCCAAAGTATATGAGGAATCAATAATCGAGGGTTTAAAGGCGGGATTAGGGATAATGAAGTCTTAGGTGTAATCTAAAGTGAGCTGTAATAAACAAATCCAGATAGCGTAACTCGGGGGAGTGCATCTAGTAAATTATCGTAATTACTCTAGGGAGATTCACGGTAATAAGAGTACTCGTAATTGATAGATACAATTAGGAAAATCTATGTGAAACATAACCGGAAAGGATTTCCATCAATAGGGGAAATTATAACCTTAGATCCTTTTATTATTTGTTTACAACTTAATTTTTCCTATTTATTTATTGCTTATTTTTCTTATTTTTGAAAAAATGGCATCATATAATGAAACTTTGTCGGATGGTAGTTATTCATACTTTGATGACCCTCGTCCTTATTGTGGAGGACCACACTCATGGAAGATTTGTTTAAATTCTCCTGGGTGTGGATTGTGCGCACAACTCCAAACCCATGAGTGGAGTATTTGTGATAAGTGTGGTTTTCAAAATGGTCATTTAGATGATTGTGCTTATTTGTCTTTCTCTTCCCCAAGCTCTCGCTATGATGATTCTACTTTTTTTGATGAAAATGATAGGGCTATGGAAATGGAAGAAGTTGAGCATGGCCGAAATGGAGAGTTCAAGCTCATGTTAGATTACCTACTTGAAGGAGAAAACAAAGAACAAGTTGACTTGGAGGAGTTTTTGGAAAACAGTCTCCAAAATAACTTGGCACATGTTAGGTTGCACTCACAAATGGGAGAAATGCTTGAAGCTTTAGAGGTCAAAAAATCCTCGGAAATCAATGATAGCCAAAAAATTTCCTTAGATATGGAAGCTAAAAATCCTTTCTTGGCACTTGATCAAACCAAGAAGAACTCTCAAATTCTAAAAATAAGAAGATGATGCCAATATTGGAGACCATTCTTTAAAATGAGGATAAACATAAATTTGCACTCGAGGACTTGAAACAAGGCTCTTCTCACAATGATGAATATATCCATACTTTGGAAGAGAAAGTAAAAATATTGGTTGAGACTCACTATACCCATCAACTTAAGAGTGTGGAGGAAAGTCAAGAAGAGTCAAATTCTGATGAAAAAAATGAGCTTCACTTTGAGGATTCAAGAATTGAACATCCGCCATCCGAACCCATGAATGTTAATGATAGCAAGAAAAATATGGAATTAGAGTCAATTGGTGTAAATGGAAATTTGGTTGAGATTGACTCTAGTCCACGGGAAAAAGAGGATGTCTAAATCCGAGAAAAACTGCAAGTTGGAGGTTTGAAGTCACATTCCAAGCATTTTTCAACATTGGAATTGTGTGGTGATACGGAAGTTGAACCACACGAATCAATGAAGGCTGCAAGGAGGAATAACTCATACCATACATCTTACAATTTGAGAGAACAAGAAGGCAAAATGACATCCCTCACATAAAAGCCAAGAAGTGTAAATGAGGAATTTAAAGCCTGGCTTGATCATCAACTTACCACCCCCATTACTCGTAGTCACTAGTTTGATTCCAAGCTGGGTGCCTAGTTCATATCGCCCAAATGGCGAAAAAAGTGATAAAGTTGAGTTGCATCGTACCACGACGTTAAATGCAATGCTTGGAGGCAACCAATCATTTTCAAAATTTTGGATCATTTTTGAAGTTTTATTTTTTAGAATAACTTAGTATATTATTTTTGACTAATCTGCCAAGTTTCAAAATTTTTGGGGTTAAATTAAGGAGTTCGGAATGTTGGAAGTGCACAAACCAGTAGCTGCAAAATCTGTGCATCAACCTTCTGGTGTAACCGCATCTCCGGATCATTGACCATAGAAGCGGTCACGCAAAAGCGAGTTTCCCATCCAATATGCACTATATACCGCAGAAGCGGCTAGATGGCTGCATAAGCGGTGCCGCAGATGCGGTAAAATACCGCAGATGTGAAAATCAGACATGTTTTAAAAAATAGAAGTATGTATAATCTTCATACTGTTTCCCCAACCCTAACTACCCCAACCTCTAACAATCTCCAAAACAACCACCACTTCTGAATTTTACTGCACTCAGACGAGACTCAAGTATTTTCCTTTAACTCTCATATACTTCTCTTTTCTTTTCCTTCTTTCTCTCTTCTTCTTCATTGCCAACAACCCCACATTTTAATTTTATTTTATTTGATGTTAATTTCTGTTAGTTTTTGGAAGTGGGGGAAAATGGTTAAGAGATTCATGTGTGTGTGCTGGCAGTATTGAATCAAAATTGTGGGAAATCCGAGTACTCAAACTGTGTGAAGGACAAAGTGATGTTAAAATGCTTGAAAGATGTTCCACAAAATGCTTAAAAGAAAATTTCTTGCTAAATACCACAAGATCGGTCTCAATAGAGTAATAATTCATGTAGTGCACTAATATAAAAGTCTTGAGTATAAATTAGTTGCCAAAATCAGGCTTAAGTACATTTCTCAGAAGCTGATGCCAATTGGGAGTTTGGCAAAGCAGAAAATCTTGCTCACAGAGTTTGATATTGTTTATGTCACTCGCACTGCCATGAAGGCACAAGCTTTGTCTGATCATCTGGCAGAAACCCGGTTGATGATGAGTATGAATATTTGAACACATACTTCCCAGATGAAGAGGTTAATTTAGTTGAAGAAGAAGTCCAAGATGACATTCAAGTTTGGAAACTATACTTTGATGGGGCTATCAACATAAAAGGCGTAGGGATTGGGGCAATTATCGTATCACCTACTGGGCAATGTTACCCTGCCACAACATGACTTCATTTCTTCTGTACAAACAATACGATAGAATATGAAGCTTGCATCATGGGTTTGAACATGGCAATAAACCTAAATGTGCATGAATTGTTGGTGATGGGAGATTCAAATTTGCTTATTCAGCAAGCTCAAGGTGATTGGGGGACTCGAGACATCAAACTCATTCCATATGAACAATATGTGGAAGATCTTAGCAAGAGATTTAAGTCCATCGAGTTCAGATACGTTCCCAGGTTTCATAGTGAATTAAGTGATGCCTGGCCACCCTGGCCTCAATGCTTCCATATCCGAGTAATACTCACATTGAACCATTGGAAATTCAAATTGGGGATCAACATGGTTATTGCAATACAATTAAAGCAGAACTAGATGGTGAACCATGGTACCGTGATATTAAATAGTTTTTGAAAACAAGAGAATATCTGGAACATGCTAATAGGGATCAAAAGAGAACTATTAGGCGACTCTCTAATGGTTTCTTTTTGAGTGGGGAAATCCTATACAAAAGAACCTAGGATTTAAATTTATTGAGATGTGCGGATGCCAAAGAAGCTAAAATGATTATGAACGAGGTGCATTCAGGAGTTTGTGGTCCACACATTAATGGATATGTTCCAGCAAAGAAGATCCTTCAGATAGGATATTATTGGCTTACTATGGAGAGAGATTGCTTTCGTTTTGTCCGCAAGTTCCACCGGTGTCAGATTCACTCGCCTCCTTCGGAGTTGTATCCTATGTCAGCTCCTTGGCCTTTTGTTTCTTGTGGAATGGACGTCATTGGCCCAATCGAGCCAAAAGCTTCAAATGGGCACAGATTCATCTTGGTTGCAATTGATTACTTCACCAAATGTGTGGAGGCTATTACATCGAAAGAAGTTACCAAGAGAGAAGTAGTAGACTTTGTTCACTCCAACATCATCTGTTGTTTCGGTATTCCAAAAATCATTATTACAGATAATGCTGCTAATTTGAATAGTCATCTGATGAAAGAGGTATGTAAACAATTTAAAACTGAGCATCGCCATTCTACTACTTACCGACCCAAGGCTAATGGAGCTGTTGAAGCTGAAAATAAGAACATCAAGAAGATTCTTAGGAATATGGTCCAAGGGTCTAGACAATGGCACGAGAAATTGCCTTTTGCTCTTTTGGGATACTGGACAACTGTCTGTACATCAGTTGGTGCAACGCCCTACTTGTTAGTTTATGGAACTGAAGCGGCCATACCTGCTGAAGTTGAGATTCCCTCTCTCCGAATAATTGTTGAAGTTGGGATTGAAGACACTGAATGGGTGATGTCACGATTGGAACAGTTGAGTTTTATTGATGAAAAGAATTTGGCAGCAGTTTGTTTTGGTCAGTTATACCAACAAAGAATGACACGCGCTTAGAATAAGAAAGTGCGCCCAAGAAAATTTTAGGTAGGACAGCTTGTTTTGAAACGCATCTTTCCACACCAGGAAGAAGCAAAAGGAAAGTTCGCCTCGAATTGGCAAGGTCCTTACCTCATCAAGAAAGTATTGTCGAAAGGAGCTCTACACTTGGCAGATATAGAAGGAAAGGTGACAGACATATCCGTCAATGCAGATGCAGTCAAGAAATACTATGTATAACATTCTTCTATTGGGGCATTTGGTTTATACTTAGCATTCTCAGGTTGGGATGACGCAAGGCTATCATTCTCGCTACTCAAACACTGGTCAACCCTAGTTAGCCCTTTGAAGCCTTGTTTATATTTCTTTGTGTTTACACTCTTTTTGGAACCAATGTACTTAAAAATCATCATCTAAACAAGTTCATGTTTTCCTGAACTACATTCGACTTGATTCCAAAAGGATACGCAGGCAGCCTCTCTTTGGGGTTCAGTCACACCAAAAACAATCCACATTTCCCCAATATTCAAAGAAACTGGGGTATGTTTTTATTTTATTTTTCGATTGTTGTTCCATCAAATGGTTCCACAAGTTATAATTCAGTTGAGCAGTTCTTTTTACCTTTCCCTTTTAAGACTTTCTCATCAGCTTTTGAGAATGCTAAGTCAGTACACTACGGGTGGCGCTTCAACTATTGCAAAGAGAGAAAAACAAATAAGAGAGTCTTATTGGTGAAAACCCTCAAGGGCACTATAAGGCGATGGTGAGTTGAGAAAAACAAATGAGAGAGTCTTATTGGTGAAAACCCTCACGTGCACTATAAGGCGATGATGAGTTGAGAAAAAGGCAAATGAGAGAGGTCAATTGGTGAAAACCCACAAAGGGCATCGTTGATCGATTTTAGGTCTTCTTATATCCCGGCACAAGCATGGTTAAAGAACTCAGTTTTAAAGTGAAATTTACAATAGATTTTGAGAATTAGACAGTTTAAATGGATCGAGTATCCAATCCAAAGTGCATGCCATGTTCATTGAAGTCAGCATGTTCCTCTAGATAAGTTTTTTCTTATTCTTCCCGTGAAAGGGACGCTTCTTGATTGAGTTGAAATGCTTATTAGTTCACATGCTTGTTTTATTTCGTACTATTATTTTTGAGTCCTTTTCAGTTTAATTTTGTCAAAGCAAAGCAAAGAAAAAGGCCGCAAAATTGGTTACAGTTTCCTCGTTATATGAAGCAAAAATTTCTGGGCATAAATAGTATGGGCAAAGCCATAAATCCAACTTTGATATTCCTTGTCAAGCAAAAGGCTTGAAGAACTTAGCAATGTTCAAAGGTCAACAAAAGTTACTCATCAAAAGTTGTTTTGGAAAACAAGGTTGTTTGCACCACAGACACAAATGGTGATAGGCGCAAAATAGTCAGGTATTGATATTGGGAAAGAAGATCTTCATAGAGTAAAGTCAGAATCTCCCGGCAATTTGTACGATCATCGACGGGGTCGATTTTCCTAACAAGTGTAAGGGACGCAAGGCCAAGTTGCCCAAGAATCAAGGCCACAAACTGACCATCATGTTAAAACTAATGAATTTTTCTTTTTTTAGAACAGGAACATAATAGTTTAGTGAAACAGTTCATGGAAAGACAAACACCACCAAGTGAAGTTCTCAAATCTATCATTTCCTTCCAATATGCACGTAAGCATATTATTTTAGTTTCATTATAGGGGATCAACACCCTATCTTAAACACAGGGTACTACATCCCCTGGTAGCATTATTTTCTACATAGGGTAAAACATTCCCTAGTAGCATTTCAGAGTGCCACGAGCCTCATCTTACTGCCAACACAGGGTACTACATCCCCTAGTTGCATTATTTTTTTGCCAACATAGGGTACGACATCCCCTACTTGCATTTCAGAGTGCCACGAGCCTCATTTTATTGCCGGCACATGGTACTACATCCCTTGGTCACATTACTTTCTACCTACATAGGGTACGACATCCCCTAGTAGACGCCGCGGGCCTCATCTTATCATCAACACAGGGTACTGCACCCCCTGGTTGTCTCCTTCCTGTTAATACAGGGTATAACATTCCCTATTGTTAAAAAAAAATCTTTTTCAATTCTTTATTCTGCAATAGCAATACTAATTTAATGTGTTTTCAATAACTCACAAAAATTTCCTAGTGCAAACTGGTGCAGAAAATTTATGTTCGTCTTGTTTGTTTGTGTTGGCTTGTAGGTTTTTCTGCAAAGCACGTATTTGATGTGCAAAAATAGGATTTCAGTTCTTTCCAGAGCAACTGGAACGTTTGATCTCAATACCAGCTGCAACCAGCTTTGGCGTAATGCAACCGGAGACATATGTCAAGATATTTCTTCCCATCATCAGATCAAAAAACAAGCATGAAAGAATATTTCATAGTCTATTGCATCGAGAGCATCAAGTTTCAATCCAAAGTCACTGGGAGAAGCAAATCGAGAATCAAGACAAGACTCCATGTGGCATTTTATTAGGAATTTTGTAACTCTTAGATTTCAAGAGTATGTAATTTTCTTTTCATTTTGATATAATAGTAGGAACGCAGATCGGAACCTCGGCGGAACATCAGTGGACTCTCCATCTAAGTATACTCCATAACTCTTCTTTCTACTTGAACTACATCTGACCTGATTCCCTTATTACTCGCGATATGTAGGCTGCCTAAAACCAAGACTCGATCGCATCTTTTCATTTTATCTTTTTTTCCTTTTTAAATAATAGTGAGGTAAAAAATTAGTCACCATGTTCATTTTCTTTGCTTGAAAACTCTTCATTGTTTCCAAGCAAAGAGGGCATGTTGTGAACAATTAATTTTTGACCATGTCCAAATTCTATACTATTTTAGTATAAATATCTCTTTAAGGTCTAATCTTAATAAAAGAAAACTACAAATTACTAACATTTTTAGAGTATGAATTATATATATATATATATATATATATATATAGTTTCTATTTATTTTATTAGAATTTTAATAAGTAAGTTATGATATTTTATTTACTATAATTTAAACTATAGTATAAATATTGGATTCTCTTATTTATATCGGGTTTTTTTTAAAAAAAAACTAAGAGTAAATTGGTTAATATGTATATAAATTGAATTTATATATGTGTTTTACTTTAATTTTATTTAGTAAAAAGGGTTAGTAAAAAAATAAATAAATAAAAAGGAAAACTAACATAAGCAAACTAACGAAAAGCTACAAAACTAACTAAGCAAATTAAAGAAAAGTAAAACAAATAAAAACAAAAACAAAAATGAATAATAAAATAAAAAAAGGATAAATCTTGAAAGATTTAAAAAAATTTATCATAACTACTCACCTTGGTCTTCTCAACCTCATTCTCTCACTCTAACTCCAACTCTAATTCCTTCGCACATGATCACATACCACCCACATTTTCTTTATAAAAGTGATATATATCATAAAGGGGTGAAAAGCAAAAAAAAGATAAAAGCAAACTAAATAAAAAAAAAAGAGAAAGAAAGAAAGAGAGGTGAAAAGCAAAAAAAAAAAAAAAAGGAGGAGAAAAAAGCAAACTAAAAAACGAGAAAGAAAGAAATAGAGGTGAAAAGCAAAAAGAAAAGGAGGAAAATTTTGAAGAAGAGAGGAGAGCGAGAATTGAGGGCAAAGAAAGTAAGTCATCGTTGATTTTCATTTCCTAAATTGAAATTCTTGTCTTTTTTGTATACAGTAAAAGGCTTAAAATCCATCAATGAAAGATATGTTATGAAATAGAAGATTCTTACACTTCTATTTAAGGTGAATGTCTTTAATGTATTTAATTAGAGAGATTTTAGAGTCCTATTATTGGTAGCAAGATCTTCCTCCTCCCTATAAATAGAGGTGCTCTCTACCATTGTAATTCACCCCTCTCAACTCAATAAGAAGAACTCTCTCTACTCTTCTCTCTATTGCTATTGTTCTTGTTCTATTGTTCTTGTCTTTTGCTTTAGTTTATAACACGTTATCAGCACGAGACTCTACCGTCTCAAGTACCATTCTCGAAAATCCAAGGTATTTTCCCTCTTCCTAATTTAATTTTCGAGTATGTCTGACATTATGAAAAGAAAGTTCGTTGCCCTTGAAATTTCGGGCAAGAACTATATGACATGGGTGTTGGATGCTGAAATCCACCTAGATGCTATGGGTCTCGGAGACACCCTCAAAGATAAAGAAAAAGCATCCACCCAAGATTGTGCGAAGGCCTTGATTTTCTTGCGCCACCACCTTGACGAAGGTTTGAAGATTGAATATCTCTCCGTCAAGGATCCACTCGTTTTGTGGAACAGCTTAAAGGAGAGATATGACAACCTGAAGTTGGTCACTCTGCCACAAGCACGATATGATTGGGCCCATCTGAGGCTACAGGACTTTAAGTCCGTTTCTGAATATAATTCTGCTATGTTCAGAATTACTTCTAAACTGAAGCTATGTGGAGATAACATCTCCGATTACGATATGCTTGAGAAAACGTTTACAACGTTTCATGCCTCCAATATGGTACTGCAGCAACAGTACCGAGAGAAAGGCTTTACGAAGTACTCTGAACTGATTTCTCTCTTACTAGTGGCTGAGCGAAATAATGATCTGCTCATGAGAAATCACAAAAATAGACCAACTGGGTCTACACCACTGCCTGAAGCAGATATGGTGCACTCGCATTATGCCAAACATAAAAGGGACCATGATCACGGTCATAAACGGGGTCAAAGCCAAGGACGTGGACAAGGAAGAAATTCCAAAGAAGTCCGTCACCCCCCAAAGAGAGATAACCACCGAAAGCAGAAACGGGGTCCAGAAGATCCTAAGGCAAATAGTTCAGAAACTATATGTTATCGTTGCGGTGGAAATGGGCATTGGTCTAGGATTTGCCGTATACCAAGACACTTGGTTGACCTTTATCAAGCATCTCGAAAGAGAAAAGGCCCTGAAACAAATTTTGTCTATGACGACAATGAGGATATCACCCACCTGGATGTGGCAGACTTCTTTGAGCAACCCGATGGAAAAATAGACCACCTAATCGGCGATGGATCTGTGATGAAAGAAGATGGAGTTATTTGATTTTGTTCTACTTATTTGTATTAGTTAGTGAATAAACTAATAGTCATTAGCATTAGCTCGTATTAGTTAGTTCATAAAGCAATGTTAGCAGTAGTTCTTTAGAATATCTTCAATATGATCAAATATCAATAAAACTTTTATTTTCCAGTGGGGGTAATCGACTAGCCTGAAAAACTAGTCGATTATCAACTATTTTCGCATTAAAGTTGAAAAATAATTGATCAACAATCGATTGTCGTTGACTAACAATCGATTGTCTTGAAACAGTGAGGTCTGGAATTTTTCAAAAATAGCCAACAATCGATTGTCTATGAATAACAATCGATTGTCTTGAAACAGTGAGGTCTGAAATTTTTCAAAAATAGCCAACAATCGATTATCTATGAATAACAATCGATTGTCTTAAACAGTCTGCTCTAAGTTTTTCAAAAATAACAAATAATCGATTGTGTGTGTTTAACAATCGATTGTCTATGTTCAAACAATCGATTGTGTGTGTTTAATAATCGATTGTCTTATGAAAAACGCTGAAAATTTTCAAACTGCAAAGTAATCAATTATGGATAACATATCTGATTTTGTTAGTCAACTGTTAGTAGCAGATTTTGAAAATATTATGTGATACAAAAAGAATTGAACTTGCTTATTCTTATGTTCCTGTATTCCTTTTGTATGTCATACCATGGAAAGTAAATTGATCGAAGGCTCCGGAAGAGCCATTGTAACTCTGCCCAAGGGCACGACGTTAATCATAGAGAATGCTATGTTCTCCTCCAAGTCTACGAGAAACTTGTTGAGTTTTAAAGATGTACGCCGGAATGGCTACAATATTGAGACAATGGATGAAGATAATCTCGAATATCTCGTCCTCACTTCAAAGAATGTCTCCGGCCAAAAGAGGGTTATTGAGAAATTCCCGTCTTTATCTTGTGGCCCGTATTGGACAAGAATTAGTGCAATTGAGGCACATTCAACAGTAAATCTAAAGAATACTGAGTCCAATACATTTGTACTTTGGCATGATCGACTGGGTCACCCAGGATCAACCATGATGAGACGGATTATAGAAAGCTCATATGGGCATCCGTTAAAGAATTTCAAAATTCTTTCAAGTAATGAATATCCTTGCACTTCGTGTTATCAAGGCAAGCTGATTATCAGACCATCCCCAACAAAGGTTGGGACTGAGTCACCCCAGTTTCTGGAACGTATACAAGGGGACATTTGTGGACCTATTCACCCACCTAGTGGGTAGTTTAGGTATTTCATGGTCTTGATAGACGCATCCTGTAGATGGTCTAATGTGTGCTTGTTGCCATCACGCAACCTTGCGTTTGCAAAGTTAATGGATAATAGATGAGAATAATCTTGAATTCTTCATGAAAACGAGGCTGCCCATTTCGGTTTGGGTTCACGCCATTTTGCATGCAGCAATGCTACTTTGTCGGCTGCCCGCTTTGGCTTAGGGTCACGCCATTTCGCATGCAGCAATGCTAGTTCGTCTCTGACTGACGAATTATCACAAATATTCCCTATTGAAATTGGTTTTGGGTCATGAACCCAATATATCCCATTTAAGAAGCTTTGGATGCGCAGTATAGGTGCCTGTAGCACCGCCATCCCGCACCAAAATGGGTTTGCAAAGAAGGTTAGGAATATATGTTGAGTATGAATCGTCCTCCATTATTCGCTACCTCGAAACATTGACAGGAGATTTGTTCACTGCACTATTTGCAGACTGTCAATTTGATGAGACACTTTTCCCAAAATTAGGGGGAGAAGTCGGTGAAACCAAATGGGAAATTTTGTGGAAAAATGTATCATTATCTCATCTTGATCCACATACCTCTATTTGAAAGAAAGAGGTACAAAAGATTATCCATTTGCAAAGAATAGCAAATCAAATGCCTGACGCATTTACGGACTTGAAGAGGATAACGAAATCCCACATTCACGCGGAAAATGTTCCGATCCGTATTGAAGTCCCTATTGGACAAATATCTAGTGTCATATCCAATGAGTCAAATGCACGCCAGAAGCGTGGCAGACCATTAGGTTCCAAAGATCGAAATCCTAGAAAGAGGAAAAAGAACGATCTAAATGACACTATGAAAGAATCACATGAGGACGCTCATGATTTGATTAATTCCGAGATTCACGAAGAATCTATTGAGCCTGAGACTCTTGAAAATACGGAATGCAAGAATGTGAGGATCTCGAACCTCAGTCTGTGGTAGTACAAAATTAATTGAGAGCTCTCGAAGAGCCAATTATTACTATGTTGGAGAAACACAATTGAGTATTGTGCTGTAGTAAGTCTCAAAGAAACTTATTCAGTTTCCAAAGTACACGCGAAAGCGATTGATTATATTGAGACTATAAATAAAGGAAGGCTTTGATTCTCCTATTACTACAACTTGTAGCGGGGTAATTTGTATATGAAAATCTACCCGCTTTGTTCTCCAGTTTGTACTACACAAACGAAAGAATGCCACAATAAAGTGGATATCTATTGGTATAAAACCCATGTCATAATAAACCCGAAGTTTATTGATAAGTGCACATGTCATGGTGTAAATTTGAAGTTTACCAATATTGATAATTTATTCAGTTGGCATTCATGTTAGCCATCTCATTTTAAGTATGATGTGCAAATTCACATAGGTGAATATTAAAGAACTAGAAAGTTCTTTACGAATACTCTTGTATCACTTGTTCTCATTAATGAAAGGACCAACTAAAGAGTTCGGGTTGAAGCCCATAAATTCTGGAAATATGAAAGGTGAGTATGGGCCCATTCACCTGCCATGTATACCACATATGATGCATCTACGATATGGTTACATGCGCCATTGTTATCAACCCGCAGCCTGGCAGTGCTTGCGAGGTAAATCGCTCAGTAATCTAACTTCGAGCATAGTTTCCAGATTCTCTACTCAAGACAGTTCATCTTGATAAGTTGGTTTATATTAAAGTTGGTTTAGCAAGATAATTATTGAGTGCTTCCACTTAATAGCTAAACTGTTTCTTATGAGAACTAAGTTATATATATACATCAGTTTGATATAAGTTGTATACGAGAGTATATTCTCCCCTCACAAGTGGTTCAGGGTCAGGAACCAAATAATTTCATCTTATTATTAAGGTGCTGTGTATATTGACATAATGCACAAAGATGATTTTCCAAAGTTGAGGAAACATGTTAGTTTTACTAACATGAGGGGGAGACATGATAAACACTTGAGAAAGTGTTACATGGGATGAATTTTCATTTGTATATGTATATCCCCGAATATCATGATATGAACCTGTAGTTCATAAAAGGGAAATGCAATTGCAACATATTGCAAAGCATGCTATACGCATTTGCTGACTCAAAGAAAGTAACTAAATGGAAGAGATACAATTCAAGAAGAATTGATTCCATATGAAAGACATGTAGCTTTGAACCTATAGTTCATATGCTTGAAAGTATAAAGTCAAAGGTATGTATAATCAGTTTTCGATATCTTATTTGTTTAGCATGACATGAAACTTTGATATGCAGCTAAAGTCTATTATATGGCTTATATGACTTAACTTGAAAGATTTAAGTTACTTGAAGCATATGCAATTCTTGGTCTTGAAGTACCATATCACAAGTACAATTTGTGTACATATGTATCTTGCTATAACTATAAGCATGATGGCATTGAGAATGCATCTATGGAGATATTGAAGAGTTATTCCACGACATTATATGAAGATGTTCATATCTATCAAGAATGATGATTTCCAGGTGCGGAATATTTATTCAAGTCAATATGGTTGATTTATTCATCAAGCATCTACCAAAGATCGTTTTGAAGATGATGCACAAGATTGGAATGCAAATGCTCAAGGATATAAATCGATGTACTCATTAGGGGGAGTCAATGCGCGTTGCACTCTTTTTCCCTTACAAGGTTTTGTCCCACTGGGTTTTCCTTGCAAGGTTTTTAACGAGGCAACCACTAGGCGCATATTCAAACATGTGTACTCTTTCCTTACTTTAATTTTTTCCATTGGGTTTTGTTTTAAGGTTTTAACGAGGCACATCATTGAATAGACATTCAAGGGGGAGTGTTATGAAATAGAAGATTCTTACACTTCTATTTAAGGTGAATGTCTTTAATGTACTTAATTAGAGAGATTTTAGAGTCCTATTATTGGTAGCAAGATCTTCCTCCTCCCTATAAATAGAGGTGCTCTCTACCATTGTAATTCACCCCTCTCAACTCAATAAGAAGAACTCTCTCTACTCTTCTCTCTATTGCTATTGTTCTTGTTCTATTGTTCTTGTCTTTTGCTTTAGTTTATAACAAGATACTTTTTTTATCTACTTTTTCTTTAAGGCTTCTATTTTGGTTTAGTTTTATGTAAATATGTCGTTATTTTCTCTTTTATTTTGTTTCTGCTTGTTTTTTTTTAAAACTAGTTTTACAAGTAGTTAGAGTTTATTCTTAGGTATTAAAGTTACGTAGGGACTAAAGTTTAGATCTTTAAGGTTTAATTGAAAAGAATATACTTTGGTTAACTACTTTACCCAGTTATAGTATTTTGGATGACTATATATTTTATTCTTTTTTTCTTCTTTTTCTCAAAATTAAAAGTTAGTTTCTTTATATCTAATTTTTCAGCATGTCCTATTCACGATTGCGAGGCTAAAGTATTCTTGTCTAACTTTTATTTTGGTGTTAAAGTGACGATTTGCTAAATAAGTATGAGTATTTAATCAATAAAATTATGTATGATATTCATTAATAAGTAGTTTTTGAGGCTTAAAATCAAGTTGACCATGAGTTCTTTAATGACCATTAATTTACTGCAGTATCACCTTTCAGAATGATAAATTTACTTCACTTCAAAAAAATATTTATGTAAACTTCTTGTATCATGTTTTAGGATTAGATTTTATTTGAATCTTGCTTTATATGTTATTTGGAATTTTATTTTTTGCAAAAAACTCACCAGAGAAGTTGGTGATATTTCCATTGATTTTTTTAGTTTATGTTGATCTTTCTTTTAGTGTGATTAATAGTGAATATCTATATTTTGTTCGATTCCTGACTTGATTTATTATTAATAATATTCTGTTATTTTGGCATGTTTGGATTCTGATTTGAAGTTGTTAGACATGTATTATTTTAGTTTGTTGATAATAATGATGCTGATAGAATGGATTTACAAGAAAAAATACGATTCATTGAGCCTAGGCATATTTAAGGCTTTTTAAAAAAACCTATATATATAATTATAAATTAGATAAGGGTTGAAAATTAATTCAAAGACTCCCTGTAATATGTAAAAATTATATACAATTAAATATCTCGAATCTAAAAGAGATGAAAATAATTGAATATTTTAAATATGCTATTAGTCCATGTGTTCATACCCGAACCTTGGATTGATACGCTTAATAATAAAAGGATTATGTGCGCATTCTGCATCTTGAAACTTTTTTAATTTAAAATAATTATGTTTTCACCATGTGTACATTCCGTAACTTGGTTTAACATTTAATTTCAAAGAAGTACCTTGTTTGCATACCACATCTAGGTCAAAATAATTAATAAAATATAATATTTAATTAAGCGGTAATAAATTAGCCATAACGAATAAAATACAAGAATAGTCAAGAATTAATTTAAGCCAAACATTAGTCAATGAAAGCGACCGTGCTAGAACCACGGGACTCGAGTGGTGCCTTACACCTTCCTCTCGGTCAACAGAATTCCTTACTCAGTTTTCTATTTTTGTAGACCATAAATTAGAAGTCACATCTTCCTTTTGATAAGGGATTCAATGAAAGGTGACTTGAAACACCAAAACTCAATTTCAAGTGGCGGCTCAAGATAATAAATAATCCATTTTCAAAATGTCACTTCAATTGAAAAAATTCTTCAACTCAACCTCATAATAGGGTTGTGCGGCAAAAAAAAAAGAGGTGTGACATCATTCTATTGCCATAGTAACTACATTTCCACTACGCAATATTCTACATAAGCATAAGTTATCAGGAAGATTAGCTAAATGAGCTATAGAGTTAAGTGAATGTGATATCATATACAAACCTAAAACTGCTAAAAAATCTCAAGTGTTAGCTGATTTCATGGTTGATTTTAGTCAAATGATGCAATTAGAAGCAAAAAAAGAGTTGCAGGTGTTTAATGGAGCTAACTCATGGACTTGGACCTTATTTACTGCTGGTTCATCTAACGTAAAAAGTGCAGGTTTACGGATTATTTTGGTACCGCCTACGGGCGAAACCATTCGACAAGCTATTAAATATCATTGTATGACTAACAATGAGGCAGCGTATGAGGCTATGATTGCAGGTTTAGAACTGGCAATGGAACTTGACATAAATCAGACTAATCAAAAGTGATTCACAACTCGTAGTTAATCAAATGCTGATGACTTATACGGCCAGGGAAGCAAGGATGCAACAGTACCTAGAAAAGGTATGAGAGTTGATAAAACAATTTCAAACCTGGAAGGTTACACAAATACCAAGGGATGAAAATGTTGAAGCAGATGCACTAGCTAATCTCGCATCCGCGGTAGATATGGCAAGCGATACAAATGTTTCAGTTATTAATCTATTTCACTCAATTCTCGACCCCGATAAAAATAAGGTAAATTTTAATAACATAACTTGGGATTGGAGGAACGAAATTGTTGATTTTTTCCAGCATGGAACCGTCCTCTGAAGATAAGAAAAAAGCTCATGCTCTTCGAAAAATGCAGCTAAGTATTGTTTAAAGCAAGGCAATCTTTACCGAAAAATGTTCGGTGGTCCCTCAGCAAGATGTCTCGGACCTTCTCAAACAGAATACATGATGAGAGAAATACACGAGTGACATTGTAGGAATCACGCAGGAGGAAGATCATTGGTAAGAACCCTAATTAGAGTAGGTTATTATTGGTATAAAATGGAAGAAGAAGCGGAAAGTTTTGTGGCAAAATGTGATAAATGCCAAAGGTACGGTAATAATATGCATAGACCTGTAGAGATATTACATCCGGTCATTGCACCATGTCCATTTAGAAAATGGGGGATGGATATCGTGAGTCCACTACCACAAGCAAAAGGACAGCTAAAATTTTTGCTTGTACTCACTAATTATTTTTCTAAATGGGTAGAGGCAGGAGCATTCAAACAGGTGCGAGAAAAAGAAGTTAGAGATTTTATTTGCCATAATATTATATACCAGTTTGGTGTGCCCAAGGAAATTGTGTGTGATAATGGTAGTTTATAGGCGCTTAAATCACGGAGTTCTTTCAAAGTTGGCAAATCAAAAGGATTACATCTACACCTTACCATTCCGCGGGTAATGGTCAAGCTAAATAAAAAAATAAAGTCATTATCAATACTTTAAAGAAGCGTTTAGAGGAATCCAAATGCAATTGGACATAAGTGTTACCTGGTGTTTTGTGGACATATCACACAACAAGAAAAGCAAGTATAGGAGAAACATCATTTTTATTGATTTATGGAGCTGAAGCTTTGATTCCAGTTGAGATAGGAGAGCTGAGTACAAGGTTCACACATGCGTCAAAAGAATCTAATGATGAAGAAATGCGGGTAAATATTAATTTATTTGAAGGAAGAAAAGAAGCTTCACTAATAAGAATGACAAATCAGAAGCATGTCATAGAACGATATTATAACTGAAGAGCACGCCTCAAGTTCTTCAAAATTGGGGACTTTGTTCTCAAAAAGGTTTTCCAATCTACAAAGGCAGCTAACGCAAGAAAATTAAGTCCAACATGGGAAGGAACCTGTAGAACTCATGATATTGCAGGAAAAGGAGCATACAAGCTGGAAACAATGGATGACAAGATACTACCTTCACATTGGAATGCTGCTCATTTGAAGAAATACTATTTCTAAGGAATATCCATGGTCAGGTATCCAAATTTTTGAATTTAATTTTTGAGTTGTTAAAATTTTACTAACGATTTTAGATGCTAGGCAAAAAGCTAACGCGTACTAAATGATGAGTCATCACCTGCAAGGCATATGGAATGAATTAAACTTCCTGGCCTGGGGTTACAATTATTTCATTAGAAATTTAAATGGATGAAGCAGTGTGCATCTATACTCGCATTTCTAGTCCCGTATGTTTTTTCTTTTCAGGAAAAAGACCAAATGAGAGGAACAATAAAGTGTTTGAGGCTTCAAACTTCAATGCTCAAACACTTGAGGGACTATATAATGTGCATGGGCAAGTATATAAATAAGGAAAAGAAGATTGAAAAATAATCAAAGATGAAGCCTGAAACATTCACTCATTGAATGAGTCAAGTGTAGAGCAAAGTCACGAGCTACCGCCAAAGGAAGACCTTATCATAGTTAGGGTGAAGGCAATATACTGAAACATGTTATAAATAAAATTCCCGTGTTTATTTACATCGTTTTTAAAAAAAAATATGTATCAAGAAAAATAGCTACGAGAAAGTTATAGATGTAATTCAAATACATGTAAAGTGCTATCTAAAACTAGACAAAGTTCAAACGAAAACTTGTCGAAGTTATTTTAAAGAAACATGTATATTCCTATTTCCTTCATTGTATGTTAACACCATTATGAAGTTGAGACGTCTTCTTCATTAAGTGTCAAATATAAAATGACCCTCTTTTATAAAATTCATGATTAATTTGAAAATTCATGAAGTTAATAGAAGCATTTTTCTTTAATAATAAAAAATTCAAATTATTCTTTAAGTCCTTAGAAATAAAGGCAAGAATAAATAAAATGGAAGTTCAACAAAGAAACTTCTTAATATTAAGAACTTAAGATAAAAAGCGAACTTAGTTGTAAAACTACGAATTGTTCACACGAATTTCCCCATGAAAAGGTCTGGGGTCTTGAGTTCCCAAAAGGAACCCTCAAATAAAGCCATGGGTTTGATTACAATTTTCCAAAAAAAAAAAAAAATAATAACAACACAAAGACATTCAAATAGCTAAAAACTTATCACTAAGAAGTTAGAGGCACTGAAGCAGGTATTGAAGTAGGTGCATCAACAGTTGCGAGCTCAACATAGATTATGACAACAGGCTCGACTCGGCTTTAAGATGTTGGGATACCCGTATAAATTTCAACATTCATGGAAGTTTCGACCATAGAAGAAGGAAAATCTTGGGGTTGTTGAGTTTTCTCAATAGTTGCGTTAATTTTAGCTAACTCAGATTCCAAGTTGAAGTTCTCCGGACTAGCTTCAATTAGGGTATCATGGCGAGAATTCAAAAACGCTTAACTCACATCAATAGCAGACTTATCCTCAAGGATCTTGTAATCCTTTCCCAGTCAGCAATATCATTCTTCAACTTCTCATTTTCGGCCAAGGCAGATGTGTAAGAAGTTTGAAGAGAGGCATGTGAGCTTTCTAAGGCACACACCTTATCAGAAGAAACTCGAAGGTCTTCTTGTGCTTGAGTCAAATTCTGCACAAGCTCCCCAGAGTAAGCTTCTTTTTCACTCAAAAAAGCCTTCAACTCTCTGATTTCCTCACTAGCCTTGGATAGTTGTTCCGAGAAGGAGGTTTCAAGGCAAGTTTTTTCTTTATCTGCTTAGATTGAGGAAGCCTTTTCAACTGCCAGCTCCGAAGTCAAAACCTGTACCTTCTGCTCCAAGGTACTCTTACTCTCTTCTAATTATTCTACATCAATTCGCAAGCTTTCAAACTATTCCCTCCAATTGCACTCCTCCAACTGAGAATCGCGCACTAATTGCTAGGAGAGAGTAATCCTCCTCATCAACTCAGTACCAATGAGATTGATCTAAAAAGGGAAGAAAGAAAAGGAAAGGAAATGAGAATCCTAAAAATACAAAAATGACAAAATAGAAATTTAAAAAGAAAAGGGAGAATACCTTCAAGGAAGCATGCACAATGTCATTCATCAGTGTCAAAAAACTATGGCTCTCTAGCTTAGATTTTTCAGTTGGTCCAATTAAAGGTTCCGTCCATACATCCGTTTGACCTAATTTCCTTAAGAGGCTGCTCTTAGCAGGGACTTCAATGACTACTCGCCTCATAGCAGCACTCCTACTTGAGGAACCAACTTCAGCATGGTGAATGATTGGAGGGGGAATCTCGAAGGAGGGACAAAAGAAGTGGTAAAAATAGTATGGGGATGAATAGTTAGTCGAGACTGACAAGAAAAGAGATACAGACATGGGTGTCGAAAAAGAAGCCAAGGGTGCTTCATCTAAAACAGGGCCTAAGCCTTCACTACCAAAACCGTTAATAAAGAGTTGTTTAACGGAGTCGTGAGCAGCCGTGGGAGCAACGTCATCATCGAGAATCACTACCAAGGTATCAATAGACTCGGTAAGAGAAAAAAAAAACGACAGGGGGATGCCTCTGCTTCATCATCAGAAATGATGCATCTTCGAGCTCGTGGCCTTGTCACCAGAGAGCCCCCGTCTTCCTCTTTTTCAGAGTCTTGATCCTCAACGATTTTTCTTTTTGCTGAAGAACTCAAGATTGTTTCTTAAGCCCTTTCCAAAGAGATACGAGAATCCGTGACTGCCTCAGCAGTAACTCCACGAATAGCAAATCCTGATAAAAAGAAGGATTAAAATCAGTGTAATAAAAAATACTATGAAATAAAATAAAAAGTTCTTACCATGAGTTTTTACTTTCCAACCAAATCGGTTAGAAAGGATCTTGCAAGATCTACCATCCATTGGTGCAATATTCAGTAACTTGTATAACGAAAATTGAGAACATCTTTTACAACTCCCATGGTTACTAAAAAAAGAAAGGCAAAGTTAGAAAACTTGACAAATATGTAGAGAAAGGTACGAGAAAATTACATGCAAAGTTCCACTTCTCAGGGAAGGGAACATTCTCACTACCCACTAAACCAACCGTGGGGGTAGCAATAAATCTGGCATACCAGCCACGGTCTTTGTCATCTTCAGGGCTCACTAAAACTCTCTTGCTCCTGGCTACTAGTGTAAAAATACCGTTGCGAAAGAGTCTAGGGGAGCAAAAGTGAATTAAATATGGGAAAATAAAAGGAACATTGGTTGTGTTGGTCAAATGCCTCAAACAGGCAACAACCCTCCATATGATTGGGCCAATTTGGCCCAAGCAAATATCAAAGAAATGACAAAACTCAAGTATGACAGGATCAATAGCTGGTTTATACCCTAAGGTAAAAGGGTATGTATAGACAAAAGACAACCCGATCATGTAAGAAGTGATTCTTTGATTTAGATTAGGAATAATGATAGGAAAATCATTACTCCAATGACAGTCTATATGAACTACAAAAATCAAACCTTTTATAATTTGAGTGGGATAAATATCAGCACGATCTAAAGCAGAAACTTGATTCCTAAGAGATTATCTGTCATGATAAAAAGATAGTTTCATAGGAATTATCTCCTCTACTATAGGTTCAGGAAAAGGTTCAGAAGGTTCTCTACCTCTAGAAGAAGATCTTTGTGGAAACGAATCTCTAGTTCTAGAAGAAGGGCCAGAGCTAGGAGAGGGAATAGAAGAACGACGGTAGATCCTAGACTACAAAGTCTACCTCCTCTTCTGCTCCTACTCGGGGGTTAGGGAAAGTGTAAACTATGGGATCCCTTCTACGGTTAGAGTTTGATGAAGTCATGATAAAGAAGGATGAAACGATGAAGAAACAAACAAGGATTTAAGAAATTAAGTATTTAACAAACTTTATGAGGTAAAGACAAAGAAAGAAGTTATATTTATATTGATAAGTAACTGCCATAAGAAAAAGTGTAATGGTAGAAGTACCATAATAATTATAATTGACACTTCGTGAATAGTGGAGCCGTGAAAAAGCCTTAAAAAAGGCTGCGAAACTGCATAACTAATAAAAAGGTGACACATGTGAAGAGCATTAAACGAGGGTGACAATTGAAACGTCAAATTTGTCATAGCATTAATGGTGGAAAAATTCCAATAAAATTCACTTTCCAAATATTCTACTGATGAAGAAATGGAAATTGGGGGGACTATCTGTATTGGAGAAAATTGAGTTTACATATTAAAGTGATATAAAGGTGACATCTCGTGACATGTAGACTAGTCAAAGAGTTACAACTGGTAAAGAGGTGCAAGTAGCAACAGATACGAGTAAAGACAAAGGAAAACGCACGAGCAGTTAATCAAAGGACTTAGCGCCCATACCTACTTAAGTCGTTTGGGTCCAAGAATCAAGGGAAATGAATATGACAATATTTGAGAGCACAGATACAATATCTAATGGGCATTAAACGCTGAAAACGTTGGAAATTTTATATTAATTGTAATGATTGTGTAACGCAACATTTAATATTTTTAATTGCCCATAATAGCCTTATTATGACAAAGGCGAAACACATGTCTCTCAAATAGCTATAAAAAGGGAGATAGCTGATCAATTGTAAAGACACAAAAAAATATTATCTGAATATATTGATTTACTTGCTTTTCTTTTGATTATCTTATTGCTAGCCAAATTACTTTCTTTCTTATATTCTTTTGATTATCAGTAATCTGAATTCTTCTAAATTAGAGCTTTTACCGAAATCTTATTTTTTGGTTAAACATAGATAGTACCAAGTGTATCGATTGCAAGGAACCCAGGGAAGAGCTCAGAAAGAGCAGCAAAATGACTCTTTATCATCTGCCCTTGCTGCTGCCTCTAGACCAACAAATGATTTTCTTCTGTGATTGTCTCTTTGACCTTTGCTCAATGGCTTCTAATGTTTTGCACATTCTCTATCATGATAAAGTTGTGGTGTTGAGAATGATGGATTAAGGTGGAGTGAATAGTGGAAGAAAATTCTGGGGAAGAAAGAACGAGGAAAGGTGGGCTCCACTTAAATTTTTAAAAAAATAAATAAACACAATTTGGAAAGGTTTCTGCAACATGTAGTACACAAATTCTGTCATGTCACTTTAAAAAATTTAAGAGATAAATTAAAAAATAACTTGAGATATCTACTTGATAAATAGATTTATTGAGTGTCTATTTGATTGTTATGAACTACTTAAATGAGCTATTTATGTATTTCGCCCTTAAAAAATAGCATAAATTTTAAAGTTAACCACCTCATAATCAAATTTCACATCATGGGGGTTAAAGTTTCGAACTTCATCTGTCACAACCCAACCAACAAATGTGTGAAACAAGAATAAAAAAATATGCATAGTTATAGCTTAATTTAACCCAATTTTGAGAAATATATACTCCCTTTATATTTTACACAAATAATATTTGACTAAGCACAAAATTTAAATAAATAAATTTTGAAACGTATAGTTAACCATGAGATTTATGTAGCTGTAAGAAAAAAAGAATATTTAATATTAAAATATTTTTAAATTTAATAACATTATTATTTTATCTATAAATTGATTATTATAAAATAGTGACACATAAAGCAAAGTAGAAATATAAACTTTGTAATTTTAAATAAATAATTCTTGGTTAGCACATGAATTAAAGTTTTCGGAACCAAAACGTCAAACATTCTCTTGCCAACTTGTGTCCCATTGATCATCGGTTAGCTTCGGTTCTCTCAGTTTTCTATAATAAGCAGTAATAAATCAGAACAAAGAATCAATTGCCCTTAACTCTGGTTTCATTTGTCGTTGTTTTCCTCTATTTGGTTTAATTATCAGATGGAATCGAAAGATAGAGTTGGAGAAATAGACCGGTTAGAGAGGGGCTTGTTAGTGGAGCATGTTTCAGACGAAGAAGAAGAAGCAGAAACAGTTGTTTATACGGCGTCGTTTGAAGAAGCTGAAGATAATTTCGTAAAATATCAAACAGCTTGATGGGTATTGTATTCATTGCTGCTAATATTAGCATGGGGAATAGGGTTAATCATGTTGCTTTACTTGCCCCTTCGGAGGTACATTTTGCGCAAAGATATCCGCTCCAGAAAACTTTATCTCACTCCCAATGCCATTGTTTACAAAGTATAGCAACTCTTTTTTCCCCCAAATTAATTTGTCCTTTAATTAATTATTTACTGCCTCCATCTGATGTTTAACAGCTTGTTTGGATGGTTGTTACCTATTATAATATATCGTATTGTTACTTTAAATATAATATTTATTTTTGATTGTTATTTAAATTTTATTCTATCATATCGTTAAGTGTCACTTTATAAAATGAGGGATTTGGTGTGGTGTCATCCTTACTTTTTTTTTTTTTTAATCTCATCTTGTCCTTCCTTATTATTGAACTGTTCACCCAGTTTTAAGAAAAAAAGAAAGAGTTTGATGTGTATGCTCATTGAGGGTATATTGGGAAGGTTAAAGTTCTATTGTTTTTAAATTCTGAAAAATGTTTTTTTTTTGGAATAAACTAAAAAGAAAATACCTCATATAAATTGGGACGGAGAAGGTACTTGTTTTGCTTCTTTGTCCATGTATCATATTGTTGTGTGCATGTTGTTGTATAAAAATATTTTTTTATACACCCTTTTCTAATTTAATCCATTTGTGCTAACTTGCAATCTTCTGTTTTTGTGATCTTGGTCAGTTTGATTAATTAGCTTGATATTTTGCTATTATGTACTATGAATGCAAATGTGACTTTTGCTTGAATTGCATATAGTAAGATTTTTTGCATGTGTGTGAAGCCTTTGCTTAGTGTTTGATTTTCTGGTATAGGTGACAAAACCAGTTCCATTTCCATGTTTTCGGGATTTGAAGAAGGAGAAATATGTTTTAATGCCATCAGTTGCTGACATTATTGTTGAACAAGGTAAAAGTGACTTTCTTACTCTGCTGTTTCTGCTGTTGGGATATCTGGTCTATTGCCAAGTTGACATCTTTTTGAATTTTCTAGTCTAGATGACATCCCCCGAGACAAATTTTTAGATGGATATTATTTATTTATATATGTTCCCAAATGAACTTGGATGTGTTTACCTTTTATTGATGACTAATATTTATTAGCCCAATACTATTCAATTTACCCATGCATGAAAAAGGAGAATATTTCAGGTTCTCATTTCATGGATTCGTTGAAGTTCCTTTTTGATCCTTACCACATGAAGTTATCCAAAAGCACCTGACTTTCTCCTAAAATAAGTCATAGTATTAGTACGACGTGGGCCTTCTAGATGCTCCTGGATGTGAATCTTGTGATAAATTTCTGAACTTGGCTGGGAGGATACAAGAGAATTTTAATAACTGGCCGGAGCTTTTGACTCAACCTACAATGTGGTACTTAAAAGAAGTGGAAAAAGAACCTTTACCACAATCGTCTAGTCGTGACATTCAATAATGTTTAGTATTGAATATCGATCTTTTGCTTAATCTCCTATGGAGCTGATAAAAAATTAAGGACAAAAGTACAAGTAACGGACCAAATGGAATGCTTCTTTCTTTTCCAAAGAACGGAAAGTGACAACAAAAATTAAGGACAGGAAATTCATCTTTTGGTTAAAGCTTCACCATAATCTTTCTCTGTTATTTGGTCAACCAGTTCTTCACCAGGTGCATAAAAGCTCTACTGCTTGGAGGCATTTCTTTCTAGATAACTTCTTGTGGATTATCATATCAAAAGTCTGCAAATACAGATAACAAACACTTGCAGAAATGCACTTCTGTGATATCTTTCAGTTTTAGGCTTGGTACAACCAAAACTTGAAATTTCTGAATTGATGTAATTGCCAGGTTACTTACAGTCCCTGTGTGGGGTATATTCAGTAAGAATTGAAAATGTTGGTGTGAGAAGGTCCCCGAATGATGATCTCCAAATCCAAGGAATTGCAGATCCTCTTGATTTCAGGAAGGTATGCTTTACCTCTAGTTAAGATTATTTTCTCTTGGAGAGATACTGATAAATCCTCCTTAAGCAAGCTTGCTATAGGTTTGAGAATCGTGTCGTGAATCTAAGATATATGTTGACTTGTGAACCAATGATTCGTTTTCTAGGCTGTTCTCATGCGTCTATCAAATCTTAGAAGTGAAGCATTCTCTAGACAAGCTTCAGCTGTTGATGATATTTCGAATTTGAGAATCGGTTATTCTTCTGCTGCTTCGGTATGTTGTGACTAGATCAAGTCTTTGGTGTTTCTCTATCTCTTTTATGCATTTCCAATAGCAAATTCTTGGTCTCATTTCTGTGATTGGCAGATGTCCCCATCGAGATCCATCAGACCTGATTCTTTATCTCATTCGGGAGACCTTGCCGTATTACAGAAGCTGGAAGAAGTTGGGAGTTCCGTTAAGGTAAAAACAATACAACTTTCCCTAAATCAACATGAGTATGTCTTCTGCTATCTAGTAATGCATGGGATTTTGTTCAGAGGGTTCAAAATCTGATTGAAGAACACCACCTTCAAACACCAGAACATGCGGCTTAAGGTAAGCGCGTGTACACAGGAAAGTCATATAATTCAGCGGCCAACTCAGTTCATTACTTTCAATGGTTATATCACTTTGTTATTAACTGCACGGGCACATTTGTTCATTCTAGATGTTTGGCAAATGAATTAGGATGTTTCTCTAGAAAAGCTACAATTTCAGATGCTTTTTACTATGTGGGGTTTTCTTCCTCATTCCATATCAAATTTTGTTTGCTCAGAGTAGCTTTTTTGGAAGAAGAATTACGTTGTCTCTAGTCAACATAGGTAACTCATCATTGAATTAACTGTCTCATCTAGAGTTTAAAAAATCATTTTGCTTTGTTTATTGTGGAGATATCTGCTGCAATAAATTACATCTCATTCGTACTTGAATACTTCTTGTTCAGACACCGCTACTCCCCATACATATAGACTGGCTTTTGGAGTAATTGGCAAAGCATTATTGTGGTATTCAATCACCCAGTGATGGCGATGGAGACAATTCAAAATAATTTGGTTATTGCAATTTAATGCATTATGAGTCTTCATAGGATGACCCTATCAATGCGATAGTATGTAGATTAAGGGTGTAAATTTCGCGGTTCCGAACCGGACCGGAACCGCGGCCCTGGCGGTTCTGCCGGTTCCGGCGGCTCGGTTCCGGTGGTTCCGGTTCTGGCGGTTCCCGGGAACCGTGGCGGGGCGGTTCTACCCGTTAGAACCGCCAGAACCGGAACCGGACCGGTTCTGGCGGTTCCAAACGGTTCCGGCGGTTCTGTAACGGTAATTTTTTTAAGAAATTTTTTTAAAAAAAATAATAATTTCCAAACGGCTCTTTTTCAAAAGTAGCTGTTTGGAAGTTTAAAATATAGCCATTTGGCCCCCAAACTTTAATTTAACCCCAAACTTTATATAATTACACTATTTCCCATTTCTCAACTATAAATACCCCTTCATTCTTTCATTTTTATTCACCAATTCATCAATATCTCTCAATCTCTCTCAAGCTCTCTTTCAATCTTTCTAGTGCAAGTGCTTAATTTATTGTTGCAAATTCGTGAAACATTGTGAAGTTGTTGAATTGAAGTTTTCAAGTGTTCAATTTCAACGATTTTCAATTTTCAAGAAGTTGTTCGTCAATCCGGTAAAGTCGTTTCAACTCTTACGTGCTAAGAATATTTTTGTGTGTTGTTATTTTGCTTAATTATAATTATTATGGCATTTTCGTTGAAAAATATATTCGGTAAAGGAAAAGCTAAAACCGGTGAAAGTAGTGGCCAAAATACTACCCCTCCCCCGGCTCCCCGACCTAGAAAAGATAAGCAAGTTCAAAGTAGTAGCCAACCTAGAAATCTTATGAACCTTTCGGAATCCTTGATAGTGATCACCCGTGTTTTCAATTTGGCGATATTGATTTTCTACATGATGTAGCAGTTGGTGATAGAATAGACGATGATATTATGAATGCTCTTTATCCTAATGCACCTATATTAGAGGGAAATGAGGATGATGATGATGATGAAACCCAACCTCCAGTAGATTTAGATGATACACCTACTAGTCCTGCTCATAACTTAGGTGATGAAACGGACACCCACTCGTACAAACTCCCACTTTTAGTAGACAACCTCCTAAACGTACAGAAACATCATTAGTTTGGCAATTTTTAATTCAACTAAGAGAACAAAATAAGGCTAAGTGCAAATCTTGTGGGAAATTACTTGTTCATAGGTATACTGGAGATCGTAGCGGCACGGGTAGTTTAGTTAAGCATCTAAGATTACACCCTAGCGATAAGGCTAGATATTTGCAATTGAAAGCGCAACAAGAGGGGAGGACAAGTCCTGATACTACAGTTAACCCAAGTACTGGTTCAAATCTAGTTCAACCAGGAATAAACACAGTCACCGGAGGTATATTATATTACGATCCAAATAAGGATCGTGAAGAATTAGCTAAAATGATTACTGTTAGGTGTTTGCCTTATTCTTTTGCTTCTAATCCTGCATGGATTCATTATATTAGAAGAGTATTTAATCCTACGTATAAAGGTTGGCCTCGCGCCACAGTTAAGGCCGATATTTATAAATACAAGCATGAATATGAACAATACTTGCGCTATTTATTTACCCATATAACTAATCGTATGTCTATTACAACTGATATTGGTAGAAGTAATAATGATTGTGATTATCTAACCGTAACCAGTCATTGGATAGACGAAGACTGAACAATGCAAAAACGCATTATTGCATATAGGATAATTAATTCATGGCACACAGGTAGGTTTATTGCTAACACTGTTTCAGATGTATGCAGATATTTTTGTTTTAATGATAAAATAATGTCAATTTCTATGGATAACGCTTCTAGCAACACTAGTGCAATAGGTATGCTAACTAGAACACTTAATCCTGCTTTTACTAATATTTTCCATGTTAAATGTATATGTCATATTTATCATTTAATTGTTGGTGATGATATGAGAATATTAAACTTAGAAATTGAAATGGTTAAAATGGCTCTTAATTGGCTATTTTATTCAAACCGTAGAAGTAGACTTAGAGAATATTTTAAAAAGTGTGACGAATATGGCCTTAGAGAAAGAAAGGTTCCTAAACCTTGCCCGACTAGGTGGAATTACATGTACGAAAGTTTAGTAGTAGCGTACGAATATAGAAACCCAATTAACGCTACGTATAATTCTCGGGATTGTGGTGAGGATGATAATGACATGCTAACTACACAAGATTGGACTAACGTTAAAATTCTTTTAGATTTTTTAGAACATTTTCATGTGGCTACAAATGCTTTATCTCGCCAATATTATCCAACTATTTCTAACTGTTTAGTTTATATTGCCGCACTTGCTAATTTGTTTGTTGATTTTAGCGAGGGAGGGAAAATTTATGAAATTGCAATATCTTTCAGAAGTAGAAATTGCTACACTAGCTGATGCGAAAGCATCAATTAAAGTTAATGCTCAAACTGTTTATAATGCTTATAAACAGGCGTTAGAACATGCTAGGCCTAATATTCCAACCCCTACTTCGTCTACATCACAGTCGTCTAAAAGAGCTGCTGGCTTAACAGCTCCTAAATCGTGGACGGAGTTCAGGGGTACTCAAGGGGATAATTTAGATGAAATTTCCCATCTAAATGAGCTACAAGTTTATTTGTCGCATGGACTAGAGAATGAGAATCCACACGGCTCTTTCGACCTTTTGGATTGGTGGAAGACAAGGGAAAAGCATTTTCCCGTTCTTGCAAGGATGGCTCGGGATGTTCTGTCGATTCAAGCGTCAACTGTTGCATCGGAGAGCGCTTTTAGTCAAGCAAGACTACAAATAGGTGATCACAGAGCGTCGATGCGGGACAACTTGGAAAAATCAGTGCTTTTTCGAGATTGGATCCGCGCAGAACGAAGGAACTTTGGCCTTGCTGAATCACAACCAGAAATAGATGAGTGCTATGAAGAAATGCTAGCAGAACTTGCTCAGGAAACATCTTCACCCAGAAGTGGTGATGAACAAGCTTCATTTCCACCGCCACCAACACAACCACCTCCAAACCTTGGAGGTTTTATGAGATTTGTTAGTAATAATACATAAATTATGATGTAACTTGTACATTGGCATGTCTTCTTTTAGTTTTTTTTCCTTTTAATGGTGGTATTAGTACCATGTTGTGCTCATTCCATTGGGGGAAGGAAGACTAAGAAAGATATGCCATTTTGGTCAATAAATATGCTCTTTATCATATCCTTGAATATCTTTTGTCTCAATATTTCTTTGTCTTTACTTCTATGTCAATCCTTGAATATTTATATAACATACAACATAATATACTAATGACAGCATTCTTTTATCAATATATACTACTTATATACAATTTATACTAATTACTAAGTACAACACAATATACACTACTTATATACAATATATACTACTTAAATATAATATATACTACTTATATACAAAATATACACCACTTATACACAATATGTACTAATTACCAAACACAATATATACTATACTAATAACATAGTACACCATATAAAATATATTCTAACAATATACTAATGACTACTATACTAAGATATTGATTTTAAAAAAAAAAAAAAATTCGGAACCGCCGGGAACCGCCGGAATCGGAACCGGATGGTACCCGGAACCGGATGGTAGCGGTTCCGGGTTCGGAACCGCCAGAACCGGAACCGCCAGAACCGTCAGAACCAGAACCGCCAGAACTGGAATCGCAGACCCAAATAGACCCAGAACCGGAACCGGATACAACCTTGATGTAGATTCATCAATGTGCATTACACTTGGAGGTCATTCCCTGTGGTGAATGAACACAACTCCAAGAAAAATACTTTTTATCCCATTAGCATGCAGTCCCTCAACTATGCCAGGAAAATGACATTATATATACCCTCTCAAAATAATAGCCAAAAAAGTATATTTGTATAATTTTTATATAGAACATACTATATATACACACACACTTACTTTTCGGTTTACCAAATGTAGATAGTTTTTGTGCACGGGACAAAAGTGAAAAAAGTTCATGCCAAAATCCATGTACATTACCCTACTAAAAGGTCAGTTCCGCTCCTAAAAGGCAGCCCGATGCACTAAAATAGAGTAAGATGACATTGGTTAACGGTCTAGCTAGTTTTCAGACTGGTCATTCAAAAATAACCAGCGTTTGTCAAGTTATTGAAAAATAGTCATTATTTTGTGATAATAGAGATCGGTCCAGCATAATATACTTGAGTTCAGTGCACCTCTATATGAACCTTCTAGCATATTATGTTGGGCCAGTATACTTTACTAGCTTCAGTATAATATATTGGAGACTGGAGCACCGGTGCTCCAAACTCCAGTATATTATGCTGGACCAGTATATTATACTGAAACTTCAGTGTATTATGCTGGAATATTTTTCCAGGTTTTGAACAGTGTTTTGGTTCAATTTTATCTTTACAGAAAAAATGGTTAAATTTTGATTACTTTTAAAATTGTGGCTATATTTGAATGGCCACTTGTAAATCTGGCTATTTTTGAATTTTTCCTGTGACATTGACACCAAGAAGTTTAAGGTTATACTTAGAAACAAAAGTTTATTCAGTTGATAAGATTATGTTGGATGGACTTTTTAGAACCATTATTTTAATTTTGACCTTGTTAAGAAAAGTCTAGGGAAAATTAGCCCATGTTAGAATTTTTGAAGCATACTGGTCAGAAGTCGAAAAGGGTTCTCGCAAAAAAATTTAAGCACCAGAAATTCAGCCACCTCAATGTTGAAAATTTATGGTCATCCGTCAAGATTTGTGGCAAAATCATGACGATCATTAGATTTTTTCCGTATTGTGGTGAAAATTCTAGTGATCGTGATCATGGTTAGGAGGATTTTGCCACAAATCCTTACGAACATATTATTTGGTGAAATTATGACGTACATTCTTAAAAAATTGCGCCGGGTTATTTTTTATAGAACTTTTGGTGCCGGAATAAAAAAATCAATTGCACAAAAATATCCTATTTGTGTCATCCTTCCAAGCATATTCAATTTTTAATATACAATGAACCAAACATCCATTAGAAACTTCATATGCACTAAATAATTTAATGATTAATCTTTGTATTACAATCTCTTCGTTATAATACTTGCCGTATTTCTCCACAAACCAAACAACCCCGAAGGTTATTATGATGGCGGAAGATAGGAAAGATTATTCTGATACGTTGCAAAAAGAAAAGTAGAATTTAATTGAGTATAAAAATAGAATAATGAGATATTATGGATACCTTAATATTAAGCAGTGTCATTGTGTTTGGTTCACGTGATCCTTTTTCCAGTTAGTTTAATAATCTGTTTGGCCAAGCTTTTTTCTTGGCCAAAAGTATTTTTTTTTGGTAAAAGTACTTTTTTTTTAAAAAAAAGATTAATGTTTTAGCCAAGTTTTTTAAAGGAAAAAAAAGTATTTTCAAAAGTAGCTTATCTCCATAGGCAGTTTTGAAAAAAAAATACACTTAAAATAGTTTTTAAAAGTTTGGTCAAACACTAATTGCTGATATAAAGTGTTTTTCAAATTGATTAGCTACTTTTTACCTAAAATAGTTTTTTTAAAAATATTTTTGGAAAAAACACTTTTAAAATAAGTAAATTTTAAAAGCTTGGGTGACAAACAAATCAATTGATTTTTGTGTCCTTTTATCAGTTATCATTGTCCCAGCATTTCTATTTTCTGGCCACAAGTTAATTATTTACAATGTCCATAAGGTCTTTTGTTTGGACAACCCCCTTTACCACCTACTGTTAATTCCTTCAATTTTCTACATTTATTGGTGATGGTGGGTGCTTATTTTCTTGATTCCTATGTACTATTTGTTCTATTTCAGAACAACTAGTACCCACCAATATTATTTTTCTAACTTCGGTGTACAGAAGAAAAGATGAAAAACTAAATATTCAAAAATATTTTTTGGTATTAGAAAGTCAATCGCCCTAGTGAGGGATTGATAAAGAAGAAATTTTTTTAGGACATTGCATGATGATTGATAAAGAAGAAAATGTCCCCTACCGTAAAATTTTTTTTTTTGACATAAGGACTCGAAATCCAAAACTCCTAATTAAGGGCAGAGGAATTTCATCTATCCGATCACCCCAATAAGTCAATTGAGTTTTATTCAAGAGTAAAAATAATAAAGCATTTTACAAGTTTAAATTCTTATAAAAAGCTCGTCCCTACAATTTTAATGTGCAATTAAAGAGCTACGGCTTTTGCTTTCCCGCAGTCCTCCTTTTAGACCAATTCCCACAATATTGAGATTAGAGTGAAATGTTAAGTAGACTACGACAACTTTTTTGAAACTAATTGATAGACACTTAATTTTATAGAATAATGGGGCGAGAAATTCACAGACAAAATTAGAATGACACATCATTTTTAGTGGCTAAAGTCCCCCCAAATAGCAGTATTTTTTTAGGTTAGGCATAATTTTCTTTTGCCTTAGGAAAACATGAATAATGAATGATTTACATTTTGCGGTACATCTCTAAGCAACAAAGTCCTAACTAATTGATTGAGTAGTAGAGCTGGTTTATAGGAAGGACTGTCGCTATTCTTCGTAGGTAGTAGCTAGGTAAAAAGGAAATTGTATACGTAGATATATATATATATATATATATATATATATATATATATATATATATATATTATATTGACTCCTTTTGTTAATGCTGTCGAATATTACTCCTTCCTCCTTGTAATAAGAGTGCTTTTTGACTACTATATTCTTATTTAATACTTTTCACTTTTAGGTTTTCTATACTATGTAGCCAATGTTTTTACTTCAAGAACAAATTTTTCTACTTCAAGAACATTTAATTCTGAGGACTAAATGGAAAAAAAATTATATCTTGATTTCTAAAACGATGTCTATTTTGGACTAGATATATTAAGTAACTATGACAACTAATATGGACTATGATAATGACAAGTTCCTAGCTCATCAGTACCTTGTTCTTCGTACTCGCTTCGTTCACTTTGAACTGTTTATACTAGACTTTTCACGTCTTGTAAAAAATAACAACTATAATATATAGTTTACTTTATAATCTCTCATAATAATAGCATTTCAAAGAGTCTTGAACAATAATTATGAAAATAAGTAATTGATGATAAGAGTAAAACAAGAAAAGAAAATTGTCTTTCTCTTAATTTCCTAAATAAATAGTATAATGGACAAGTAAAAATGAAGAGATAGAATATTATTATGATTCAGGAAAGCAAACCAAAGAGGTAACGATTCTGGCTAAATATGGATCCAATACAAGTTATGAAATAAAATGGATTAAGGAATACTCTTAAGATTTTGAAACTTTGAGGAAAAAGGGAAGTCGTATTGAGCAAAACAAAGCTCTGAAATCAAATGAGAATTAGTTAAGAGTCTGTTTGGAAAGCTATTTTATAATTGGAATTGGTGTAATTATTGGGATCATAATTACACAATTATATAACTATGACGATATGTTTGTTTGTTATAGTGTAATTATAAATTTATTTTTTGATTGCACAAGTTTAATTATATAGTTAAATTAAATTTTAAATTAAATAATTATCAAAAATTAAAAGTTAATATAATTAATATATGTCCATAAATTTTTAGATATAAATGATATTATATTTTGTATTTAAGAAGTATATTTTTTCGTGAATATACATTAATTTAGTAATCATTTATTATAAATAATATTTTAAAAATAATTTATATTTTTAAAAATTAATACTATTTAGTTTAGATACTTATAAAAATAAAAAAAAAATACATTTTGTAAGAACATCATGGAATTCATGCTTGATAAAATAAATTAATATTTACAAATATAATGTCGTAACATTATTCAAATGTTTGACAAAATTTGACAAAATTTATCTATCAATTCTAACTAAAAAATGAACAACATGCAATGTAAGCCAATACTACTAAAATAAGAAAATTTGAACCATAAATATAACACATTTTAAAATTCCAAAAAATAAATAAATAGTTTAGCATATGTAAAATTCCAACTTAATAATAGTAAGTTCAAGTGCAACTTAATAAATAAGAAACATACTAAGTTTATAACCATAATCAACAACGAAATTTTACTTTAATTGCATCAATCATTATATGCAAAGTTTGTTAATGACTCATTATTTCTAATAGTAGGATGTGTAGTTTTAAAAAATATAATAAATAAAAATAAAACATAGTAAGCAATTAAATGGAATCACAAAAGTAAAGATAGAGATATAAAAGATAAATAATGTAAAAAATATATTTTTAAAAATTTCAAAAGAAATTAAAATTAAAAATAAAAATTTAAAATTTAAATAATAGAAATAAAAAGTTATAAAGAAAATAGATTAAAATAAAAACAAAAAGGAAAGAAACTACTTCCTCCAGTCCAAAATAAGTGATTTTTTGGCATTTTTCTTGTATTCCAAAATAAGTGATTTTTTCATATTTTAAGAATAAATTAATTATTTTTTTCCTATATTGTTCTTGGAGTAAATAGTGTTGGAATATGTATTAAAAGTGTTTGTGTGAGATAATAAAGGTTAATATGGTCAATTCCATCGCTAACTAATGTTAAAATGTGGATTTCTTAATGTGTGAAAATATCCAAAAAAAAACCACTTACTTAAAAGGCAACCTTATAATTACACAATGTAATTACCACCAATTGACAAGAGGAGTTGCTCTTGATGGTAAGCAACCCTCACTTACAACCGAGAGGTTGTGAGTTCGAGTCTCCCCAAGAGCAAGGTGGGAAGTTCTTGGAGGGAAGGATGCCGGGGGTCTATTTGGAAACAGCCTCTCTCCCCAGGGTAGGGGTAAAGTCTGCGTACACACTACCTTTCCCAGACCCCACTAAGTGGAATTATATTGGTTTGTTGTTGTTATAATTACCACCAATTCTTACCTTTACCTTGAGAATTAAAGAGTGTAATTACACCTCTTAAATTACATTCAATTTCATATTGACCAAGTAATTAATTGACCAAACAAATATATCAAAATATATAATTACATCCAAATTCATTTTCAAAATAGCTTTCCGAACCAGCTCTAAACTAAGAAAAAAGGGAAGTATGAAGGGTTCTTGTCTCTCAAAAAGTAAAGATTGTTGAGGGAATTTAATGAAATTTAAGACAGTTCAAAAAGACAAAGAAAAGTTTATATTTGAAAGACAAGTTGTGTTCCATAAATAGGATTGAAGGGGTTGGTTGGCATAGTATACTGTATTAAATAGAGGCACCTAAAACTAAAAGTTGAATGTATTAATTTCTCACACTAGTCTAATCTCTATTCAATACCATGTCTGACTTCCAAAATGGATAGGCAGATATGCACGATTTTGACGTTCAACGATTTTCTTTTTGTTAGAATTTAGAAAGAAAAAAAAAATGTTTTTCTTTTTAGGTAACTGAAATATCCAAATAAAATGATCTACTAATTTATTCTCCAATAATAGTTAAAGCCAAATAAATTATGAAATGAGCTCAAATATGCCTTTATTTTTTTTATGAAGAAGTGTTATAGTCACATTATGAGTAAGCTAGGAACGTAACCAGCAAATTCAACCTTGAAGACGTGAAATTAAATTTAATAAAGTTTTTACTTTATTTTTTTCCAAATATATCCCTCAAATAATCACACGTGTGTACTGACGTACAACAAAATCTTATTTGTAGATTGCAAAAGACGAGTCAAAATATTCTTACATGAAATTGTACCGAAATATTTGCTTAAGAAAAAAGATGTTGTGTAAATTGCAAAAGCAAACAATTATGAAGGGATGCAATTTAAATGTGTTCATGATTTTGCCAAAAAGAAAAAAGAATAGGGACCTTAGGATAAAAGGTAAAAGAATAAGGTGTGAATTGCAAAAAGGAAAAAGAAAAAGGACAACATGTTAATAAGGGTGCAAAGTGCAAAAGAGATTCTGGCACTTCTATTTAGTTCGTCAGCTAAGAGTTTATTGGTTAATAATTTAATAGCCATAGTTCCTGGATGGAGTAATAAAATGAATGAATGAGTGGCCTTTGGTGTCTAAAGAAGAATAATTATTAAAAATAGGAATAAAAAAAAATTAAAGCCACAGATACACATAATAACAACAATAATAGTCCAGTTTAATCCCACAAGTGTATGAGCGAATGCACGCCTAATGAAGCAGTATCACGCGATACCACTTCATCAATTTTTTTTATATATATATATATATATATATATATATATATATATATATATATATATATATATATATATATATATATATATTAATACCATGAGAAAATAAATAAGTACAAAAAATAACATCATTTAACTTAAATTGTCTTTTAATATGTTGGACCGTTGGTTATGTGCTTGATTTTATTTTAAAATGTCAAAAGTTCAAATATCAAGTAGTTTTTTTTTTCCGCAAATATTTGAGAGAGACTGTATAGTTAAAACTTATGATAAAATAGAATTGAACTCAAGACATCTTCTAACTTGAAACTCAACAAAATCAATAAATTAAGAATATTTCTTGTCTAGAAGTATGATAATTGAAGTTATTGTTCTCGTACTTTCATAAATTTTGACACTATTTATAAAAATTCTTATATATACCTTTGCATAATTGAGGTCTAGAAAATGTAATATATATACAAATCTTATTCTATCTAAAAAATAAAAAGATTATTTTTTTGGATATGCTAACTAACTATAAGGACTCTCCAAGGGGTAGAATTTGGGTCCTATGAATACTCAGAAGTTTAGGATCACTGGTATTCAGGAGGAGGCTCAGTTTCTTCATTGTAGTGTCAGTACCTCTGCAGGTAATCTAGTTTGCTTCCTCAATGTGGTGTATGGTTTCAATAGCTTGGATCAAAGGAGAACAATGTGGCAACAATTGCAAAATCTTCCTGCTGGTATTACAGACCCTTGGCTAGTAACACGTGATTTCGATGCTGTTATGTCTATCAATGATAGGCAATCCTGTAGTCAAGTTAAACAAGCTGAAACTCTGGACTTCACTCAATGTATCCAACTGTCTGGGCATCAGAACTCCCCTGGAAAGGTGAATTTTTCACATGGACCAATAAACAAACTGGCAATGATAGAGTTTGTAGCAGATTGGACAGAGTATTTGGCAACTATGAATGGATGATTAAGTGGAGCCATGTACAAACTGTATATGACTCTCCATTAATCTCTGATCATAACCCGATGGTGCTCACTCTGACTAAAGATACTATGATCAGGAAGGCTCCCTTCAGATTCTATAATGCATGGGCTAATCATAAGGACTTCCAGCAACTTATCAAGGAGAACTGGAAAAATACTACTCAGGGTACTGTCAAGGAGGTGTGGAATAATCTCAAAGCACTGAAACCAGTCTTAAAATCTCTAAATATTAGAGATTTTAAGAATATTGCACAGTTAAGTCTAGCAGAGAGGAGTTGAAGGACATTCAGAACCATATGATGCTGACTTACACTGATGATTTGCAGATTAAAGAGAAAGAACTTGTCTTGAAGTTAGAAAAATGGTCAATGATAGAAGAGGATATCCTACAACAGAAATCAAGGGCCAGATGGATACAATTGGGAGACTCAAATAATAAATACTTTAATGCTGTCTTGAAGGAAAGGAATCAATACAAAAGCATAACAGAACTGATTACAGCAGGGGGAACCAGGATTACCAATCCAGATGACCTTAGAAAGGAGATCAAGGATTTCTTTAAGTCTTTGATGGGAATATCAGCTGCCTCACTACCAGCAATTAATAGATTGTATATGAGTAATGGTCCAAAGCTCACACATCACCAGAAGAAACAGTTAGCTGCTGATATCACTGCTGCTGAGATTCTGGACAGTTTAAAATCCATTGGTGATGACAAAGCACCGGGGATTGATGGATATAATGCTTTTTTCTTTAAACAGACCTGGAGTATCACTGGCAATCATATAATCAAGGCAGTCATGAATTTTTTCTAGTCCAGCAAACTGCATAGACCAGCCAATTGTGCTTCCCTCACCTTGATACCCAAAGTTGGTAATCCACAATCGGTTAAGGAGTTTCGACCAATTGCTTGCTGCTCAGTTTTATACAAAATAATTTCTAAGATACTGGCCAACAGATTACAAAAATGCATGTCCAGTATCATTTGTGATGCCCAAGCAGGATTCATCCCAGGCAGGAAGATTGCAGACAATGTTATACTGGCCCATGAACTAATTAAACATTACTCAAGAGCTCATGTGTCTCCTAGATGCATGATTAAAATTGATTTGCAGAAGGCATATGACTCTGTTGAATAGATCTTCTTACAGCAGGTAATGGAAGCTTTAGACTTCCCAGGTAGATTTATGAAATGGATTACGGAATGTGTCCAAACAGTCAGCTACACAGTGATGGTGAATGGGGAAACTACTGAACCCTTCCAAGCAGCTAAAGGTCTGAGACAGGGTGATCTAATTTCCCCCTTTTTATTTGCCATAGTGATGGAGTACCTAAGTAGAGCTCTTGCTGAATTGAAGAAGGATACAGGTTTTCTATTTCACCATGGCTGTAAAAAGCTAGGCATTACTCACCTTAGCTTTGCAGATGACTTATTGCTGTTTGTCAAAGGAGAGCATCAATATGTAGCAGCCATGTTTAAGTATTTTTCTCACTTCACTGAAGCCTCTGGGATAAAAGCTAATCTGAGTAAGAGTTCTGTTTATTTTGGTGGTGTTCCTACGGATATCCAGCATCAAATTGTTGATCATCTTGGCTATGTATATGGGGAGTTGCCTTTCAAATACTTGGGAGTTCCCTTATCTACTAAGAAGATGACCTTAGTGCAATGGCAACCACTGGTGGATAGGATCACTGCCAGGATCACATCCTGGACTGCCAGAAAACTGTCATATGCTGGTGAAATTCAATTGGTTCAATCAGTGATATTTGGCATACAAGCTTACTGGGCCCAACTTTTCCTTATTCCTTCAAAAATCTTAAAGATGCTAGAAGCAGTATGTAGATCTTTCATATGGACAGGTTCAGCCAGTATATCAAAAAAAGCATATATAGCCTGGGACAAATTATGCTTGCCTAAGTCAGCTGGAGGCTTAAACATCATGAACCTGCTAGTGTGGAACAAAGTTGCTATTGCCAAGCTTGGCTGGGATTTGGCTCATAAGAAGGATGTTCTATTGGTAAGGTGGATTCACATAGTCTATATAAAGCAACAGCAGTTAGAAGCCATAGTTATTCCCAACCAAGCCAGCTGGATGGTCCGGAAGATTATTGAAGCTACTGTTTTATTGCAGCAATCTCAGATGATGCATAAACCAGTGTGTACTATAAATATGCTGTATCTACACCAGATTGGACAATTGCCTAGAGTCATGTGGAAGAACTTAACCATCCAAAACTATGCCAGACCCAAGGCAGTTTTCAATCTCTGGTTGGTGTTGCATGATAGATTACCTGCTAAAGATAGGTTGGGCCAGTGAGATTTGAATGTGGATAGCATCTGTGTATTATGCCAGCAAGATATGGAGAACAGAGACCACATTTTCTTTTCTTGTCCCTTTGCTAGTCAACTAAGGCATCAAACAATGGTATGGATTGGAGTAACTCATCCTAACTTCCAGAATTGGGAGCAGTTTATTTACTGGATCATTGCCAAAGTTAAAGGAAAAACCAGTCGAGCTCACATATTCAAAATGACTATAGCAGAATTGTTCTATGCTACTTGGTTAGAGAGAAACTCGAGGTTATTTAAGAATGTCGTTTGTCCTAGTGATCAATTACTTAGGACCATTGCATACGTTTGTAATGTTAGGAGTACCCCTAAAGTTAGCCTACAGCTTCAGCATTTTCTACTGTAAATAGAAGGATAGGTATAGTGATAGTAGACGCTGTTTAAGTTTTCTTTTTTGATAGGCAGCTGTGTTTAGCTGCATTATGGATTTGTAACGAAACCTCTTTGGTGATTAATAGAAAATTTTAATTACCAAAAAAAAAGATTATTTTGGATAGACTCTCCATTGTCAAAAGAAAGCTTAGAAGAATAAGGAGAACAAAGAAAAAGAAAAAGAGGAAGATGAAAAGAAAGAAGCAGCACAAAAAATAACAAGAAGAAAATAACATACACATAATAAATACATACTATTAATATTTAATTAATTAAATAAATCCAACTTTAGTCCTCAACTAGAGAACATTTACGTTGTTCATCTCCCCTAATTTGCAAAATGCTCAACCGGTGTAGTTGCAAAAGCAGAATTTTCATCAAAGAAATATAAACATAAAAAAATAAATACACGAAAAAGCTAAGGTAATTCATCATTAAATATATATACGTAAAATAAGAAGTTGACATGATATATATAATGTAAGTTTTGGCTACCCTTTTCGCCCACCTAGCTCCACCCTGACCTCCACGACGGCACTCTTCTTCCACTTCTATTTCGACTGAACCCAGTAATTTTAATCTAATTTTCGTATTTGTCTTACAAATCTAAATTGAACTTTATATTTAATTTATGTACACAACAAAACTCTTAGATTCTTACAAATTTAATTAAACTTTATATTTAATTTATACGTATAACGTAACTCTTCGATTAAGTATATTCCACCATAACTCCGTATGTGATTAGACTTGACGGTAATAAACACAATTTTAATTATCTCCAAATAAAGTACAGTGGGAATATACTAGAATATTTTTTTTCTTAAATGTATATAAGGTGGTTAACTTTTTGGGATTTTGTAAGACTATAGTTTTGTTTGCATAGAGTGGTGGTAGTGACACTTGGCTGGTTCTGTCTGTAGGACGACTCAGATATTATGTTATTATATTATTTTAAAGTGGAAAAAAATAATTAAACAAGGGAAATATAAAGAAAATATTAAAAAACAGAAAAGAAAAATTAAAATTTGGCTCTGTAATACTTATAGTAGTGATGAGAGCAGAGAAAGAGATCCAGGAAAAAGACAGCATTTCGATTTCTTCATCTCTCTCAGATTTAACCAACCCCACAAATATATTACCCCCAACCCACTACCCCCTACCCCCTACCCAAAATTTCTTTAATCTCACCCCCTCCTCTTCTGCTCAGAGGAGCTGTTCTGAACTGAACTCTCCGCCCCATACCCCCAACCACCAACCCCCTGCATTTGTGTCTATACTGTATAGGTTTTGAGTTAGCACTACATTGATATAAGTTATATATAAAGGGATTTGTATATTTTTGATCGGAAAATTTAAAGAATGGTGTCATCGACGGTATCGTCATGGGTAATGGGTTCAACATGCATGTCAGTCGCTTGTGAAAGAGAACATGATAAACATTCTCTGTTTGGGATTTCTTCTAAGTCTAAATGCAAATGGGCTTCTCATACTAGAACCAGGGTTTTTCCCAAGTCCAAATCCACTGCTCAAACAGGTAATTTTATTAAATTTAAGAATTGGGTTTTACAGAAATGGAAAGTCATGCATTTGCTGTTCTTTGAGGAGCGAGTGTGTCTATTTTAACTGCTGCATGGTAAGATTCTTATAGCAGTGTGTGTTTCATGTTTATTAAATTGGGTTTATTGTAGTCTAGAATTTTGCCACCTCATTTTGGCATTGTGTGTCATGAGAATTGAGTGTGAATTTCTGGGATAGATCATGCAATTTGCTTGAAGCTTGATTTTATGGTAATTTCTTTTTTAGTATTAGAGACTGAAAAGAGTTGTGTTGTACAAGTGTCTACACTTGTACGTGTTGTCTGGAACAAGTTTAAGAGTTGTGATTGTTGGCTGCAGGTATTTCAAACTTTATGGGTTTTGGATTTTTGAACGACGACTTCAAGTGCTAATAACGGGTTCTGAATTTAATATTTGTACATATCTAATGAATTTCTTAATACACATACACTCTTTGAGCAGAAGTTACAGGGTTCGGCAATCCCGTATGTAGGCTTTTTGCCCCACCCCTGATTGGCTGGACGTAAAGGAATTCATTTCCCTCCTTTTTAGTAGAAATATCTTTTTCTTTGAGAATATTCTCGCGGCAAGCAAATGCTAGTGAATGATTTGATCATGGAAATATTGTAGAAAATATTTTCCTGTGATGCCAAACACTCCTTCGTCAATGTACATGATTGGGTTTTCTTTGAACTGATCACACAGAACTATAGAGATCTTCTACATCATTTTCTAATATGGTTTCCCTTTAAGCTATCAACTTTCCTACATTGATTTTGACGTGCTTGGACCCTCCTTGTATTAGGGGAGGTAATGGCAATTGCTGCCCAACCGGCCATGGAAGTTGCACTAAAGAAGAAACCTCCGACCAAGGAAAGGCGAGTTGTTGTGACAGGGATGGGTGTTGAAACACCGCTTGGTCATGATCCCCATGAATTTTATGAAAATCTGCTTCAAGGCGTCAGTGGCATAAGTGAGATCGAAGCTTTTGACTGTTCACAGTATCCAACCGTATGTCTTCTTCTTGGGTCTGTTTATCCAACTTTAGTTATTTAAATGTTGTTAATGAGGTCCAAATTCGCAGAGAATTGCTGGAGAGATCAAGTCTTTCTCGACCGATGGCTGGGTTGCACCCAAACTTTCTAGAAGAATGGACAGGTTCATGCTTTACATGCTAACAGCTGGTAAGAAAGCACTGTCAGATGGTGGAATTACTGAAGACATTATGGATGAATTGGATAAAAGAAGATGTGGAGTTTTAATTGGCTCCGCTTTGGGTGGAATGAAGGTGATCAACTTCTTCTTTTTTCCTTTACTCGTAATTGTGATGAAAATTTCACTGGTTACATGTGTCAAAAAAAAAAAAATCTTTTCCATTTTCATTTTTTGTTTATATGCTTCTGGGATCAGCTCTATTTGGTTGCTAACATCTCATATACGGAATCAACAACCTGTACATGATTGCCCATGTATTGCAATCTCCTCCTAAGCAGACCAGTACATAGGCTCTAGAGTCTTTGCTAGAACCAAAGTAAGTGACTACTCTCTAACTGACTTGCTTTGTTCGTGCAGGTTTTTAATGATGCAGTAGAGGCTTTGAGGGTTTCGTATAGGAAGATGAATCCTTTTTGTGTTCCATTTGCAACTACAAACATGGGTTCTGCCATGCTTGCCATGGACCTGGTTAGCCATTAAGATTCAGTTACTATCTGTGATTTATGATTTAAAAAATCCCAGCTTTGTGCATTTGTTTACAAACTCGATGGCAGGGATGGATGGGTCCAAATTATTCAATTTCAACAGCATGTGCTACAAGCAACTTCTGCATATTGAATGCTGCTAACCACATCATTAGAGGTGAAGCTGTAAGTTTCGTGCCTTTAAAGTCATAGAAAGCTTTCAGAAGCAGAGGATTCAGTATCATCTTACTGTTGTTCATAGAGTTCCCTATGCATTGCCAGATGTGTCCCAAGGATTAACATGCTTAGTAGCTTATTTTTCTTGTTTTTACACACTGATAATTTGCAGGACTTGATGCTGTGCGGTGGATCAGATGCAGCAATTATACCAATTGGTATATTATATGTTCTTTCTTACTTGAAGTTTGTTTATCAAGCTGAGGTTGTTGATTACCTTGTAATAGTTTTAGTTTCAAATAGCTTTTGATGTTATTTTTGTTTTCTTTTGCAGGATTGGGAGGATTTGTTGCATGCAGAGCACTTTCACAGCAAAATGGTGACCCTGCAAGAGCTTCTCGGCCTTGGGATAGTGTAATGTCTTGTAAATGTTTTGCTCTTGTTCCTCTGCTTTCGTCTAGTTGTAAACATAAACTTTTCTGTGGCAAGGAGTGGCGATTCTAGAGCACTTACGTTATTCCTATTGCAGTTCTTGGGTTTGTGATCTAATAGGGAATTAGAAATTTCCAGCTTTGTATTTTTCTTTGGTTGACTGAGTTGCCTATCCAAATTGCAGCTTCCATTCCCTCAGATTGAACTTGATGTATGTCATATTTTCTTCAGAATTTATGACCATGTATTCCCTTTGGTTTGGACTCATGTGGACTCGGTGGAAGGAGAGGCATGTGAGAAAAATTTGTAGTAATTGGAAGCTCCGTTTTTTATGTTAGTGGAATAATTATATTTCTGGTATTCGTTTGGAGCAAATATGATATTCCAGTCACTATTCACAGTTGGCTGCTCTTTATCATCATGCCTTTTTGTGGGATTCTCTACTTTTTGTATACATCTTATAGGAGCATTCTTCCAATCAAATCAATAAAAATTATACTCCATTATATTTTTATTTCCATGTTTTAGCTCGTACAATGCTATACTTAAATGACTTGTAAGATGAAGCAATAACACTACAAAATTTCAACCCTATCTTCCTCTGTGTGTGTGTCTCAGAGTGTTTGTAATTGGTAAGAATTGCTTCTTATTTTTATCTTAATCCTGGACAGAATCGCGATGGGTTTGTTATGGGTGAAGGAGCTGGAGTCCTGCTTCTGGAAGAACTTGAGCATGCCAAGGTGATTTATGCTTCAAAGTCTATAAATGCTTTCCTTTTAACCCACTTGTTGATCCTTAAACAAAATATGGAAGATAAAAAGCCAATCCCTAGGAACAGAATTCTTTTAAATTTCCTTTTTTAATTTCATGAGCAGCAAAGAGGTGCAACTATCTATGCTGAATTTCTAGGTGGAAGTTTTACTTGTGATGCTTATCACATGACAGAGCCTCATCCTAAAGGTAACTCTCTCTCTCTCTCTCTCTCTCTCTCTATCTATCTATCTATCTATAAATATAAACCATTTTTTGATCACCTTTGGATATATGGGTAGTCTTTTCGTTGGTTAATAAAAAGGTAAGCTTTTTGGCTGCAAACATCAGAAAAAATTTTGAACGTTCAAATTTCTTGATGTCTAGATGGACATGTCTTACACCTTTTCCCATTATTCTTCTGGGCTGTCTACAATTGCCTTGCTTTTTGTTGAGGATGATATGTGCAAATATAAGATTTACTTTGTGCATGATAATCGTCTTAAGTGTAATTTATTCCTCCAACAACTAGCTGTGACATATAGGCCTCCAGAATATGATTTCATCACTTTAACAGCTTATACTCTGGAGGGGTCCAAAAATTGGTGAGAAAGTAGTTTGGCTTAAAATAGTTATGGTAATACTTCTCCTAAACCTCTTCTGTATTTATGGCTTTAAATTTCTGGCGCCTTGCCTTTTCTAACAACTGTAGCAGTATGTATTCTTGAATGTGTCTATCCATCCATCTCATAAATGTACCATCTTAACCATACTGGATTTGATCCTTTTATTTTATGTGGCTTCTTTTCCCAAAAAAATATTTCTTCCCTTTTGTAATAACTAATAACTTGCATGTTTTTCTTAGGGTATCTCCAACATTTATCCTATTTTTGGTCCCCAAAATGTGATTTCCCCATTTTGGGGGCAACTTACTCCAACAACGAATGATGTATAAAAGAAGTTAAGAATATCCAGTCACAACCACAACAATCCTCAGCCCCATTCACTCAATACTATAATGATTTTGGTGTATCTAGAAATAACATACCTCACTACTAAGTTATTATGCTATTTACCGTAGTTTCAATTTTTTTATGTATTTTAATTTAATGTATTTTCAATTTTCACTTTTCAATTTTAGCAACATCTAATATTTTATATTCGCACCTTTCAATTTTAGCAACATCTAATATTTTATATTTGCACCATTCATTTTTTGAGATGATTATATTTTTTTAGTACAATTATAACTATAATATAATTAACTTAAAATTTTACATAAAAATAATAAATGCACGAAAATTAATTTATCAAAATTATATGCCAAAGTTGAGATGTAAAATTGATATTATAAAGATATTACATAAACATAATTAGGTATATATAAAGAGATAAATTAAAAGATTAAATAATAAAATATACCTGAACAGTAATGGGGGAGATGAATAATGTACCCCTATATTTGAGGGAACACTATTCATCCCCCATTTTGGGGATAATTAGGTATATATAAAGATATAAATTAAAAGATTAAATAATAAAATACACCTGAACAGTAATGGGGGAGATGAATAGTGTACCCCTATATTGGAGGGAACACTATTCATCCCCCATTTTGGGGGCAAAAATGAGGGAATGTTGGAGCTTCATTACCCCAAAAATTGCCCCCATTATAGGGAAAACCTTACCCCCATTCTCTATAATGGGGGCAATTTTTGGGGTAATGAAGCTCCAACCCTCCCCCATTTTTGCCCCTAAAATGGGGGATAAATAGTGTTCCCTCAAATATTGGGTACACTATTCATCTCCCCCATTACTATTCATCACTTTTTATTTTATTATTTAATCTTTTAACTTATCTCTTTATATATACCTAATTATGTTTATGTAATGTCTTTATAATATTAATTTTACATCTTAACTTTGGTGTATAATTTCGATAAACTAATTTTCGTGCATTTATTGTTTTTATGTAAAATTATAAGTCAATTTTATCATATGTTATAATTGTAAAAAAATATATAATAATCTCAAAAATTGAATGATGCAAATGTAAAATATTAGATGTTGTTAAAATTGAAAGGTGCAAATATAAAATATTAGATATTGCTAAAATTGAAAAGTGAAGATTGAAAATACATTAAATGAATTTGATCGTTATGTAATATGTATTTAATTAATCTTGTATCGCAATGATTTCACTTTTATTTGAATTATTAGTTAATTTATAATAATTGCTTACAAATTATATTATTTAAAATTTTATGGAATTGTTTTAATTATTACAAATTAATAAAAATAAAAGATGGAATTTGTTTAATGGAAATGAAATTGAAATGAAATATAATAATATAATATAGAAGAGAAAGAAGAATATAAAAATATTTGGGAAAAAATGGGGGAATGGTTGGAGTAAGTTGTCCCCAAAATAGGTAAATCCCCATTTTGGGGACCAAAATGGGGTAAAGGTTGGAGATGCTTAGTCACCAAGATTTTTCCACTAAGGCATTAACTCCTTTATTCGCATTTTATAAGAAGTTCCTTTCATGGGATGCATCAGTAACATGAAGCTCCTGAAGGACTCCTCCTTGTCGTCCACCTATTTTGTCATGCTTGAAGAAGTCATTCCTTTTCTCATGTTAACGGCTCTCGAAATAAATTGCTTCTTCCTGGTTCTTAGTGAGTTAAATGATGCACTACTTCTGTGCTCCTTTTGTGTTTTGACTAAGTTGGAGATGCAGTTATACCCATCAAATTAGTTCCTCAAGTTCTATGATTTTCTGATAATTGTACCTGAAGGATTCTTCTGGACCAGATAGATTGGCTTGCATAAATCGTAGCTTACATAGAACGGAAGATAGCTTAACGTACTAAGAATGCACATCTCATGTTTACTGAGATATACAATAGAGAAAAGGATAGCTTTGAACTCTCTTATTCCCCCAAACTAGCAGGAACTGGAGTCATCCTATGCATAGAGAAGGCATTAGCTCAGTCAGGGGTATCCAAGGAAGATGTAAACTACATTAATGCGCATGCTACATCCACACTAGCTGGAGATATTAAGGAGCATCAAGCTCTTCTCCATTGCTTTGGCCAGAATCCAGAGGTTAGATTGAAGTTCTCTTATTGAAATACTGTGCCCACACCATTCCTCTCAGGTTTTCATTTCAGCTGTTTATCAGTCGCTGCTCCATGTTTTCAGTTGCGAGTTAACTCCACAAAATCTATGATTGGTCACCTGCTTGGAGCTGCTGGTGCTGTTGAAGCTGTGGCAACTATTCAGGTGCTGTTATCTCATAATCCCTCAAAGTGAGCTGCAGCTGCAATTCAGTTGCTTTCTAGTTTATTGTTTAGCATCTCATCCAACTTTTTTCTTGGATAATGTTATATTTGCTGGCTGAAAATTGTGGTATAGCGCTGTGTGTAGCCTTTTAAGTGACTTGTTACATTAATTAGGTGTCAGACTGTTGAATAGACTAAATCCATATTTTATTTATGTAACATCTAATTGAATTAGAGAAGGCCTTTATTAATTCACATATCATACTATTTTTCACAGTCCTTTAGGGGGGATTGGGGAAGCAACAAATGATTTGGTTCCTTGCTTGCTTGTGTCCTTCAGACCTTAATTGCTTTTTGTGACTTCTGGCTGCTAAGACAGAGAGCACAGCAAAAGCTGTTTTACTGAGGAGGCTGCACATTTTTAAAATTTTATAACATGAATAGCTTTCCTTTGAATTTGAGTTCAATCATTGATATCATACAGTAAAAAAAGAAAAGATATACATGGTCGTCACCGTCATTTGTGAGTGCAAAATGCATATGTATGCCAATTGGTATAGAGGACACACTGCGTGACCTAAAGAAGGGTGAAGTAAAGGGACTGGCTGACCTTTTACAGAGAGGAAAATTAATAAATGCTATCTGCTGGTGTTAAAGATGTCGAACTGCTGCTCAATGTAACCTCAAGTAGACATAAATGGCTCATAGGAATTGAAACATCAACTAACTCCGGAATCTGGAAAAACTAAACCTAAGTGATGATGCCATCCTTTAGAATTGCTACTCTTTCAAGTTAAAGAATTCCCGAAGGGTTATGATTTACTTCTGATCTACCCGTCTGAAGTGTTGAGCATAAACCTGGCAAGAGTAGCAATAAAGATTTGGGTTTAGACCTGCATATTAAAAATGAAGAGCATGTCAAGATATGTGCAATATCTTGTTGATAGCTGCACCGTTTGAGATCCAAATCCTCCATCTCCACTTTGTACAAAGTTCTCCCTCTTAAGAAGGTGCTGTATAAATGATGGAATGGGTATGCAAGCATTAACTACCAAAGAATTAGTTTCTAGCCGAGGAATCTGGGTCCGCATTCAGCATATTCATCTTTGGAGCCTTAATGCTAATATTGGTATATAGACCAACTTAGTCAAGGTGAGGGTATGCAGTAAAATGAGTTCTTGTAATGTTTATTGTAGCCTGGAATATTGTGTCCTATGTAGTTTCTGATGCTTTTCATGTTGGATGGAGGTTTTCTTGTATTATCCTCCATCAAAAGACTGTGTCAAAGTTACCCATGAATCCTTGCCTCAAAGTTAGATCATCCATGCTACATTAATTTGTTATCTGAAACAGGTATTTTGCAATCAATGACTATGACAAATTTTTATGTACCAAAATTACTCCATTAGGCCTGGGTTAGGTTTTCTCTGATGTTAGACTAAAGGAAAAAGACATGGCAATAATGACACTTCTGAGGCCTCTGGGTGTGTGTGTGCCTTTGTATATATAAACAGGTTAACCTATACTAGACTCTTGGGTGTAATTTAAAAGTTTTTGCTAGCTAACTGTTTTATCATCAAATAATAGGGGAAAAAAGATCTGGAGAAAGTTTATAGAAAGTTTTATGTAAAAGGAAGACGTACCATATTCATAAGAAAAAGACAGCATACTTGTATAATACGTACCATATTCATAAAAGTTTATTATATTCTGAATTTGAAAGAAAACCATACTTTAATTACAAGGAACATTGGGATGGGAGTCTTGACACAATGCATAGGGGGAACTTTCCATCGTGGTTATTTTATTATTTAGAAATAGTTGCTTTTTGCAATCATTTTCGCTGCTGTGAGTTACTCCAGCTTGAAGTTGGGAGCTCTGAATAATTGGTAGTACAATAACTTCGTAACCTGAAATTATTCAAATACATGTTGATTGAAGAAGCAAAAGAGCCAAATTGTCCGAGTTTTGTTATTTATGTGGGTATACTCTTTTATTTCGGCTACAAATGGAGCTATACAGTTGTTTTTCAAAAAGGAATTGTAGGATAAGTGGCTAACTATTTTGAGATAACTCAAGGATCATTTGCTTCCTCGTAGTTGACAGGTGATGCACAATGTAGTTGTAGTTAGACTTATGTCATCTCTGTTCTTGAATATGCTATGCAACGTAATATGTGCTAGACCGTGGAGAGGATGACGAAGATAGGCACTTTCTGGACATTTACTTTAGCATTGTGAGGATTCATGTTTTTGCTAATTTCTTGATGATAAATTTATCTGATAGAAACTAGATGTTGCAGAATTTATTCTTAAGGTGATTGATTATCGTGGATTTTATCCTATAAACTCTCTTAGTTATATTTTTTAACGTGGCCCTTCTTTGCTTAACCTATGCAAAAATTATCTGGCTGGATTTCAGACTGACAGTTAAATTGGGACTTTGCAGGCAATACGAACTGGTTGGGTTCATCCAAATATTAATCTTGAAAACCCAGATGAAGGCGTGGTGAGGATTTATCTTCTGTGCAATTCTCAATGATTTCTTGTCATTAAGCATGGTTTATCATCATAACTATAGAATTTTATCAGATGAAAACTGCAAAGAACACTTGCGTGTCAACAGTACAGAGTTGCCCTTCATGGTTTGACTAGCTAGATTTAAGATGAAATTCGCAGCTTTTCTGAATTCGTTTCTGGATCACTAAAAGCTGGTTTCCGGAGAAGTGTCGTATAGAAATGAAAAAACTCACGAGTTACAATGGCCATGTCTATTGGTTTGATTCACATTGTCTGCATTAGTCGACTAATCTGTCATATTGCAAGCAGGATAGATTTCTGTGTGATATGACTACAAAGCATATGATATGTCCTCTCTCCCGTGGTTCCCTATTGCACCTTTTCACCCTAAGTTGACCTGGTAATCACCACAGTTGATGATATGTATATCTATGAAACAGGATACAACTAAACTTGTGGGTCCCAAAAAGGAACGACTGGATATTAAGGTGGCATTATCTAATTCATTTGGATTTGGTGGCCACAACTCATCAATCTTATTTGCTCCTTACAAGTAGATCTCTCGGGCAATGTTGGTGCATCTGACAGATACAAAAGGTATGTAGATTCATGCTTGTCTGTATTGAGGAAGTGAGAAAAATTAAAAAAAGGCGTGTATTTTGAAGGACGTATGTTTCATTTATTTCAGGAATATGGGGAAGGGTCGTTAATTCCAGAGTCACTATGGACACTCTTAGAAGAGACCCGTGTCTCAAATGTCGGTGGTACTGCGATGTATTAGATGATTGTTGGAGACGGAAGAACCTGAAGTGCAGAATGGGCAAAGGTCTCCAATAGTGTGACAATCTCCTTATGTCTTAGTTTAACTGAAATCTTTTTTCTTATATATCCTTACACATAACAGCCAAATGATTTATGGAAACTGCGTTGGCGAATGACCTTTAGGTGGTTGCATATGGCCCTTAATACCTAGTGAACTAGTTTCCTTGTACAATCGGAGAATGCCATATAGTCTATAACAGCTTTTAATTTTGCCTTCCAAGATTTATTGCACGTACATGACATTTATTAACTTGAGAGGACAAACTCTTAATAGCTTTCCCAAGGAGAAAAACGGGATGATTACATTTATATTTAATGGTGGTGTATGCGTCTTTAGCTCAGATTAGTGGATCATAGATATTTAACTTGATTAATAGTACGTATTTTGATCTAATTTGGATGGCGTAATATCTTGAAATAGTTCGCACACGAGCATAAACGTCACGTTCACTATGTTAACTTAAGACTATACTTGGTGTACCAATAAAAGAACGAGCCAATTTGCTGAATTGAGTACGTGCAACAATTGGTTGGATAGAAACTTGAGGCAGCTGAACTTTTCTACTATCAAAACCACGTGCTAAAAGTAAATCTCTCTGGGTTGCAACAACAATTCAAATGATTCCGAAAAATTTAACAAATCACATGTGACTCACATTACTTTCATGCACCAATATATGGTAAGAACATTACAAACAGCCAACTTAAATAGCTAGCATTTGACACATAACGATAATTTTCCTATGGCAGCTACGTCTACTCGATTTCCTTCCTACCTACTTTTCCTCGACATTCCTGTCCCAACAACCACACCACTTCAACAGGCGATATACATGGACCAATAAAATAAAAAAAGAACACGGGGTGCCGGAAGCCCCAAGTGAAAACTATGGCAGAAAATTTAATGAGCCTCAGCGCGGAGCTCTCCATTTTGACCTAGCATCCAGAAAGTAAACTTCACCTCAACGTCTTTTTGGAGCTGGCTTTCTTTTTAGTCTTGACTCTCTTTGCGGACAGTATGGATGATGCACTCTTGCCTTCAAGATTCTTTGTTAGCTTCACAATGCTTGCCATTCCTTTTCGTGCTGCTGCCCGATGTTCAGGCCTACGGCTCATCATCTTGCGGTCAAGGGGCCAGTAGGCATATGGCTCAAGTTTGTCTTTCCTCTTGACATCACCACCTGCCTTCTTGCTTACATATTCTGTTCCGGTGTAGGCCCATCCTGAATCAGACGTTTTCCTCCGTTTCTGAGTTTTCCTTGAGCTCTCAGAAAAGCGACTTCCTGCTTCGCTCCTTACATCAAAATCATTAGTAGGTGGCTTGACTCGTTTTTGCTTCTTATCTCCCTCTTGAATAATCAAACGGCCTTCAGAGTCTATTTCTGCTTCATCTTCTGACTCAGACTTCCGCTTGAGATTGCCAGATCCTCTAAGAGCTGACCTGGTCTTCTTCTGGTCAAGCAAGTCAAGTGGCTCGTCGTCTAATTGATCATACAGATCTTCCTGCAAACTCTTGGCTGTTTTCCGTGTTTTCTTGGACCTGGAAATATGGCATACAAACACTCATCTTATATGTGAAATATTAGTCTAAACTAGAAAGCATCACTAAAAATTACACTAGCTTCCACCGTCTGTGAAACATCCTCAGGACGATAAGTAGTAACCATTACATATTAAAACATTCCCACTGACCGTAATAAAGATGCTTTGGAGTCTGATACTAATGTAGCCTTGCTCCTACGACCAGTAGTAGTTTTTGTGTCCATATATTCTGCATCACCATTCTCAGATCCATCATCGTACTCAGAAAAGATTTTTGTATGATTCCATCTGCTTAGCCTTAACAGGTCACAGATGTTAATAACATAGGTATTTAAACTAATGCTTGAAAAGTTACCAAGGCACTGAAAAAGATTAGTGATCCAAAGAGCCATAGTCCACCTTGGGATAAATCTGAATATTGAATATTGGTAACCGCAAAAAAAAAAAAAGGCAAATATTTTTTTTTTGCTGATAAATAAACTTGTCCAAATCAACAGAGGTAAATAATATTTTCCAATATAACTCAGTTACTTCCCATGTGTCAAGCATCAAACATTCTTCTGTTTGTATTATTCTCAACTTCAGTACGCAGGTATATGGTATATAGAGGAAGGAGAACAACCTTGATGTTGTTGCTTGTGATATATGAGATCTGCTTTCCTCAGAATTCGACACGAGTTTCCTATCACTTCGCTCCTTGATCTGATTTTTCATCAGAAGAATAAATAATTCATCTGAACATTTAATATCCCACGAGCATTTTCACAGGTTTAATTCCAGTTCATAACAAACCTTTCTTATATTAGTAAGGAGTTTCATGTGATCTTCAGGCATCACCTCTTTTACAGCATCCAGACCACACTTCTTGATAAGCATTTCAATAAGCAGCTTAACCTTTGAAAGATAACATGCACACAACCACCTTTCAATCAACAAGCCATCTTTATAACAGAAAAGAGATCTCAAAAACCAAAATTATATAAGACCATGGAAGATGAATTAATTGCACACAGGAACCAAAACCAAATGAAAACACAGTAGTTTAGGATCTAGGAGAAAAACAAAACCTTCGCTTTGAAATGCTTCTTGGTATTATTTTCCCAACCAAGAAGGGCCTCTACCATGCTCCTTAAATGTGCTTGTAGTCCCTCAGCCGGCGACTTTGTGACCAGTACCTTCAATAGCCCTAAATTAGCCTGCATTTAAGACAAGTTTCAGGTGAGAAAAACTTCAGAATATGGCAGGTGAACACTGGTTTTTCACAATGTAGTCTTAATGCAGACTAGAACAGACCTTAATTATTTCCTTGTTCTCTCTCTCAAGGAGAAGAAATGTTGATGGAAGGACACTGTACGCAGCAGAAACAAGGTCGGTGAATTCATAAGCCAGGCGAGCTACACCTTTAACTGCTGCACTGATCATATGAGGTGTATCTCCAGCAATACCCCCTGCAACCTTCAAGTGAAAATGCCAAGGACAATAGTGCCTATGTCAAACAGAAAGAGCCCACTCCATTACGTAAATTCATCAAATTATAACTTATCGTACCATAGTAAAAAACTGATGCAAGTTCTCCTTTCTGCCACCTCTTTCTTCATCCCCACAAGCATGGCCAGTCTGGACAAGAAGCTCGTATGCTCGGTTCCTTGTTTTCTTGTTAGCCTTACATGGAATCCTCGAAAATCTCAGTACAGGAATTAAATAATTATAAACGTTTTACATTTATGAACCGTTCTTCCACCTAGGCAGCCAAGACTAGTTAATGGTGAGAAAGTTATTAAGTTACTACAAAATTCTAAAAGCTCTATCATGAAAGAAGATAGTAACTGCTTTAAGCACTAACTTGACCCTTTTGCTAAGTTACCCAATCCTAAAGAGAAATCAAAGACCATTAATCGAGACTATAAGTAACAAAACAATCTTTTACCCGGGATTTGTGGTAATTCAAGGACACAAACCACATGAACTAATAACAAAATAAGGAGAAAAATGATGACAGTTGGAAAATGCAGAGCTCAAGAAAATGATAAAAGTCCACGAATTCTGGATTCGAGTATCAGCAGAAGGAACAAGACTAACTGTAAACTGATGGAATTAAAAGAGGAGAGAACAAAAATGTGGATACTGAGTGTAGTTTGTACAATCGTTTTCCATCCGGGACCTACAAAAATTAATGCTTAGCCCACTGTACTTCAGAATGCCGTTTCACATGGAAAGACTACTTAACTTATAGCATGAATAGGCTAGACACTTCTAAAAGTTAGAGGACGTACTTCAAGCCTTAGGAAAAAAAATAATCATGAAAACCTCGCTAGCAACTTGTAGCCACTGCAATTAGCAAAAGGCTCAAACTTGATATTAGAATAGCAAAAACACTAAAGATATTAATATAGCATGTATTTCCCATAGATTCATCCCTCTATGCCAACAACAACAACAACAACAACAACTACCCAGTATATTCCCACCAGGTGGGGTCTGGGGAGGGTAATATGTAGACGAGCCTTACCCCTACCCGAAAGGGTAGAGAGGCTGTTTCCATTCGACCCTCGGCGCATAGGATAAAATGAAAAGCTGCATTAAAACAAAAACAAAAACAAAAACAAAGACAAAATTAGAAACAAAAACAAGACAAAACAAAACAATAGAGCATTAGTAAATCCCGCAGAAATAACGTAAATAATTATGTAAACATAAGAAACATAAATACAGTCGCATGCAATGGGAGAAAAATCATTGAGCATAAATGGGCACATTTACAGCAAAATAAATTGTTTTGGAAAAAAAACTAGTCAGCTCTACTCTATAGCAGATGAATAATAGACAAACCTCTTTGAGTGCAAGCACAATTTCAGTCATAAAAGAAGTAATACTGTCACGCCGCCTCTGTTCTGGGTCATCCTGTAGATGAAATGAAGTGTAAAAACTATGCAATGCTATGAATCTGCACAAATCTGAGGCGTCACTGTTTTATCCACAAGAGGATGTGTCACCTTTGTAACATGGACAATTAAAGAGTATAGACAGTCAAGTCTGTAACGTTTGGCTGAAAAATGATTTGCAGGTAGTGCTTCAATCATCAAATTAAGCAACTTTTCGGTACTTCTTGAAATAAATCCATCTGATTCCTGTCCAAAGGAGTTGTAAAACTTATTAGCCACAAAACAAATGTGCCAAAAGTATAAACGAGAAATTATAAAGAGAGGTGCTTTAACAGTATAGCTCAGATTACTTTCTTCAGAACTAGTATCACTTTTAATCTGAATCTTTTCAAACATGCCAATGATATATATATATATATATTTTTGAGAATGAATGCCAATGATATTTCACTTACTCAACTCACAAGTTACTTATACAAGTTGTTATAAATTTTTTGGACATAGCCATCCAGTCCTACATAAGTTAGAAGAATACTGAGAAGAAACAACAACAATGTCTTTACATGATATTGGGTGACAACACTTACCCGAAGCATGATGGAAAGAACTTTATATGCCTTCTTCTGGATCAAGCCTTCATCATCCTGTGCCTTATACTAGTTATTAAATCTTCTACATAAAAAACTGAAAGGTGCAGAAGCAAACACATAACTGACACCAACCATTAAAGCAGGCTCTATTGCACCAAACAGTGCATTAATATGTTCAGCATCTAAACCAGGCAAGAGCGAAACCGCCAGATCAAATAACTGTGCCCTAAATGATAAGAAGCAAGAGACATTGATTCAGTTAACACAAAGGAAAAAGGACTTTGACAGCAGAAGGAATGAAACAAATGTGATTTTGATCATCCTACCTCTTTAGCGACAAAGAACTTTCACTGGACGAGTCATCAATCTGCATTGAATTGGAACTTCTGGCCTTCTCTGCCTTCCCAGACTCTTGAGTCACCTTCAAAAGCTCACGCATGGTCTTCATAAAGAACTTTCTTACTTCCTCCTTGTCAGCAATAGGGGCCAATTCACGGATTGTGCTCTGTATGTAATATGCATATTGTTGGAAAAGTGAGCTAACAAGATATTTTCCAATCATTTCTTATAAAAGATAAGTAATGCTTTCAGGTCTGACGACTTCAGGAAAAACATAAAGAGAGGCCAATACACCAAATTATGGTCTGTATTAAGTACATGTATCATAAATGGGCTAAAAAATTTGTGCAGTAATTATTTTGACCAAGTAAAAAATTCAGGCATACTGAACCACAGAAAGAAAATGCAAGTGTACACTGTATCACAAAATATGAATAACATACAAGCTTTGGTTTGCCAATAACAGACCTTGTCAACAGCTTAAAAGAAATTGATATACTAACATACATCACCTCTAATGAAAACTGTGACAAGACTACCAAGAGACAGCATTTCAAATCTGACAGATAACTAAAAACACTTTTTTTTTTAAATTACTGAATTACACAAGAAACAAGGACAAGGAGAACCTACATAGAGACCTTTTAAATCAACAAAATCTACTACCTCCATAACAATAACAATGGCTGGTTTGGAGCAAATTGATCAACCAATCCTCAGTCTAAAACACAGATTAAAATACTTTTTGCAAGGGAAAAACCTTATAGATTAGGCATAAAATAATGTTAATAATTAATCAACAAAGGTTTGTTTAATTAAAACTTCAACCTGAATATAAACGATTCGGTCAATAGGGGAAAGGATCCGTTCATGTGTTGAGTCTTGTTTGACTGAAAGATGTGGCATTTTGGATCCCATTGCTTGATAACATCTTTGGAGCAGTAAAGAAAAGATGTGGTCTTTTTTCTTTTGTATTAAGTATAATGCCTTGGATAGCACTAAACACATATGACCAAAGTGGTTGAAATGGCTACAAGGACACAGAAAAAACTATTGGAGGATATGTTTCCAACAGCCTCTTTGGTTTCTTAGATGCTACTGAGAGAATTTGCAGAATATAGAATAATAGAATGCAGTTTTTTCTTCTTCTTTTTTTCTTTTTCTTTTTCCATTGTAGAGTTTCACTGTTTCTCTAATGCAGTTGTGACTGTGATCAATCAGTTAAAACACTAACAAAAGAAATTCATCCATCTGAGTATCTACATTGGCACATTACCATCCCCATGGGGTAATAATACCCTTTTTTACGTTACCTGCAAAGATCCACCAGTATCCTTAGAGGATTTTCGGAAGACTCCGGAGAGAACAGACAGCAGTTTAGGAGCCGAAAGACTCAATGCATTCAAGTTATCACGTGCAAACTGCTGGTTATAACGCGCAATGGCTCGTTTTTTGGGAACGCTCATTTCAGTATCAGACAAATCCATTTTTCCTTTTGAAATGCTATCATTTTGCTGAATGAGGATCTGCAAACTGGAGCATATTATCCCACAAACATCAGGCTCTTCCCGTAAAGCTTTGCTCAAAACTTTCTCCAAATCCTTAAAGCTTTCAGCAGTGTCCACAGGGTAATTGCAAAATGAGGGTAACAACGACCACAATGAATACACAATTCCATCAACAGTTCTCGCAGAATAAATCTTTCCCTTGCTCTCGAGCTGCCACAAAACATAAGAATGAGCTCATTGTAAATAAAAGAGGGGCACAAGAGGTGTCATTTAGCATAAACATACCATTGCAGACCTCTGCTTCATAGCTTCAACCATCAACAAAATGGAGTTGGTAAAGAAACTTAAATGCGCACCAATGATGTTTTGCTTCAGAATTGGGAAAAGCCAGATGTTGGACTCCGATAAATCTTGCGCGTCCAATTTAAGAGGAAGAAGAGTTAGAAAAGATTCAGGTCCCATTGCTCCAACAGCTGATCCAACACATTTGTGCAGCTGTTATCAACAAATCCTTAAATCAGCAGTGTATTCTATCAGATAAGAAAATGCTATAGCTAGACATATGCTCACAAATCATATCCCAAAAGAACATTAAGGAACTAAAGGAAAAAGCAACTCAACAAGAGAAAAGGTCCCCAGCTAAGATGCAAACTTTACTTCAACTGATAACGTTTAGGGACCCTAGACAGTCTCTGCCAATTATATTTTGGGGAAGCGGAATAATTTGACAAACTAGCCAAGCAGGTCCCAGGCTTACATATTATCATGGTCCTGACTGGATCCAACTTCAAGCGAGAAAGAAGATCCACACAAAGCAAAACCGTGCTTGGGCAAATATCACGCATACTCCACACAAGGTAAACATAGCCTCATCGGAGAAGACGATAACTATTAATTTTTCAGAAAACAGCATTTCTTTCAGCAATAAAGTGATCACCAAAGAAAATATTAGCATGTTAGTTAAGTCAACCTTACTATGACACTTATAATTTGTGTCAAACAGATGAATACAAATTCATTGCACTGAAACACATAGACTGAATTAGTGATGATATGGACAGATCAAGAAGTTGACCTGACCTCATTTGGAAATTGATGGTGTAGACGAAACACAAAAAGGTCGGACAACCCCACTAAATGCAACATCCAAAAGTCAAGAACCATTGTAATAAGTGATCAACACACATTCACTGGTTGTATCCGTACATTTTTACGGGTTTTTAAAGTGTATCTCACACTTGTAAATAAATTTATCTCATAACATAAACTCCAAAGACTATGCCAGGAGCAGCAGACACTGATAGTGGTTCACAATCTTCCTTGGATCCCAAGGAAAAAAAAAAAGACAATCATCAGCCAAAGGAGTTCGCTGATCCGTTCTTCTTGTCTGGTCTCAATTCCTCTTTATCTTTTTTCCTCAAATGTCTCTATCCTATATCTTTCTCAGTAGTTTCTCAAGTTGGTACCAATCAGTCCTGTTTCTCTTTTCAGTCAGAGGGTCTTGACCAAAACTTTTCTATACAGCATCAATCCAAGATGTCTTCAAGCCAGAAGGACGTGCTACTTCATCCATTGTCTCTACATCTAATGCTTTCAGAAATTTCCACACAAACTTCACCTATATCTGCTCAAAACAACTTATCAAGTTCTATTATTTCCTCATTTAGCAAATCAGGTTGATCTGGATAGAAATCCAAATACTTAAATTTTAGTTTGCTTCCTTTCCTTTGTCCAAACAAATCTATTCAGAAAACCTGCAATGCCCTCTCGCCATTGTGATAAATTTGATTTCTTAAGCTATTTAATCAAATAAGTTTAAATGCATGTAAAATATTAGCCTATTCTCCAGTGAAAAAACATTGCCTTATTTTTACCAATCAGACAATCTTTTATCAGTTTTTAGCCAACCTAATCATTTTTGTTTGTTTATACTGCATCTACCATGACTATTTCCTTTTTTTTCTTTGATTGATAGCATATCCATGGCTATTTAGTTTGTAACTTTTCCTTTTCAGTACTAGTTTCCAGATACATAATTATATTTGTTCATATGCGAATTTCAAAGTATTAGGATCATAAAACAACAAGCTTAAAATTGTGAGATCTTCATTAGACTCAATGTCTAAGGAGCAGCTACATTCCTGCATCATATTAATTTCTAAAAAATTGAGGCCTTGAAAATCGAATCGTGAGACCATCTAATAATAGAGAAGTCAAATTTGATCATCAATTCAAATTGTCACACAGATCAAATGCAAAAAGCAACTGAAACTGTTGTCGAAAAGGTCAATTGCAAATAGCGGCAGCACCAGAATAACTAGGGGCGGGAAAAAATAAATACAACAACAATGACACCTCAGTACCAAACAAGTTGATGACAAAAGGCATTTCCATGATTAAGCAGCCCCAAACGCAAGGCTCACCTGTCTACGGTAAGGGAAATCTTCATCTGGCAACTTTTGCATATCAGCCAAACTCTGAAGTGTTCCCTTCAGAAGGTGAGGAGAATAGTGACCTAAAAAGAAATCAACAAAGAGAACCACTTCACTTGACATTCCTTGGTTGATATATAGAAAGAAAGCAACACAGAAAAGCATATCTAGCTCCCTGTATCACCAATTACATCCAGTGATTGGGATAAAATATTCAAGATAAAGAGTACATATATGTGCAGACACACACCCATATTTGGGAAGGGGGGTGGATTAGGTGGGAAGGGGAGTGGATTATGTCAGAAGCAGCTGACAATGTTCATCACTTACTATTGGCATAGTCAGTAGTAGCAGTAAAAAAGGACAGCTCGGTGCACTAGCTTCCGCTATGCACAGGGTCCGGGGAAGGGCCGGACTGAAAGGGTCTATTGTACGCAGTCTTACCCTACATTTCTCAAAGAGGTTGTTTCCACGGCTCGAACCTGTGACCTCCTGATCACATGGCAGCAACTTTACCAGTTACGTAGTCAGTAGTAGCAGTGATGCAGCTAAAATTAAGAAATGGGGTTAATTAAATTATACCGTGCAAGTAGGGTAAATACAATTTCTTTGTATATATATAAATTGTTGAATCGACTTAACGTACGAGAAGCTTCTAGATATGGCATTATTTTTAAATTCCCTTGTTACAACTCCTGGCTGCACCACAAATCACTAATCAGTAGTAAAATACTAGGAAAGCAAGAGTCAATGATAAAGTACTCAATTTTATCAAACTGAACTTCGTTTCAGGAAGTCCAATTCCATGGAAATTGATTTGAATAAGTGTCAGATAATGTGTAGACAGAATATTTTAGATCATTCAACAACTAGAAATTAAATATAGAGATTTACAACTTAAGACGGCTATATTTTTGTTTTAAAGAAAAGATAATAAGCAGTGCAATCACCTAGCTTGTCAAACATGGCAACCACTACTTGAAATGACATGTCCCAGACTGCTGCATAGTGATAGGTAATTAAGCTCTCAATTGTGGCACAGATTTTTTCAATGATAGTAGGTCCAGATTTCCTCATATCACTATTAGAACTAATTATATCATCCACACCCTGTTTGATCAAGTTTTCATCAATGCATTCATGTATTAAGCTCTTGAGTGCCTCCAGTGCAGCCCTTATTGCTTCCTCGTGCTCAGAACCCAGAACATCTGAGGGACCATACATAACAAAAAGTAACAGTCAAACAATAACTATCAAAATCAGAACAGAATATATGGGTGCAGTTGAAAGCCTTCTTTTTGCGGCATGAAACACATTGATTCTTTTTGTAATCCATGCAAGGTAAGGAAATAGGAAAAAGACCCACCACTAAGAGGGTTGAACACCATAGGGAGCTTAACCACACATAATTGCCTGTTAATCGAATATACTCTTTTCATCCCAACACCAAGCAAGCGAGCTGTGAATGTCAGAGTATCAGCAGAGGACTCATTCACAGAAACTGAAGTGGCTAATGAACCCAAGAGGTCCAGAAGCACTTCTGCGGATACTTCTGCTGTCGGATGGATACAAAGAGCCGCTCAAACCATCTGTAATGCGCCTATTAACAAGAGGCTGATGCAACTCCAGTAGAGACTTGAAGTACTTCAAAGTACTATTCGAATACTTTGAAGACATATAAGGAAGACAAAGTTTTAGAGCATCCAGCACGTGTAAGACTTGTAGTGCTCCTTTGGGTCTTTCAAAGGCATTTCCAGTTGTTCCTCCTGCAAGTAGAAGGGACCTCTCAAAGAGATTTGTGATGGCTTCACTTGCAGGTGCCAATAGAGGAGCAAGCATAGGTGATGCCTGAAAGTTTTGCAAGACATCACGAATGCAACTATGCGACATCCTTCTCACCTGTTCCGTCGATCAATCCAAACAAGAAGAAAATGCAATGTCAGTATACTTGACCTTCCTAACTTTTGAGTTGAAGCACTATGTAAATGCAAAGAATACTTAGAATACTATCTGTAACATTACAAGTAAACAGATATCAAATTTTTATACTATAGTTTCCCTGTTCTATAACTTCTGCTTTCATGGGGAATTGAGATCCATGTATCATATAAATTTTTCGTTCAACTGCTTTAATTGTTGTATTTTCTCATTTTTTGTTTTCAGAGGCGGATCCGGGATTTAAATCCTATGGGTTCAACTTTTAATATTTTTAGCATCGGACCCATTATATTTTAAAAGTTATGGGTTCATAGTCACTATTTTGCAATTTTAATGAATTTTTACATATAAATTTTTACTCCACATCGAAAGTTACGAGTTCAGTTGAACCCATTAGTTGTTCGCTACGTCCGCCTCTGGTTGTCACGCAACTTGACAACAAAATAATCTCAAATCTAAAATAGTAACTTCTCCTTGTAGTAACTATTATGGAATCTAAAACAACAAAAACAACAACCCAATATAACCCCATAAGTGGGGTCTGAGGAGAGTAGTGTGTACGCAAACCTTACCCTACCCCTCGGGAGGCTGTTTCTGAATAGACCCTCGGCACAAGAAGATGAAATGCGACAATAGAATAGTAACAACAACATCACCAGAAAGGTAGTACCAGTGAGCCATGAGTCAGAAAATATACCTGGAAAGCAATATCAATAATCAATGGTGACAAGGTCCTAGAAAATAGTACGAGCACAACACGAACCTCTGGCATACTAAAACACGACATTGACCGACTAGACTTACACATAGAACAGTGTAGAAAAACGCTCAACTACCTACTAATAATGCTCTCCCTCCGTACCTTCCTATCAAGGGCCATGTCCTCGGTGAGCTCAAGTTGCGCCGTGTCCTGCCTGATCACCTCTCCCCGATACTTCTTAGGTCGCCTTCTGCTTCTCCTCATACTGATCAGAGCCAACCGCTCGCACCTCCTAACCGGAGTATCTAGGCTTCTCCTCCGCACGTGCCCAAACCATCTAAGTCTCACTTCCCGCACTTTGTCTTCCACGGGAGCCACGCCCACCCTTTCTCGAATATTTTCATTCCTAATCTGATCCAACCCGTATGCTTGCACATCCATCTCAACATCCACATTTCTGCTACTTTCATCTTCTGGATATGGACAATCTTAGCTGGCCAACATTCTAACCCATACAACATGGCTGGTCTAACCACCGCTCTACCTTTAAGCCCCGAGGGCACCTTTTGTCACAGAAAACGTCAGATGCTAACCTTCATGTCATTCATCCTGCCCCTGTACGGTGTGTGACATCCTCGTCAATCTCCCTGTTTCGCTGAATAATCGACTCAAGGTACTTAAAACTTACTTTCTTGGAGATGACTTGTGAATCAAGCTTCACATCGCTGTCCACTTCATCCATAACATCGTTGAAATTGCACTCTAAATATTCAGTCTTAGTCCTGCTCAACTTGAAACCTTTTGATTCAAGGGTCTGTATCCAAACCTCCAGCCTCTCGTCAACACCTCCTTGCGTCCCATCAATCAAAACTATATTATCAGCAAATAACATACACCATGGCACCTCCCCTTGAATATGGTGCGTCAATGCGTCCATTGCCAGAGCAATATTATGAAATCTAAAAAAGGATCAGAATTGCCGGGCATGGCTGTACGCCAACAACCTTTTGAACTAAACATAACATTACCTTAGCTATCAACTCACAAAAATATCATTCTGCTCGTACACACATCTTTTATGACACAATCATTATAACTTTGTTACCACCATGACTTGTTGAAATAAAAAAAGTTATCAAACTGTAGATCCAGTAAACATGCACCCTACTAATCATATCACCACATAGGAAACTTCTAAGCTTGTGAAAGCAGTCTATTACTTAGTTTATAAAGCTATCTTGTTCTTCAAAAACCTTCGTTTACTGTGGTGCTAACACAGGATACAAGAACCTGGCTCAACCTTTGCTCTAAAAAGTAACATGGACTGAATAATATAAAGATCGACATTCAAGGGAATAAACCATGAAAACCCATTCCTTAAGTAGCCCCTTCTCATGTCATGAAAATACTGCTCCCCATAGGATTATCTCAAGACACCTTTCCAGGCATGAATTTTAACTTATATGCACTGACAATGTAAATAGTGTATTTTTGCCTATTATAAAAGATTGATTTTCATTTCTTAAGACTGGTGTTGTCAAAGGCTCATATAAGACGCAGTTAAGCCCTTAGCGCTTCGCGTGACTTAAGCCCCACTTCAGTGTAGGCAAGCACTAAGGCATGAGCCTCATTGCCCACGAGTTCTATCTTGAATCGAGTTGTGCTAAACAACAACTATAATAAGCAAATGAGGCATTAACTGTTGATGGAAACATTGTGAATGAATTTGTTTCTTTTTCCTTGAATATAATTAATATATATATATATATATATACACACATACATACATATACTTATTCTCCTTCGTTGCACCTTTTTTTCTAACAAAGCCCACATTTGAGTCACGTTTCTTAGACCTGGAGCGCTAGAGCTTTGGACCTTTGACAACACTGCTTAAAATTACCAATCAATGTTTGTATAGAGAATTACCTGCAGCGTCAGTACACACAACTTATGCTCTTCCGACATTTACAATTTCCATATTGTTAAAGAAGCACTTGATAGATGAACCAAAAGAAAGGCATGCGCTAGGCCAAAGGAACAAAATTAATACAACTTCTTACTAAAATTGTTAAAAGAAAGAAGGAAAGTAACGACCTTTTGGCGATCATCCGTTAAATAACCAATAAAAACACCATAGAGTTGTGCAATATCCGACCAGTTCCCCTTGGATCCCACAATTAGCAAATGCATAACACACTTTAAGCACGCAATGATCCCTTCGATACCAATGGTCTTTAATCCAAGCAATTGAATCATAAGGTTAGACAAGTACTCGTATTTCTGCTTCAAAATGGTTTTGTTTATTCTAGGAAGGACGAGGGATAAAATCGTGGAAAGTGCATCAATTAGGTGTGATGGCGGTCCTTCAGGGGAGGAGGTATATAGGCGTTGTAGCGAAGAACATGTGGAGCCGAAGTAAGTGATTGGGGTAAGAGGAAGGTTCTGGTCTTTGAGCTCCTGTGACATTGTACCAATGGCGGTGCAGATGTGAACGTGGTGTTCGTTGTTGGGTGAGCTAAATTGTGATAGTACCGTGTTGCAGAAGTCATCTGAGGACACGACAGCATTTTCCGGTAGTTGAAATTCCATCTCGACACCTTCCATGTTTGTGAAAAACCTCTGAATGCGGCGGCGGATACAAACACCCTCTGCAGAACTCAACAATAAGTTTTATATTAGTCAAAACTGATTCCAGAGCTATTAATAGAAACAATTACAGCAGCTTAATCCAATTCACTAAAAAAAATTATTTAGCAGTAAACTTCACTGCAAAAAGGAATAGACTTTTGGTCTAATTAGAGATGAGAAAGCATGAGAGAGACAAAGATAGTACCTTTTGATTTCGTCTGCAAGGAGAAGAGAGGTGTTTGTTGCAGAAAGAGGTGGAGGAGAGGAGCAGGGTAAGCGGAGGACGGTTTTTGGCAAGATTTTAGGCGCAAAATTGAGTTTGGGCTTTATTTGTTTGTTTCTCATGCTTATAAGGAATTTGGGCTTGGGTTAAGGTTCAATTCACGAATGGACCCCAGTGTAGGAATTACACGGGTCGTTTTCACCTATAATCACTTTTTGGGTCACGTTTTAATTTGTGTTTATTTTGTAAAAACAATTATAAATGTACCTACTTTTTTCGCATAACTTTAACATATGATACTGAAGTAGCAAAGGTAATTACGCAAACTTCAACATTCTAGTAGACGGGCCTGAAGTAACAAAAATTGTTGAACCATGTGTGTTGAAGTTTTGTTTGTAACTGTTGAACTTAAGCATATTTTAGCTGAAGTCTTTTACGCAAACTTAGTGTTGGTCGAAGTTTTTGTTTATAATTGTTTAACTTAAGCATTCTAGTAGCTGAAGTTTTGTTCTCTATTTGCTAAAGTTTTTGTTCGTAATTGCTGAACTTAATCATGTTTTAGCTGAAGTTTTCACGTAAACTTAGTATTTGCTGAAGTTTTTGTTTGTAGTTGCTGAACTTAGCATTATAGTAGCTGAAGTTTTGTTCTCTATTTGCTAAAGTTTTTGTTTGTAATTGCTGAACATGCTTATGTTTTAGCTAAAAAAAATCACGTAAACTCAGTGTTGGCTGAAGTTTTTGTTTTTAATTGCTGAACTTAAGCATTTTAGTAGCTTAAGTTTTATTCTTTATTTACTGAATTTTTTGTTTGTAATTATTGAACTTAAGCATGTTTTAGCTTAAGTTTTTCGCGTAAATTCAGTGTTGGCTGAAATTTTTGTTTGTAATTGCTGAACTTAAGCATTCTAGCAGCTGAAGTTTTGTTCTCCATTTGCTAAAGTGTTTGTTTGTAATTGCTGAACATAAGCATATTTTAGCTGAAATTTTTCAACGTAAACTTAGTGTTGGCTAAAGTTTTTATTTTTAATTGCTGAACTTAAGCATTATAGTAGTTGAAGTTTTATTCTCTATTTGCTGAAATTTTTGTTTGTAATTGCTGAACTTAAGCATGTTTTAGCTGAAGTTTTTCACGTAAACTTAGTGTTTGCTGAAGTTTTTGTTGTAATTGCTGAACTTAAGCAGTTTAGTAAATGAAGTTTTATTCTCTATTTGCTGAACTTTAGCATGTTTTAGCTGAAGTTTTGTCGTATATTTGCTGAACTTCAAACATTCTTATAGCTGAAGTTCTAAAACAATAATGACAAATAGTAATTAAGATCTAGTTGGGATCTTAATGACTTAAAAACTACTGCTAATAACTATGACTTAAAAACTACTGCCAATAACTATGACTTAAAAACTACTGCCAATTTATTCTTAACAAATAAGACTGAAAAAAAATACTAGAGTTACTAGCAGCATCACTAGTTGGTTCTCTGATAAAATGAGTGCAAGTGTACTTAGTTGAGGTGGGCAGAAAAGGAACTGTAGGATCACTTTTGAATAAAGAGATTGAGTATTTCAAAAGACTTGAATTGGTTGGTAAAGGAAGTTACAATAATAAATAACAGAATACATTGGAAATAGATGTTGATGGGATCTGATCATACTGGTAAACATCATTTTGTTTCTATTGCTCTATTTTTACATATTATTGGCTTCTTTCAGAAGCGGTATATGTAATCACTATAGAAGAAGAAAACGAACGAGGAGAAAGAGCAAGAGAAAAAGAGCTGAAATTATTTAAAAAGTGGATACATGTCAAAAAAAATTTAAAAAATAGGTGGGCCACTAAATAGGGTGCCTCGTGCAATTTTTATTGTAACCACAAATTGCATAAATATAACACTTTTTAGGGTGATCTTTAACTTTTAACTCCTAGGTTAAACTTGAAGTTCTACTCATGGAACAAGAAGGGATACAAATTCAAGACTATTCACTTTGTGCACTTCACTGGCTTGTAACACTCCAATTATAAATACATATCATTTTTAAACATTATTTAAATTTTAGCTTTAGGTTTTCGGCTCTGCCAAAGCTTAACTTTAAAACTCATTTCTAAAGTTTGAATCAAATATCTGAAGTTATGTTTTAAAATAGCCTAATTTGATACCTTTATATCTAAATTGAAAAACTTCAAACTCGTAATTTTTAGATGAAATGGTTTCTTGGCCACTTAGACTTGTAGGGCATGTGAAAGCCGATACAGAAATTTTAAACTTTTCTATTTAAACACTCGAAATACATCCAGCAGTGCGTATATATAAATTTCGCTGACATGTGCAACACATCATATATTAGACTATTTATTACTTGATATGTGTTATTTAGTGGGTCCTATTTTTAAATATTAAATAAGCAAATAAAGAAGTTACAAAATTAATTAATAAAGAGAGAGAGGGAGAGAAAAATACATGATACTCTCATTTCTTTTCCCTTCACCCACCTCCATTCATTTTTTTATTTTTATTTTTCTTCTTTCTTTTTTTTTCAGTGTTCTTTCTCTCTCTTATTTCTAAATTAAATTCACTACACCACTATGCTCATGATTAGACTAGAAAAATAAATTTAATTTTGGAATTTTAGAAAATAAATAATAGGAATCCATAATTTTGAAATAATGGAAGCCGCCCAATACTATTGCAAATATCTACCATTTTGTGTTTTAATGAAAATGAATTCGATGATGGAGTTTTCTTCAGACCATCGGTGGTTCATAGTGATGAGTGCTTTTTGACCACCAGAAAACTCCAATCGCCTGAAATGGCTCGATTCTAAAGAACCAGACTTTGTCCTCTTTGTTTGTCTCGGATTACAGATGATAGAAGTTGGATTTGGATTAGTCTCTGCCCTCTTTTACTAAGTTGCAACATCACAGATGTTATCACGCTTGATTCTAGGGGTCTTTTTTCCCCTTTCTTTTTTTATTTTTAATTTTTCCCTATTGATGAAGTGTTTTCTTTAATCAGGTTATTGCATTCACGCATATTTTCTGTGTGACTGACACGCACTTTGTCCACATCATATTTATTACTGCCACACAAACATGATTAAAGGTCAAATATGTTTATGAGTTAAGAAAATTACGAGTTTGAGTGTTCAAATAAAAAAGTTTAAAATTAATGTATCGACTTTCAAATGCCCTATAAATCTAAGTGGTCACTGATCAGCAAAACATTCTGCCTGATTTTTGATTTTTAACTTTAGACTTACATGTCCGAAGTTAATTTTAAAATTGTTAAATTTTTTAGAAGTCTTATAAATTAGGATACTATCTCAATGCAGGTTTTAAAAATGGCTATTTCTACGTTTCTCATATATCGAACATGCTTATCCTTATAACGGTTCTTATTGAAAACATTATAAATAGACAATTAAACATTACAAAAAAAAAAAAAAACAGACTCTTTGCTTATATTATCCAATTATATTATATTTTGTATACGAGCTGTAGACAAGAGGGGTTGCTCCGATGGTAAGCAACCCCCACTTCCAACCGAGAGGTTGTGAGTTCGAGTCTCCCCAAGAGCAAGGTGGGAAGTTCTTGGAGGGAAGGATGTCGGGGGTCTATTTGGAAACAACCTCTTTACCCAAGGGTAGGGGTAATACGAGTTGTAGTTTAATACTAGTCGTAACTCCGTCCTACACCACTAAGTGCAATACAAATTGTTTTAGTAGGGACATGCATTATTTGATTAGAACCGCAATTTTTTTTGAAAAGCTGAAGGTTTGATATTTGGATTTCCTATTGTATTGGTCAAAATCTGACCATCACGACCAAGCTTCCCACTATCTCGCCTCGGTAAGTAGGAGATACATGTCAATAGATCTCACTCCATTTTTTCTCTAAGATGCCCGACGAATCGGGAAGGGTAACACCTAAATTAATGGTCGGGGTTCACCAATGGCGGTAAAAGTGTCAGGTCAAGCCATAAGGACAGGTGTCTCGATTATATATAAAAAGGAGGTTTTTCAAGAGAAGGAGGGGACTCTCCCAGGAGGAGAAAAAGAAGAACCAAGAGTTCTCTGATCCTCATAAAAAATCATTGGCTTCTAGGAGAATGAATGTAAAGCTAACTTCTCATCAATTGATGAGAAGATCGATATTCATTCATAATAAGAACTGTCATGCACCTTTCATATGATATTATACTAATTTCATTCAATGTTCCGATTTGGAAGTGATTGCATCTGGATAAGATTTACCCATTCTTCTTTTAATTGATTTGTTCAAAGGGATTCTTGTATCTTTTGAGTCAAACAATTTGGCGCCGTATTTGGGGATTTCTTAGTAAAAGTTTTCCCAGTCCTTCCCAGATTGAAACAAAAAAAATGCAATTTGCTCAAAAGGAGCATGGAGGAAAAACCCAACCCGTGCGGAACACGAGAGCGGTATAAGGAAGGAAGAAAAGTCGAACAAGCATAGCCGAGCTCAAATATCCTCCATCAGTTACCGATACACTAAGCAAAACAAAGAAGGTTATCAACCTGCCTTCTCCGTCGTACCAGAACAAAGAACATCCCACCCTCACCTTTCACTCTGCCTGTATAAGCACTTAAGCCTTCCGCAGGCCAATGCGTACAAGAAAATCTTAATTGAAGGGCAAGATAACCTCAACACAACCGAAACACCCCCTACCGATAACCTCATTGAGGCGGATGACGGAAGCCAAGCAAGAAAATTATAAGACACACACTGCGCGCCGGGGAACAAATCATTAATGTCCTGTATTTATCTGCCGCAAGCTATGAAAAGCAGACTAGGATTCCCATGAATAATTCCCGACCCTCTAAGAGGCGAGACGATTACAAGCTGTTATTTCGATAAAGTCGAAATAACACCCTTTAAGGCTAAGGGCCTTTACCAAATAAAAAGAAGAGTTCGACCTCGATCGAACAAAAACGGGATGATATTTCGATAAAGTCAAAATAACACCCTTTAAGGCTAAGGGCCTTCGCCAAATAAAAAGAAGAGTTCGACCTCGATCAAATGATGACAGGCTACTATTTTGATAAGGTCGAAATAACACCTTTTAAGGATAAGGGCCTTCGCCAAATAAAAAGAAGAGTTTGACCTTGATCGAACGACAACAGGCTGCTATTACGATAAAGTTGAAATAGCACCCTTTAAGGCTAAGGGCCTTCGCCAAATAAAAATAAGAGTTCGACCTCGATGGAACGTCGACCGGCTGCTATTTCGATAAAGCTGAAATAACACCCTTTAAGGCTAAGGGCCTTCGACAAATAAAAAGAAGAGTTAGACCTCGATCGAATGACGCCATGTTGTTATTTCAATAAAATCGAAATAATACCATTTAAGGCTAAGGGCCTTTGCCAAATAAAAAGAAGAGTTCGACCTCGATCGAACGATGATATGCTGCTATTTCGATAAAGTCAAAATAACACCCTTTAAGGCTAAGGGCCTACACCAAATAAAAAGAACAGTTCGACCTCGATCGAATGATGACAGATTGCTATTTTGATAAAGTCAAAATAACACTCTTTTAAGGCTAAGGGCCTTCGCCAGATAAAAAGAAGAGTTCAACCTCAATCGAACGAGGACAGGCTGCTATTTCGATAAAGTCAAAATAACACCCTTTATCTAAGGGCCTTCGCAAAATAAAAAGAAGAGTTCGACTTCGATTGAACGATGACGGGCTACTATTTCGGTAAAGTCGAAATAACACCCTTTTAGGCCAAGGGCCTTCACTAAATAAAAAAAACTTGACCCGATTCACATAACGACGGATCGACATTCCGACAATTGAAATAACAGCCGTCCCAAAAAACAAATACCGGGACTCGTCAGACAAGCCTCTGTCTTACACTAAAATTGCAAACGGGCGAAGCAGAAAGTGAAGTACAAAGCCAACGGCAGAGATAAGTACTCTTATACCATGCAAAGTCACAACGCGGATTACCCCCGCTTACATACGGCCCAGACCATTTTTAAAAAAGAAGAAGAAGAAGAAGAAGAAAAAGAGCGAACAAACCGACAATAGTCAACAAGTGAAAAGAAAATATAAAGAAAACACAGAGGACCACATCCTTCACTCGACATCATCACCGATGTCACCATCGCCGCTATCATTTCCATCCCAAAGAGGATCCTTATCACCGTCATCGACATCTCTATCAGCTTCGGGCATCGACGTATCATATCTACAGTTGGCACGAGCCTCTCGAGCCTTTGCTCGTGCCTCTTCATAGGCTGCCTCAACTATGGTACCTGTTAGAAACTACGCTTAACGCTAGAGGGGGGGTGAATAGCGTTTTAATGAAATTTAGCGTTTTCTTGCGGAATTTAAAATTTTACAGGAAGTAAATAAGTGCAATAAAAATAACTTACACAAGGATATATCCTGGTTGGCCACAACAGTGGTTAGTCCAGTCCCCGAGAGACTCTCTCGAGATTTTCTACTAACTTGTTAAGCTTACGGGTGCTTAACAAACCTTTACAGTTGCTCGGAGATACAATCTCAAAGACTTCACTTGCTCGGAGGTTCCTCACCTCAAAGACTTCACTTGCTCGGGGATACAATCCCAAAGACTTTACTTGCTCGGGGATACAATCCCAAAGACTTCACTTGCTCGGGGATACAATCCCAAAGACTTCAACAGAGGAAGCACAAGTTCCTCAACACAAGAGAATCAAAATTCTCTTACAAGTATTTGAAATACTTGAACACTCACTTAACAAAGGTACTCCTTGATGAGTAGATATGAGTAAAATAATACGCTCAAGATCACAACAACTTTGAACAATAATATGGCTCTCAAAAGCTTTATGAAATGAGTAGAAAATGATGAACAATTGAATGAAAGCTTAAAGCAATGTAATGATCAGTTAGTGTATGTTGTTGTGTTTAAAACACTGAGTTGAAGCTGTATTTATAGGTGCAAAACTTGGTCTTACCGTTGTCTAATTGCCAATTAAGAATTGCTGAATTTACTCAGTGACAATCGATTGTCAAGACCGAACAATCGATTATCTGCCAGTCAGATCAAAAATCAATCCCAGATTTTACGCTTAATAATCGATTACTTACAATCCATAATCGATTACTGGCAAAATTCAAAAACAGATAATCGATTACACCAAATCCATAATCGATTACATTGGCAACGTTCTAAAAATCATTTCCGGATTTTAAGCAAAACATCGATTATATAAAATCTATAATCGATTACTTCAGCAACGTTCTAAAAATCATTTCCAGATTTTAAGCAAAACATCGATTATATGAAAACCAATAATCGATTACTTTGAGGTATTTGAAAATCATTTGACAACGGTCAGCTTCAACAATCGATTGTCCTTTGCAACAATCGATTACTTGTTATTTTCTGAAAATCATGAAACTTACTGTCTCAGTGATAATCGATTATCTAAAGCCATAATCGATTACTTGTTATTTTCTGAAAATCATAAAACTTACTGTCTCAGTGATAATCGATTATCTAAAGACATAATCGATTACTTAATTAAATTTAAAATCACTGGAAGACATTGTCTCAACATAATCGATCACCATTAGTTCATAATCGATTATTTTGAGTATTGAAAAACTTTACCTCAACAACAATCGATTGGCATTTGATCACAATCGATTATCATGCAGATTTGGAAAAATCTGATGTTCACTGTCTTACTCACAATCGATTACCATTAATTCATAATCGATTGTCATGCAGTCTTGGCTCAGAAACAATCGATTATCATAAGTTCATAATCGATTATTTTAGCCCAGATTTTTGAGGCATGTTTAGAAAACATTTTGTCTAATGTAAATATGCATCATTTGAAATTATTTGATACAGAAATAAGTATGCATGATTTTGGAAAATAGTTTTATGAGAGAAGCCATGTTATGGAGTCAAGTTATAGGATCAAGATCACATTTAAGAATAACTCAATAATAACAATTAAAAACAACGTCTTGAGCTTCAATCTCAACATTTGTGCTCTTGTACTTGAACTCCGTCATATATCAATTTGTGCTTTGTTTGTCATTCATCAAAACCTACAAAAGAATACACGTTTAGTATATCGCATTGAGAACGTGTTTCCAACAATTTCCCCCTTTTTGATAATGGCAAACATTAAGCGGGATATGCAATTTTGACAAATAATATTGACGATTCAAGACAAGTAACAAGTATGCTTTGTTCTTGTTCCCCCTCAATTTAAGAATTCCCCCTCAATTTAAGCTTATAAGCAATTAAGCAATTTAGAGGTGGTGCATACCCGTTATCCCGTTATCTTCCCCCTTTTGCCATTAGCAAAAAAATAGTAAGGAAAGATACACAAAGACGAAATAAAACACAGTTTATTTATTGAAAATTAAATGGGTACAGCAGAGGGACATCCAACAATACAATTAAAACCAAAAAAAATACAATATCAATTATCTCCGTCACGATCCGCCTCGTCATCCGGCGCAGCTTCAAAGGGAACGAGACCCGCATAGGGATAATGGACATGGTCAAAATAACCATGGATCTCGTGTGTCAACTGAGAGAGCTGGTCGGATATAGTTTGGAGAGTGGGCTCCTGAGATGGACGAGCACGACGGGCAGGACGGGTAGGAGGAGGAGCTGGAGCATGATCACCATCATGATGGAAGGATGATTCCGAGATTTCCCAGATTTTGGTACTCCTTTTGAGAGGACCATTTTCAGTGACAAATCCGGATGCTTCAAGAAAATTCATGATGAGGAGAGAATAAGGAAGGGGCATGTTATCGGCGACGGCATCGAGCATGTGCATTTTAATGAGCCGACACCAATTGATCTTGGCTCCAGTGACAATGGCATGTAAGAGCTTGGAGTCCTCTTGGGATATGGTGGTATGATTGTGCCTACGAGGTCTTAGGACACGGGTGATGAAGTAGAGGAGAAATCGATAATTTGGGTCCATGCCCGAGATGGTAGGACGACGAGAAGAAGCTTGATCATAAGAGATTCCGGCTTGGCGGAAAAAAATGGATTCATCAAAGAGAGAGCCGGCCTCATTAATATATCGGATAAGATCTTCACCATCGTTTGGAATGCGGGCGATGGTGTGAAGGTTCTCGTCAGAGAGGAGAATGTGAATGCCATTGATGGAGGTGACCACCTCACCATCTTCATCTTTGTGAAGATTTGAATAGAATGCTTCAACTAAGGTTGTGTTAATATGAGGATGGGTAAGGAGCAAGAAATAATAGAGTTGACACTCTTTGAGCATGTTGGCGGCAGGGGCGAAAGGTTCAAGGAGCTTGCTTGTTGAGAAGCGAGGAGGAAGAATAAATCGCTTCTCAAACTTGGAGAGAAACCTAGAAAGTTCAACTTGAGTTTCGAAGAACAAAACGGACCCGTCTTCATATGGGAAGTTTAGAGGAGGAGGGACTGTTGAGGCTGAGGCACCTTGCCTGGAACGAGAACGTTTGGAGGAGCGTCCAGACATATTGGAAAATTTTTTACTGCTGAATTTTTTAGACTAAGATGCAAGGAATTGACCTTTGATTTTTAGAAATGGTGCTTGAGTGAGTGAGAATGATCCTATATGAGGGCTATTTATAGGAGAAGGAGTGATCAGCCATTTACTAAAGATACCTGCTGAAAATTGAAAGTTGGAACAGTCAAAAACGGTAAGAAATAAATTTACTGACCGTTAGATAATCGATTATTTGGCAGAGATAATCGATTGTATTTACTGTTGGATTGAATTTTGAAACTGACAAATCGATTTAAGAGACAAACGGTAAAAAAATTTGAATGAGATAATCGATTATCAACACAAAATAATCGATTATGGAGCATTTATGTCCTGACAGCAATCGATGTTGGAGCCAAACGGTAACAAAGTTTAAACAAGAAATAATCGATTGTCAATATTGGTAATCGATTATTATTGAAATATGGTTAATACAGAGAACTCGGAGAATTTCTGAATATGACAACTAATCGATTATAGGAAGAAATAATCGATTGTCTGGAAAAGTATTGCTGAATGACTGAGACGGAAATTGATTATGCAATATAAGGAGTTAACAAATTAAACACATTTGCATAATAAAACTAATCAGTCGAAACAATCGATTATTGATACTGATAATCGATGTACTGCACAGTAGATAATCGATTATTTTCTTGGGATAATCGATTGCGGTGTGCTAAGACTTCATAATTTATCTTATCTTTGGGGAAGTACCTGCAAAATGGAATTAAACGTCTCCGACGCTCAAGTCAGTAATTTATAGTGACGTGAATAAATTACACTAGTGTTATCAAGTGATATCGTGAACTCTTAAGAATTGTGTCCTAGAGTGTTCTTAAGAGAGTTTCGGGTACTTACCTTTCCTCCGACGTCGCCAATTACCTGATCAAGAGGGTGATCTTTGATCGTCCTCCATTCATTTTGTTCTTTTGTTTCACTCCCCAAATGTGAAGCTTCTTCCGTTGATTGTTCCACAATTTCATCATTGATTTCCTTCGATGCCTTTTCTTGTATTTTGTTTTTCAAATTGCTTAAAATATCAACCGATCTGAATATGATTGTTTCCAAATATGACGCTTCCTCCTTCTTTGTGCTCTAGTTGAAGGGATTTGGATTCATCTCCCGTCATGTGTTTGGAGCATCCACTATCAAGGTACCATAGTACGCTTGATCCCTTCAAGCACACCTACAAAACAAATTAATTTTCTTTGGGTACCCATGCCATCTTGGGTCCTTGAGGGTTAGGCATATTGTAATAATATGTTTGAGTAGCATGTCTATGACGAGTAAAACATGCGGGAGCAATATGACCAATGCGTCTACAATAATGACATGTCACATTCGGATTATGCATTCGTCTAGGTTCATAGTAGCTAGATGAATGAAGGTTGCTTACCTTATTTTGAACGCTATCATTTCTCCTACTTTGATCTCTAGGATGGGTAGTGTTTCTAGAGTGATGATATCTAGGTTGAGGACCATTTTGGGGTCTTCTAGGAGGTTCACATTTTTGCCTAAAATATGCATCATGTCTATGGTGACTATTTCTAGGCGGAGGATCATTTCTTGGTCTAGCATGCAAATTTGTTCTAGGATAGCTATTTCTAGGATACACATTTTTGTTGTTGTTCCTAGGTTGAGCTCTAGGTTTTTGAGGTTTAGCATCAACCTTTTCTTCATTTTTAAAACCTATTCCATGCTTAGTTGATTTTAGGTTATCAAGAACAACATTCAAGTTTTTATGCGAGGAATTAAACTTATCTAGTGTGCCTTTAAGTCTACCTACTTCATTCTTAAGGATCACAAAAGAAACACAACCTTTAGTAGAACTTTCAGGTTTGTCGGCACTTCTCTTTCCATAAAACTTGTTTTGTTCGTGTAGCTTCTCATTTTCCAAAACCAGTTTTTCTAATTCCTTTTCTTTTAGAGAAATCTGTTTTTGAAAATCCGTTTCTTTTAGAGAAGCGTTTTCTCTTAAGCTAGTGACAGTTTTTGAAGCCTTTAAAAATTCAGTATATAACTCATCAAAAGCATTACGCATTTCATCAAGTGAAAAGTTTTCAGACGAAATTTGACGTACCTCATTTTGGTTGTCTTCTTGTACCATGAGACAAAGGTTTGCAGCTTCGTCGTTTTCTTCTTCACTTGATTCATCTCCGGAGTCGCCTCCCCACGAGATATATGCCCGTTGCTTTTTAAAGGATTTCTTCTCCTTTTTGATGTTTGGGCAATTTGTTTTGATGTGTCCAGTTTCTCCACATTCATAGCATTTTATTTGCTCACCTTGTTTTTTCCCTTTGCGCTCATATTCCTTGCGCATAAACTTTTGGAATCTTTTAATGACTAATCCAAACTCATTGTCTTCTTCCTCTTCAATCTTTGGTTGGCTTGTGCTTGCTTTTAGAGCAATCTTTTGCCTTCTTTGATCATCAACAAACGGGTTAAGAATAGTAGATTCATAGGTTTTAAGATTACCTCTTAGTGCGTCGATGGTGACGTTTGAGACTCCAATTGATTCTTGGATAGCATCGGCTTTGGATCGCCATGCCGGTGTGAGGCTTCTAAGAACTTTTCGAACAAGTTCTCTATCTGTGAACGTCTTCTTGAGGACGTGTAGATCATTTACTATTGTTGAGAAGCGCTCAAACATCTCATCTACTTTTTCTCCTTCCTTCATATGAAACAATTCATAAGCATGAGTAAGAAAATCAACTTTTGCTTCTCTTACCTGGTCAGTCCCTTCGTAAGTGACTTCTAATTTGTCCCACATTTGTTTTGCTGTTTTGCAACATGAAAGTTTCCTGTAATCGTTAGCGTTAATAGCACAATACAATAAATTTACAGCTTTATAATTATTTTGAATCATTCTATTGTCCTCTGTGGTGTACTCCTCTTCGGATTTGGGAATCCATTCGCCTTCCACTTTCTTGACTGGAATTTCATTTCCCTTTGTGTACACCTTCCAAAGGTAGGGACAATTTGACCGAATGAAGATTTCCATCCTCTCCTTCCAGTATGAGTAATTTTTGCCATTGAATAGAGGAGGTCGTGTAGGGCATTGTCCTTCTTCAATTCCTGCAAAAGAATCTAGAGTAGAAGCCATGGATGGTTCTCTCAAACTGTTAAGTTTTTTCAGAGAGTTGGGCTCTGATACCAATTGTTAGAAACTACGCTTAACGCTAGGGGGGGGGGTGAATAGCGTTTTAATGAAATTTAGCGTTTTCTTGCGGAATTTAAAATTTTACAGGAAGTAAATAAGTGCAATAAAAATAACTTACACAAGGATATATCCTGGGTGGCCACAACAGTGGTTAGTCCAGTCCCCGAGAGACTCTCTCGAGATTTTCTACTAACTTGTTAAGCTTACGGGTGCTTAACAAACCTTTACAGTTGCTCGGAGATACAATCTCAAAGACTTCACTTGCTCGGAGGTTCCTCACCTCAAAGACTTCACTTGCTCGGGGATACAATCCCAAAGACTTCATTTGCTCGGGGATACAATCCCAAAGACTTCACTTGCTCGGGGATACAATCCCAAAGACTTCAACAGAGGAAGCACAAGTTCCTCAACACAAGAGAATCAAAATTCTCTTACAAGTATTTGAAATACTTGAACACTCACTTAACAAAGGTACTCCTTGATGAGTAGATATGAGTAAAATAATACGCTCAAGATCACAACAACTTTGAACAATAATATGGCTCTCAAAAGCTTTATGAAATGAGTAGAAAATGATGAACAATTGAATGAAAGCTTAAAGCAATGTAATGATCAGTTAGTGTATGTTGTTGTGTTTAAAACACTGAGTTGAAGCTGTATTTATAGGTGCAAAACTTGGTCTTACCGTTGTCTAATTGCCAATTAAGAATTGCTGAATTTACTCAGTGACAATCGATTGTCAAGACCGAACAATCGATTATCTGCCAGTCAGATCAAAAATCAATCCCAGATTTTACGCTTAATAATCGATTACTTACAATCCATAATCGATTACTGGCAAAATTCAAAAACAGATAATCGATTACACCAAATCCATAATCGATTACATTGGCAACGTTCTAAAAATCATTTCCGGATTTTAAGCAAAACATCGATTATATAAAATCTATAATCGATTACTTCAGCAACGTTCTAAAAATCATTTCCAGATTTTAAGCAAAACATCGATTATATGGAAACCAATAATCGATTACTTTGAGGTATTTGAAAATCATTTGACAACGATCAGCTTCAACAATCGATTGTCCTTTGCAACAATCGATTACTTGTTATTTTCTGAAAATCATGAAACTTACTGTCTCAGTGATAATCGATTATCTAAAGCCATAATCGATTACTTGTTATTTTCTGAAAATCATAAAACTTACTGTCTCAGTGATAATCGATTATCTAAAGACATAATCGATTACTTAATTAAATTTAAAATCACTGGAAGACATTGTCTCAACATAATCGATCACCATTAGTTCATAATCGATTATTTTGAGTATTGAAAAACTTTACCTCAACAACAATCGATTGGCATTTGATCACAATCGATTATCATGCAGATTTGGAAAAATCTGATGTTCACTGTCTTACTCACAATCGATTACCATTAATTCATAATCGATTGTCATGCAGTCTTGGCTCAGAAACAATCGATTATCATAAGTTCATAATCGATTATTTTAGCCCAGATTTTTGAGGCATGTTTAGAAAACATTTTGTCTAATGTAAATATGCATCATTTGAAATTATTTGATACAGAAATAAGTATGCATGATTTTGGAAAATAGTTTTATGAGAGAAGCCATGTTATGGAGTCAAGTTATAGGATCAAGATCACATTTAAGAATAACTCAATAATAACAATTAAAAACAACGTCTTGAGCTTCAATCTCAACATTTGTGCTCTTGTACTTGAACTCCGTCATATATCAATTTGTACTTTGTTTGTCATTCATCAAAACCTACAAAAGAATACACGTTTAGTATATCGCATTGAGAACGTGTTTCCAACAGTACCCACCTCCCAAAAATTCTTGAAAATGTCCCGCTGAGCCTTGGCGTAAACCCAGAGTTTGTGCACCTGGCGAGGAACTGCTGCAGAAGATGACTCGACCTGAGCCTGTAACCACTCATTTTCGACCTCCAAGTTCGTGACCCGATCTCCTATAACCGATGTTTCCTGATCAATCATGCTTATGCGCTCATCGAGTCTCGTCTTCCTAATGGTAGTCGTCGCTCTCTCTGACTCTTGTTCAGACTGAAGCACGCAGATAGTATTCTCCAGGGCCGTCGCCCTCGCCAAAGCCTCAGACCAGGACCTCGCAACGTTTTCCAAGCCGGCAACTTTGCTCTCCATTGCAGCCAATTTTCCCATCCATTCCACGCTCATCGTCTTGACCCTGACCAAATTTTGGTCCATCTCCGACTACATCGACCTGAACCTACCCTGCAAGTTCTCGCACTCCATGGCAATACCCTTTCCAAACTCGAGTTCTTCATCCTTACTACGAAGCTGGTCCTCGAGTTCGCTCTTGATGCGAACGGTCCGCATAAGCTCCTGATCCCTTTTCTCCAACTCATCACCGAGAGCCCAATTGCGAGGGTCCGTTCTCAGCCGCTCATTCATCTTACGACATTTGACGCGGTAACGACGATGTTTCTCCAACAACTTCAGGAAAAACCTTGCCCAGATGTTGGCCCTATGAATGTTTTCGACTTCTACCATGTACATTGGGAAATACGAAGTCGGATTTAAATGGATATTTTCGGAAAAAAAGCTAAAGCTTAAAGGGAAAATAAAATGTAATGTACCTTAAGCCCATGACGACCACCTCGTCCCTCAACTCAGCATCCAGAAGGGACTCGTTCTCAACCTCGGAGAATAGCAAGCTAAATTGTGATGCCAAGTCTTCCCCTTCTACCAATAGGTTAACACTTGAAGGGATCTGAAGGATACGGGCCGAGCTCCCCGCGATAACCACCGACCGAGTAAGACCCTCCTCGAACATCCAGATATCATCGGGGTCCAGGTCTGACTCAAACTCATAGTCATCAACCACCACACCTTTTCCCATGTTCGCTGATGAAAAAGAGACACGAGTTACCGTAGAAAAAGAGGACACAATTGAGGTAATAACAACGGCTACAGAAGTCTGGTTCTCTACCACGATAATATTTTGATCATCAATAGTGACTGGGACTTCCGGTTGGGCCGAAATGGCAACAAAATTTTACAACTGATGATCACCGGCATCATCAAATCTAACAGGTTGCTCCACCCCCATAGGAAGAGCCATCATAAGACCGTCTCCAGAACTCGTTGAAGGGGAGTCGTCCAGCCGAATCACCGTCAGGGGCATCATTTCAAATTCTATTATCCGTCTCTTTGACGGTACCTCTTCTTCTCCAGTAAACGACAATTCATCCGTTGGGCAAACAACATTTTTCGGGACCTCGCCCTGGGAAGCGTCCCTCGTCAAAGTAGCTAAGGCCTCAAACTAGACTGAAGCAGCTCTCGAAGATGGTCGTGCAGTAGACACTGCGATAGGGCGAGCAGATGCAGCCGGTTGGCAAAAGGCCAACTTAGGTGGCCTGACTCTTCGCACCCTCCCTGGAATCGATGCAAAATACATTAGAAACAATAAAAAATAATAAAGGAAAAGAGAATGGTATATAAAGATGTCGTCTCACCTGTAAGGGACCTGCATCCGAACCTCTCATGAAAGGTCAGCCATGTGCGAATTCCTGCGATATGGGGAAGAATGGCCTCTACCCATTCACAAATCTCTTCAACGGGCGGCGGAGGAAATCTCTCGGCTGCAAACACAAGACAGTTTAGTACTCATGGAAAATGATCAGACATATTATTACCTAATGAAACAAACTTACGTGCAAAGTTCCATCATTGAACCGCGAATTAATGAAGGAGCAAAAATGCTAAGTATGTGATATAAGGTAATCTTACGACCAGCGATCTCCGCATACTTGAGTAGTATAACGAATAGTTTGTACAAATAAGGCAAAATCTATGCAGGGTACACTTCGTAGAAACGACAAAAATCTACCACCAGCATGGGAAGAGGCAAGGTGTACCCTACAATGAAAGGGTAGGCGTAGAACACATAATACCCGGGATGATCAAATTGAACTAGGTCGTCCCTCTCCACTAGCTGCATATCGATATAACCTGGGATTCCCCACCTTTCATTCAGTTTTGCGATACCTCTCTCATTTATAATCGGACGAACAGATTCCGCCTCAGCTCTACTACTAGTGCTAAAGTCGATCGCCTCTCTCTCCCGGTGAGGCAAGATCTCTGTTAGTGAAGGAACTTCCTTATTCTCCATCATATCCGCCCCTCTGGTGACCTGAATGGAACCCTCCGCCAACAGATTAACGATGGGAAGGTTGCCTTGAAGAGAATTACTGACCACTCTCCCCGAATAAAGAGCGATATGAAAGAAGTGAAAAATTTTGATGAGCAAGAAAGTAAACGGAAATTCGAATATATCAGCAAAAAGCTATATCTGAAGAATTCCCTTAACACAAAAGATAAAGTAAATCCATCAAATGGTCAATGTCACCTATTTATATGGGAAATAAATTCCTTGAGTATGAAACCCAAAAGTCGCCATTTGAATCCAATAGGGCACGAAACATTTTGATCTCATAGAGATGTGCGTCGTAATGATGGTACCTACGAGCCAATGCTTTGACTACAATCAACACCTCAATCCCGAAGCAGTCGCAGAAGTCCACGAAGATTGAACATACACTCTTGTTTCACCTTCAGCTCACAAAACGTGGCTAAGGATCAAAAAGTTGCGAGTCAGATTTCTTCCGACTTCATAGCGTACATGGTCCATTTACCGAGTCAGACATATGAGGACCCCGACAAATAGAGAGGCTAACTTTATTTGTCAAAATCTGACCACCACGACCAAGCTACCCACTATCGCGCCTCGGTAAGCAGGATATACACGTCAACAGAGCCTACTCCATTTTTCCTCTAAGATGTCCGATGAATCGAGAAGGGTAACACCTAAATTGTAGGTCGAGGTTCACCAACGACGGTAAAAGCGTCAGGACAAGCCGTAAGGACAAGTGGCTCGACTATATATAAAAAAGATTTTTTCCAAGAGAAGGAGGGGACTCTCCCCGGAGGAGAAAAAGAAGAACCAAGAGTTCTTCGATCCTCATAAAAAATCAATGGCTTCCAGGAGAATGAATGTAAACTTACCTTCTCATCAATTGACAAGAAGACCGATATTCATTCATAATAAGAACAATCATGCACCTTTCATCTGATATTCTACTAATTTCGTTCAATGTTCCGATATGGAAGTGATTGCATTTGGTTAAGATTTACCTCATCTTCTTTTAATTTTTTTTTATTCAAAGGGATTCTTGTATCTTTTGAGTCAAACACCTATTAGAGAAATATGTGTAACTTTTAAACGTTTTATTATTCGATCTTATTTTTTACTTAAAAAAAATAGAATTTAGAAATTAAGTTGAGATTTTCAGTTAGTTTCTTGTTTGTAACCTCTACCACACAAACTCCCTCTTCCGTACCTATACATGTGAATTTGTATTTTCAATTTATGAGACCAGCTACCTCGAGATTTTGTAGTTTTGAAATGGAAATTTATAGGAATTTTTACTTCTGGTACCAAAGGTTGATACCTTATTTTTTTAAATAAATATACTTTTTAGAAATTATGTTCGTAGCTATCTTTTGATTTTTATAGCCAAATATCTATTTATGGTCACCTCCTACCCTTAAGCCATAAAATACTCTTTGTATTATTTTTTTTCTCTCTCATTCTTTCAGATTTTTCTCCACCCTGCCTCTAATATTTCTCCATGAGTACAACCTCAATTTCCTCTTCGTAACAACCCAATTTCACAAAATTTTCCTCTTTATTCCAAGATCGGTCAAACCCAGTTATTTACAGGCCATCCCTATATACAGTTCTTTTGGTTATTTTCTGTTGTTCATCTTCTTTTCAAGAATTAACTCAAAGAACATCGTCCCCTGCTTTGTTATCCCTTTTCGTTAGTTTACAGATCAAAGAAACCATGAGTAATAATCCCTAGACTAATCTCTTTTACTCCTAACTAACCAATCATAATTTCGTACATCATTCTTTTGTCTCCCAATTATAATGGTAATCATCCGCGGAGGTGGTGGGAAAAAGTTTGGCAATTTGCTAAAGAAATTCGTTTATTCTAGAGGTTCTCATTATGTTCTATGTATTTCATTGTATTCATTGTCTTCTATTTTCATTGTATTTCAATGTATATCGTTGTATTCCATGTATTTCATTATATTCACTGTCTCGCTATATTCCATCAATGTATTGATATATATTTTAATTAATATAGTTTATGTATTTTATGTATTCAGATTTATAATTGTGTTTGTTATGTTATATTAGGAGTCTATTGTGTTAATTGATTCACTTTCCGTTTAAAAACAACTGAATAGACCATGAATTACGCTATTTACGTTACTGTATTCACACATACATATTGTTAATATGGTCAAATACAATAATCTAATCCCATGTTTCATGCCATGAATACAGTCAAATATAGTCGAATACAATAATTTGTCTAGCTGTAATCCCTTGTTTCATGCCGAGAAATTGTTGATATCCAATTTGTCTATGTACTTTTAAAAATTCAAAATAGCCTATATATACATATATAAGCATATCCCAAGGTTTTATTATTTATCTTTAGTTTTTCAAAGATTTTATTATTGCTCACCCAAAATTATCATTTTTGGTGACTCATTTATTTGATTCTCATATTTATGCAAAAATATAACTAACGTAATTTTTGCATGTTTTAATAAATTTATTTGGTATTTTTTAAGCTAAATTTCATGTAATTGCAATACTGGCCTCTTTTAAGATTTAATTGTATTTATAGTTACAAATTATACCTTTAATTCACTTCTAGAAATTATTTTACTATTTTTATAAAATAAATAAGGAAAAAATGGCTATTTTAATGATAGCCCATTTGTATTTCAATTTTAGCCGGATTTGAACCTCCAATTAGACCTAATTCCTAAACCCAAATACCCAACCCAATTACCTAATCTACCCAATCCACGACTCTTCTAAACAGCTCGCCCGGATTCCCCATTTAATCTAGGCCATTGATCAAAATGATCAACGACCACCTTTTAACCTTTCCTTTTTTAATTTTCCCTTACCCCCAAACCCTAGTCATTTTGCATCTCCGGCCGTCTTTGAATCCCCCTTTTCTTTCAATTCTTTCTTAAAGCTTCTCAAACCTTAGCCGCCTCCCTCAACTTCAACCCTAAAACCACCAAAAATCCATGGCTTCCAAGGCCATTGAAGTCCTATACCGACTTCCTATAACTCCTACACGCTAGGTTACTGTGGCTTCAGGGCCTGACCATGAAGAGGCTTGGCCAAGACTTTGTTTGATTCGAGTACTATGGCCGTCTCCGACCTTGCTCCAGCCAGCCATAGTTATTCGAGCCTGATCTCGACTTCTCCGGCTCAGATCATTGAATTTCCAAGACTTTCTCATCACCCGGGTTCTTCTAAAACCCTAAGCCTTCGAGGTTTTTTCGATTCTTTTAGATCCATTATATATCTGTGTTTTCTCGAAGCTTTTAAACATTTTCTCAAAATTGTTTTAAAACTACATTTTCAGAGCTTTCATCTTTTTTCGATTTAGGGTTTCATTAAGTTATCCTTTAAAGTTTCTCTGATCATTAGCAAGTTCTATTGTGTTTATTATGTGGTTTCTTATAAGTTCCTTCTACTATATTTCTTATTTGTTTCTTCTACTGTATTTCTTATATTATTTCTTGTATTGTGTTTCTTATGGGTTTCTTCTAATGCGTTTCTTTATGAGTTTCTTCTATTATGTTTCTTTATGTGGTTCTTCTACTGCGTTTCTTTATGAGTTTCTTCTATTATGTTTCTTTATGTGTTTTTCTACAGTGTTTTTTTATGATTGTTCTTCTACTGGAAAATGCATGTTAAAATTCTTAGTTTCTTTCTGAGATTTCTAAACTCATTTCGTCAGTATTTTTTGCCTTGATTACTTTTCCTTTCATCTCTACACTCAATAGATGGCAAAACCCTAAAATTTGGGGTGTCCTTCGAGTATTGAGGCTATTCGCTAGTGATTTGCTTGTTCTTCATCTCTGAATTTATTTGATCCCAAAACCCTAACTTTTTTGGACCTATTCGAGTTTTTGAAGATTGTTTCATGTACTGCGCTCGACTGAGTTTCGAAATCTTTGTTTCAACCTTTGTTTATTTATAAGATTCTGATTTCCTACCAAACTCTTCTAAGGTCTTTCTACTAGACCCTATCCATGCTAGATACTCTCCCTCTTCTTTGTCACTATGTGACTACCATGTTCCTATAGTTCACTACTTATTTGTTATTGGGATTGCATGACACTTTTTATTTGTCCTAAATTCAGCTTAGCATGCTTAATACTTGTGTACCCTTTATATATGTTGAACTTCTCCTCTAAAATGACTTTCAATTCTTGACTGATTTCATACCTCCTATGTATAAGTCTGATTGATTCTTTCCTTGTTTTCTAATTTCCTTGTTACTTGGTTTGATTCAAAAACTTCTTTAGCCTTTCTGACTTGGTTCACTCATGAACCAGTAATTTCGAATCCCTGACTCCTTGATTTAGTATGTACTTATTGATTTTATTGTGTTACATACCTTATTTGTTTAACCATATATTTCAAATATTCTCCCCTTAATTAAATTCCTATGTATTTAACCATAATTTCCTACTTTGCACAAGATGCTTACTCGATCTCTTTTCTTAAATGATTTCTGTTAATTACTGTTTAAGTTTGAACTCCTCAATTAAAGGAAGTTCTTCTACTAATTGAATTTAATTGGCACATAATTATTTTTTTGTCTTTTTTTCAGCCTATTTTCACACTATAAATACATGCTCTTTCATTGACCCAAACATACAGACACTCTTAGTTTTCTAGACTAACACCCACATTCAAAAAGAATTCTCTTTCGTTACTTGTGTTGTGGTCTATTTTTTTTTCAAGTGCTGCTACTGTTGTTTTTTGCTTCTTTGAAACTGGTATGTCCTGATTAAGGTTTTTAGCAATCACAACAATGTGTTTATTTACTACCTTTACTTGCATGATTGCCTGCTCTTTATGTATAGTTCAATGTTTACTTTAGCATGCTGTATTTTCTTTCTTCCCATTCTAAATCTATTATGAATCCCATAACCCCACCCCTATGTGTTTATGCTATGGTTTTTAGGCATGGTAGTACTGTAAATTATTGTCCATAACTCAAACTTGATCCCCCTGGGATCCTAGCCTCTAATATTGTGTGTCCTGGTAGACCTATAGACATGCCAGCATCCTCTATTGCTGGGCATGCCTAAAGCTTGCCCTAGCCTAAGCAATAGGATCTTTGCAATTTCCTTATTCCCTGAACCCCTTTTGTGTACCTGTTTTTAGCTGTTTCCCTCTCCTTTATTCCTTGGAATATTGTTCTTCACTTGCACACTCCCCTAGACTTTAAGTTCTGCCCTCTCTTGTGAGCCTTGCCTTGGGACCCTTTGAGCTCCATCTAAACTTGGACACTTGAGGTCTGGCCCTTCCACACTGCACTTGTCCCTATTCTGGTGATACAATTTGGGTGTGAGCACTGTATGGAGTCCCCTTGAGGCTCTTAGTGAACTTTGACACACTGAGATTGGAGAAAGGCTTTGGATCAATGGTCTTTGAGTTGATGTATCTCATACTTCATATAGGAAGTTTGAATCAGGCTCTCCTTTGGTTGTACTTTTTTTCTTTTTCTGATGTATTTCTTTATTCATTCTGGTTTGTAATAAGTTGTAATAAACGCATTGGGCTGGCTAGTGAAAAAAGGACAGACAGGTAACTATGCATGAAAAGGGTATAAATTATGTCTATAGGTCTATTACAATTTTGCGTATTCAAATACATATAGAGATCATGTCTATAGGTCTATTGCAATTTTGCGTATTTTAAATACATATAGAAATCATGACTATAGGACTATTATAGTCCTGCATATCCCTACGTATAGAAAACATGTTTATAGGTATTTCGAATTCTACATCGTCAAATAGAAATCATGCCTATAAGTCTATTTCAAATTCTGCGTAGCAACTTTGTATAGAAATTATGCCTATAGGATTGTTCAATTGTACATATTCAATTACATCTAGATACCATCTTCATAGGTCCTAAACAAATTTTGCATCTAGATACCATGTTTATAGGTTTAAAACAAGCCTTGTATTTAGATACTATGTCTATAAGGCTTCTGCATTTTTACACCATGTCTACAAAGTCTAAAATCAGCAACGCATAGAAAACATGCCTATAGGAATTTTTAATTGAATCTGGTTCGCCTCACTCAGTGTTAGATATAGAACTAGTAATAATGGATACCGTCAGTTACATAACTTATAATCAATTCGTTAAATCATGCCTCTCTTCTAATAATATGATTCCCTCACTTAGCGAGTTTAATAAGTACGTATTCAATCAATTCATTTCAAGCCTTGCTATTTTCTGAATTCAGTAGGTATCATGCCTATAGGATCCCGTCCTAACACTTAGGCAAGCCATAGGATAACAACTAAACTGAATTTGTTCTATTAATTACAACCACCAGACATGCCTGATTCGAGCTTCTTATCTAAATTATGTAATAAATCAGTCTGCCTCAACTTTTAAGCTCTCTCATGTTTGGTATTTAATCAGACATTAACCAGTGTGTGAAGTCATGCTAATTATGTGCTTTTTTCGGAGGTGTAATTAGTCCGTTGTTTATTCATATGCTTCCACCTAAATGTGCAATATGTGTTTTTGTATGCTGCCTTAGATTTTTTACCTTTTGAAACCTCAAATAAGCCCAATATCCTTCCATTTTAGGATTAGTAGTCCTAAGTGCCTCCGGGACCGATAGGATTGGGACGGGTAAGAGCATGCAATAAGTAATCGAGATATCATTCCGTGTTTTAATACCTTAACAAGGTGGGAAGGGTAGATATGGATATTTGTAACCATTATGTTAAAAACCCCCTCTTATTTGAAGCTTTGTTTGTCCACATGTTATTTGCACCTAAATTCACAATAACAGTCTGACCGGGAACCACACTAGTGGATTCTGAGGGGTGCCTAACACCTTCCCCTTTGATTAATTTCAAGCCCTTACCCTATCCCTGGTTGCTCAAAGAAAAACTCTTTAGTGTCCTAATGCACCTTAATCATTAGGTGATGACTCTTCAAATGCAAACCCAATTCCCAAAAGGAATGAGTTGTCCTCTCAAATGTCATAAACCCAATTTCGTGAGAAAAAGGGGGCACAACAACATGGAGACTTTGCTGGGGATAATTAGGCTTTTACCATTTCATATTATTGTTGTGAATTTATGTTCCTTTATGTGAAATTATTTTTTTAATTCCTTTAAGCATTCAATTCCCTTTTCAATTGCGCAACTGACTTGTCTTTTGTTTCTCTCTTTTTTTGCTTTTCTTTACTACTGCTTTTTAGGAAACTGTTGTATTTAGTGCTTTTTAACATGCAAATACATGACAACATGCCTTTAATTATTGCATAATCATGCTCAACATCATATTCCACTCATGCCAAACAAATCTTATAGCAACGCTTATAATGAGTGATTGCGCTCTTCCCATATTATCACCCCTAAATCCGAAAAAGACATATTTGCAGTAAAACCAGTCGATCAACGGTGTAGTCGACGGTTTCGCGCCTTTCCCCTTGAGTTGTACGCTCAAGGGTACTAGTTAAACCCCCATAGAAACCTTATTCTGTTTAACTGTGCATTCATCATGGTCAAACTTAGCCAATTCAGTTATGTTGTCCACATAATGACTCCTTAAGATAGCCTTGTCCAAAGTCCACTGGGTTTCCCTAGAACCCAAACAGACATTGTCACGTTCTGTGCATTTGTTTGGAGAACTAAGTGCTTTTATGGCAATTGTTGATATTAAATAGTCGAGTTTGGTGGGGGTGAGGGTCTAACCCTATGTGTTGCAGAAGTAAGCGGCACGAATTCCCCAGATTCGACATGGTAACCAACATCCACTCCAAATTGCTAAGCTGGTGGGAGGATCTTCACTCTAGTGATTGTTAGGACTTTGCGAGTTGGGAAAGTTGTTCAATGGAGCCAGGGATGCCGAATCCGAGAAGGTCTTTCTGGGACCAAATAGATAGGAGTTTTCTTCTTTTTATGAAATGTAATAAGGCCAATGGCCATTAGTGACTTTTATTTCCTGTTATTTAGAGTCGATTTGGGATTCGTGTTATTTTCTATCAATTAAATGAGGCATTTAGCATTTTGAGTTCTCCAAATTAATTTGTCGCCAGGCCTACCTCGGGCATAAAGAGGTCCCCAAAAGTAGGACACATATTACATTCTACACTATCTTTTTAAATATCGCAACGCTTTTTTATGATCCTCACTAACTTGTTACCTTTTTGTTTTTTTATTTATTTTCCTCCCGAAAGGTTAGTTCGTGTACTCTGGCAACATCATATTACCTCACGAGATCCAGAGGCCCTCCACCCACTCGTTCTCTTAGTCCAGTCAAAAACAAGAACAAAGGAAAATGAAAGATTTGAACAACACCAGAAAGAAGAACTTAACTGAAAGGGTAGAGGTCACTCATGGTCATGGTACTCTGGTTCCTAAGGAAAATGCATCCCAACTTGAACAAAAACTGTTGAAATTCCAAGATGAACTTGATCAAGTTCGGAATCTGGAAAATCTATCATTTTCTCTCACCACTCCAGATGTTAATTTCCCAAATATTCAGAACTCCACACCACCATAAATATCCTAAAGCAACAAAACCATCCCACTTGTCATCACCACTGCAACACCTGCCATACCTCAAATAACACCACACTGCTCATCTCAGAACTCGATACCTCCACAAATGACCACTGCCACACCCAACATAATACCCCTATATACATTGAGGCTGTGTCGCACTCCACCCAACCCATCTCAAGCACACCCGGGTCCGATGATAAGGACTTACTTATCAGAAATTTGGCCGAAGAACTTAAAAAATTGACTAGCGGAATTCAAGGCGTTGAAGTTAGTAAGGGAATTGAAGGGCTAAACTACGAAAATCTTTGCATACGACCCGATGTCGAACCGCCCGAGGGGTACAAACCTCCTAAGTTCGAAATGTTTGATAGTACAGGGGATCCAAGGGTCCATTTGAGAATGTACAGGTGACAAATTGGTTGGAGTAGGAAAAGACAAGAAAATCAGCATGAAGCTTTTCATGAGGATCTTGAAGGGAGATGCTTTATCTTGGTACATTAGCCAAGATCCAAAGAAGTGGTCGTACTGGGTAAGCATAGCATCTGAATTTATGGACAGATTCAAGTTCAACATGGAGAACGCACCAGATGTGTTCCATATTCAAAATCTAAAGAAGAAGCCCACAGAAACCTTCTGCGAGTATGCCACTCGTTGGAGGTCCGAAAATGCTAAGGTCAGATCCACCTTAGAAGAAGAACAAATGAACAAATTCTTTTTCCAGGCCCAAGACCTATAGTATTATGAGAGGTTGATGATGATCGAGGGCCACAAATTTTTTGACATTATCAAGCTGGAAGAAAGGATCGAAGAGGGCATCAAAAGCGGTATGGTTAAGAATTTCAAGGCCTTGCAAGCTACAAATGAGGCCTTACAGTCAGGAGATGTGTCCAAGAAAAGGGATGTAGGAGCCGTAATGGTGGTACAAAGAACCAAGTATCCCGTCAAATACCAAACCTACCGAATGACTCTACTCACATATCAGCCTACTCCAAACTACCAAGCACCCTCACCCTCTTGCCAAGTTCTACCACACACTTATTAATCACCTCCCACATATCAGCCTACTTCACCAAATACTCCCAACCAACACATGCTTACTAAGCCTACAACACTCAACCATCCCACTACCAATCCCCGCCTCCATGTCAAAACTTCCTTGGACCTCGACCAAACTTCGACCAAAAGGCCCCCAAAATAGTATACGGTTATTATTAAACCTATCGACCAGTTGTATGAAAGACTCAAAACTACTGGTTATGTCACCCCTATCCCTCCTGCTCATGAGAATCCTTCCCAATGGGTTAATCCAAATAAATCCTGTGCATACCATTGTGGTATAAAAGGGCACACCATTGACGAATTTTGCTCTCAGAAAGATAAGATCCAGACTTTAATTGATAACAAGATTATTGTGGCTAAGGAACATGCTCCGAATGTCCGTAATAACTGTTTTCCAGACCGCAAGGATGGAGGCGTTCACGTGATTGAAATAAAGGATGATTGGGATCATAGGGGATCAATCGGTTTGATCACAGAATGTGACAATCCAAAGAAGCCAGTAGTCACCCTTAATCCGATCGTAGTCCAGATTCAGCCCTCTGGGGACGACGAGGTAAATTTGTCCATGCCACTTGATTTTGAAGCACCATCCTCTGCAACGTCGCCAACACCGATTGAGGTCGAATTCATGCCGCCAGCAAATGAACCTACACCCTTCGAAGTTGCAGTTTTACCACCCAAGGTGCATGTCTGTTCGGAGTAAAGGTAGCCATGAAAATTCCAATGGAAATGTTGGCTATAACACCTTCTATACAAATACTATACCTTGGGACTACACAGCCGAGGAAAAGAAGGAAAGGCAAGGTCATATTCGGATAAGCTGTTGCGTCACAGGGTATGATGAGAACTAGTAAGGTTTATACCTCGGAACATCTGGCTGAGTCAAGCAAGAAGGCCTCTAGTCAGCCAACCATCATTGAGGCCAGACTCGATTATCTCTGGAGAAAGATACAAGCCAAGGAATACTCAATTATTGATCAGCTGAACAAAACACCGGCGTAAATTTCTGTCCTTTATTTTCTGTAGAATTTCAATGCACACAAGAATGCCCTGTTAAGGGTGCTGAGTCAGGCATATGTACCAAGCAACATCACCGGCGGAGAGATGGATAACATGGTTGGACAGGTATTGGAAAGTCACAAGATCACTTTTCATGAAGATGAGCATCTACAAGAATAGTTGAGTCACAACAAGGCTTTGCACATCACCATGCAATGCAAATATTATTTTATCACCAGAATCCTGATTGATGAAGGGTACAACCTCAATATTTGTCCTTTGGTAACACTGAGGACACTGGGAAAGAGACTGCATGAGATCAAGGACGGGGCCATCGACGTAAAAGCTTTCGACGGTTCCCAAAGGTCCGCTATTGGGGAATTAGCGTGTGTTTGAAAATGGCGCCTATTTGGTTTGATGTTGATTTCAAGTGATAGACGTGCCAGCGTCTTACAATTCATTGTTGGGACAACCATGGATCCATGCCGGTGGGGCCGTGGCATCAACACTACATCAGGCAATAAAGTTTGAATAGAATCACCAATAGGTGATCATTTACGGCGACAGTAGAATTACCATATACAGTAGCCAGACCATCCTAGCAATCAGGGGTAGAATAAAGATAGGCAGAGAGACTTATCACCACATCGCGTGAGTCAACACCGTTGACAAGGACAAATGGTGGGACAGCATAATTGAAAGCATATTGAACTGGAGCAGATACGAACCTGGCAATGGGCTTTGCAAAAACCTCCAAGGAATCACTAAGCCCATAAAGCTCAAGAAACATGGCACCACTTTCGGTTGGGGATATGAGTATACCTGAGAGGAATTCAACCATTGGTCACCACCATGGCGCGGTCCTTACTATCCGCTGGAGCAGTCAATACCTCACTTGGAGTAGACCTTCCAGCCCTTCGATGTTATCTATGCGGTAGAAGAAGAGAAACCACTGCAGTAATGAAGAATTTGTTCCTAGAAGACAATGATATGGATTGTTGTGTCATTTTTGAGGAGGAGGGGGAGGAAGTATATTCCATACATGGTGTAAGCAGAGGGGCATGCCTCAATAACTGGACGATCAGAACCACCAGAGTTTGACGAGCCTCGGGGTAGCAAGGCTGAACAAGCATCATGCACTACTTTTATTTTTACTAGTTAATTTTCCTTTCGCATTTCAAATTTCAGTAATAAGATCTTCAGTGTTCAAAACGATTATGCAATTTATCAAGGCATTGCGACTTTTCTTGTGAATCAACACTTACTCTTATTATTTTCTCTCATTACTTTACTTATACAATATTACTATTACTTATCTTGATGAACCTATGACTGTGACATGAAATGAGACAACGCAACAAGCAAACATAGATTTAGAAGAAGATGATATACCAGAAGAGATTGTTAAGGAAGTTGAGAATTTTGAAAACATGCCGAATGCCAACCTAGACGATACCGAAATTGTTAACTTAGGGGATGAAGAGAATGTCAAAGAAACATGAATCAGCATTCACTTATCGTCATCAGAAAAGAACGAATACGCTGAATTTCTAAGAGAATATGAGGACATGACTGGTCTAAGTACATCTATTATGGCATACAAACTTCCAACTGATCCAACATGTCCACTGGTAAAGCAGAAGCTCAGAAAGTTCAAACCTAATATGAGTTTAAAAATCAAAGAAGAAGTCACCAAGCAGGTTAAAGCTAAAGTGCTCAGGGTAGTCGAGTATCTGACATGGTTAGCTAACATTGTGTTGGTACCAAAGAAGGACGGGAAGGTTAGAGTCTGTGTTGACTATCGGGACCTCAATCGGGCTAGTTTGAAAGACGACTTCTCTTTACCAAACATACACATCCTGATCGACAATTGAGACAAGCATGAATTGCAGTAGTTTATGGACTGTTTCGCTGGTTATCATCAAATATGGATGGACCGTCATAATTCTGTAACAAGAGAAGTTGCAATGTCTTGAGCCACGTCATAACCGTCGGTTCATCTAAAAACTATCTCTTAAATATATAGTTATGTCATATTTTTATAAATTCATGCATGTTTATTTTCGAAATCGCTTTGTTCAGTGATGCTACCCCAAATGATACATACCGTATCACACAAATCAAAGTCGAACAAGTCAATCAAGGCTAACAAGGATACGAACTAACATCCCCTCTACAAGAAAACTCATGATTTTTCTTTGGATGCAGACACTTGGATTGTGAAAGCATCTGACATACTATACGCTCACGAGACAAATATTGCTCATGAATACAACTCTCTAGATTGTTGCACTTATTGATATTTGCTATCCACGTGCGCCGATGACATTCCCTTATATCATAATGTACTCAGCAATCACAATATTGCAATCTGCTAGCAGCTAAGAAACTCTATTACCATTTGTCACTTTTATTTTATTTATGTATTGCATAAGGCTACCATTTTGCCTTCCGAGACTAAACGTTGTCTCCATCTGCATTTCTATGCATTGCATAAGGCTACTATTCTACCTTCCGAGACTAAACACTGTCTCCATCTCATTTCTCTGCATTGCATAAGGCTACCATTCTGCTTTCTGAGACTAAATACTGTCTCCATCTGCATTTCTCTGCATTGCATAAGGCTACCATTCTGCCTTCCGAGACTAAACACTGTCTCCGTCTGCATTTTCTGTATTGCATAAGGCTACCATTCTACCTTCCGAGACTAAACACTATCTCCATCTACATTTCTCGGGATTGCATAAGGCTACCATTATGCCTTCCGAGACTAAACACTGTCTCCATATGCATTTCTCCGCGTTGCATAAGGCTACCATTCTGCTTTCCGAGACTAAACACTGTCTCCATCTGCATTTCTCCATATTGCAAGGCTACCATTCTGCCTTCCAAGACTAAACACTATCTCCATCTGCATGGATGAATGATCGCTACTTTATATACGATTGTATAGCTGAAATATTTCCAGTTTATTTACATTTGCGTGGTTGAAAGATCGCCACTTTCTTTACATTTGCACGGCTGAAATATTGCCACTTTATTTACGATTGCATGGCTAGAAGATCACCACTTTATTTGCATTTTCATGACTAAAAGATCACCACTTTATTTACATTTGCATGGCTGAAAGAACGCTACTTTATATACGCTTGCATGGCTGAAAAATCACCACCTTTTGCATCTCATGGGCTGAAAGATCGCCAAATACTGCATTACATGGGCTGAAAGATTGCCAAATTATCCAAAGGCATCATTGTTCGGATGCACCATTTGAATAGCCCGAGAACGCCATGCCATGGCTTGAGGATTCCTTTAATCTTTTACATATAATTATTTAAAGGCATCATGGTTCTGAGGCATCATTCTCATAGCCCGAGAGCATCATTTCATGGCCCGCGAATCCTTTATTATACGCATCATGTCCCAGGATATCATTTTCTAAGGACGTTATCCTAACCATCCAAAGACAACATTCATGGTCCGACGAAAATTTGCATCACGCTTAAATTTATGCACAATATATTCTTGTATTTGCTTATTTGCAGGTAAACTGGCGAGCAACAACCATCTCGACGGGAGCGATCCTGCTCCAGTTTCCGCAGCCTTATCAGACTTAATCATTCACTCCGTCCCGAATATTGCGTCCACTCCTGGAAAGTCTCCATCGGCTGCCGACGGATCCTGAATTACATATGGCCTGATTCTTGTAAGACCCATGATATGTAGCCATCTCAGAAGCTATAGCATGGCCTAAGTTCCCTCAAGTCATTTTTTCCAGTCAAAATTCGCCATCATATCTTTACCTAACAACTCTTTCATCTTTCCCGGGTAAAAATGGGCAACCGTTGATACCTAATTTTTTTGTTGTATTTTTAAATAAATAAAATACCTTCAAAATATCCTATATATGCATATATAAGCATATCCCAAGGTTTTATTATTTTTCCTTAGTTTTTCAAAGATTTTTAAATCAATTTATTGCCCTATTTTATCGAGGGAAAACCCAATAATCATCCCCAAAATTATCATTTTTGGTGACTCATTGATTTTATTCTCATATTTATGCCAAAATATAGCTAACGTATTTTTTGCATAATGTTCAAACTTTATTTGGTATTTTCAAAGCTAAAATTGCATGTAATTACAATATTGGCCTTTTATAAAATTTAATTGTATTTATAGATATAAAATTAACTCCAATATTTCTAATTTAATAATTATGTATTATTAATAATTTTAGTACCTTTAATTCATTTCCAAATTTGTTTACTGTTTTTATAAAATAAATGAGGGAAAATGGCTATTTAATTGATAGCCCATTTGCATTTCAATCTTAGCCGGATTTAAAACTCTAATTAGACCCAATTCTTAAACCCAATTACCCAACCCAATTACCTAATCCACCCGACCCACGAACCTTCTAAACAACCCACCTGGATCCCCCATTCAATCCAGGATGTTGATCAAAATGATCAATGGCTACCTTTTAATCTTTCCTTTTTTAATTTACCCTTACCCCCCAAACCCTAGTCATTTTGCATCCCCAGCTGCCTTTGTAACCCCTCTTTCTCTCAATTCTCTCTCAAAGCTTCTCAAACCCTAGCCGCGTCCCTCCATTTCCATCCTAAAATCATTGGAATCCATTGCTTCAAAGGCCATTGAAGTCCTATACCGGCCTCCTATAGCTCCTACACACCTGGTTATTGTTGTTTCGAGGCCTGACCAAGAGGAGGCTTAGCCTAGACTTTGTTTGATTCGAGTTCTATGGCCGTCTTCGACCTTGCTCTGGCCAACTATGGTTATTCGAGCCTGATCTCGACTTCTCTGGCTCAGATCAATGACTTTCCAAGCCTTTCTCATCACCTGGGTTCTTTTGAAACCCTAACCCTTCGAGGTTGTTACGATTCTTTTATATCTCTTGTAATTTGTGTTTTCTCGAAGCTTTTAACATTTTCTCAAAGTTCTTTCAAAACTACACCTTCAGAGCCTTCATCTTTTTCTGATTTAGGGTTTCGTCAAGTTATCCCTTAAAGTTTCTCTGATCTTTAGCATGTTCTACTGTGTTTCTCATGTGCTTCTTTTACGGTGTTTCTTATAAGTTCCTTCTATTGTATTTCTTATGTTGTTTCTTCTACGGTGTTTCTTATGGGTTTCTTCTACTATGTTTCTTTACAAGTTTCTTCTATTATGTTTCTTTATGTGTTTCTTTTACTGCTTTTCTTTATGAGTTTCTTCTATTATGTTTTTATCTATTCTTCTACTATGTTTCTTATGGTTGTTCTTCTACTGGAAAATGCATGTTAAAAGTCTCAGCTTCTTTTTGAGATTTCTAAACTCATTTCGTTAGTATTTTTTGCCTTGATTATTTGTCCTTTCATCTCTACACTCGATTGATGGCAAAACCCAAAAATTTGGGGTTCCATTCGAGTATTGAGACTATTTGCTATGTGATTTGCTTGTTCTTCATCTCTTAACTTTTTTGATTCCAAAACCCTACTTATTTGGACCTATTCGAGTTACTGAAGATTGTTTCATCTACTAATCGACTGAGTTTCGAAATCTTTGTTCAAACCTTTGTTTCTTTATAAGATTCTGATTTCCTGCCAAACTCTTCTAAGGTATTTCTACTAGACCTTGTGCATGCTATTTGATACTCTCCCTCTTCTTCGTCACTAAGATGACTACCATGTTCCTATAGTTCAGTACTTACTAGTTTTTGGGATTGCATGACACCTTTTCTTTGTCCTAAACTCAGCCTTGCATGCCTAATACTTGTGTACCTTTTATATATGCTGAACTTCCCCTTTAAAATGACTTTCAATTCTTGACTGATTTTAGACCTCCTTTGTGTAAGTTTGATTGATTCCTTTCTTGTTTGCTAATTTCCCTATTACTTGGTTTGATTCAAAAACTTTCCTTAGGCTTTCTGACTTGGTTCACCCATGAACCAGTAATTTCAAATCCCTGACTCCTTGATTTACTATGTACTGATTGATTTTATTGTTACTTACCTTATTTGTTTAATCGTGTATTTCAAATATTCTTCCCTTAATTAAATTCCTATGTATTTACCCTAATGGCCTACTTTGCACAAGATGCTTACTCGGTCTCTTTCCTTAAATGATTTTTGTTCATTACTGTTTAAGTTTGAACTCCTTAATTAAAGGAAGTTCTTCTACTAATTGATTTTAATTGGCACATAGTTATTTTCTTTCCATATTTTCAGACTGCTTTCACACTATAAATACAGGTTCCTTCATTGACACAAACATACAAACGCTCTTAGTTTTCTGAACTCGCACCCACCTTCAAAAAGCATTCTCTCTCGTTACTTGTGTCATGGCATGTTTTTTTCAAGTTCTGCTACTGCTATATTTTGCTTCTTCAGAACTGGTATGTCCTGATTAAGATTTTCAACAATCATAATGATGTGTTTATTCATTACCTTTACTTGCATGTCCGCCTGCTGCTTATGTATAGTTCAATGCTTACTTTAACATGTTGTATTTTTTTCTGCCAATTCTAAATCTATTATGAATCCCGAAACCTCATCCTCTATGTGTTTATGCTATGGTCTTGAGGCATGGCAGTACTGCAAATTGTTGTCCATAACTCAAACTTGATCCCCGGGATCCTAGCCTCTAATATTGTGTATCATGGAAGATCTATAGGAATGCCATCATCCTCTATTGTTGGGCATGCCTAAAGCTTGCCATATCATAAGCAATAGGTTCTTTGCAATTCCCCTATTCCCTGAACCCCTTTTGTGTACATGTTTGTAGCTGTTTCCCTCTCCTTTATTCCTCGGAATCACGTTCTTCACTTGTACACTCTCCTATACTTTAAGTTCTATCCCCCCTCTTATGGGCCTTGCCTTGGGAGCTTTTGAGCTCCCTCTGAACTTGGACACTTGAGGGATGACCCTTCCACACTGTACTTGTCCCTATTTTTGTGATACAATTTGGATGTCAGCACTGCCCGGAGTACCATTGAGGCTCTTAGGTAACTTTGACACACTCAGATTGGAGAAAGGCTTTGGATCAATGGTCTTTGAGTTGGTCTATCTCATACTTTAGATAGGAAGTCTGAATCAGGATCTCCTATTCTGATGTATTTTTTTATTCATTCTGGTTTGTAACAAGTTGTAATAAACTCTTGGGGCTGGCAAGTGAAGGAAGGGTGGGTAATAATACATGCAAATGCTAGAAATCATGTCTATAGATCTCTTACAATTTTGCGTATTCATATACATATAAATATCATGTTATAGGTCTATTGAAATTTTTTATATTTCAAATACATATAGAAATCATGACTATAGGACTACTATATTCCTGTATATCCCAACTTCATATAGAAATCATGTCTAAAGGTATTCTGAATTCTGCATCGTCAAATAGAATTCATGCATATAAGTTTATCATGAATTATGCGTATCCAACTTCGTATAGAAATTATCCTATTGGATTTTTCAATTCTGCATATTCAATTACATCTAGATACCATGTCCGTAGGTCGTATACAAATTCTGCATCTAGATACCATGTTTATAGGTTTAAAACAAGCCTTGTGCATTTAGATACTATGTCTATAAGGCGTCTATATTCTTACACCACGTCTACAAAGTCTAAAATAAGCAACACATAGAAAGCATGCCTATAGGAATTTCTAATTAAATCTGATTCGCCTTACTCAGTGTTAGATACAGAACTAATAACAATGGATACTGTCAGTTGCGGAACTTATAATCAATTCGTTAAATCCTACTTCTCTTTTAATAATCTGATTCCCTTACTTAGCAAGTTTAACAAGTACGCATTCAAACAATCCATTTCAAGCCTTGCTAATTCCTAAATTTAGTAGATATCATGCCTATAGGACCCCGTCCTAACACTTAGGCAAGCCATATGGTAATAACTAAACTGAATTTGTTCTATTAATTACAACCACCAGACATGCCTGATTCGAGCTTCTTATCTAAATTATGTAATAAATCAGTCTGCCTCAACTTTTAAGATCTCTCATGTTTGATATTTAATTAGACCTTAACCAGTATGTGAAGTCATGCTAATTTACGTGCTTTTTTTTGAGGTGTAATTGAGCCTCTGTTTGTTCATATGCTTCCCCCTAAATGTGCAATATCTGTTTTTGTATGTCGCCTTTGATTTTTTACCTTTTAAAATCTCAAATAAGCCCAATATCCCTTCCTTTTAGGATTAGTAGTCCTAAGTGCCTCCGGGATCGGTAATAACATGCAATAAGTAATCGAGACCATTTCGCACTTTAATACCTTAACGGTGTGGGAAGGGTAGATATGGATATGATGACCACATGATAATGTCATGTATCGCCCCTCATTGAGGAATGATCACCGGGCACTGTGTGGGATGATCCATATTTTTAATAAACCTAGGACACCCCCCTCCCTTACTTGTTTTTAGCAATTTCAGTTCTTTCTGTTAAAGGTCAGCTTTTTCTAATTGCTAGTTCCAATTTTGTTTATTTGTAAACCATTATGTGAAGAATCCCCTCTTATTTGAAGCTTTGTTTGTCCACGTGTTATTTACACCTAAATTCATAATAATAGTTTGGCCCGGAACCACATAGTGGATTCGAGGGGTGCCTAACACCTTTCTCTTAGAATAATTTCAAGTCCTTACCCTATCTCTAGTTGCTCAAAGCAACCCTTTTTGTTTCCCAATGCATCTTAATCATTAGGTGGCGGCTCTTCAAATGCAAACTCAATTCCCAAAAAGAATGAGTTGTCCTCTCAAATGTCATAAATCCAATTTCGCGAAAAAAGGGACATGACAGAAATATTATTGTATTCATGAATACAATAGCTTAAATTCATCGAATACACTCTAAAAATTTATACATATTACGTTTTTGAAAATTTCCCAATATTATACTAGTTGTTTGTTCGCCTACGGTTTAAGTCCCTCTCTCATTGACTCCACAAACAACGTTCAAGCCCTCATAAGCTATATCTCAGTAAATACTGCACCTGTTATGAAATAATATAAGAACAAGAACAATATAGAGAGAAGTAGAGAGAGGAGTATTCTTATTGATACTTTGGGATGATTTACAATGGGGTAAGACCCCTCTATTTATAGGCATAGAAAAGACTTAGCCTCAAAGTAAAACTCTTCTATAAGATAGACATTCACTCTAACTAGAGTTCTATTTATAACACTCCCCCTTGAATGTCTATTCAATAATGTGCCTCGTTAAAACCTTAACTAAAACAAAACCCAATGGGAAAAAGTTAAAGAAAAGGAAAAGAGTACACATGTTTGAATATGCGCCTATTGGTTGCCTCGTTAAAAACCTTGCAAGGAAAACCCAGTGGGACAAAACCTTGTAAGGGAAAAAGAGTGCAACGCGCATTAACTCCCCCTGATAAGAACATCAATTCATATCCTTAAGTCTTCGCATTCCGATCTTGTGAACTAGCTTCTTGAAGGTTGACGTTGGTAGAGATTTTGTGAACAAATCAGCCATATTATCGCTTGAACGAATCTGTTGCACATTGATATCACCATTATTTTGAAGATCATGTGTGAAAAATAACTTTGGTGAAATATGCTTTGTTCTATCTCCTTTTATGAATCCACCCTTCAATTGAGCTATACATGCTGCATTGTCTTCATACAAAGTCGTGGGTAGTTTGTTACACTTCAAACCACATTTGTCATGAATATGATGTATTATAGACCTCAACCACACACACTCCCGACTTGCTTCATGAATAGCAATTATCTCGGCATGATTAGATGAAGTAGCCACAATTGATTGCTTAGTCGATCGCCAAGATATGGCGGTGCCTCCACAGGTAAATACATAACCCGTTTGAGATCGAGCCTTGTGTGGGTCGGATAAATATCCAGCATCAGCATAACCAACAAGATCAGGACTGCAATTATTGCCATATAATAAGCCCATATCGGTGGTCCCTTTTAGGTACCGCAATATATGTTTGATCCCATTCCAATGTCTCCTTGTAGGAGCCGAGCTAAATCTTGCTAAGACATTAACTGAAAAGGATATGTCAGGCCTTGTAGTATTTGCAAGATACAATAGTGCGCCAATTGCACTAAGATATGGTACTTCAGGACCAAGTAGCTCTTCATTCCTTTCTTGCGGTCGGAATGGATCTTTATTCACATCAAGTGATCGAACAACCATCGGTGTACTTAAAGGATGTGCTCCATCCATGTAAAACTGTTTCAGTACCTTTTTTATATAGGTAGATTGATGAACAAAAATTCCGTTTGCTAAATATTCAATTTGCAAACCAAGACATAATTTTGTCTTTCCGAGATCTTTCATCTCGAATTCATCCTTTAGATAATCAATTGCCTTTTGGAGTTCTATGGGGGTTCCAATAAGGTTTATGTCATCGACATATACGGCAAGTACAACAAATTCCGATGTTGTTTTCTTTATAAAAACACACGGGCAAATGGCGTCATTTATATAGCCTTCCTTTAACAAATACTCACTAAGACGATTATACCACATTCGTCCTGATTGCTTTAGACCATACAAAGATCTTTGCAATTTAATTGAAAACATTTCCCGAGACTTTGAATTATGGGCGTTTGGCACTTTGAGTCCATCGGGAATTTTCATGTATATCTCATTATCAAGTGAGCCATAAAGATAGGCAGTAACCACATCCATTAAATGCATGTCAAGCTTTTCAAGGACAGCAAAACTGATGAGATAACGAAAGGTTATAGCATCCATTACCGGCGAATATGTCTCTTCATAATCGACACCAGGCCTTTGAAAAAAGCTTGCGCAACAAGGCGTGCCTTATATCTTTGTACCTCGTTTTTCTCATTTCTCTTTCGTACAAAGACCCATTTATAGCCAACGGGCTTAACACCATTAGGTGTTTCAACTATAGGGCCAAAAACTTCACGTTTTGCCAGTGAATTCAATTCTGATTGAATTGCTTCTTGCCATTTTGGCCAATCATGTCTTTTTCGACATTCTTCAACAGATTGAGGTTCGAGATCCTCACATTCTTGCATAATGCTAGATGCGACATTATAAGCAAAGACATTATCCACCACTATATCCACTCGATCAAAATTTGCCTCAATATTGATTGGATTTATGGATAGTTCCGTATTTTCTAGAGTCTCGGGCTCAATGGATTCTTCATGAATCTCAGAATTTGTTAAATCATGAATTTCCTCATGAGATTCTTTCGTAGTGTCATTTTTATCATTTGCTTTCCTCTTTCTAGGATTTCGATCTTTAGAACCTAATGGCCTGCCACGCTTCAGGTGTGCATTCGACTTATTGGTTATGACACTAGATGATTGTCCAACAGGGACATCAATACGGATTGGAACATTTTCCGCGGGGATGTGGGATTTCGTTATCCTTTTCAAGTCCGTAAATGCATCAGGCATTTGATTTGCTATTCTTTGCAAATGGATAATCTTTTGTACCTTTCTTTCACAAATAGAGGTATGTGGATCAAGATGAGATAATGATGCATTTTTCCACAAAATTTACCGTTTGGTTTCACCAACTTCTCCCCCTAATTTTGGGAAAAGTGTCTCATCAAATCGACAGTCTGCAAATCGTGCAGTAAACAAGTCCCCTGTCAATGTTTCGAGGTAGCGAATGATGGAGGGCGATTCAAACCCAACATATATTCCTAACCTTCTTTGCGGACCCATTTTGGTGCGGGATGGCAGTGCTATAGGCACATATACTGCGCATCCAAAGATTCTTAAATGGGATATATTGGGTTCATGACCCAAAACCAATTGCAACGGGGAATATTTGTGATAATTCGCCGGTTTGAGACGAATTAGCATTGCTGCATGCAAAATAGCGTGACCCCATACCGAAGTGGGCAGCCTCGTTTTCATGAGTAATGGCCTTGCAATCAACTGCAGGCGTTTAATTAACGATTCTGCAAGACCGTTTTGAGTGTGAACATGAGCTACAGAATGTTCCACTTTTATCCCAATTGATAAGCAATAATCATTAAATGCTTGGGATGAAAACTCAGCAGCATTATCCAGTCTAATAGACTTGATTGGATTATCAGGAAATTGTGCTCGTAGTCGAATTATTTGTGCCATTAATTTCGCAAACGCAAGGTTGCGTGATGACAACAGGCACACATGAGACCATCTACAGGATGCGTCTATCAAGACCATAAAATACCTAAAGGACCCACTGGGTGGGTGAATAGGTCCACAAATGTCCCCTTGTATACGTTCCAAAAACGTGGGTGACTCAGTCCCAACCTTTGTTGGTGATGGTCTGATAATCAACTTGCCTTGATAACAAGAAGTGCAAGGATATTCATTATTTGAAAGAATTTTGAAATTCTTTAACGGATGCCCATATGAGCTTTCTATAATCCGTCTCATCATGATCGATCCGGGTGTCCCAATCGATCATGCCAAAGTACGAAAGTATTGGAATCAGTAACCTTTTGGTTTACTGTTGAATGTGCCTCAATTGCACTAATTCTTGTCCAATACAGGCCACAAGATAAAGATGGGAATTTCTCAATAACCCTCTTTTGGCCGGAGACATTCTTTGTAATGATGAGATATTCAAGATTATCTTCATCTATTTTCTCAATATGATAGCCATTCCGGCGTATACCTTTAAAACTCAACAAGTTTCTCTTAGACTTGGAGGAGAACATTGCATTCTCTATGATAAACATCGTGCCTTTGGGCAGAGTTACAGTTGCTCTTCCGGAGCCTTCAATCAATTTACTACTACCAGAGATTGTAGTAACATTTGCCTTACACATATTTAGTTGAGAGAAATATTCCTTTTCTTTGAGTATCGTATGTTTAATACATGAATCAACTAAACAAATATTTTTACAGCTGGACGTTGATCCAAGCTTGCTTTGTGAGATATCCATATTTGCTTTCCCATAGTTTGACATACAAAAGAAATACACGAACATAAGAATAAACAAATTCAATTTGTTTGTTTCACATTTAAACAATATTTTCAAAATCTGCTGAGGTCAGTTGACTAACTAAATCAGATAGTCGATTATATGTTTTCCATAATCGATTACTTTGCAGTTTGAAAATTTCAGTTTAAGCATTTTCTTAAAACAATCGATTGTTAAACATACACAATCGATTGTGTCTTAATATAATCGATTGTTAAACATACATAATCGATTATTTGCTATTTTGAAAAACTTCAGATCACACTGTCTCAAGACAACCGATTGTTAAACATACACAATCGATTGTTGAACATTCACAATCGATTGTTAAACATACACAATCGATTATTTGCTATTTTGAAAAACTTCAGATCACATTGTCTTAAGACAATCGATTATTAAACATACACAATCGATTATTTGCTATTTTGAAAAACTTCAGATCACACTGTCTTAAGACAATCGATTGTTAAACATACACAATCGATTGTTGAACATTCACAATCGATTGTTAAACATACACAATCGATTGTTTTGCAGTTTTAATGCGAAATATTAGATAATCGACTAACTGTTAAGTTAGTCGATTACCTCTACTGGAAAATAAAAATATTATTGAAATCTGAGCATATTGAAACATTCAAAAGAACTAATACTAACATTATATCATAAACTAACTAATACGAGCTGATACTAATGACTATTAGTTTATTCACTAACTAATACAAATAAAATCAAACAATTCCATCTTCTTTCATCACAGATCCATCACTGATTAGGTGGTCTATTTTCCCATCGGGTTACTCAAAGAAATCTGCCACATCCAAGTGGGTGATGTCAAAATTGTCGTCAGAGACAAAATTTGTTTCAGGGCCTTTACTCTTTCGAGATGCTTGATAAAGGTCAACCAAATGTCTTGGTATAAGGCAAGCTTTTGACCAGTGCCCTTTTCCACCGCAACGATAACATATAGTTTCTGAACTATTTGCCTTAGGATCCTCATAATCTCGTTTCTGCTTTCGGCGGTTATCTCTCCTCGGGGGGTGACGGACATCATGGAGATTTCTTCCTTGTCTACGTCCACGGCTATGGCCCCGATTACGACCACGACCATGATTAGATCCATGGCCCTTTTCATGATTGGCATAATGAGAATACACCTTATCTGCTTCAGGCAATGGTGTAGACCCGGTGGGTCGATTTTCGTGATTTCTCATGGGCAGGTCATTGTTTCGCTCAGCCACAAGTAGGAGAGAAATCGGTTCAGAGTACTTTTTGAAGCCTTTCTCTCTGTACTGTTGTTGCAGTACCATATTGGAGGCATGAAACGTTGTAAACATTTTCTCAAGCATATCATAATCAGAGATATTATCTCCGCAGAGCTTCAACTTAGAAGTAATTCTGAACATCGCAGAATTATATTCAGAAACAGACTTAAAGTCTTGGAGCCTCAGATGAGCCCAATCATATCGTGCCTGTGGCAGAGTGACCAACTTCAAGTTGTCATATCTCTCCTTTAAGCCATTCCACAAGATGAGTGGATCTTTAACTGTGAGATATTCAATCTTCAAACCTTCATCAAGGTGATGGCGCAAGAAAATCAAGGCCTTAGCACAGTCTTGGGTGGATGCTTTATCTCTATCTTTAATGGCGTCTCCAAGACCCATAGCATCTAAGTGGATTTCAGCATCCAACACCCATGTCACATAGTTCTTGCCCGAAATTTCAAGGGCAAAGAACTTTCTTTTCATAATGTCAGACATAATCGAAAATCAAATTAGGAAGAGAGAAATACCTTAGTTTTTCTCGAGAATCGATTCTTGAGACGGTAGAGTCTCGTGCTGATAACGTGTTATGAAATAATATAAGAACAAGAACAATATAGAGAGAAGTAGAGAGAGGAGTATTCTTATTGATACTTTGGGATGATTTACAATGGGGTAAGACCCCTCCATTTATAGGCATAGAAAAAACTTAGCCTCAAAGTAAAACTCTTCTATAAGATAGACATTCTCTCTAACTAGAGTTCTATTTATAACAGCACCTAAATTATTAAAAATGAAATATTAAAATTAACAATTAAATTTAGGTTGTAATAGAACATAGTATAAACTACTGGTGTAAAATATAAAAAAGTGACATCATTAGCCAATGAAATATCAAATAGAGTTTGAAACATAAAATAATACTTCGCTTTTCTTAGTGGGCATTCGAACAGAAGAATTGAAGTATAAAATTTCGGGAAAAAGCGAAGAAAAAAAAATGTCCAAGTAAAAATGATATTTGAAAATTAGAATTGTGTTTGGACATAAATATAATTTTAGGTTATTTTTAAATTTTGTAAGTGATCTGAAGTGAATTTTGAAAAATAGTTTTTTGAAATTTTTTAAAAAATTCCAAAATTCATATTCTAGTGAAAGTTGAAAATTTACACTAGTTTTGAAAATTAAATAAAAGAATTTCAGAAAAAGTTTCAAGAAAAAAGGCCAAACAGCCCCTCAATTTGAATTATGGAAGAGATGAGCACCGCTTGTGATCGAATTGGTTCCATGCTGCCAACAGATATCGAGCTAGAGCGTGTTGAGTCCCTACGGAGAGCATGTTTGACGAGAAGTTTTATTTTGTGTCTCGTATAACTGACATTAATTGTATAAAGTTTTTTTTGTTTTATAAATTTTTGGATCCCAATCTTACATTTCTTAGTCCATAAAAATTTAGGTCCATAATTTTGTGAGATAGAAAAGTTATGTCATACAACTAATGTCAGTTGTATGAGACACAATGAAATTTTTTCATATTTGACGTATAAATTCTTTTTTGAGTAGTTGGTTGAGCAATTACAATTTAATTGTTGGGTATTTGAAAAAAGTCTCGCATTAGTCTAGTTGTATCGAAATGTTAGTGTATGTGCTTAAAACAACGAAAACAACTATTCAAAATTGCATGACATACGATAAGGGTGTCAAATGGGCGTGTTGAACTAATTTTAGGCGGGTTAAATTGGGTTGAGTTAATAATTAGGCGGGTCAAATAACCCCCTCGAAAGTTACTTGAGCTAAGATTAGCCGGGTCAAGATGGCCTAAAATTCGGGTAATAGCTCAACCCACCCAACTCTTTTCAAGCTTTACTTAATATGTGTTGTCTTCTTATGCATTATATAATTACTAAATAAGACTTTTTTTTTCTTTTGTTATTCTCATATATAATATATCAAAAGAAAAAAACCTATGATATTTTGGCAAAGTTACTCATTTATTAATGAGATTTTTACCTATATATACCATATATCAAACATTATTACCAAAATTGTGTATGGTTTGTATTTACTCGCCTATACTATGTTTTGTTTACAAAAATTGTACAAACCAAAAATAGATAGATTCTACCCTAAAAAGGCTCCAAATTTGTAGGAATCACATTTAGTGGTGATTCTATCACCATTAATTTCGAAATTTAAAACGGAAGAAAATCTATTGCAGCTTAATTCTCTCCTTCTCCATATATTTTCCGCCATTGATAGCCATTAAAAAGCTTGAAAGCTTCGAATTCAAATTTGGATTTTCAAAACCATTATTTGTTTGGATTGGGTGTTGTTGTAAATAATTCGAAATATGTTTAGGAGTTTATATCTCAATTTTGAGGGGTTTTGGTGAAGATTAGACTTGGTTTTGACTGATTTTCAGATTGAAACTCGTCGAAGAAGAAGAAGACATATTATTCCAGAAATTATAGTTAAATTATAGTTCAATTGTAGTTAAATTGTAGAATTGTAGATAAAATAAGATAAATTGTAGATAAGTTGTAGATAAATTGTAGATTGGGAAGACTAAAACTTCTACAAGGTTTCTACAATTATGTCAAAAATGTCAATTATGCTACAATTGAAAATCCCTTGGATTGGGTGTTGTTGTAAATAATTCGAAATATGTTTAGGAGTTTATACCTCAATTTTGAGGGGTTTTGGTGAAGATTAGACTTGGTTTTGACTGAATTTCAGATTGAAACTCGTCGAAGAAGAAGAAGACATATTTTTTCAGAATTTGTAGTTAAAATGTAGTTAAATTGTAGAATTGTAGATAAAATGTAGATAATTTGTAGATAAATTGTAAGTTGTAGTTTAATTGTATTGTTACATTTATACTACAATTAAACTACAATCTTGTGTCAAAAAAATTTAAGCATACCAAATTTAATCTATTCTTAATATTCAAAATTTCAATTTTGAAAATGAAGCTATGTCATTCAAATAAATAAGTATAGAATTACAAGTTGGATGATTAGAACTAGAAAAGTGTGCAGTAGCAAAGCAAAATTGTCCTAAAAATTTAACTATGTCTTCACATATATCCCAATTTATGTTATTTAATCAATTATTTTCCTTATAAACAAGAGATTCATTATATGCTTCGGTAAGAATGGGTTTGCACATAAAGGCAAGGACTAACATCTCATATGTACTGTTCCACCTTGTTGGAATATCAGTTGTTAGGTATTTTGCTTTGTGATTTTGAGCTAAACACTTTCTGTAAAATTCATTTTCTGTTGAACGACAAATTTGCATGTAACGCATTACTTCTCTTATTTTCCTAAGTTCAGGTTCAAAAATATTTTTTAGCTTTTACTTTAAGGGGAGGAGAGAAAAATTTATGTAGAAGATCAAGTAGAAGAAAGAAAGAAGGAATGGAACTACGTACTCTAAGATTCTTAAAGGAAACATTGTACACTGTGTTTGTGCAATAATCACGTTGGGAAAGAGAAGAGGAAAAAAAGAAAAAAGGAATATATGCTCCTAAAATCATGCCTAGAATAAATGAAGCAATAATTATACCCTTAATTTGAATTATGGTACATAAATTGAAATTTGGTATGTCTTTAATGTAATAAACACAAACCTTAAACATGGGAGGTAATAAGGTTTGCTATATGGTATATATATATGTAAAAATCCCTTTATTAATTTGGGCTAAAGATTGACCCAACTTTATATGGGTTAGGTCAATATGGCCTAAGACTATCTTCAATCGGAACACCAAATTTCACAATAAAATGGTGTAACACCAAATTATTCCAACCATTATACCATTTTTTTGCACCAAAAAAAAAAAATTCTTCCCTCTCTTCTATATCATATTATTATCTTTTATTAAAATTTTATTTTTTATTTCTTTCAAACAAATTCTATCTTTTTTTTTTCATATTCATCATATATAATTGATACTCACCACTTAAATAATCACTTATTACAAAATTGTTTTAAAAGGTAAATCAACTAAAAGTGTAACCATTGATAAAAGATAATCAAATAAATATTATATCATAGTTAAATTTAATTTAAGTACCACATAGGATAATTATTTTGATATTCTTGGAAATGCAGCAATATATAATTGTTCATTTGAATATGTTGCATGAATAGTTGCTGCTCAACTTCATCATCGGTGGTGAAAGATGATGATCATAATTTTCATCACAAGAACAAAAATGAATAATCAATAAAAGAAATCAACAATTTCAACTACTACAAGCCCAATAACTTCTACCTCGTTCTCTCAGTTTTTTGATAATATTGGTGCACTTGGAAAATGACATAGAGGACTACTAGAGTTATATTTTATCATTTTTAATGTAATTTCAATTTTAATGTATCTTCCTTTGATGTACTTTAATTATAATGTATTTTTAGTTTATATATTATAAATTTTCTTTTTTAAATTTTAGTTTTCACTTTTCAATTTTAGCAACGTTAAATATCTTATATTTGTATATTTATTTTTTAAATAATGGTTATATTTCTTTTATATAATTATAATAATAATAATAAAATTAACTTATAATTTTATATAAATATAATATATATAAAATTGATATATATATATATATATATATATATATATATATATATATAAGAAATAGAATATAAAATTAAAATTATAAAGATCTTAATATAAAAGTTAATTATATACATAATATATGATAAATTAAAAGTCCAAAATATAAAAAGATGAACAAAATAATAATAAATAAAATTTGGTGTTGATGAATACTGTTGCACCACTATTCATGCACTATAGTGGTACAAGATTTGATGTTCCGTTGGAGCAAAAAAGAAATCAAATTATACACCAAATTTAGATTTGGTGCAAAAAATAATGTACCCTTAAAAATGCCCTAAGTTTAATAAATGGAGGAGGGAAGGGGTTTTTTTTTTTTTTTTTGGGGAGGGAAGTCAATAACCAATCCAACCTTAAATGAATTGGACAAATATTTTGGGCTTGATCCAAATTTAACAGCCTTAATCTACAGTACCGGAGTACGAACTTTAATTTTGTTACTTATAAAATAGCAAAATTTTCTGTTTTCTTAGTGCAAGTTGTATCTTGAGAAAAGATGTTCACAGCTTAAAGTGTAAATGATGTTATACGTTCTTTCGAACATATTTATGTCCTTAATGAAGTCATAGACGTTTTTCCTTCGAAAAACAAGGTCACGATTCCAACTCCGGTTGTGATGGTGTCGGACACATTATCAAGCAAACACAGCAATTAAATAACCTCAATTATTTTTATACAGTTTATGAATTAATTAACACAGATAAATTACTAAATCATCATATTGAAATTCGAAAATAGAATTAAAACATGCGAAATCCCAAATATCAATACTACTACACAGTCCGAAGAATTCGGTGTCACAAGTCTGAGCCTCTAATACATGAGTATCAACCTATTACACATCGATCTAAAGAAATGCCGAAATGAATCAATAAGATAGAAGGAAAAATTAGGATTGCGGACGTCATGCAGCTACCTTGATACTTCCGGATAAGTTGCTCGACAGAGAAATCCTCACTCAACCTCAGATGTACCTGGATTTGTACACAAGGTGCAGGGAATAATGCGAGTACTCCGATCCAATGAGTAATAAACATAAATAAAAGCTGTGAATAAAAAATCCTGAATAGGCACAAAGTAATTCTATAAATACAGCAACCCGAACCAAATAATATTAAACATTAAACCAATAACAATAATTATGGAAGTACTACAACATATAAGTAAATAAATGACAATCAAGTATGAAATGCAACATATAGTCCGGTACTCCCTAGTACCCGCTGCGGGGTGCAGCCCGCCCTATTTATTTATTATCGACGGGGCTCACTGCGGGTGTGCAGACTCTGCAAGGGGCCCCTTACGACCCAAGCACAATAATAAGCCATATCGTGGCATCAACTAGACCCTCGGCCTCATATCAATATCAATACAATGATGCTGTGGCGTGCAACCCGATCTCATGCTCAGTCCATTGAGTAATAAACATAAATAAAGGTTGAGCATAAGAAATCCTGAATAGGCACAAAGTAATTCTATAAATACAACAACATGAACCAAATAGTATTAAATCAGTAAACTAATAACAATAATTATGGAAGTACTACAACAAATAAGTAAGTAAATGACAGTCAAGTATGAAATGCAACATATAGTTTGATACTCCTAGTACCCGTTGTGGGGTGCAACCCGCTCGATTTATTTATCGTCTACGACGCTCACTGAGGGTGTGCAGACTCCGGGAGGGTCCCTTTATGGCCGAAGAGCAATAATAAGCCATCTCGTGGCATCAACTAGGCCCTCGGCCTCATATCAATATCAATATAATGTTGCTGCGGTGCGCATCTCGATCCCATACTCAGTCCAGAATTACATAAGACCCTCGGGCATAATAACATATAAATATTCAGCCCAAACTTAAGTTTCAAGTTTGAGAAAAAGGTGGCTGAGTTTGCAAAACATAATTAGATACTAGGACTGAGTTCAATAATATGTAAAGATTGTAAGAAATCGGTAATAACAATCCCTGAAGGATTCAATCAATTAGCACGAAGCCCAAATATGACAATCAGTTAAAATCATAATGATAACATGTGATATTCAATCAAATATGCAGTAAATTCATCTATCGGGACAGACCAAGTCACAATCCCCAATGGTGCTCTACCCCACACTCGCTATCTGGCGTGCAAGTCACCTCAATATAGCACTACGATGTGAAATTCCGGGGTTTCAAACCCTCAGGACATCATTTACATCTATTACTCACCTCAAGCCAGCCAAAATCATAGCTCGCTGTGCCCTTGCCTCTCAAATCGACCTCCTCGCGCATCAAATCTGATCAAAACCACAACGAATACGTCACAATATGCCAATGAAACAATACCCAATCGAAAAATAGCAAAAATTTCGAAAATTAGCAAAACCCGAGCCCCAGACTCACTTTTCGAATTCCAGAAAATTTTACCCCAACAGATTCCTTATTTTTCCACGAGTCTATACATATCAAGAACTCTCAAATCAGAGCTCAAATGACCCTTCAAAACCCAATTTGAAATATCAACTTTCAAGTCCTAGTTCTTCCCCTTTTTTGCTAAGTTTTCATGAATTTCTAAGTTGATTCTATAATTAAATCATATTTTTTTAGTTCATAGAACTCACCTCCAATCAATCCCAATAGAAATCCTCTTCAATCCCCGTCGAAAGGCTCTCAAAAATCGCCCAAAGCCAAGTGTGAAGTAAGGGAAACGGACTAAGTTCGAATTTTTAATAATAGGACACATTCCTCAGATGTCGCATTTGCAACACCTGGTTCGCAAATGTGACAATCGCAAATACGACCAAACCATCGGAATTGTGAACTGAGTCTCCCCTGCCAAGGTCGCAAATGTGACATCTGGCTCGCAAATGTGAACCCTGCCAAGGTCGCAAATGCGACACCTTGCTCGCAAATGCGAACTCTGCCAAGGTCGCATTTGTGATCAAACTATCACAAATACGAACCCTGCCTCAGGCCAGCTCCTTCGCAAATGCGAAGCCTTACTCGAAAATGCGAGATCGCAAATGTGAACCATTTCTCCCATATGCGAGGCCTACAACTGCTGCTGCATTTCCAAGTCTGAAACTTCCCGTTTAGTCATCCAAAACTCAGCCGAGACTCTCGGGACCTCAACCAAAAGTACCAACCCATCCTAAAACATCATTCAAACTTGCTCCAATCATCAAAACACCATAAACAACACCAAAACCATCAAATTACATCGGATTCACGCCTAAGTTCTTCAAAAACTTCTGAACACGCATTTGATCAAAAACCCATCCAAATCACCTCCAAATGATCTAAAATTTTACGAACACATCCCAAATCACCTAACGAAGCTTTTGAAACTCTCGGAATTTCATTCCGACCCTCAGATCAAAAATTTCACCTACCAACCGGAATTTGCCAAAATACTGCTTCGTCAATTCAAGCCTAATTCTACACCGGACCTCAAAAATCACTTCCGATCGCACTTCTAAGTCACAAATCATCCCCCAAAGCTAACTGAGTCATCAGAATTTACATCCGAGCCCTCTAACTGATAGGTGAACATCCGGTTGACTTTTCCAAACTAAGCTTTCCTTAAAGAGACTAAGTGTCTCATTTCCATCAAAAATCCATCCAAACCAACTCAATCACACACGACACTAATAATGAAGCATAAAGGAGCAAAAAATGGGGAAAATAAGGCGATAACTCACGTGACGACGGATCGGATCGTCACAAAAAAACTAAGGATCTTTGGGTTGAAAACTATTTAGGTTAATTCTTTTTAAGAAAATGACATTGCTCAATATTGAACGATTAAAATATTTTTAAAATATTGATCAGACTTTTATAACTTTAAATATATGTATATATATGTATATATATACGTTCTGCAACGAAGAACGGAGTGGAATCCGTCCAGTGAGTAACTCGAGCAAAGGGAGTACGGCCAAACCCCCAATGCGGAAGTGACTATCCCAAAGGGGGAAAATTGGCATCTTGTTCAGATAAATAAATAAACCAACAAAAGGGGAGAAGTTGGATCAGAAACTTATTACATGCCAGCGCTACTGCTCGAGGTCAACGGTAAGTGGACGAGAACCAGTAGATAATTCCACATGTAGAATGGAAAGACCTGGGCTGCTAGTGAGTGCAATGGGAATAGTTTTCTCTATTCATAGTAGATACGACGAACGTAACCATATAAATTACCTAAAATTGGATTTCTTTTCCATTTAAGCTAGACATACGAACACCGAGCCTAACATTGATTCTTCCATGGAATAACTGCAATGGGATTGAAACTTTTCTTCAAAGGGTTGATTCCTTTTGGGATTCTAACAAAATTATGAGTTACGTTCTATCACTGTAAGGACTTCTATATCCTATAAAAAATCGAAGTAATTCATACAAATATTCATTAAAATAACACGTGGGTCACTAGGAGAAAGAGTTGCATTAGATGAAATACTTATCCAAAAAACATGAATTTTTTGGGGAAGGTATTTAACACTCCCAAGTATGTATCAAGGAAACACGTCCAAAAGTTAATTGAAGATTTACGAGTAACACATGTCTTTCTCTCTCTCTATATATTTATATTTATTTATTTATCTTTATTCATATATTATTATAAAACTAAAAATATTTTATACTAAATGTTGATCGATTAAAATATTCTTAAAATATTAACGAGCTTTATATCTTTTACTATTTATATTAGTTTTCGTTCTGAATTCCAATTGAAACACAAAAGTGGGCTTAGTTCTATTTTCTTAAAGTATTTTTCTTATTGTATCCGTAACTAACAACAACCTCTTATTCAAGAGAACTTTTATGTATTTTTTACGGTATTTTATTTCCAATCCAACGTACTCAAACGACTTTGTGTTCGGTTTTATGTTTTTTGAAATCTGATATTAGGCCCTTATTTTCATGTTTCGGGCATTAATAAATTTTTATTTTTATAAATAAGATAACTATATTAATAATTATAAATAACTGCATATCAAAGGAAGGACCAAAGGATTACATTTGCAACACACAATCAAGATTAGATAACGTGGAAGAAATTAAAATTCATTGGAATTATGCTTAAATTATTTTTTAGAGACATAATTTCATGTTGAATAAAATCGTAATAGATCGTAAGAAATTAGGGTTGTATAATATTTTTAACACTGAGGTAAACTAGCCAGGCATTGAGTCTTTAAAGTGAAACTCCACATACTAGGTCCACATAATATTGTTAAACAATGGTGAATTATCCGCTAAATGACTAAAATTAATTAACACAAGGATTCATAAGTTTAATGAAGTATCCTACTTTATTAATATACCTCAAGTGCATGATCAACCATAGATCTATGACAGTTGTCCAAGAGTTTAGGAGTTTTTCAATTATATATCTCTTGTCATTATGAAACTCTCGCAAAATCTGAACAAGATGTATACTATTGTATTTGCTTTATAACAAATAAATAAATAACTCAATTTTAGATTGATAGTTAACAACAAGCAAACAAATATGTATTAAAGTCGTTGGAGTTTCGACTTTTCTATCGACCCTTGCGGATGTCAAGTCCGACCGAAGTAGCATTTTTAATATCATAAATTATATGGGATTAATTCTTTTCTGCTAACAAGTTTTTATATATATATATATATATATATATATATGTACTATATATTTTATACACTTTTTTGGCTAGTGAATATAAATAATTTTTGGGCGGGATTTAAAATGATAATACCTCAAAAAAAAACTTGTCGAAATTGTTCGTAACCTGACAACGCAAAAATATGTACCTGAATAAGTTGCCTCAATTCTACCCGGTTTAATTTCCCGTTATGGTATCACACCGAATTTAATTTTAGTTCGAGGTCATTGCAAATTTTTTTTAATTTTTTGTAAAGGGGACACTTCCAACCTAAGTTCACATGACAAGAAATTAATTCTACCAACTACTCATCGTTCATCTTTTAAATATATTCGTACTAGTAAACTTTTAAAAAAAAAAAGGTGTCGTGCAAAAAAAAAATTAATATGACTGGAAATGAAAGTGCCCTTACGAAAGCTTCACAAAAATATCGAAACAGAGAGGGGTACAATTAAATTAATGCGTTTGTATGGAACTCTAGAAGTCATATGGAATAGGATTTTAGTATTTTACTAAGGTTAATATTTACGGGGTTTTAGGCCTTCATGGCTTTTTATACTGTTGAATTTTAAAAAAATATCTTTTTTAGATCCCTCACGTGTAAATGATAAATATTTCATGTGTAAATGTAATTTTTTTTATGTGTAAGAAAAGAGATGGAATCATAAAATTAAAAGAAATTTTCATAAAGCATTTTCTTTTAGTGATAATTAGTTATATATAAAAACCATTTGTTATATTACAGATTGTTGATACGTTTCCTGTTATTATAAGATGTATTAGATGTATTTAAGTTAATGTATTCATAAATATAGTTGTAAAAGTAGGCGTGAATCGGGGAAGTCTTTCTAATTAGTTATTGTATTCAAGTGTATTCGATTATATTCATGGCGTGAAACATGAGATTACAGCTGGACAGATTATTGAATTCTACTGCATTCACGGCATGAAACAGAGATTACACTACTTTTAAACAGAAAATGAATCAATTAACTTAATAGACTCCTAATATAACTCAACAAACTATAACATACAAATTTTGTATTTTTAGTTACAAAAAAGATTCTCAACTAAAAAATACCCCAAAAATATAGCAATATTCAAAAAAATTATATAATACATATGAATACATAAATTATATTTATTAAAAAAATAATTTTCTAATCCCAGGAACACAACTATGTCTTACCACCAAGGAAGAGCTAGGGTTTCTTGTCGGATTGAGATTAAGCAACGTATTTTCAGGGAATGAGAGAAGATAATGACATATATTAAAGTAGAGAGAAAAAATAGTATACCTAAATAGCGTATTTAGTGAGGTAACCAAAATTAGATATTTTGCTATAAAATATTAAAATGTATTTATAGAATATAATTTTTTTAAATGGTATTTATTTAAAATAAATAAGGTGGTAACTTTTGCTGTAGGAGATAAAAATTCCTTAAATTAAAAACAAGTTTGTAATGGGCTACAAAACCAAATTCTAGGAGCCAGTTTGGTCATACTTCTAGAAGGTCAAAAGTACTTTTTTGTAAAAATTGCACGAGACTCCCTATTTAGTCGCTTCTATTTAACCTATACCTTTTTTTTAAAATTTTTTTTAACTTGTACTCATTTTTTAAACAACTTCAACCCTCTTTCTTCTCTCTTTCGTTTTCTTCTTCCTCCTCCTCCCTTTCTTTCTTTCTTTCTTTCTTTCTTTCTTCTGCTGCTATGAAAAATACCCTTTTTGTGTTCTTATCTGCATAAGTCATTTAGGTTTTAATCCCAACTTAAGTTTGTAATTACCAATTTTATATTACATAAACTTCAAAATTTGAACATAAAAAATCTTTAATTTCTTTCACCATTCATATCTCTTACTATGGAAGTTCATTAGTATTTTCTTTTAATAATAACACACAAAAAGAATTTTCTTTTCCATCATCACACTAATTGCACAAGAAAAATCTAAAGCCTGAAGATGTTAGCCGAAAATTGAGTAATGACTACCATCATAAAAAATAGTCAAATTGTAATGAATCTCTTCTAGCAGAAAATTTATAGACATATCTTGAAAAATGCTGAAGTTCAGCAAATATACAACAAAAAGCAAACAAAGAACAGAACTTCAGTTACTAGAATGCTTAATTATAACAATTACAAACAAAAACTTCAGCCAACAATAAATTTATATGAAAAATTTCAGCAAAACATGCTGAAGTTCAGCAATTACAAACAAAAATTGCAGCAAATAGAGAACAAAACTCCACCTACTAGAAAGCTTAAGTTCATCAATTACAAACAAAAACTTCAATATACTTATTCAACAATTTTTGTTACTTCAGGTCCGTCTACTAGAATGCTGAAATTTGCGTGACTGCCTTTGCTACTTCAGGCCATTAAATGAAGTTAGGCGAAAAAGTAGATACGCTTGCAATTTTTTTGCAAAGCAGGTACAAATTAAAACATGACCCAAAAAATGGGTATAGATACAAATGCGCTCTCTTTTTTTTGGGTCAAATTATCCCTCATTAATTTTTTTTCCTTTTCCTTTTCCCTTCCTTTTTATTTCTGTTACACATTTATTCTCTATTTTATTTTATTAATATTTTTATTCTCTTTCTCCTTCATAAGAGTATGTTAAACTTATATTGAATGATGTATTTTGACATATTTAGTTTATTATGTAAATAATAAATAATATCGAACACTCAATATTATTGCTTTGGAATAATTATATTTTATATTAATTAGAATTTTAATTTATATTTTTACTTTACGTTTTATATTTTAATTGAATTCTTTCTGAGAAATATTTAAATTTCTTCTTCTTTTTTAAATAATACTAATCACAAATTGAACCTTTACTGTCCTTTTCCGTAATTTGATATTTAAAAGCGCTTTTTTAAAAGATTGGCCAAACACAATGAGTTTGTAAAAGAATTACTCAAACGAATCAGCCAAACACAAATTGCTTTAAGATCCTTCTGTTGACTGCAAACTCCTATGATCAATGTAGATCTTACAAAGTACACCGTACAAATAGTGCCTCCAAATCTTCAAGGCATAATAATAACAACTAACTCAATAAGATTAAAGCTTTTTCATGTTTTCACTCTTAGGGATCGTTTGGTACGATATATAAGAATAAGTGTGGAACAATGTATATTAATAATGTATAAACATTTACCTTAAAATGCCTTTCAAAAATACATAAAAACTTACCCCGACATATATAATGGACTCTCTCTCCAGAGATTGTTCCTTTTTATGATCATAGCTTCAACTCAATCACGGGATTTAAATCGTAGATCCAACAGTTAGCAAGAAATGTCAGACATAACAAGAGCTATGGAATGAGACAATTTGTCTAGTAATAAACAAATAAATTCAACACAGAAGAATAGGTACCAAACTGAAATTAGACAATCTTACAATACATTTGCACAAATCTTACAATAGTTTACATTATAAAAATATAGTTACCATAAAAAAGATTAATTTATCCAACCGAATAATCAAGGATGAGTAGCAATTTTGTTCCTAGAATCATCAAGTTGGTTGATAAGGTAAAGTGCATTACTAGTAACTCTAGCAACATTAATAATCTTGCGTTTCACATCAGACCTGAGTTTGCCGTCAATTTCCTTAAACCCATCAATACAAGTATCTTCATTTGTCAAAGCAGCACTGACCCACGTCTCCAAATTGCTCATTTGCCATTTAAATGCATTCCCTTTGCTCAAATGTTTGAGTTCTGATAGAGTTTTGCTAAGGTCGTCCATTGTGTCCCCCATCTGTTCGACACAATCACTCAATGCCCCTTTTCCTCTTTTGCTTTGAACTTTCAGCTCAGAGAGGAAATCAGAGGCCTTTTGGGCTCGAGAAAGGCTTACTTTTACGGCGGCTTGAGCTAAGTCTTGAGGTGTGTGGATTGCTGAACCTGAATAGGAGGAAAGTGTTCTGACGCAAATCGTCGGATAGGTGGCGTGCACACAAGAAGTGCGGACTAGGTTAGTTGAAGAAGAAGATGTCTTTGGTTTTTTTCCTGTTGTGAAATGGGAAAGATAGAGGAGAAAAAGAGCAAGAAGTAGAGTTTTGATCAAAGGCATTTTTTTTATCAGTTCTTAGCTTACTACACGAAGGATTCTTGATTTTTCTTGTGATAAAATTGTGATGGTTTTTGAGTGGAAGTGTCGTATAGTATAAGGCTGTTGGTAGGAGGCAATGACAAAGGGTTTATTATGAGGGAACAAGAAAGAGAGAGTGGGCAAGGGTGGGGTTTGGGTGGGTGGGAGCGGAGGTTAGTTGCTGATTTCTTAAATTCTAAGGGTTGGTGTGAATTGGTGGGCATGCATTTATAGGCCTTCAAATTTTGGAGGAAAACCATGCAAGGATAATCAAAATTTTCACCAACGAAATTTTAATAGTTAGTAAAAAATAAATACAAGAAAAGTCAATATATATATATATATATATATATATATATATATATATATATATAATATGCATGCTTAACATTTTCTTTTAACTACATATTATACTAAAAAATATCGATGGAGTAATATCATGAATTGATCCCGTTGAACAAAGATAGCTCCACCCAGGCACGCAAATATCATCTTGGTTTGTCCCTTTCTTCATTTTAATTAGCCATAATATCTTTAGAGATTAATTAAGAGCGGGCACTTTCTTACAAACAAATTTGGAAATACGTTTACGATTAAGTATCATGTAGTTAGAATATTAGCAAATAATGTCATAAAATGAGTAAGTTCAATTTCATTGAATTGGAACTAAAGTTAAAAATTGGAAGAAGTAAATGCACCGCCCCTGAACTGTGAAAGAGTAAAGAGTACCAAGAAAGTATTACAATATATACAGCTCTCTCCTCTATCTCCTTAGCAGTGGCAGGTTGGCACTTGTCAATTATTAACTGGCTATTTGGAAAACCAGCCAATCCAGAAAGAATGGGACAAACCAAAAGGGTAAAACGACAGCAAATTATTTATATCACGTAGGGTCACCCAAACAGTTAATTTATGTATTATTAAAAGCCGTACAAATATTTAGTTAAAATTTGAATATTTAACCCCATGTGGGTGGTATGTAAAGTTTGACTTAGCTGCCAGGTGTCAATTCACTTGACGTTGCAAGAATCTATTCTATTTAACGCTGTATTGTGTCTGGACCTAAATGGGCCAAGGGCCAAACGGGCCGGGTTTGTGGGCTGGATTTTGACGGTTCCGGGCCAAAAGGTCCTCGGTTTAACGGCCAAATGATGAAACCAGCCCACTGTAGGCCTAAGCCCATATGGTTCCGGGCTAAATGAACCAGACTCACGGGCCTAAGATGTAATTTAAATTTAAACACAAAAAAGATTACAAATAAATAGTCAAGGGAATGTCTTATAATTTTCTTATTATTATGACATTAACAAAAAATAACAATATCTTTCTTCGTCTTCCTCCCCCTAATGGAGTGAACACAACAAAATGCTAATACCACCATTAAAAGGAAAAAAAAACTAATGAAGATGTACCAAAATATAAGTTACATATTAGTCAACATATTATCTCTAACAAATTTCATAAATCCTTTAAGGTTTAGAGGAATTTCCGTTGGTGGCGACGGAAAAGAAGCTTGTTCATCACCGCTTCCGGGCGAAGCAGCATCCTTCACAAGTTCCGCTAGCATTTCTTCATAAGCTTCGTATATCTCCGGTTGTGATTCAGCAAGTCCAACATTTCTTCTTTCCGAACGGATCCAATCTCTGAAGAGTACTGATTTTTCCAAGCTCTCCCTCATAAACGCTCTATGACACCGATTCGAAGTCTCGCTTGGCTGAAAGCGCTCTCTCCGATGCCACTGTTGTAGCTTGAACACTTAAAACATATCGAGCCATCCTTGAAAGAACCAGATAATGTTTTTATTTTCCTTCTACCATTCCAAAACATCAAAGGAGCCGGGATTCTCTGGGTCAAGTCCCTGCAGCAAATAAACGTTAAGCTCATTTAGTTGTGAAGTATCACCAATATTATCACATTGAGAGCCCCTGAACTCAGTCCAAGAACTAAGTGATTTTAGGCCCGCAGTTCTTTTAGATAGTTGCTAACTAGACGAAGTAGGAGTTGGAACATTTGGTCTAACATGATTTAAGACAAGTTGATTAGCATTATAAATTTGTTTGAGCATTTATTTTAATTGGGAATTTTGCATCTGCAAGTGTAGCAAATTCCTCATCTGAAAGTGATAAAGCCCTATAAATATTTGTATACCAAAAGTGAAGACTTCCTAATTTCATGGTAGGATTTAACATAACAACAATACCAAAAATAGGGGGATAGGGAAAAAAATATTTTTTAAACTTATCTTTCATAGAATCAATAGCAAGTTGATAAATTACCCCCACCCTCTGAAAATTGAGTAAAATTTTTTTTAAGTGCTGCAATATAAACTAAACAGTTAGAAATAGTAGGATAATATTGCCCGAATAATTTATTTGTAGCAACATGAAATTATTCTAAAAAGTCTATAAAAATTTTAACATTAGTCCAATGAATGGTAACAGTAGGACAATCACAATTATTACCACTTCTTTCAATAATAGTAATAGCAACACGACAATTTATATGAGTAAATAAATAGCGTAAATATTTTTCATATTCATATTTATATCGGAAAAGGGCCAAAACTTTCCCTATCCTTTGCTAAATGATTTATAAATACCTTCCGTCCATCTATCCGTTCAAAAAAATACACCCCGTTCATCTATCCGTTCAAAAAAATACACGAAGTTAATTCTCTTAACAAAAATACCCCTGCGACTAATGACAGAACTGATGGAGTGTGTTTTCTTAAACGGATAGATGGACGGAGGGTATTCATAAACCATTTTAGCAAATGATAGGGATGTCTTTCATTTAATGACGTGGCGATTTTTAATTGGGCCACGTGGCAATCTTTGACTGGAACAAAAATGGATATTATTTCAACCCATTTACCTTATCCGACCCATTTACAAAAATGAGTAGTATCTATCACACCCATTCCCACTCATATGATCTCCCACTTTCTTCTTCTCCAATTGGGACACTGCATACACACAATAACAAATTAATTAAAGAATATATAAAACCCAAAATCAAATAACACGAAATTCAAACCAAATTATGAAATTTCTCCAATCAAACTCAAATTAAGTATTGAAACTCTTAAATGGAAAATCAATAGAAATATTTGGATTGTTAAGTAAGAAGACAAGGATCAAAACAAAATCAAAATCTGAAACAAAAAAATTGAGCCCAAATGCTAAAATTGGCCAAATATATCAATCAAATCTAGGAGAAATATTGAAACTTTGAAAGGGACTAGTAATGAAAATCTTTGGATTGTTCATAGGAAGATAATAAAGCCACGAAATAACAAAGAAAAAATAACTACATATAACTGATACAAGCACACAAGAAAATTGAAACCAAGGTGCTAAGAAGCTTGAAATTACCACATTCTAGAATAAAGATTGAATCTATAAAAGGTAAAAAAAAAGTAAAGGGTTACCTTTGGATGCTCATAAGAAGAAGAGGAGGACAAAGAGCTATAAATTTCAGATGAAGTGAAAGTCAAAGCCATATTTTTAAACACAAAGAAAGATTTGTTTCAACAAAGAAACACTAAAAAATCTTTTGAATTTGTAATTGAAAAATAGCCACAATTTCAAAAGTGATAGAAATTTAGCCACTTTCCATGTAAAGAAAATTGTGAATGAAAACACTGTTCAAAAGTAATCGTCACGTCATTAAATGAAAGACTCATCCCTATTGTTTGATAAATGGTTTATAAATACCCTCCGTCCATCTATCCATTCAGAAAAACACACTCCATCAGTCCTCTCGTTAGTTGCAGGGGTATTTTTGTTAATAGAATTAACTTCGTGTATTTTTTTGAATGGATAGATGAACGCAGGGTATTTATGAACTATTTAGAAAACGATAGGAATAGTTTTGGCTCTTTTTCGTATTTATATTTATAAATATCACTCTTTACGGTTGCGCCATGCCATCATTTATAAGTAGGATTAAAAACTCTTCTAATATAATGCACAAGTGAAGGTTAGAAGGAAAACTATAGGGTACGCACATAACAATAACTATTTTTGCCAATTATTCACGATCTTTATTTGGACCGTAATAAATACCACCAGTAATAGTGTTAATTCCCGGTTGAATTAGATTTGAAACGGTACTAGGGTTAACCTCAGTATCTACACTTGTACCTTTTTGCGCGACTTCCATTTGATGATATCGAGCTTTATCTCTAGGGTGTATCTTTATGTGTCTAATCAAACAGCCCATACCACTACAAATTCCAGTATATTTATACGCCATCAAAGCCACATAAGTTTTACACTTAGCCTTATTTTGTTCTCTTAGTTGAGTAAAAAAATTCCAAACCACGGGACGTTTGTCTTATATTAAAAGTAGGGGTTACTATAGGAGGTCCAACGGTGCATCATTTGAATTATTATTAGTTGGGTTAACAACACGACTAGTAGGTGTATCATCTAAATCCGGTTGCATTTCATCTAAATCATCATTTTCCTCATCAATTTTATCAATAATTTCATTAGGATAAATAGCATTCATATAGTCATCGTTTAATTATTGACCTGGTGCAACATCATAGACAAATTGACTATTGGTAAATTAAAAACATGATTTATCACTATCAAGAATAACATGTGGAGGAGGACGAGGAACAGGTCTGGGTCGGGGAGCTGAGGGAGGTTGCTAGGTGACTAGATTGACTAATTTTAAATTTTCCCTTACCCTTACCACCAATTTTTTTTCAAAGAAAAGTAATTATATAAACTAAAACAAACAAAACTACAATATCAAAACTTAAGAGATGGAATAAGTTTACTGAATTGACAGAAAACTTATTGAAATTGAATATCGTTGAACACTTGAAGACTTGAATACTTCAATTCACCAACTTCACAAATTTTCACAAAAATGCAATAATAAAGCAAGCAATTATAGAAGAAAATTAGAGAGAGATTGATGAATTTGTGAGTAAAAATGAAAGAATAAGGGGGTATTTATAGTTGAAAATAGGGAAAAAGTATAATTATAAAAACTTTGGAGGCCAAATAGCTATTTTTAAAAAGCCAAACGGCTAAACTGGCAGGCCAATGACTAGTTTTTAAATATAAAATCGCTGGCCAATTTTTTCTGAAAAATAGCCGTTGGGCAAGGTTGAACCGGCCCAGGCTCGCCTGTCGATCCCGGGCTCACGGGCTATTTTTTGGAGGATCGACCCACCATGGGCTTTTAGGACCGTTCGGGACTAGCCCATTTGAACTGGCCCATTTGGCCCGTGGTCTCGCGGTCCCGGGCTGGGCTCTGCCCATAATACAACCTTAATTCTTTTTTCTACTCAATCCTATTCAAACAATAAGTGACGTTTTACCTATTTTATTGTTTACCTTTAAAATCTAATAACAATTAAACTTATAAAGTGATTTAAGGATATGCAATTTCACCTAGCACCAATTGATTAATATGATGACTAATAGGAGAAATAAATAACAAAGTAAAACAAATCAGTATTGAAATGTGATTCGGCCCTCAAGTTATATCGCCCTCGAATTGAGTGAGTAAAAATAGTGTTATGAAACAAACTGATGAACAAGAGAGAATAAGAGAAAGAGTATTGTATTGCTTGGATATGCGTGAATGTTAGATAATTACAGATGGTTAAGACCCTCTTTTATATAGTAGAGAAATCATATTTACGGTATAATTCTAATTACAGAAGGAAATCCTATGATTAGCTAAGCTTCCACCCTTGACTTGATCTGTTCCGAGATTTTCGCCATTATCCTCAACTAGTCATGAATATCTCGCCCTTCAGTTACTATGCTATCTTCGATGGACAACCCGGGCTAACTCAATTATTACTAGTCTCAATCTTGTTAGGCGCCTTGAACCCCATACTCGGTACCTTATCCTTATATCTCGTTCTGTCAAGCCATGGACTGATCCTCGATCAATCATCCTGGTTCCGCTTAATTAGTAAATCGGGTGTCCGTATACAGATAGTCCTCTAATTTTTTTAGTTTTTAGCCCCCTCATTTATTGGGATATTATGAAAATAAACGAATTGAGTTTCTGAATTGAGTCTTGGTTTACCATGACATAAACATTGTGACACAAGTGGTAGAGGTGACCGAAATGTCCCATCGATTCAATTTTCCATGCGTTTATGGCGCGTCAGTTGGTGATCGGGCACTAGAAACTTTCAACCATCACCGTGAAATCCCATAAATAGGCCTATTTTCACTTTTACAATCTTTACTTTAACCTCTTCTGCTCTAATCTTCAAATATCTTTGCATTTTTCAAGCTCTTTTGCAAATCTTTCAGTTTCACCGCTAACCTCTTCTTAAAATGCCACATATCCTGATCACTGTTCTTCCTCGTTCTCAAAAATGGCTAAGACCTCTAAAATTGTTCCTCATAAAGAAACTCCCTTTTCATCAAAGTCCGCCGGCCCCCATTCGATGGCGGAATATCCCCTTGAGGACTTCGTTCCGACGAAGTGTGCCACTACTGCTGATTTCAAGGTAGAGAACACATACTCGATACCGAGCAGATGTGAGCCCATGTTGAGGTACATGTATACAATTATCGAACTTCTCTTCAAGAAGGTGAAAAAAGAGTGCAACTGGGTAGGCAAGGACATAGTAGTGCCTAGTCACGAAGAATCGATCACTACTTACAAGGAAAGGTATCTGAGTGTCTGTACCTACCTCTTCACAATAAGTCCCTTGGACCCTATCATCGTTTCCTTTTGCAAGATGTACGATGTCACTCTGGGCCAAATTCATCCATCATTTTGGATGATCGTGATTCTGCTCTGAGTCTTTATAAGAAAGATCGAAGGGCATCCTTTTTACCCTCGATCACCTTATGTGCCTCTACGACCCCCAGCTTATCGAAGAGGCATGATCAAACATTATTGCCGAGCCCCCAAACCCCCATTCTCGAGCATAGAAGAGACTCGAGACCGAAGTTGGATGGGCAGGTTTGTTCGAATAAAGGCTTCAGATCTAGTCTCCGCCGAAGATATGCCATTCCCTGAAAAGTGGATCATGAAACATAAGTACTGGTTGGTATTTTGGATATCTATTATTTTCTTTCTCCTTTCTTGTTTTCCCCTCATCTAAGTTTTTTGCGTTGCAGCCAAGGCCGTTGTTCCAGAAGTAATCCCCAGCCTAAGGCAATGGGTTGAGGAATTGGTGTCACAAAAAAATTATTCTGAGCGTGCTTGGATAGAGTTATCAAGGGGACAATAGGAGGCTCAAAACCGTGGTAACATTTTTCCTTAGAAAGGTTTAGATTCAGACTTTGTTATTGTACTTACTCATCTTTTCCATTTTGTAGGCCTCAGGAAGGATGTGCCAATGAGCCCTTCTCTGCTGAAGAAAGGGTACTTATTTCCCCGTCCGCCCTAAAGCAGGGCAAAGAGAAGAAAAGAGAGGAGGATTTGAGTTCCCCAAACCCAAAAAAGGATCGTCCAGGAGGCCCTGTAAGCCTAAGAGGGATGTTATCCACGTAACTCCGGAGTTCGCCCACCAGCTATTGGATGAGACCGAAGATGAAGATGAAGAAGAAGAAAATTTCGAATTGGTTCCTCGTGTGCAAGTTGGCACCGAGGCTCAAAGAACAATTGGACAGGTGGGAGCCAAAGCTTATCGCCATGGCAAGATAAGCCCAAACCGGAAAGAGTTGGAGATGCCTCACCTCGAGGTGGGGAGGCCATCGAGGAGGCAGTCGAGGCTAGAGTAGAAACCGAGCTTGAGGCTCCCCGAAATGAAGATGACGCCTCTAAAGACCCGCTTGGGGAAATAGTGATCGGGGACTCATCCTCATTCCCTCCAGTTCCGGATTCGATGATACATAACGCCCAGGCTACAGAGGCTTGTCACGGAAGGCTGTGAGAGGATGATTTTTTTCGTGGCTATTTCGCTGATGTGGAAGATGTCACCGATTTGGGTGATTTGGTCGTACCAAGGAAGAGCTTGAATGGGGCTTCCTCGAGCTATTCACTGACCAACCAATTCCCGGCCCCCAGCGTCGACCCAGATCGTAAGTGGACTCTTATTAACTCGATCTTAAAAGAAACTCAATTTTTCCGCCCCCATCGGGGTGGCGAGCTATCTTCGGTGCTTGGTCACCGAAGAGGATCTAGAAAAAAAAGACGTAGTGTACGTTTCTTGTTGTTCAACAAGGCCCATCATGATCTAAATCGGGTAATTGTAAGGGCTAGTATCTTTTTTGACTTTTAATTGTAGGTATCTTCTAGCACTTTCTTTCTTTCTTTCTCATGGGCTTCTAGTGCTACATCATGAGACCTTCCTTCGAATCCGAGAGGTACGCAAGGTCGAAGTCCAGGATCTTACTAAGAAATGCAATACTTACAAATATCTTAGTGAGAAGCTTCAGGTGACCTAGTAGAGGCCCGAAATGTGCATTAAGAGATGGCCAAGCAGGTATTCCGAGTTTCTCATGATAATGAGGATGAGTTGGAGATAACAATTAACAATCCCATTCTGTAGGTTCGACAGAGGCTCGAACAGATCAAGGGCCTCCAAGGGAAAATATATAAAGTGCGAGTTTAAGCCGATCATTTCAAAGGATGTATGGATATTTTGGGTGCACAAAAGGAGACCGTTCAAGCATAGTTAGATTCTGCCAAGTCATAGCTTCAATATACAATGGAAAATATTTCAGTCCAGGCGAAGAAGGCTGGGAGCTCGAGTTAAATTTAGTCAATCTGGCCAAGGAGCTCGAGGTGCCAGATTTGAAGTGGCCGCGACAAATATTAAGGCCCAGGCTACCACAGATCAAACAATGTTGATGCCGAAGCCAACCTCAAGCAGGCCAGGGGCATGGTTGATGATTCGAAGTAGCAGTCTCGAAGGAAGGCTCTCAAGGGGGTCCTTGCTCAAAGTGTCAACATATCTGCTGAACTCGAGATCGCCAAGGATGAAAAAACAAAGGTTCGAATATTAGAATTTCCCGACGAGGATTTCAAGGATGTGAACAAATCTGGTGGAGAAGACTCTGAGGGCAAAGAAGTTGCTCCCTAAGAAGACTAGGACTTTAGGATTATAAGTGTTTCTTTTAAGGCTATTTTAGCCTCTATAAAGAGTTCGGATCGGGACATGCTGCCCTTGTAAATGATTTATGTAAGATCTTTTCTTTCCCTTTCTTTCTTTCTTTCTTTCTTGTCTTTACTTTATTTTATTTATGCCTTATGAAATTGCATTCATAGGTTCGAGGTTTAGGAAATTTGGACCGAAATCAAACTAGTGTCGAGTGAGTACTTGATTGAGCTCGAAGTAGGGTAACCCTTAGGTTTTTATTGAGCGAGGATGATTCCTCGAACTCAAAGCAAAAGATTGACCTTAGGCTTTTATATTAGGCCGATGTGGCCTTTATAAAAAAGACTAATTTTTCCTCTTTCAGCTAAAAATTTTATTGTTAGTTATACAAAATTTATTATGCCTTAGCATGAAATAAGGAATTTTTTAAGAGTTCGAATAATTTTTTACCCTTTAGGGTTCTCGAGGCTTGATATTATTGGAGCCCATTGTTATTTTGCCAAGGGTAGCCTTTTTAACAAGTTTTTGATAATATTTGAAGGCCTGTTTTATTATGGAATTCGGACGTGTCCGACCATGTTAATTCGGCCGTAGCCTTTTTATTTGGAACTTGAATTTTAAGCCAATTTTCCCATTTCACTTTGAACTTGCCCGAAGTGTCAGTCTTCGAGTGGTGTGTCTGTGACCTATAAAAAATTGAGGGTCGACTTCAAGGTCTTATTATCTCAAAGTTTTAATAATTTGATCTTGTTTGTTTTTTGGACAGCAGTTCCTGAGTGTGGGGTCAGTTGTTCTAACTTCCGTTATAATCGGCCCCTAAGACTATTTACATAGTAGATCGAGTATGAATTGTAGAGAATGTTTCTAAGGTATGTGATATTGGCAAGGAAAAATACTTCTTCCAATAGATGATTATACATGCATACATGTTTGATGTTAGGGCTCGAGCAACTTATACGGGCACGATTCTTCGACCGTTTGGCCTTTACAAACTTTACCTATATGGACCCCGTTGTTACAAAGTAATTTCCTTGCAACAAAGTTGACATTCACAGGTAATGCCCCCAGTATTCGAGGTTGATTGTAAAGAAGCCTCGGATACTGTTGAATTTTTCTAAGTTAGCACGATCAATGGTTGATGATAAGTAGGATTTAGAATGTTTTATGCCCCTACTTGCCTATGCTTTGAGTATAATTTGCTACAAAATAGACCCAAAATGCTCACAGGTTGGGCTTGATTGAAGGTTTCAGGAACAAAGTGATGAAATGTCAAAGATCGACTCAAAATGGAGTGAGACCTGCTCAAGTATCAAAGGCCAAGTGAGTGGTGGGAAAAAGGAGCCTAGTGCGGCCGCACAATTGTGTAGCGGACGCATTAGGGGATTCAAAAAAGTGCATAATCAGGGCCCTCACCTTGCGGCCGCGATTGGATTTATGCGGCCCGCGTACAGCTCACGCGGTCGTGCCATTGTGTCATGCCCGCCAAGAGATTCAGAAAAGTTGGAGATTTGGACAATTGCAAGCCACGCGGCCGTGGTCACTTTCACGCGGTCCGCGTCAGACCTCCTCACGGCCGCGCTACACCTTTACGCGGTCCGCTCCAAATACTTCAAGGAGCATGAAAATAGAAGTCAAACAGCCAGTGCGGCCCCGGTCATAATTGTGCAGCCCGCACTGACCCCCCAGGGGCAATTTTGTCCAGTTTTTCCAGCCCACTATAAATAGAACATTTTACCATTTTTAAGAGGGGAGTATTTTTTGAGAAAAGAGTTGCGCTCGTGAGGATCAATGTTTTAGCCTCTTTTGGAATATTAGCATTAATTTATCCATAGATTCTTGTAGTTTCTCTTTAGTTATTAATTAATATTTTTAGTTCTTCTTCTATTTTTTATGTTTCTTCTTCAATTATGTCTAGGTAAACCCATTAGCTAGGTTTATGGCTCAACCCTAGTGTGGGTAATTGATGGGTATTGCTTTCTAATGATAGATTGATGTTGGGGATTTGTTATTTGGGTTGATTTTATGCTTTAATTAAGGATTGGTGGTTGCAACTATTGATTCTAGCTTAGTGAGTTTTGACTCTTATTGAGAAATAGAGTCTATGACCCCAAAATTGACCCAAAAAGGAATTAGGATGAACCCATGAGAAATGGTAGTCCCAATTAATGGGTTAAATCTCGAGAGAGTAAACACCCCACTTGAACTCTAGTTGCTTGGTCTAATTGGCCTACCCAATTGGTCTCGAGAGAGTCAATTGGGCAAAATCATCTCTCTACCGAGAGGTGTGAGAGTGGGTACAATTGTGAAATGGTTATAGCATAAACCCAAAATACGTCAATCTATTCTTAGTAGTTTCTACCCATTAGTTAACCACCTAGGTGATGCCACGATCCTTGTGCCTTTCTTCCTATTAGTTACAATCTAGCAATATTTCCTTAGCATAATTTAGTCTTAATCTTTAGTTCATAATAGTAGTTGTTAATAGAATGAAAACCCAAAAATGTTAGGAGTGAAATTAGAAGTACGAACGCAATTCTAGGCTAAACAGGTAATACAACTCACTCCAAGCTCTCTGTGGAAATTTGATCCCAAACCACTATTAGGGTAAAAGATATAGCAACCCGCTCTCCTTATATTCGTGTAGCATTGAATTGGCAGCGATCAGTGCCTCAGTAAAATCCTCTCTGGAAAATACAATTGGGACATAAGGAAAAAATAATGCTACGCATGCTTTCAGACCTAAAGACTTCGTGCTGAAGGATCCAATGTCGTTCCTGATCGAACATCTGAAATTGGTTAGTTCAAAATATATATATGAAAATGAGGAATGTTGTACCTTAGAAATAGTATCACATTAGGAGTGATACATTCCAATTGTTTGCTAGTTGCTCGCCACTCTTCGTTCCCAGCTTGTAGTATCCTTTCCTATAATATCGAGGACCTGACATGGTCCCTCATAATTTGGACCCAATTTTCCTTTATTTGGGTTTCGAGTGTTGAGGGTGACCTTTGTTAGCACCAATTCCCCCTATTTTAATGTGTCAAAGATCGTTTTTTCGGCTGTAGTACCTTTTGATCCGCAGTTTTTGTGCAGCCAATCGAACGAAGGCGGTCCCGCATCTTTCATCTAACAATTCTAGGCTCATGTTCATAGCCTCATTATTTTATACTTCTGTCGCATATCAAAACCTGAGGCTAGGTTCCCCATGAATGAGATAAGAGCTTCGGCACCATAGACTAAAGATAACTGTATTTCCCTCGTACTGGATTTCGACATCGTGCGGTACACCCAAAGAACCTCGGGCAATATCTATCTCTATTTTCCTCTTGCGCGGGTCAATATTTTCTTATGATTTTGAATGATTATTTTATTGATTGATTCGGCTTGTCCTTTCCTACTGGGATAGTACGGGGTTGATAGAATCCTTTTAATTTTGTGATCCTCGAGAAATTTTGTTACTTTGCTGCCGATGAATTGTTTTCTGTTGTCACACACGATCTCGAAAGGCATCCCAAATTGGCATATAATGTGGTCCCAAATGAAGTCTATGACTTCTTTTTCTTTGACTTTCTTGAAAACATGTGCTTCAACCCACTTAAAAAAAGAATCAGTCATAAATAAAATAAACCGAGCTTTTCCTGCTGATGGTAGAGGGCCGACAATATCCATGCCCCATTTCATAAATTGCCATAGAGATAAGACTGAATGGAACTGCCTCCCGGTCTGGTGAATCATTGGAGCATACCATTGACATTTATCGCATTTTCGAACAAACGTTTTTGTATCTTTTTCCATATCGGCCCGGTAGTACCCTACTCTGATGACTTTGCGAACTGGTGATTCGACACCAGAGTGGTTCCCATAAGTGCCTTCGTCAATTTCCCATAGGACGTAGTTGGTGTCTCCTGGTCCCAAACACATTGCCAATGGCTCATCGAACGTGCTTCTAAATAAAGTTCCATCCCCGACCAAAGTGAACCATACCGCCTTGGTGCGTAGAGTCCTTGAATCCTTCGGATCTGTTGGGAGTTTCTTGTTCTTTAGGTATTCAATGTACCGCTTCCTCCAGTCCAGGTCAAACTCGTAGAGTTTTGTTTGGCATGGCCTTCTTTGACCACTACTCTCGAGAGTTGTACGACAGTTCTCGAGTTAAGTTTGTCATCATTGATTGACGACCCCAAGTTTGCAAGGGCATCATCCTCACTGTTTTGTTCTTCCATATGTGTTTTAAGGTCTAATTTTAAATCGATGTAAAGTTACCTATAGTTTGTCCAAGTATCTCTGAGTTCGATCTTCTTAGACTAAAAAGTTCTGTTGACTTGGTTTACCACAAGTAGGAAATCACACTTGGCCTTGATGACCTCTACTCACAAACTTTTAGCCAGCTCGAGACCTACAATTATGGCCTCATTGTTAGTTAACTTCGATGTTTTGATTGACTGTCTAATTATGTTACCTGTGAGTGGCTTCAAAATGATGCCCAGGCTGGACCCTTTCACGTTCGAAGCATAGCCCATGAAAAGGGTCCACACCCCTGATGATATACCCAAATTTAACAACAGTTCCTTTTCGACCTCGAGTACAAAGGCTGGCATAAAGTCAACCAAAAAGTATGTCAAGATTTGGGAATTGATGGTTGTTCGGGGTTGATACTCAATATCTTACCCGCTGAGTTCCACGGCCCATTTGACCAATCTCCCCAAAAGTTCGGGTTTGTGAAAAATATTACTAAGGGGATAGGTAGTTACAACATATGTTTGGTGACATTGAAAGTACGGTTTTAATTTCTAGAGGCGCTTATTAAAGCAAGCACTAATTTCTCTAAGTGTGGGTATCAGGTCTCGGCCTTACCTAAGGTTCAACTAACATAGTAAATAGGGAATTGTGTACCTTGCTCTTCTCGAACTAGGACCCCACTTACCGCTGTTTTCGAGACCGCCAAGTATAAGTAGAGTTTTTCGTCCCTTTCTTGGTGTGAAGCAGTAGGGAGCTTGACATGTATCATTTTAGATCTTCTAAGGCTTGTTGGCATTCTAGGGTCTATGAAAAATTGCTCTTCTTCTTATGTTGTGAGAAGAATCAGTGACTTCTATCTAAGGACCTCGAGATAAATCGCTCTAGGGCGGCTATGTACCGGGTCAGCCTATGGATGGCCTTCACATTATCCATGACTTTGATATCCTTGATAGCTTTGATTTTATCGGGGTTGATCTTGATTCCCCAATTGGACACCATGAAGTCGATAAACTTGCCCAAATCGACCCCGAATGCACACTTTTCTGGGTTGAGTTTCATGATGTACCTCCTTAGTATATCAAAAGTCTCCTACAGATGTTTCAAATGGTCATATGCTCGTAGGGACTTAACTAGCATGTCATCAATATAAACTTCATAGATTTTCCTATTTGTTCTTCGAACATTCGATTTACTAGGAGTTGATAAGTTGCACCAGCATTTTTTAGTCCGAACGACATTACATTATAACAATAGGTGCTGTGCTTAGTGAAAATGAAGTTTTTTCCTGATCCTCCGGGTTCATTTGTATTTGATTATACTCCGAGTAGGTATCGAGAAAACAAAGAATATCATGGCAGGGATGTGGCATTGATCATGCGATCGATGTTAGGTAAAGGAAAAGAATCCTTAGGACAGACCTTTTTTAAGTCCTTATGATCTACGCATATTATAAGTTTATTTCCTTTCTTAGGGACCACTACTATATTTGCTAACCATTCAAGATATTTTACTTCCGAATGGACCATATTTTGAGAATTTTGGTTACCTTATCCTTGATAGATATATGCTTAAACTTGGACTGGGGCCTTCTCTTTTGCTTTACTGGATGGAACTTTGGGTCCAGGCTTAATCGATGGGTAGTGATATCTGGTGGGATTCATGTCATATCGAGATAGGACCAAGAAAAACAATCTATGTTATCTAAAATGAATTGAATAAGTTTTTTCCTGAGCTCGAGAATTAACCCCGAGCCCAGATATACCTTTTGATTGGGCAGATACTTGATCAATATGATTTGTCCCAGCTCTTCGATCGTTGACTTCGTTGCGTCAGAAGCATCGGGGTCTATAAAGGTTCGAGGTATCATATAATCATCACCCTCAATAGTTTCTTGCTCCTCTGATCGGGCCGAGGCCGATGATTGTGGTTCCTATTTGACTTCTCGATTTCCCTTCGACTCTAATTCCTTTGCTTATGGAAGCAATGATACCAGTATTACTTCGTCGATTCCAAATATTTCTTTTGAGGTGGGTTGTTCACCGTACACCTTTTTGATTCCTTCCAACGTTTGGAACTTCAGGACTCGATGACGCATCAAGGGCACTACCCCCATGTTATGGATCCAAGGCCTTATGAATAGTGTGTTGTACCTCTTGTCACCCTCAATCACATGGAACTTTGTTTCTTGGATGGTCCTGACCATATTTACTGGCAAAATGATTTTCCCTTTGGTGGTTTCACTTGCCATGTTGAAGCCATTAAATACTCGAGCTGCAGGCACAATGTGATCTTGGAGGCCGAGTTGCTCTATGACCCTTGATAGTTGGATTAGTCTCCAATTATTTCTCATTCGATCTCTTTGGCACCGAATCGGCCCTATGAACAACTTCTTGCGATAGCTCGAACTCGATTCTGCTTGGTGTACGATTCTAATTTTGGAGTTGTGCTATTGTGCTTATTGAGTCTGTAACATATCGAATATCATTTGAAGGCTAGTTCTGCATTCTTCACCGCTCTATGCTTTCTGATCGACTGCTCCCATCTTTGCGGATGCTATTTTTAGGGTCGATGCCCAAATTCCATTTATAGCACTTTGGGAGCTGACGTCAATTGGATTCACCATCAGGGGTCCATCGGGGTTAACTGGAGGCACTCTGTTTCTCGTGGTGGCTATGTTGTCGTTTTTGCCACGGAAACCAAGGACATTGTCTGTATGTGTAGATGCTACTTGAGAGTTTGACATGTTAATTCTGAAATCAAATATACTTACAAGAACAAGCGTAAATCAATGTGTGTTATGTGAATTAATACCATGCAATCACTATTATCTTTAGCCTCACAATGATTGCTAAACTGTTTACCCTTAACGGGTAACAATTAAACTTATAAGTAGTTTGAAGGATATGCATTTCACCTAGCACCCATTTATAAATACGATGACTAATCGTAGAAATAAACAACAAATGAAAGAAAACCAGTATTGAAATGCGATTCAGCCCTCAAGCTAGGTTGCCCTAGAATTGAGTGAGTAAGACTAGAGTTACGAAACGGACTGATGCATAAAAAAGTATATGAGAAAAGAGTATTGTATTTCTTGGATATGCGTGAACGTAAGATGAGTACAAATGGTTAAGACCCTCTTTATATAATAGATGAACCCTATTTATGGTATAATTCTAATTACAGAAGGAAATTCCATGATTAGTTAAACATCCGCCCTTGATTTGACATGTTCCGAGATTTTTTCCATTATCCTCGACAATGCACGGATGTCTCGTCCTTCCGTTATTATTCTATCTTCGATTTTGTTCGATGTCCATCTCGCTCGATCTCGAATATTACTAGTATCAATCTTGTTAGGCGCCTCCAACTCCGAATTCGGTACCTTAGCTACGTATCTCGGTCTGTCAAGTCATGGGACTGATCCTCGATCCATCCTCCCGGTCCTGGTCAATTAGCAAAATCGGGTGGGCCCGGTATTAATCGTATATATTTATTTTGGTCCAAAATAAGTATCCATTTTTATAATCAACGGGAAAAAACTTTATTTTTTCAAAATTTACCCTTATTTACATAATTCAATGTCTCAAGGTAATAATTAATGAATGTTAATTTAGCGAATACATTTTTTTTCTCTAAGAGTTTATACTTTTTAATAGGTGTGCCACACATAAAATGATCGTTTATTATGGAGTACTAACGAATTGAGTAATATACAACGTGGATCTTTTTTGTATATTAACGCAATTCAAAAGTGATTGATGGTTGTATTTAATTATTGTATACATATGTGATTATTTTGGAGTACTAACGAATTGAGTTATTATTTTTATGAAGTTTTAATTATTGTATACATAAAGATTAATTTGTAGTTATTTTATACTTAGAGCCGATACCCCTAAATCTTAAACAAGAATAGCAACAATATCAGGGGCGGAGCCATATTGTCGGGGTAACTTCAGTCGAACCTAGTAGCTTTTGTTCAAACTATATATTTATATTAAAAAATTCAACGAAAATATACAAATTATTAATTTAGAATCAAATAATTTAAAAGATCGATAAAGTTTAAATTCTGATTCCGTCTCTGAACAATATATTAAAAATTCCTTATTTAATTAAAAATAAAATAAAATAGACTATTTAAGTAGTTTAGAAATTAGAACACATAGTTGCATGCATATCTTATGTGAGATGGAAAATGCGAAAGCAAATGTTAGAAAAGAGATGGAGGAGTGTGATGGTCCAATTTTATGTATTATTATTGAGTGTGAAATCACGAGGGAGCAACACAATTTGAGCGATGAAAGTCTTTTCATTTTCACTTTATGTCCAAAATGCAGGGCATGTGCGAGTTGCAGAGCAACTGTTCCTCGAAATGGCCCCTTCTTTGCCTCCCATAAATGTATGTCCATTTGAAAACCTGCCTAAGGTAATTCATTTATATTTCCAGGCAAAATATCATTTCGTTACTATCGAAGACTATTATAACCATCTATCTATCTACTAGAAAAAAAGGAGAAAAAAAATAACAAAGATACGAAAAGAATAACTTCTCTTATTGCTCATAGAAAGATAAATCAGGTGATACTGCAGGGTGACCAAATTAATCCAATGATTCTAGGGCCACGGGTTAGGATTAAGCGAGTTAAGATAAGATTATAAAAAAAGTTTCAATTATACATACTATAAATGTAATTCTTTTTTTGTACTATCAAATTATAACATTCCTGGCCTGATCCAAACAACCTTAACATGACTAGAGATAGGAAAAAGCAATCCTCCTAGGGGTTTTAATGGATATTTGAAAATCGATTAAATCGACCGAATTATATTGTATTAAACTAATTTTTTTTATGATTTTTATATAAATATATAATCATATCGATAATTAGGATAGATTTTTTATTTTATAAAAATAAACTGAAAATATAAGACCGTACCGAATAAATTTTACACGTGAAAAATATATTTATAGATTAATTTTAAAATTAATAAAGCATTAAATTTTTTATTGGGCCTTGATATTATGAAAACCGTTACAATGCCAACAAGTAATTAAACTCAAAACACTAATTCCTAAAACGTATTATGCTACTTATATCTAAACTAAGGTATTTCAAGTATCTTTGTTAGCAAGACAAAGTATTCTAGTGATTATGAGTAACAAACTGCAATCTATTGAATATGTTTTCTTTCGTATAATTTAGATTTATCTTTTTTAAATATTTAATATATACTTTATTCTTGAGTACCAACTTGGTTAATATCTTTCCACTCATGTGATTTATATTTTTTTTGCTTTTACTTGGTTTCTTTTATGTTGTTGTCGAATAGTTGGTGGATACTCTAGTCATCTTTCGTGTTCTTTTTTAATCCATCACCCTTTAAACAGTAAAAATATCTAGAGAGTTTTGCCAAGTTCTTAAAAGAACGTATGCCATTGCATTCTACTTTACTGGTTAATTTTACATGATATTTTAAAAAATACCAAAAATTAACCGAACCGTACCGATATCGAAGTGAAATGACATAATTGGAACGGTTTTGAAAAGTCTAATTTTGATTATACATAATAAAATAACCAAAAAATAACTATAGTACAAATTTTATAAAATAATCGGCCGAACCGAATCATTAACACCTCTACTCCTAACCTGAATATACAAAAGTAAGTTGTTTAAGACTAACATTGAGTTTATAATCTATAATGAAACCAATTAAAACAAAACTACGTATGGCCCCCTTTTTTGTCATTAAATCACACGAAATATGTGTCTGTTGTTAATTTGGGGCATTTGTATTTATACTCATTTTTGTGTTATATTTAACTTATGCCCGCTTTGTAAAAAAATAACAAGTGTATCCGCTTTTTCGCATAACTTCAGCATACGGGGCTGAAATAGGCAATCACGCAAAATTTCAGCATTCTAATAGACGAGCCTGAAGTAGCAAGTGTGCTGAAGTTTTTGTTTGTAATTGCTGAACTTAAGCATAGTAGCTGAATTTTTGTTCTCTATTTGCTAATTGCTGATATTTTTTTTGTAACTGGCGGATTTTAGCTCTAGAGCTGAAGTTTTTATTTTTGTAGCTGGCAAATTTCACCTCTAGAGTTGAAGTTTTGGTTTGTAACTGGCTAACTTCAGCTCTACAGCTGAAGTTTTTGTTTTGCAACTGGCGAACTTTAGCTCTATAGCTAAAATTTTTACTTTATAACTGACGACCTTCTGATCTAGAGTTGAAGTTTTTGTTTTTGTAACTGGCGAACTTCAGCTCTAGAGTCTTTGTTTTGTAATGTAATTGTCGAACTTCAGTTCTAGAGCTGAAGTTTTTGTTTTGTAATGTAATTGACGAACTTCAGCTCTGGAGCTGAAGTTTTTATTTTGTAATGTAATTGTCGAACTTCGGCTCTAGAGCTGAAGTTATTTAGTTCATTTGTAAAAACTTCAGCACTATATAAGCTGAAGTTTCTGAAAAAGCTTTTTAACATACTAGATAAATAATCAGATTGCCAACAATATCTAAACCATAAATTTTGGAAACAATAAACGTGAAAAGAACAAAATTATCATTGTCTACTAACTTACGTACGTGGAAATATTCATAAATTATTATCTACTAACTTATGCAATTATTTATAATTTATTTTTAAATAATCTGATAAATATATTTATGGCAATCATCCCATCAACTAAAGTTCCATAGCAACACCAAACACAACAGCAACAGAAGAAGAAGAAAAAGAAGAAGAAGAAGAAAACGAAGGAGGAGAAAGATGAGGAGAAAAGGGGCTGAAATTATTTAAAAAGTGGGTACAAGTTCAAAGTTTTTAAAAAATGGGTATAGGTTAAATGGGGCGACAAAATAGGACGCCCCGTGCAATTTTTATTTAATTTGGGCCTTCAAGATCTGGACAAGAAACTAATTTAAAGCCCAATTTTGCATCTCCAAACCAAAATCTTCCAAAATATTAATATCACCACTTTGCGGGTCATTTCGTAGGATGCATTAGAGAAAATAATATATTATATCTCACATTTTTCGTACGTTAAAGTTTTGTATTAAGTTAATTGACGTAGATTCAGGGACGAATTATTTAGAGGTTAGCATATTTATGCTATTTATAACAAGCAATAAGTAAGTGTCATGAAAGAAAGGACATGAATTAAAGAAAACAAGTTTCGTTGAGGGTTGTCGATTTGGGATAAAATGTGGGCCGAGCGATAATACTCGATATTTATGGACTAGTATCATACAAGGTACCATATGAGCGTGATAGTAGGATATATAAAGTATATTTGGAATAAGTAGAATTTTAGGTAATTTGAGAATTTTCTTAATTATGGGGGTAAGTGGCATATAGCTTTTCCTTCTGAGCCAGTATCACACTTCACACTAACCGAGTCTCGCATAGAATCTATAAATGAAGAAAGCAACTCAATTGGAGAAAAGAACACCTCTAATCACCACGACGAGACTGGTCCCTCTTTTAGTAGACTCAAACTATGAATATTCATGAAGAAATGAATTCCAGGCTTTATTACCGAGTAACAGGACATTACGGAATTACCTAATAAGTGGATAAAGATTATATTTTTCCCTTCATCCCCACGTAGCAGTAACCTACACCCTAAGGAAATGACTAAGGTTCAATTCTTATTGATAGCTTATGCGAGTCCACCAAACTATAGAGTACCTGGTCCTCTATGAGATAATACGTAGAATGCAGTAACTGTTGAATGTAAAGAAGGCTAGAGATTTTTTACGTGGAAAAACCCCACACAAGTGGATAAAAAAACCATGACCTACACCTGTAGGCTTTAAACTCAACTAACTTATAATCTACCTATTACAAGCCACTTTGCAAACACCCTATTGCAAAGAATTCAAACTAACTTGTGATGCACCAGCACAAGCCACTCTATAACTCTCCTAGTTATAAAGGATTTAACTTATGACTGTTTCTAGTCAAAACATAAACTTCTAATGTTTACGAATTTGGTTTATTCCTACGACAACGCTTCTAAGAAAGCAAATTACGAATTACAGTGTAGAATAATAAACAAGATTACAACTCAACTATGGACATACATAAAACTTTGTTAGAAACTGATTTTTGGTGGTGTTGTCTTCTTGCTCTTGACGTACCAGTGACCTTAATGCAGGATGAATGCTTTTTCTTCTTTTGCAAAAATCACTGAATGCACAAAATAAATGTATCTTGCACCAGGTTGTTTTATCACAAAAGATATCACAAATAGATAGTGATGTCACATCTTGGTGTACTTCTTCCCAGTGAGAAGTGACTGCTACACTGTCTACACAGCGCTTCTGGACAGTTGCATTCCAGGTGGATAGTGGACTTTGTACTTTTGTCAGGACATACCAATAGACCAGATCTTGATTATGTTCCTCATCTACAACATTTGCTAGATGGTCACTTTCTTTTGCTACGTTCCAGCTGTGCACTTGACCTGTACTCTTTTTAGAGAACCCCAAGAGAGCAGGTCTCTGTTGTGTTTCTCTTTTATATTGAATGCGTACAACCACTGACTTGTTCTGTTGTCGGAGACATCTATGGGACAACATATCGGGTCCCTGTTTTGTTCCTCTCTGTGGTCGTTTATCCATTTGCTAATTTTCACACTTCGAAAGGTCATATGAGATGTGCATCCTGTGCGACAAGATTCTCTATCTGGTTCTTAACAACAAGTTTGTTAGATCATCAAAACATAAGAAGCATCAAACTAAGTCATTGAAAACTCATCAATTTTTTCCTTTTTGACGATGACAAACTTAGGCATGGAAAGCATTTGTTTAGATCAGAATTAATAATTAAGCAGATGAGAAATGAGCAACAGTTCCCCCTTAATACTTACCCCTCAACCCTCTTCTTTATTCCCCCTTAATCTTAGATCTCATCATGTGATCAACTTACCCCTTAACCCTTTTTTGTTTCATAATTTCCCCTTTTGACATCATTAAAAAGAGCAACTAGTATGTCGAAGAGCACAAACAGGTAATAAGCATAAAGAAGTCTGACACAGCTAGCTTATGCCACATATATGAACATAACATGACAGAAAAGAGAAGCCGGAGGAACACAATATTGTACATGCAATAAAAGGGAAGCTGTTTCATTAATGTTTACAGTGGACTGATTAAATCAGGATCAATGATGGTAAAGTTCAACATGCCATCACAAAACAAACACAAAAAACCAAAAACAAACAAAAGCAAATCATCAACCACATGATGTTGGAGCAAAAGCAACTCGGCACTAAGAAGATCCTAGGAAACACTTGGAGGAAGGAGCATTGGAGGAAGAGGCAACAATGGTTTTGAGAACCAGGTCTAGTCTAGCATTTGCAACCAGTTTTTCTTCAAGTAATTGAGCCTGGAATCTCTCATTTCCTTTCTCAATCGGGTGACCTCCTCATGTACAGAATCAGGTCCCTTAGCTGCTTGGCTAAGCTAAGTTTCCAATATGGCATTTCGAGCCCTCAACCTTCTCAATTCTTTAGAGGCTACATTTTGAGCATTTATTAGCTGAGATATGGTTGAGATGCTCCCACCAGCTCTTTTTATACATTCATATTCTTCTAGAGTGGTCTTAGAGAAGGACTGCTTGCATGTGCCCACTCTGGGATTCCCTAAGGGGATCATATAGAATCTGAACACCTGAGTTAGGAGAAAGCCATAAGGTAACCGTGATTTCCACCCTTATAATTTGCCACATTCTGTATGTGATAAATTATGATGGCTGGAAAATTGATTGGTACAAACTCGTCAAGCGCTTCCATTAGGACCATGTCCGATCTTGTAGCAATAGAGCGCCTCTCAGAGCGGGGTAATAACACTTTATTGACCATTTCAAAGAGAAGCTAGTACTTAGGATGCAACATCTTCTTATGCACCCGTTCTCCCTGTTAAATAGCTTGTTCTTTCATGATGACTCTCCGAAAGTTTACTCCACAGATACCCTTAATTGAGTTCATACCTTCACACAGAATTCTGAGAAACTTTCCCAATGTTGAAGCATCGAGTAAAATGTCTACTCCATTTACGAGAGCACAGATGTGGTCCCCATCAGTAGGGAAAAGGGATGCGTAAAAAGCTTGTATGCCATCTTCTTTCGCCAGAGGCATTCTCTCTTCAAACATGTTCCCATTGTTGAAATTCCACAATCTCCAGAATTTGTCGTATCCTTGTCATCTCCGAAATTGCTGGATCAAATGTATATCCCCAAAACACTTTTTGAGTTCTTAGTCTCCGCTGCCAAAGACCACCATCATTGGTCATGGACCTTATCGGACATGGTTCTTTCATAATTTCACCCTTCAACAGACTTTCCTTTCCAGCTTGCTATCCCCACAGTATTGTCTTTTGACACGGCTAGCTCAGTTTGACTCCGTTTAGACTTGCTGTTGTACTTCATAGATGACCCTTTCTGTTTCTCAACAATTTTAGCGAATGCCTTTTCCATATACTATTGAGTTGTCATAGTTTGTTATACTGAGAAACTAGGTTCCTTGGAAGCATCTTTTTCTACTTGGTTTACTGACCCACTCTTGATGAAATCCTTTGCACTCATTTTCCTCTTTTTTCTTGGCTTGACACTCCTCTTACTTTTTTGAAATGAGGACTCAGAGATGTCTTGCTGTAGTCACCTGATTGTGAGTGATTTTGAGGAAGACCTTAAGATCTTGGAGTGAATGGGGCTACATAAGTGAGTTTTCATGGAAGAGAAATGTGTTCATCAGAAGGCTTTTTCGGGAATATCTCATGAGTCAAGGACTCTAGTAGTTCTGCAGTTCTTGCATTTTCTAGAAGTGAAATATCTTTCCTCTGATACTCAAACGAGAGATAAGCTCCTTTAATCGTCAGACTTTCAACAGCTATAGCCATGATGTTGTGAGCTGCTTCCATTTTAGGTGACTCCTTCAGAGTCACTAAGTCCAACATGGAGGAGTTTATATACTAGTCAGGATCATCCTCATGGGATTCTGTAGCCTGAGGAGTGCAACCTTCTGTATGTTCTTTGAAGAGAACATAGGATTGTCTGGACATAGAATTCTCAAAATAATAGTAAACAGGTTTTAACAAAAATGGGAAGACAATAGGAGTGGAGAGGAAACAAGAAGTGGTTAAAGTGGTAGTGACGCTCTAGAAGTGGTAGATTGCGACGATTGTTCAATCGCTATTAGATGAGCACTTTTGCAGACGAGTGTAAAAATAGAGAGAGAGAGATGAAGCGAGAATCCTAGCTATGCAACAAATATGAAGGTTCATCACTTATCCTAGGAGGGAAGAGAAATTTTATTGAAAGATGGGCTAATGATGAGTGAAGAAAGAAACATGTTCTGAATAGTCCTGACATTGGCGGTAGGTTTGCGGGGAAGTGTTACCGTGTAGAGAAGGTGAAAGGATTTGACGGACAAGACATAATGCTCAGACATTGAAAAGTGTGATGATGTGGCAACTGAATTACAAGTCAATTGTTAATTTTTTTTATAAAGGGCATGCAAACTTAAGCACATTACTACTAACCTGAGATACAAGAACCTGCTGCCGGAGTAGTTTTTTGAACAGGGTTTTAACAGCTCCCTTGTTGTAGTTCATAACTGTACCTTTACCTTCTACGATCGTCTTGCGTGTTTACCTACAACGGTATTGATGTGAGTTAAGCTTGGTCAGAAAAAACTTTAGCTACCTTTACCTGAAGATGTCTTACTCAGCCGATAGATGGAGAATCAGGTTATCCATTGGATTCTTGTGACTTTGTCTTTACCTCAATTTATCGAAAATATTCTCTACTTGATGCATTGATGCAGATATCTGATGTTTGGCCTTTTGTTTTGCAAGGTTTTCCACAAATCAATCCCTTCTTCATATTGACTCTCAGAAGAGGATCTAACCCTTCAATGTGTTTGCCATTTCTCTTCAGTTGTTGATGAGGCCATGAATCATCATATGTGCATTTTGGTTTACCAATATGAGACAGAAGTTGGTTGAAGAGGGATATATGAATGTTAATTTGATTTCCCCACACTTTATGTTCTACTTCTTGTGTAGTGCCATGAGCTGTGTCTTTACTTCTTCCTTCAGCTTTAGTGGTAACAATTAGCGTACCGGGTTCTTTGTGAGACATGGAAAATGAGGTTGCATTGTCTCTGCCCAATCTCTTTCATCTTGCTCACTTTGTCATCCTCCTGATTTGAAGTCTCAGACATTTCCCATAGACAGTATTGGTTCATCATATTAATCATCACGGTTTCTTTCTTGACAAGGGATAATGTTCTGTGGAATATTCCATGACATCTCCTCCCATTTAGTGCTTCCTTTGTTAGAGGCCTTTTGACTTTCTTTTGTAGGTTGTCCCCCAGAAGGATTTCTTCACTCGTTTATTTGCATTGTGCTTCCCAAGTTGTTCCTGCCTGTTGTTAGAAGCAAGGCATTTTCTTCCAATTGGCGGTTCCTGGCGAGTTTTGATTTTGGGAAGGATCTGGTTTGACACATGTTCTTAAGCAGAGAGCAGTGTTAATTTCTATTGCCCAGAATTTTTCGGTGATTCTATAGGCAATGATTACTTTCCATGCATCATTTTCCAGTTCCATATTTTCTTACTCGAGTGCCAAAGAAACCTATATGCCTTTTCATTCACTGAGAATGTACCCTTTACTTTCTTCTCAAGGATACATTCCCTTCCTTCAGGGCTTTCAATGAGAGGCATTTCTTGATGTTTTCAGCTACGTGCTTTAGGCATTCATTGTCCATAGTCCATTGCAGTCTACTTCCTCTCACTGCTCCTTGCACATGCACATTAAGGGTTAGATTTAGGAAACTAAACTAGTTTGGTCCATTGTTAGTATAAAAAGGATGAATGAGGGATTTCCTAGTCCATGAAGGAAGCATCCACTTTTTGCGAGTGGTACCTGGTCATTTGCTAGTAGTCATTCTATTAGTGAATGCTTTGTTCTTCTGAGTAAACTGAACCCTGGTCTAACAATTTACTTTAAAATGCCCATTGTTTCTGCAGTGGGTACATAGCCAGTTATCGGGTACAGTGACATACTTGTTGTGCAGGTTGTTAGGGAGTTTTCTCCCTTTGAAATCCGATGCCCTGCTTGTTCCAACTATTGTTGAGATACATGGTTGTAACAACATCTGAGGACCATATCTACTTCAAGGATTTCTCAAGATCATTTCTTACTTTCTCCAACTCAGCTTGGAGTTGCTGATTCCTCTCGAGTTCACTGCAAAGACTAGTTTTTACAATAGTTAACTCCTTTTCCAGCATGATATGCGACTCACTGGATACTTCCTTCCCTTTCCCAATACTTACATTCCTATGTTCTCTTTTGAGTTCTTCAATGGTTTTCTCTAGATCAGCGCATATCACTAGAAGGTCATCCATTTCCTCTTCAGTAGAGGAAATATTTTCTTCTAAAGTGTGTTTTTTATTTCTAAGACCTTTTATTATTTCTTTTAGATTGACGACTACTACCATCAGATCGTCGCTCTCATTCTCCACACTAGTTATTTTTTCATTCAGGGTCTCCTTCTCTAGTTCAAGATTAGCTATGGTCTCATTTAAGTCCAGTACACAGATCACTAGATCATATCTAGATTGTTCGGACTCTCCAAGGTCTATGGCCAGGATGTTCTTATCATTTTCAACCTATAATAGACATCAATTAAGACATTTGATAAAGACCTTAGTTTCTTAAATGAATAGAATTTCAGATTTCTCTGAACATCCCTGAAGTTTACCTCATCGTCTTCATCTTCTTCTTCATCATCATCATCTGACTGAGCCATTAGCACGAACAATGAGTCGTAATTCATTGCTTCAGTTTCCACTACCATAATGGAACTATTTTTTGCATCTGATTCCCATTCGGATTCACTTGAAGAGTCTCCCCAAACAGCAAGATCCTGCTAAACAATATTGTCTGCAGCACTTTTTTGATTGAATCTTTTCTCTGGAACCAAGTTCCTTTTTCCTTCTTTGCTGGATTGTTCTTGTATTGCTCTTATTTTGCGAGTGGTCAGTCTTTGATGACATTCCCTGACTTTCCACATCTGTGACAGAGATCATTGTTCCTTGTTTTACTTGAATTCCCCACTTTGGTATACCACCATTTCTTCGAACCATTTTTTGAAATATCGTAGTAAGATAGACATGGTCACTATCTTCATCACTTGAATATATCTTTTTGGCTTTAAGTACCAGATTATTTTCCTTCTTAGGCTCTCTTCTTTCACGGTCTTTATTTCTTTTCATCTCGTATGTTTTCAGATTACCAATCAACTCATCCATGGTCAGAGTCTGTAGATCATTAGCTTTTGTGATGGAATTTACCTTACTTTCCCAAGACCCAGGTAGAACACTGAGAATTTTCCTTACAAGCTTGTTTCTGGGAATGCTATCTCCAAGTGAGTGAAGCTTATTTATGATGGAGGTGAAGCTGGTGTGCATATCTTGTATGCACTCATAATCCTTTATCCTGAAGAGCTCTTATTCAGTGGTGAGCATGTCGATCTTGGACTGTTTGACTTGAGTGGTTCCTTCGTGTGCAGTTTGTCAGGCTTCCCATATTTCTTTAGCAGTATCACAAGTTGATACTTTGTTGTAATCATCAAGTCTTCTCTATGCCACACATCAATATTTTCTTGGCATGATAGTTCTTTTCTAGAACTTTTCTATCAATGTCGCTGTGTTCTCTTCTCCCTTTGGGAACCAATGCTCCTGTTTCTTCAAGCTTTTTCATGGGAACATATGGATCATCCCAAATGATGTCCCACAGCTCCGAATCTTCTGCCATAATAAAATCATGCATCCTGGTCTTCCACCAGCCCCAGTATTGACCATTGAATTTGGGAAGTCTATAAGTTGATTGTCCTTCTTCAAAGCTTGGTGGAGCAGCCATTGAGGATTTCTCCTAGGTGTTAGACTAATAGGAGAAACCTGCTATGGTACCAATTGATAGCTTATGTGAGTCCACCAAACTGTATCCAAAAAGTGATCGCTGCCAACTCGACGCTATACTATGGTAGGAAGAGTGGGTCGCAATAGGTTTTACCCGAATAGAGGTCGGGATCGATTTCCTTAGGGAGCTAGTAGTGGAGTTGGATTTTCTGTCTAGCCAAGTTATGTGTTTGTACTCCTAATGTCACTTCAAACATTTTTAGGTTTTTGAATTATAACTGCTTTATAAAACTAATGATTATCACTAAAGTAAGCTATGGGAATATTGCAAAGTTGTATCTAAAAGAAAGAAGGGCACTAGGGCCGTGACACTACCTAGGTGGCTATTTGACGGGTGGATGTTACTAGGATTCGATTGAAATATTTGGGACTTATGCTATAACAATTGCACAATTTTACCCACTCTCATACCCTTCGACAGAGAGAGTGATTTTGCCCAATTGACTCTCTTGAGACCAAATGGGTAGGCAAATTAGACCAAGCAACTAGGGTTCAAGTAGGGTGATTACTCTCTCAATATTTAACCCGTTAATTGGGACTATCATTTCACATGAGTTCATTCCAATTCCTTGTCGGGTAAATTTTTGGGTCATAGACTCTCTTTCTCAAGAAGAGTTAAACCCACAAAGCTTGAATCAGTGTTTGCAACCACCAATTCTCAACTAAAACATAAAATCAACCCAAATAGCAATTACCCATAATCAATCTTACCCTAGATGGCAACACCCATCAATTACCCACACTAGAGTTGAGCCACAACCCTAGCTAATGGGTTTAACTATTCATGCTAGAAATAGAAATTAAAGAAATAGATGAAGAACTAAGCATATTAATTGAGTACTAAGAAGAAACTATAATAATCCATCATTAATGAAAAGCAAAAGTGCCAAAAATGGCTACAAAACCGAGTCTCATGAGTGCAGCTAAGTCTTGAGTACCAAAAACTTGACCTAAAAATGGTAAAATGTTATATTTATACTAGGCTGGAAAAACTGGACAAAACCCCTGCAGGGTCAGTGCAGGCCGCACAAAATGGACCGCGGCTGCACTGGCTCTTTGGAATTCACATATATTCTTCTTTGAACTTGAGCATGTAGACCGCGTGGAAGTGTACCGCGGCCGCGGAATGGATCTGGCACGGTCCGCACGGTGACGACCACAGACCGCATGGCATTGTCTTTGCCAAATGATGGTTCTTTGAATCACTTGACCGCACACCGCACAAAAGCGTAGTGCGATAGCGGAACACTGATCGCAGACAATGAGAAACGTACCATGACTGCATAGCCTTCATCCTGATTATACAACTCTTTGAATCTCCTAGTGCGGCCGTATTCACTTTTGCGCGGTCTGCTCTAGGCTCTCTTTTCCTCAATTCACCTAATCTTTGATACTTGAGTAGGTTTCACTCCTGTTGAGCCAATCTATGATATTTCGTCACTTTGTTGATCAAACCTGCAATCAAGCACAACTTGTGAGCATTTTTGGACTATTTTGCAGCAATTTATAACCAAATCATAGGCAAGTAGGGGAATAAAACATGTTAAAATCCTAACTTTTCAAGTACCTGGTCTGCTATGAGATAATACGTAGAATGTACTAACTGCTGAATTTAAAGAATGCCAGGGATTTTCTACGTGGAAAAATCCTACACAAGAGGATAAAAAAATCACGACCTACACCTATAGGCTTTAAACTCAACTAACTTGTAATCTACCAATTACAAGCCATTTTACAAATAACCTATTGCAAAGACTTCAAACTAACGTGTGATGAACCACCACAAACAACTCTATAACTCTTCTAGTTACAGAGGATTTAACTTATGACTATTCCTAGTCACAACATAAACTTCTAAAGTTTACGAATTTGGTTTGTTCCTAAGACATCACTTCTAAGAAAGTAAACTAGGAATTACAATGTAGAAAAATAAACAAGATTACAACTCAACTATGGACATAGATAAAAGTTGGTTAGAAACTGATCCTTAGTGGATTTGTCTTCTTGTTCTTGACGCACCAGTGACCTCAGTGCTAGGTGAATGCTTTTCTTCTTTTGCAAAAATCACTGAATGCACAAAAGAAGTGTATTTTGCACCAGGTTATTTTATCACAAAATATATCACAAATAGATAGTGATGTCAAATCTTGGTGTACTTCTTCTCGGTGAGGAGTGACTACTACACTATCTGCACAACCGCTTCTGGGCAGTTGTGTTCTAGCTGGATAATGGACTTTGTATTTCTGTTAGGACATACCAACATACCAGGTACTGATTGTGTTCTTTATCTATAACATTTTCTAGATTGTCACTTTCTTCTGCTACGTTCAAGTTGTGCACTTGACCTGCACTTTTGTCAAAGAACCCCAAGGGAGCAGGTTCCTACTATGTTTCTCTTTTATATTGATTGCACACAACCACTAACTTGTTCTGTAGTCGGAGACATCTAAGGGACTAACGCATCGGGTCCCTGTTGTGTTCCTCCCTGTGATCATTCATCCATTTGCTGATTTTCAGAGTTCAAACAGTTCACATAAGATATGTATCCTATGGGACAATATTCTCTATCTGGTTCTTAACAACAAGTTTGGTAGATCATCAAAACATAAGAAGCACAATGCTAAGTCATTGAAATCCATCAATTTTCCCTTTTTTGATGATGAAAAACTTAGGCATGGAAAGCATTTGTTTTGATCAGAATTAACAATTAACCAGTTTGGAAATGAGCAGCAGTTCCCCCTTAATCTTAGATCTCCCTTCTGTGATCAACTTACCCCTCAACCCTCTTCTTTCTTCCCCTTTAATCTTAGATCTCCCTCCTGTGATCAACTTACCCCTCATCCCTCTTCTTTCATAATTTCCCCTTTTGGCATCATTAAAAAGAACAATTAGTATGTCGAAGAGCATAAGAAGGTAATAAGCATAAAGAAGTCTGACACAGCTAGCTCATCCCATATATGTGCATAGAACATGATAGACCAGAGAAGCCAGAGGAACACATTATTGTACAAGCAACGAAAGGAAAGTTGTTTCATTAATGTTTACATTGGACTGAGTAAATAAAGAGAAGTAATGGTTATGTTCAACATGCCATCACAAAAAAAAAAAACACACAAAAAAAAGCAAAATAGCAACCACAGGATGTTGGAGCAAAAACAACTTGGCACTAAGAGGATCCTAGGAAATACTAGAGGAAGGAGGCTCGGAGGAAGAGGCAGCAATGGTTTTTACAACCAGGTCTAGTCTAGCATTTGCAGCATGTTGTTCTTCAAGTAATTGAGCCCGAAGTATCTCGTTTTCCTTTCTCAGTCGGCTGGCCTTCTCATGTACAAAATCAGGTCTCGTAGCTGCTTGGATAAGCTGAGTTTCCAATATGGCATTTCGAGCCTTCAGCCTTCTCAATCCCTCAAAAGCTATATTTTTAGCGTTTATCAGCTGAGATATGGTCGAGATGCTCCCACCAACTCTTTCTATACATTCGCATTCTTCTAGAGTGGTCTTAGATAAGGACTGCTTGCATGTGCCCACTCTGGAATTCCCTAAGGGTACCTTATAGAATCTGAACACCTGAGTTAGGAGAAAGCCATAAGGTAACCCGTGATTTCCACCCTTAAAATTTTTCACCTTTATGCATGTGATTAATCATGATGGTTGGCAAATTGATTGGTACAAATTAGTCAAGCGCTTCCATTAGGACCATGCTCGATCTTGTAGCAATAAAGCACCCCTCAGAGCGGGGTAAGAGCACTTTATTGACCAGCTCAAAGAGAAGCTGGCACTTAGGAAGCAACACCTTCTTCTGCACCTGTTCCCCCTGTTGAATAGCTTGTTCTTTCATGATGGATCTCTGAAAGTTTACTCCACAAACACCATTAACTGAGTTTATACCTTCACATGAATTTCTAAGAACCTTTCCCAATATTGAAGTGTCGAGTACAATGTTTACTCCATTTATGAGAGCACAGATATGGTCCCCCTCAATAGTGAAAATGGATGTGTAAAAAGTTTGTACAACATCTTTGTACACCAGAGGCATTATCTCTTCAAACAAGTGTTTCCATTGTTGAAACTTCACAATCTCCAGAATTTATTGCATCCCTATCATCTTTGAAATTTCTAGATCAAATGTACGTCCCGACAACACTTTTTGAGTTCTTAGTCTCTGCTTCCAAAGACCACCATCATTAGTCATGGACCTTATTGGACATGGTTCCTTCACAGTTTCCCTTTTTTTTGCTATACCCTTCGGCAAGCTTTCTTTTCCTGCTTGCTATCCCCACAGTATTGTCTTTAGACATGGCTAGTTCAGTTTGATTTCGTTTAGACTTGATGTTGTGCTTCATAGATGACCCTTTCTATTTCTCAACAGTTTCAGCGAATGCCTTTTCCATAAACTGTTGAGTTGTCATAGTTTGTTGTACCGAGGAACCAGGTTCCTTGGAAACATCTTTGTCTACTTGGTTTACTGACCCACTATTGATGAGATCCTTTGGATGCTTTTTCCTCTTTTTTCTTGGATTGACACTCCTCTTACTTTTCTGAAATGAGGATATTTAAGCTGTCTTGCTGTAGTGACCTGATAGTGAGTGATTTTGAGGAAGACCCTAAGAGCTTGGAGTGAATGAGGGGTACGTGAGTGAGTTTTCTTGGAAGAGAAACGTGTTGATTAGAAGGATTTTTTGTGAATATCTCATGAGTCAAGGACTCTAGGAGTTCTACGGTTCTTGCATTTTCTAAAAGTGAAATCTCTTCCCTCTGATCCTTAGACAAGAGACTCCTTCATTCGTCAGACTTTCAGCAGCTATAGACATGATGTTGTGAGCTGCTTCCTTTTCAGGTGACTCCTTGAGAGTCACTGAGTCCAATATGGAGGAGTTTATATACTGGTCTGGATCATGCTCATGAGCTTTTGAAGCCTGAGGAGTAAAGCCTTCTGTATGTTCTTTGAAGAGATCATATGATTGACTGGACATAGAATTCTCAAAATAATGGTAAACATGGTTTCACAGAAATAAGAAGACAGTAGGTGTGTAGAGGAAACCAGAAGTGGGTAAAGTGGTAGAATGCGTGAAATAGTGATACTCTGGGATTAATTTTAAGGAAGGCGATGAAAAGGGAGTGGTTCTAGAAGTGGTAGATTGAGACGATTGTTTGATCACCTTAGATGAGCACATTTGCAGACGAGTAGATAAAGAGAGAGAGATAGATGAAGTGAGAATCCTAGCTATACAACAAAGATGAGGGTTCATCACTTGTCGTGGGAGGGAAGAGAAGTTTTATTGAAAGAGGAGATAACGATGATTGAAGAAAGAAACAGGTTTTGAATAGTCCTAAAAACAACTGTAGGTTTGTGGGGAAGTGTTACCGTGTAGAGAATGTGAAAGGATTTTACGGACTAGGCATGACGCTCAGCCTTGAAAAGTTGGGATATGTGGCAGTTGAATTACATGTCAATTATTAATTGTTTTTGTTTAGAGAGGGCATGCAAACTTAGGCACAAAACTACTAACCTGAGGTACGAGAACATGATGCCAGAGTAATCTTTTGAATAGGATTTTAACGGCTCTCCTCTTGCAGTTCATAACTGTACTTTTAGCTTCTATGATCGTCATAATATTTACGTACAATTGTATTGATGTAAGTTAAGCTTGGTCAAAAAACACTTTAGGTACCTTTAACTAAATGTCCCTTACTCAGCCAACAGATGGAGAATTAGGTTCTTCATTGGATTCTTGTGCCTTCGTCATTACCTCTATTTATCGGAAATATTCTCTACTTGAGGCTTTGATGCAGATATATGAAGTTTGGTCTTTTGTTTTTCAAGGCTTTCCACAAATCAATCCCTTTTTCATATTAACCCGCAGAAGAGGATCTTACCCTTCAATGTGTTTGCCATTTCTCTCCAGTTTTTGATGAGGCCATGAATCATCATAGGTGCATTTTGATTTACCAAGTTGAAACAGAAGTTGGTTGAAGAGGGAAATATGAAGGTTAGTTTGATTTCCCCACACTTTGTGTTCTGCTGCATGTGTAGTGCCATGAGTTGCATCTTTACTTCTTCCTTCAGCTTCAAAAGAAACAAGTAGCGTACCAGGTTCTTTGTGAGACATGGAAAATGAGGTTGCGTTGTCTCTCCCCAGTATCCTTCATCTTGCTCACTTTGTCATCCTCCTTATCTTAAGTCTCAGTCCCAGAGACATGATTGGTTCATCATATTAATCCTCACGGTTTCTTTCTTGACAAGGGAGAGTCTCTTGTGGAATATTCCATGAGCATCTCCTACCATTTAGTGCTTCCTTTGTTAGAGGTCTTTTGACCTTGTTTTGAGGGTTGTCCCCCAGAAGGATTTCTTCACTCGATTATTTGCATTGTGCTTCCCACGCTGATCCTTCCCGTTTTCAGTAGAAATGCATTTTCTTCCAATTGGCTCTTCCTGGCATGTTTTCATTTTGGAAGGATCTGTTTCGACACATGTTCTTAAGTAGAGAGCAATGTTTATTTCTATTGCCCAGAATTTTATAGGTATTCCATAGGCGATGAGCACTATCCATGCATCATTTTCCAGTTCCATCTTTTCTTACTCGAGTGACAAAGAAACCCTTCTGCGTTTTCATTCACTGAGTATGTATCCTTTAATTTCTTCTCAAGGTCACATTCCTTTCTTGTAGGGCTTTTCGTGAAACGCAATTCATGATGTTTTAAACTACGTGCTTTAGGCCTTCACTTTCCATAGTCCATCACAGTCTACTTTCGATCGCTGCTCCCTGCACATGCACATGCACATCAAGGGTTAGATTTAGGAACCCAAACTAGTTTGGGTCCCTTGTTACTATAAAAGGAATGAATGAGGGATTTCCTAGTCCATTCAGGGCATCATTCAATTTTTGCGAGTGGTACCTGGTCCTTTGCTAGTAGTCACTCTACTAGTGAACGCTTTGTTATTCTGAGCAGATTGAACCTTAGCTTGACAATTTTCTTTAAAATGTCCATTGATTCCAAAATGGGTACATAGCCAGTTATCGGGTACAGTGACATACTTGCTGCGCGGGTTGTAGGGAGTTTTCTCCTTTTGAAACCTGATGCCCTGCTTGTTCCTACTATTGTTGAGATACATGGCTGTAACAGCATCTGAGGACTAGGTCCACTTCAAGGATGTTTCAAAATCATTTATTACTTTCTCAACTCAATGTTTCCAATAGATCAACGCATATCACTAGAAGGTCATCCGTTTCCTCTTTAGTAGATGCAATTTTTTCTTCTAAAGTGTGTTTCTTATTGCTAAGACCTTCTATTGTTTCTTTTAGATCAGCAACTACTACCATCATATCGTCTCTCTCATTCACCACACTAGTTATTTTTTCATTCAGGGCCTCCTTCTCTAGATCAAGATTAGCTATGGTCTCATTTAAGTCTACTACATAGACCACTAGATCATATCTAGATGGTTCGGCCTTTCCTAGGTCTATGGTAAGGATCTCCTTATCATTTCAAGACTATAATAAGCATCAATTAAGACATTTTATAAAGACCTTAGTTTCTTAGAAGAATAGGATTACAGATTTCTCTGAACACTTCTGAAGTTTACTTCATCGTCTTTATCTTCATCATCATCATCATCTGACTGAGCCATCAGCGGACAATGAATCATACTTCATTGCTTCAGTTTCCACTGCCATCATGGAACTTTTTTCTGCATCTGATTTCCTTTTGGATTCACTTGAGGAGTCTCCCCAAGAAGCAAGAGCGTGCTTAACGATATTGTTTGCAGCACTTTTTCGATTGAATTTTTTCTGTGGAATCGGGTTCCTTTTTCCTTCTTTGTTAGGATTTTGCTTGTACTGATCCTGTTTCTCAAGTGGGCAGTATTTGATGAAATGCCCTGACTTTTCACATCCATGACAGAGATTGTTGTTCCTTGTTTTACTTGAACTGCCCCACTTTGGTATACCACCATTTCTTCGAACCATTTTTTGAATTTCTTAGTAAGATATACGCATGTTACTATCTTCATCACTTGAATCACTCCTTTCGGCTTTAAGTACCACGTTCTTTTCCTTCTTAGGCTCTTTTCTTTCACTATCTTTCTTTCTTTTCATCTCGTATGTTTTCAAATTACCAATCAACTCATCCATGATCAGAGTCTGTAGATCTTTAGCTTCCGTAATGGCATTTACCTCACTTTCCAAGACCCAGATAGAACACTGAGAATTTTCCTTAACAAGCTTGTTTCTGGGAGTGACATCTCCAAGTGAGTGAAGATTATTTATGATGGAGGTCAATCTGGTGTGCGTATCTTGAATTTGGATGTACCAGTGACCTCAATGCAGGATGAATGCTTTTTCTTCTTTTGCAAAAATCACTGAATGCACACGAGAAGTTTCTTGCACTAGGTTGTTTTATCACAAAAGATATCACAAATAGATAGTTATATCAACTTTTGGTGGACTTCTTCCCATTGAGAAGTGACTGCTGCACTGTCTGCACTGCCGCTTCTGGGCAGTTGCATTCCAACTGGATAGTGGACTTTGTACTTATGTCAGGACACACCAACGGACCATGTCCTGATTGTGTTCCTCATCTGTAACATTTTCTAGATGGTCACTTTTTTTGCTACGTTCCAGTTGTGCACTTGACCTGTACTTTTGTCAGAAAACCTCAAGGGAGCAGGTCCTTGTTGTATTTCTCTTTTATATTGAATTCGTACGTCCACTGACTTGTTCAGTTGTCGGAGACATCTAAGGGACGAACACATTGGGTCCCTATTGTGTTCCTCCTTGTGGTTGTTCATCCATTTGCTGATTTTTAGACTTCGAACAGTTCACATGAGATGTTTATCTTGTGGGCTAAGATTTTCTATCTGGTTCTTAACAACAAGTTTGTTAGATCATCAAAACAATAGAAGCATAAGGCTAAGTCATTGAAAACCCTGTACATATATTTTGTTGGCTTGTGAGTTATAGTAGTTATGACAGCCGACCTAGCTTTACGATGACATTTAGTCAGTGTTGGACACTATTCAATTTTATATTTTTCTTTGCAAATTTTTTTGCAATGTGGACCTGGCCAAAGTTTGACATTATATGTCCAGAATTCCTGAGCCGTAAGTTTGTATGCAAGGATAGATAAGGCATTGAGTGCCGATCTCGCCCTCAGTCTTGGAGTATGACAAAAGTGGTATCAAAGCAGTTCTATTATAGGGAGTGTATAAGCCATGACTAGTAGGATATGGTTTATAGATGTGTGGTGCACCAAATCATATAAACAGAGCACGACATGCATTTTGGAGTTGGTTACCCTTATTTCAAATCTAAATCTTCCTGTAGAACTGAGTTATAGGGTATTTGAGTTAAACTTACGTGTTGGCATTTGAATGCACATATGGCAGTAATTAGGACGTCTACGGCTAGCCAGGGGAGAGAGACAACAGTAGGTTAGGGAACTAGCAGGGTACCCCTAGTAGATGGGGACCAATCGGAGGCCTAGGGAGAGACCCTTACCTAACTATTGTCGACTCCTTCGCCACCTGAAGAGATTCCTAGAGAGACTGCACATACAGTTCCACCTCCACTTCCGTTAGATAAGGACTTGAGGAGTGTAGTGCATTTGTTAGCACAGTTGGTAGCAACAAAGCAACATGCTAGGGCATCCTCTAGTGCAGGACCTTCTGAGGGATCAGAAAGTTCAAGGGTCTGAGAGTTTATTGCTTTGAGTCCCCTAGAGTTCACGGGGATAGATCAGAAGGAGGACCCACAAGATTTTATAGACCAGTTTCACAGGATCTATCGGGTTATGCATGCCACAGAGAAAGAGGCAGCTGAGTTAGTAGCTTTTCGTCTCCGAGATATAGCCATCTTTGGTACGAGGGATGGGAAAGGTCTAGGGGACGTGATGTACCTCCTGCTATTTTGAAAATTTTTCAGATGCCTTCCTTGACCAGTTCTTACCACACGAGATCTGATAGGACCGAGTTGATTAGTTTCTATCCCTCAAGTAGGGAACTATGAGTGTTCGAGAGTATAGTCTCTATTTTGACTCATTGGCCATATATGCACCATCCATAGTTGCTACTATGGGGGATAGAATCCACATGTTTATAGTAGGGTTAGCCCTAGAGTTGACAAAGGCATGTGCCACCACTGTATTACAAGATAATATCAATATCTCCCAGATTCAGGCATTTTCCCAGAATATAAAAGGGGTTGGCATCGGCAGCAGGGTACGGAGAGGACTGACTCAGGGCAGCGTAATAGAATGAGATTTGCCAGTATCAGGAGCAGTCTCAGGGTAGTTATAGGCCCCACTACTTCAAACGTCCACATAGACCTCCACCACCCCAGTCATAAGGTTACGTGTATGACCATTATACTCAGTCAGGACTAGGTGAGAGCTCCCAAGCATCAAGTTTGCAGCGACAATGAGGTTCAAGATAGACATGGCTATTTTCGCCTCGGTGTGCCATCTGCGGTGACACTTGGGCCAATGCCGAGCCAGTTTTGATACTTGTTATACATGTGGACGTCCAGGTCATATGATGCGAGATGGCCCAAATAAAGATTTTGGGGGTATGGCGTAACCTGCATATTCAACAACAGGATTAGCTATATCCGTGAATCCTTTAGGGTGCGAGTCTCAGTCTTCGGCTGGTAAAGGTCGAGGCAGAGGTAGAGGGTCCAGTTCAACTGGTAACCATAATCGTATTTATACGCTAACAGGTCAATATGACCAAGAGTTCTCACCAGACATTGTGACGGGTATGTTGACCATTTCTTCTCACGATGTTTATGCCTTGACAGACCAAGGATCTACTTTATCATGTATTTACCCATTTTGTGCGAGAAAATTTGGTATTGTGCCTAAAATACTAAGAGATCCTTTTGCGGTATCCACACCAATCAAAGAATCGATTATTTCTAGTCGGGTTTACCGAGGTTGTACGGTGACAGTTTGTGGTCGTCAAACCTCAACCGACCTAGTTAAGTTAGAGATGTTCGATTTTGATGCTATCATGGGAATGGATTGGTTCACAACGTATTATCCAATAGTTGATTGTCGAGCAAAGATAGCTAGATTTTATTTTTCAGGTAGGCCAATCCTTGAATGGGTAGGTAATACAACGACACCCAGAGGTAGGTTTATTTCCTATCTAAGGGTGAGGAAATGATCACAAAA